>CM070624.1:2708778-3908778 GCA_036346255.1 Ampelocalamus luodianensis | reverse complement strand
ACATTGGCGGGAATGAAGGACATCTTCCGATACCTCCAAGGAAGCAAAGAACTTGGTCATTCTATAGAAAGAACCAAGACCTAACTATGAATGACAATGCAAATAACGGTACTTGTAGGACCCGTGATACGACCAAATAGCGAGCAAGTTATGTATTCCTATGTGGTGGAAGCGGCAATTCCATAAAAATCGTCTAAGCGAGTCTTGTACCGACTTCGACGAACCACTCGAAATGATAGCACTGTATGAGGCCTCACGAGAATGTGCTTGGCCGGCGGATGATTCACCACATCCAGTGATCGTGTGGATTGAATACCGCACAAACCCCATCGTTATCTATGAAGATAATGCAACTTGTGTTGCACAAATGCATATGAGTTATATGAAGAATCCTCTCACAAAGCATATCAACCCCAAGTTCTTCTATGCCCATGAAATGCAAAAGATGGACGAAATTAAGGTACTGCATACTAAGTCATGTGAAAATCTTGCAGATTTGTTCACTAAGTTACTTCCAGCATCTAGCTTTGAAAGGTGCATATGTGAAAATTGGAATGATAAGACTTAGAGAAGTGCAGAATTCAGGGGGAGAATCTTCACAAACTCATTACTAAAACTTGATCACGAAGATCGAGTACCCAAAGAGCAAATCCTGAAGATTAAATGAAATTGGGTGGATTGTACTCTTTTTCCTTGACGAGTTTTCTGAAGTTTCTCACTAACGCTTTTAATGAGGCAATTGCAAAGATAACGTAACATGATTCATGTACTCTTTCTCCAAATTTTTCCCACTGGGTTTTTATGGAGTTTTGATGAGACATGGACATGAAGGATGAGTGCCCAAGGGGGAGTGTTAAGAAACTGGGTCCAGGACCGGGAGTCCTGGCCCAAGGTGGGCTTCTCATCCCAAACCCTAGAAGGGTCGTAGCCTATAAATAGGGGGTGCTATTCATTGTAAAGGATTGATCGTTTGATGAAGGAATAAAGAGAAGCAAGAAGTCCCCCTACATCTCTGTGTTCTATCTTTTATTCCGTTCTTGTTGTTCATGCATTGTTCTTACGATTCTATGCATGTCTACGAGGTAATCGCTCGGACTGGACTCGCCAGCGACGGTTCCTCAACAAGGACTAAGGAGGCGAGGCCAGATTGACGAGCCGAAGGCACGAGAAGGCAGCGTCGACGCGAACTCATGAAGGAACGGGCACACAAAGCCAAAAAAGATCGAACGACGAGGACGAGTGAGTGCACGGGATCGGACGACAAGAAAAAACACGGCGACATGGCCACCTTGGCTGTCTCAAACCTCCCTGCTTTTACCCTTAGGATTGGCGCGGCATGTCAGCTGCCGAGGCCCGCAACCAAAATGAGTGAGTGGCTCAGACGGCGCTGGCCGTGCTACAGGCCCAAACGGAAACAAGAGGGGAGCGGCCCGTTTCGCGTACGCGGAGGCAAAAACGGTGCCGAGCGCATCACCGATCTGTGTCATGCGGCCCATGCGGCCGGCACGGGCTGAGCTGAGAAACGGGGCCCACGCGCAACGACCCGGCGCCGCACTCCCTAACCCGTCGAACCGCCAAAACCCAAATCAAAACCCCCCATGTCGGTGGAAATCCCCCAAATCCATCGACGAAACCCCAGCGGCGGCCAGCGCCCAAGCCAAGCCCACCAAAGCGATGACATCTCAGGTCGCCGTCGTCGACATCCCCTCCGACCCCGACGACGACGACACCGCCGCCGTCGCCACCCCTCCCTCCCTCCGCAAGCGCTCCCATGCCGCCCTCGCCACCACCTCCCCCGACTCACTCGACGACTTCTCGCCTTCTCCTCCTCTCCTGAAGCAGCGCCCGTCCTCGTCCCCCATCGTCCTCGACGACACACCCACCCCGCCGAAGCGGTGGCCGTCCGTAGCTCCCGAGCGTCCTGTTTCCGGCGTGGCCGAGACGCGCCAGTCGGTCGTCCCGTGCTTGCTGGGCTCCCGCGCTGCTGTTGCTGAGACGCCCAATTCTGTTCTCCCGTGCTCGTCCCGCTTCCGTTCTGTCGTCACGGAGACCCCCGGGTCAGCTGTCCCGTGCTCTATCGGCTCCGACATTGTTGTTTCTGAGACCCCGGGCTTCACCTCCCCGCGCTCGGCTGGTCCCCCCGCTGCCCCTGGCTTGCCGTCTGCTGCGGTCGCGCGGAAATTGTCTGGTGAAGTTTCTTGACTTGTGCCTTTTGTTTGAGTCGTCAAGAATTTACCCATCGCGCTAAGCACACCAGCTTCATCCATGAAAGTTGCTTTGTGGCAAGATCTATGGCAATTGCTTCTAGTTATGCTACACAGCTACGGCTCATTTAGCTCTTCTTCCTATTGTTGGTTTGTATCAAGACAGGAAAATAAAGAATTGAATATTATATTGGTGAAACTATTGAGTATATTGGATGACAGTAGGTGATTTTGTGAAAGTTAATCTTGGTGATTAATACCTGTCATTTCCATGCAAAAACCGACAATAAATGACTTGTTTTGTTGCGTAGTCTGAGCTGAATCCTGCGTCATATTTATTTTAACACCTGTTAGATTCATGCCTAATAGTTTCAATTTCATCAGATGACCAAGATAATTTGGAATTGCCAATCATGAAAGTGTAATAGATTAATTTTCTGAGCAACTTTTTTTGAACTATACTAGATATATCAAGAGTCCTTAATTTGGAAGTTTGAATACTTTGGCAGTTTGAAGAATTACATAAGCAAAATGCCATATTTATTTAAATTTAGAACTGTATCATCTTGAGCTCATGTAAGATAAATGGTTCAAGACTATCTCAAATATATTGTTTTTGTTAACTTATTGGTTAACACTGTATGTCCAATTGTAACCAACAATTTATCTGTTGTTAAAGTTCTTCACTTATTAACCTATTAACTCCATAGCTAAGAATTCCAGATCTTAGGGAGATTTTGTCGATCCTTCCGTTTTTTATGTGGGAAGCAACCTATGCTATCACATTGATTACTAGATGATAGCATGCTCTAGACTCATCATGATTTTCCTACAATTAGGTAGGAGTAACTCTTGTTTCTATTTTACAGGAGTTTCTTGTCCGATATCCCTGGACAGTGATGATGAGTTGGACGACACTGTGTACAGGGAGCCTTTGACCAAGTTACCAAGCAATACTGCAAAGTCTGAACCTGTGATTCAACCCGGGACGAGCTCCTGTTATAATAAAGTGGACAGTGCAACAAGTACAGATCGAAAGGACAATTCAAAACCATTTGCTGGACATCAGACAGTCTTCTCTGCAAGTAAAAATGGCGGTAAGAAAAAGTTTCAGTGTAAAGAGTAAAAAGGAAATACTTGATATGCAGAGTAAAATGCTTGAAGTGTATTTCTGATCGAGAACCAGTGTAGACCACAACTGATTCTTTAGCACATTGATTATCTATGCTTTTATTAGGCACAACCAGCTATGGACAACCCCTTCCTGCCGATTTGCCTTGTGAAGTTTCTGGTCTGCAGGATGCTGATGTTTTCACAGAAAAGTACAATCCTCAGGTATGTTAACTCCAGTAGTTCTAGTTTGATTTGATATAAACATAGAACCGATAAATCAAATGATGGCTTCTCTTCTTACATGTTTGTCCGTCGATGTAATTAAGTCGTGTTCAAGAGTCGGGTTATCTATCCTATGATTGATATGTTGGCTGGAAATGTACATTGATGATCTGAAAACAATTTTAAATGTATATGCTAATGAGAGAGGACCAGTGGAAAAGAAGGATGCACCCATATAACCTTAGTGCCATAAAAAGGGAATAAAAAAATATGGTATTTTTCTGGAGTTCTTCCTGTAGACTAGTGACGGGTTATATACTTCTATAATGTCACACTAGAAAATAATTTTAGTAGAATGTGATGGCAGGCTTTCATTAAGATTGTAACCTTTTTTAATCTTACCTATGATGGCTTGGCATTCCAGTTCTCTTAGAAATTAGTCGGGCATTTTTGGATGGCAATTGATAACTTAGGGCCTGTTTGGTGGGGCTCTGCTCCTCATTTTTCAGCTCCCAACTCCTGATTCTCACATGATTCACTCTTCTGAGAATCTAGAGCTGGCTGATGGAAGCGTTTGGTAGGAGGTTGACTTCCAAAACTCTGAAAGTGAGGATTTGAGGCAAAAAGACCATGCTATCCCTGTTTTTAACACCTAAGCTATTTGTATCGCACTCCTTTCTATTTGTACACAAATTTTGGAAATATTTTTACAAATTTCCCAGGATTGATTCAATTTGATGTGGTTTTATAGGTGATTTTGCCTACTCTCACAAGTAAAGTAAAATAAAGCTAGGATTGAACCTTACAACATTCATACAAAAAAATATACAACTACTTTAAACCAAATTTACTCAAAATAATTCGGAGCCACTAGCTTTCCCTACTCTCGAAAGAAATCGAACAGAGACATCACATTGGGTACGCGGCTAAAACTAATTCCAAAACAACCATGAAAAAACCATAAATATAGCTGGGATTTCAAATCACAATGTATCTCTAAAAAGACAAAAAGGATGCAAAACTTTCATGCTTACTTCAATTGTAATACACAATTGCCCCTGATTGTAATACTTCAATTGTATTTGTGTCTTACTCCTTTGTATTTGTACACAATTTTTGTTCTTTCAAATTTGCAACGGACGCCACATTGTACATATGATTTCTGTTTTGATCCTCGTGCAAACTTATGTATTTGGACATTACATTTTTCAATTTTCATCGACTAACAAGATACTTTCATATTATATAAGTGTTCAAATGATAATTGTTCTAGCTATTCGGTGCATTTCATCCTAGTTCAGTACCAGTATGGCAGTATCTGCTACAAGAGGCAAGGTAGGCGTTTAGAGGAAGATGAAGCAATGCCACCAGTAGCAGATGCGCCTTTTCTTTGCGTGTATTGCTTATACATGGTCATATAGCAGCATCCAGAAGAAAATGATGTTGATTCCAACAAAACATATCAGCAAAATTCAGTCCGTTAATCGAATCCCTCTATCTCAGCTTCCAGCAGCTACCAATTACGCTATACACAACCATCACCTGGCCCAAAAAAACAGTACTTAATTATCTTTCTTGTACAAGTATTATTTGGTAACATCACATGAACTGTATCTTCTCCTGTGACAGTAACAAAATCAGCACACGCAGCACAAACATTACATGGGCTCTCATATCTCCATGTCTGCATGTACACATCATTTTCGCCAAGAGAAGGCAAAAATGATTTAAAAACGGAAAACAAATCAACAATCTTGTACTCAAATCATCAATCTTTTTTTGTTGTTGAAGGAAGTCACCGATCTTCAAAAACCAATAAAATGACATCTAGGCCTTCACAGATCTCACGCTATGTACATCATTGCCTGTTAAGATAATTCAGAAGAAGCTCTTATCCAAAATAGCTTAAAAGATATAACAATACCCAAAAGAAAAGAAAAAAACTTTCGTAGAAGGGAGTTTTTGTGCAAGTTGATGCAATTCATGATGCTTTGGAGTAGTAAACAAGCACACATTTCACACTGAGATTTCCAGAAAAAGAAAAAGAACTGTAGCCTTAGTTTTCCAGTTACAAATCTCTGTGCCACTTAATTACCATTGATAATTTGGACAAAGTACTCAGGAGCACAAGGTCAAAGGTAGTAGAGTATTATCTCAAAGACATGGTCTTATTACAGTGCCTCATTTTTATAGTGACAAATATCAATGCCACATTGCCACTTACAGATTGACTTGGACAAGTTGTTCTGCAATGTCTCTTCAGGAACAAAATGCTGAAGAAAATAGTAATTCTTATTTCGGCATTATCTCAGAGAGATGTTCTGATTACAATGACTTAAAAGTGAAGGAATCAAAATTTGGGATTGCACCAAATGGCATTGGTTATACATCAAGAGTTTAGCAAAAGTTTTCTAAACACCACAGCTAAGACCAAAACCAGGAAGCACCTAAAGAATGACATGGATGCAGCAACCTTCAGCAAGGGCCTAACAAGGAGAGAAGAGAAGATAATGACACATACGTCAATGAAATGGTTCATCAGGACTTGATCTCTTCAGCGAGGGAGGCCGGCGATGAGGGGATCTGGGGGCAAGGGAGGCTGGCAACGAGGGGATCCGAGGGCGGTGAGGGGTTCTGGCGGCAAGGGATTTGGGGGCGAGGGTGTCGACGTTCTCCCTCCCTGAGAACTCGATGGGCGCCTCCGCCGGCGGGGCGTTTTGCGTGGCAAGCGGCAGCGGAGAGCGGCGGGCGGTTGACGGAGGGGGGAAGCCGGCGCGCGAGGGGCACGTTGGAGGCTGGGGAAGCTGGTGCGGGGGAGGGGTGGCCGGCGGGGAGGGGGGAGGCGTAGGTGGGGGAGGCGCAGAGCCGCAGAGGTGGGGGAGGCATAGAGAGAGGGGATGATGCGGGTGGGGAGAGGAAAAATGATGCTGATAACAGGTTTATATGTAGTGGCAAAAAGGTGGGTAAATACACCTCAACTTTAGGGGCATTTTTGTAACGAGTGTGCTGATTCTTGCGGGGAGCGGCCCGAAGGCCACTTTGAGTTTTCTATAGGGATACCACTCTGATTCTGAGGTGCTTTTGATTCTAAAAATTAGAGTCGGTGTGTTTGGCTGGGCTCCCGCTGCTCCGGTTGAGAATCCGGGAGCAGGAGCCCTACCAAACAGGCCCCTAGATTCTAGATGTATTTGGTAGACTGGATTGTGAATAAAGGGAAGAATGGCTTGACTGTTTTGTCAACATAGTGAAATACTTATGAATCTCATATCTGCTATGTAAAAGATAACTAAATATCGAAGATTTGGCATCAAATTAACACATAAAATAGCTAATTATACTTCTCGGTGCTTGACTGGATGTATGTTCCTGAAGCAAATATCTTATGCCTATCAGGATGAAAGACACAGTGAGACTGAGAGCATCGATAGAGAAAGAAGTTTTGCACAGACTGCTGCCAGGAGGAGGCAACAGGATGGAGATCAATCTCACTTAATTGAAGAAGGAAAGCGAAAACAACAGGTTTGTTTGAACAAGCATGTAGTTTAGGCTAAACACATTATTGTATTTTCTAAGTAGATGTCTAGAAAAGGAACTCAACTGGGTTAAAAAAATTGGAAAAAGAACAAGTGTTGTTTAGTAGGCTTGTTCAATTATGAACAAATTTGTTGGTGTTCATATTATATTTGTGGCGACAGCAAATTTTTACACCAATAGGAACAACAGAGACTATACAAGGACTATAATGCTCGGTTGCATAAAGAGAAAAGGCAAAACTTACTGCTTGTGCATGTGTACAAAAAGAGAGTAGATATCTTAACACGCCTGAAAACATTTAAGTGACAGCTCATTCTTGTGTTTGTAGGAAGAGAAGAAACGGCAGAAGGAAGACGATGCCCGCTTGGTTGAAGAAAAAAAGAAAAAACAACAGGTCTGGCTGAGTAAGAATGTAAAAGAATAAACTTGTTATTTCAAGTTTCACCAAATGATGCAGTTTGAGCACTGAGACATTCTTGCATTATATAGGAAGAGAAGAGACTAAAGAAGGAAGAGAAAGCCAGACTGACCAAAGAAAGAAAACAAAAACGACAGGTTTGGCTCATAAAGCATTTTACAGAAGAATATATCTATTCATGTGCACGATAGAGAATATGTGAGCATATTGTTTATTTTCCAGGAAAATAAAATGCAGAAGGAAGCTTTGAAAGCTCAACTAGCAGAGGTGAAGAAGTTGGACAAAGAAAAAAGGAAGTGGGAATCAGGGAAATTTGCTTCAAAATCAATTATCGCCGAGATTGACTCAAGTGTTATTGAAAGTGGCTCAGTTGGAGGTTTGTTAAACTGTGGTAAATTGAGTATCTGTAGCAAACTACCAATTATCGTCCATCTTTCTCCACTGCTGAGATATCTGACCCTTCGCAAACAGGCCATCTTCTGTCAAGGTTTGCAGAGAAGGGCCTTTCTTTTCGAGTTAAGCCTAATAATGTAATCAGGGGATCAATTTTGTGGAAGATGGAAGTTCCTAAAGAATTTTCTCAGGTGCTTACCATTCGTAAGGATAGCTGTGATATAGTGATGCATGTTTCCTTTGTTCAGCTTTAACCTTTAGGGATCGAGTCCCTCTTTCACTTCTCCAAATGTTTGGTGATTTGTTTTGACTCAATGACCTCAATATTATTCCAGCCTATAACGTTCATGCTTAAACAATCTAAGGTGATAAAACTTTTACTTGGAAAGCAGAAACATTATGTATGCTCGATTAACTGACTAGATATATCTTTACAAACCTGTGCACAAATACGTACGTATGTTTTTAGACAGTGCTAGTTGTGTAGCAGAGCAGTCAGTGCTGCTTCCTCAGGTGCAATTCCTGCTTCAGCTAATTCAATTTGCATAATAATCCTGTTCAATCAAGGGTTTATTGTACTTAGTATTTATGGGGTTTTTTCCCCTTCAAAACCAACATGGCTGTTTACACTTTGAGCCAAACTTGAAATTAAATTGAATTTACTAGTATGGCTGAAAGGTGCAAATAAGATTACCGCTTGCCGGACAGTTAAGATGGACTTCTATCAGAATGAACTTGTAGACATCATGGTAAAATTATAATCCTGTGAGCTCTCTTATAGAAGATATCAAGATAGTGAAAGGATTAGCGGTACTTGTGAAAAAAGAACAGCCCCGAAAGCATTTTACTGAAGAGAAGTTCTAATGGTTGCAAAATGGACTGTGTAGTGGTCCAGTGAACCAGAATCAAGATTTCAGATTGTAATATATATTATCAACCTATTACTTTATTAGCTATGTTGCTCTAGCAAAATGATTTGTGAGACTTTTGTTTTGTGAAAAGGGGATAATTCATTACCAGCTTTTTAATACACTAGCAGTATGCGATCAAATCCCGGAAAATGCACAAATAATCCACCTAGTGTGTAGTTGGCGGGAATCGAATTCTGGCCTCTAGCTAGACAACTCAGGTGCCACACCAGTTGGATTATCCAACATTTAAGTTATATGGGAATGCCATAATATAATTGTTTCAGAACTTATCGTAAATGAAAGATCTGTTATTCTATATACATGCCAGAATGCCATGTAGAATGGATGCTGAAATAGTCGCCCCTTGTGTCAGTCATGTTATCTGGGAGGAATAGAAAAGATATCCTTATGGCGCAAAATTGCAACTAGATGGAGAAATCCAAGTTACTGTGAATCTGTGATGTAGAAAAAATCAGCGATATAACTATATAACTATAACTATAACTAACTAACATAAAATTGCAACTAGATGGAGAAAAATCAATCGATATAACTATATAACTATATAACTATATACTATATATATATATATATATATATATATATATATATATATATATATATATATATATACACTCTGAGATCGTACCCCACTTCTTGTATACCACTTAAATCATATTATCTATTTGAGCATACTCCAATAATAATTATAAGATACCTTAAGGTGAATTCTATGAAATTTTTATTAAAGTCTACTTTTTATAGCAAAATTTATGTATATACTTCTTTTATATATGAAAAAAAGGTATAGAGCAAAACACAAAGGGTTTCAATGAAATTTTTTCAATCAAGTCGCATTGAAGTATCTTATAATTAGCATTTAAGTATACTGAAAATGATAAAAAAGTATAATATGTGCGTTTAAGTGGTATATTGGAAGTGGAAGTACATACTCCCAGGAGTACGAAACGGGTGTTATATATATATATATATATATATATATATATATTCATCTACACACATACATACATACATACATAGCTTTCTGCAAAAGTCAGCACCCAAACCACGTCATATAACCTAAAGTGGCATATCTTTCTGCAGCCCCAAGCTTCAGTGTTAGAAGTGCCATATATTTTATTTGTGCTTCAAGCTGAGGAGTTCTGTGATCTTGTAAGCGGTGGATCGTTCTTGGATCATGTTCACAAAGTTCGAAGTCACTATCCAACATTCACTATTTGCTACGTCACTAACAAACTGATGAGCTACATAAAAAAACGGTTGGTTCCTCGAAGTCTGAATTATCATGTGTTTACTGTTTTTTTGTTATCTTTACTTTTTATGTTGGTTGTCTACAAAGCTCCTTGGTCTTAATGCACCAAAAGGTAAGTAGCTGACAATGCTATTGATAGATTTTGCATGCTAATGTTTCTTACTCTTCATTGGTTTATGTTCACCTGAATTATACACAGCACAGAGTTTCTGACTTCTGTTACATGCCACTAACAGCTTGAATTTTAATGCTCTTTTGCCCTATTTATTCTATAATCAACACACGCAACCCTGGAAAAATATGCATGAATGGCAAAGGAAGAAAAAACAGACTCGCATGGTTGTTCTGCGAGTTTTTTTAATCTTCCCTAGAATCCTGTAACTTCTTAGTAGTAGAAAATGTAACCATCTCTCCCTATCTAATCCTGCTAAGACGTCCTCTCGTTTCCTTTTGTTCTTTTTTGCATGTCAGTGAGCAAAGTCAGTATAAGAACCCATCAAATTCTAATAGTTGGCAACGTCCACCAGTGGAAGAGGTCTGTTTTCATCTGTATCAAAAAAATTCCTGAACTTTTCTTGTTCCAGAATGTGTAACAGATTTGTCTGTTCAGGTTTTATGCAAATTAGCAACACACTACGTTAGAGTTCACTCAAGGCAATGTGCAGATGAAGCTGAAGTAGCAGACCATGTTGTTGGTTTGACGTCTAGTCTTGCAACTTGCAAATTCAGGCAAGTGACATTTGTTAGATGAAGACTGTTAACTTTATCGATGGTTTCTACTGATTTAGAAAATTTGCAATATATCTATAGTTTTTTTTTTGCTCCCCTATTTTTGAACTGCTTCGTGCTGTTATTGCTATCCTGTCATTTAAGTATGTGACCATTTCTCTCATAGTAAGTAAGAGTATACATATGCCTTGTGGCACTATGTACTGGATTCTGATTTTATCGGCAATAACAGTGAATTGGCAAAGGTATTTGGAAACGTTCTATTGTGCAGCATAATAAAACCTGTTTACCTTCTGCTAAGATTCCTAACGTTGACCATTGTTATGATAAGTAAAAAAGAGAACTGCATAGGTAACCTTTTTTTTGTGCATGACTATGTCTGCTAGATGGATGTACTTGAATATTAGTACTGGTTTGGTGCATAAATAATTTGACTTCAGTTGCATAAATTTCAATTCACATGCTAATTTGCTAGTGGCTACTACTTTTGCAATGGTCCTTCACATTCACAAAATCATGTGATAAATATTTCAAGACTCCTATTGATATGGAAGTCGCAGCTTTCATACTATCAACTTTCTATGGAAAGACAAAAAAACACAATACCTCCTTTATCGTAGTAAAGCTCTTCCATTAACCTTGATGTTTATGTAGCAGCCAGTTTTTACTCAATAATTTTGCTTTCCCCCCAACGTAAAATTTTATGGAATATCTATCTTCTAAAGCCTTTAATGGTGTAATAATATAAAGAGTAAATTTGTTTAGTACCATCGCAATCGTTCACGAGTTGCAAAATACCATCGGCTATCACGAACGAGGTTGACTGGAAAATACCATCGCAAACACGAAAAACTCTGAAAAATATCATTGCCGTCACGTTTTTCATCCAAAACAGCAGTTAGAGCCTTTTTTAGAGAGAGAAAAATTCAGAAATACCAACATTACCCTTCGTAGAGAATAGTTCGAGAAAACATAGATTAAATCTGCAAAAATATCAAACAAAGCTAAAAATTCTAGGAAAATTCATAGAAATTCCTTCAGACATTTTGCACTTATGAAAATTATTTTCAACTTAAATTTGGTTTTTATGTTTACTCAGTAAATAATTTTTAAAAGCTGAAAATACTTTTTAAACTAGAAAAGTAGCAAGATAGCTCTAAAAATTCTATAAAAAATTCAAAGTGGTTAAATAGGGTATTTGAGCTTTTAAAATATTCTCAACTTAAATTTGGTTTTCATTTTTACACAGTAAATAATTTTTAAAAGCTGAAAATACTTTTTAAACTAGAAAAATAGTAAGATAGCTCTAAAAATCCTATAAAAATTTCAGAGTAGTTAAATAAGGTATTTTGAGCTTAATTAAAATATTCTCAACACAATTTTCGTTTTTATTTTCGAAATACAATTTTTAATTTAAATAATTTTCCAAAAACAAAAAATTGGATGTTACAACATTCTATTTTGCCTATCCCCAAGCCAAGCCTCGCCACCATGGTTATCAAGTCGTTGACTAGTCGACAAGTCGTCGGAGAACGAACGACCGAGCTCTCGACTCGACTTGCGCGTAGGCGTGGGCGTGGGGCCATGTCGAGGCAATGGCAAAGAGGCAAGAGGGAGTGAAGGCAGTCTGGGGCTCACCCTCACGCGTGACTGAATCGTCGTGCCTTCTCTGGCCGTCGGAGCTTCCTTCGGATCTGCGTCGCCGAGCTCCTCCGCCTCGTCCATCGTCGCGCCTCCTCCGGATTTGCTCCGCCGGAGCACCTCTGCATCGTCGTTGCGCCTCTCCTCCAGATCTGCTTCGTCGCGCCTCCTCCGGATCTGCGCTGCCGAAGCAGCCTCGTCTTCATCCCGGGTCCAACAACGCCCAACCGTCCTCCTCGACGGCTTGAACCTCTGCCTCGTCGTTGCGGCTCCCCTCCAGATCTGCGCCGAGTGCCTCTGCCTCTCCCCATCGCCATCACCCTCCTCTGCTCCCGTGTGGTGTGTGTAGTTGTGCTCCCTCTCCCCATCGCCTCCGCTGCTCCCGCGTGGTGTGTGGATGTGGTGTGTGTGTGGTGGCTGCGTGATGTGTGGATGTGGTGTGTGGCTGTGGTGTGGTGTGGTGTGGGGTGTGTGTGGCTGTGGTGTGGGGTGTGCTGGCTGTGTGTTGTGTTGTGTACAGGACTAGTCGACTAGTCGGCAAGTCGGTCACTAGGAAGTAGTGTCGATTTGCCGACTTAATAACCATGCTCGCCACCACTATCCTTCAGCATGGGCGGTGGCTTGTGGAGGAGAAGCAAGGGGTAGAATGACATGTGAGATCGGCCTTAGCAAAAAAAGAAAAAGAACTAGAAGAAGAGTGAGGGTAGAAGAGTCATTTCGTACCTTTGGGATGAAAACGTGACTGTAATGGCATTTTCCATAGTTTTTTTTTCATGTTTGCTATGATATTTTCCAGTCGATCTCATTCGTGATGGTATTTTGCAACTCGCGAATGATTGCGATGTCAGTATGTCACTGAACAAATTTACCCTAATATAAACCATTGTAATGTAGTGTTCTATTCAATGATGTGATTCTATTCAATGTGGAAGAATTCCATGTTTTATAAATGTCCCCTGACTGTTCTGCAGGAAACCATTGACATGGTTATCTGTGCATGCGAACGGATCGATTATCCCTAAAGGTTTCATTGATAAAGCTCTGGCTAAGAAAAGCACCTGGTAAGTTGTACTTAGAACTATATACTGAACTAGACTTCCATTTGATGTTCTCTGCTTTGTTTTTTCTTTTTAATTTTACTGAAAATCTGCTCCTGTTTCTGTATACATTAAAGCAGCACATTTCAACAATTTTCACTTTTTTTTCATAAGGTTACTTGCAGTTTGGTTCTTACCTTTGTTTTCCTTCAGTGGAATAGAATTTTTATTGAATTTCTAAACCAATAATAAAAAATTGGGTTGATTTTTCCCACACTGATAAGGTTTCATTTAGTCGTAGCGTTCTGATTCTGTCCTTTGGAATATTCAAATTGAATTGTTTGAAATAGAAAACTGAAACTGAGTTACTGAAATGACCTTTTCTAGAAATCTGTTGTACCACCCTTTTTCCTTGTAGATGACATCATCTATTTGGCTGACATTGGTTTGAACTATCGTACATATATTATATCAGCAAATCTTGGTTAACACTGGCTTGATTTTGACTTTGGCGCTAACTGGACCTAAAGAAACCACCTGTTCTTGTTGCTTAGCCAAATCTGAGCAATAGGATCACAGTATCATAGGATAGCTGCCCTTTAGCTTAAAATGTTGGCCATGGTAATTCTGTATTATGTTGTTTGCTGTGTGGTTGTTTCCAGTCAAATAAGTGATTTCTTACATAGAATGGTAATTAGTAATTACATATAGATCGTTTGTACTCCATCAATTAATCTGAGTCCTCTACTTGGCCCCACTTACAATAACAATAGATGTCGCTGGCAAGTGACAACAAGGATGGAAACCATAAACAAGATGCAAGATTTTCTGATTGTGTGGCCTCTAATCTGATTATGTAATGTAGATTTTCTGAATGTGTGACCCCTAATCTGGTCCTATGCACTCTTTTAGATGTTGACAATTTGATGGTGTTTCCCATATTGTTAGACAGTTTTAGCTTACAACTATCCAGTTTTAGGTTCCAACATTCAGGTCAGAGTTACAGGTTTGTGGTGTGTTCCTATGCTAATTCTTCAAGAAAATCATCCGTGACAGGTTGAAGTCTTTAATAGCTATACCCAAAGTCCAGCCAAGACATGCTCTTGCAATCTATAAGAAGTACCCCTCCATGAGATCCCTTCTGAATGTATACATGGATTCCAGTAAAACTGTGAGTGCTGTCCTTCTAACAGGTTCAAAAGGAGTGCAAAAGTTTGACAATCGGCCTTTTGGTGTTCTTAACTTCGTCCTTGTAACAGGTTCGCGAGAAAGAACTTTTGCTTGAAGACTTGAAGTTGGAAGATCGCCTGGGTGATGAAAACAGAAGGTTCGGAGAAAAATGTTCTAGGAGAGTGTACAGAATTCTCATGGCAGAAAATGGAGCAACGAGAACGGATGATGTTGAGAAGTGATAAATCCTATTGGCCGATCTGCGTACACAGCATCCTTTGGTCCTGTTAAACTATTGTATATGTATTCAGTGCTGCACTTCCAATATGAAGTTTCAAGTTAGTACGAAGCCATCACTTGCCGTGTGACGCGACCAGTGTTTTGAAAAAATGGTTGATATGGCCGTTTAGTCGGCCGATTATGTGAACGCGCAATCGATCATATCAGACGATTAATCGATTGTTTCCGTTTAATCGGCCGTATAAACCCATTTAACTGCCTAAAATCAGTCCAAGACTCCATTAACCCATAGCTTGGAACAGCCGAATAGAGCCCATTAGCCCATAGCTTCAAACGCTTGTGAACACGTTTGACTGCCTAAAATCGGACCTTGCATGCTTTTAAACTATGGGATAAACTTGCTGTGAGTCGCACTTCGGTGTAAAAGTATAATTGTCTGCTGATTGATCTTGCTATTATTTGAAGTTAGTAATGAACTATTGTTTTAAGTTAGTAATGAAGAGTAGTACATGTATATTTGGTAGCAATGTTAGTGGAGTGCATTTAAATATCACTTAGACTAGCATTGTCATCAAATATATACATATATGAGCACGAACATCAAATCGTTCGTATAGTTCCGATTATTTTTTTGTATTCCCGTTAATTGCTTGGCGGTACCTTGTCTCGTCCTACTACTGTATTCTGTGTTTTTTTTTTCAACACTGAGACACAACGGCATTTATTATTCCGTGTTTTGCTAACGCTGTGAAAAGGAAATGATCGTGTACTGAAGGCATGCCACGTGAAATGTTCCGCTAGATAACTGAATGGTATGTTGTAAACGGAGGGTCATTTAGTAATTTCTCAATTAGAGAAAAGACGAAATAAAAAAAAGAAATAAAAGAAAAGGTGAGCTCACCTATCATTGAGCCAGGGAGGATAACTGCGCAACGATTTTGGGGATCCCCCTCCCTGTGGTGCGCGTGCGGCCTGGGTGGTAAACTTGCGAGCGGCGGCGACGCTGAAGGCGCAAGTGGCCCGGGCGCCTCCAGCGCCGGTCGTTGGCAGCAGCCGTGTTGCCTCCATTCTTCCTTTTCTTCTTAAGGCGGCCCCTCTCCTCCTCTTTCTTCACCCGAAAAACAGTGAGCTTTCTCCCCAAATTTTTGGTTCTTCTTCCCAATTTGGTTTCAGATCTTGAGGCTTTGGAGCTGCTGCCGCCTCCGTGGCTGAGCCCGACGGTGAGGATTGGATTCTTCCCTTATTTTGCGATCTCGGTTCTTGCTCCCTCTTCTCTGTTGAGGTGCGTGAGGGCTTGGACTTACGTCGATTGGAGGTAGGATTCGGCTGGCCTTGGATTGACTTGGTGTGGAAGAAGGGCTTCAGTTTCTTGTTGATTGGTGCTCTATGGGTGCATTCGGCTGGTGCATCCTTGATTGGGTATTGTGAGGCATTCTTTGTACCTCCTCTTCGCATACTGGTGTATCCTAGTTTGTGAAATTGGCATTGTGTCTCCGTCAACCTCATCCGTTATTCGCGACACAACGGAGCGATTGGTTTTTTGAGACAACGCATTCGGCGTGCCTTGCCCGATTCTACTCGTTGGTTTTGAGTGTCATCCACTTCGTGAGTTTTCTGTTTTCATAATTGCATTACTTTGCTAAGTGTGTTGTGCTAATTGAATTATATTCTGTAATTTTTGTCTGATGCTGGGAGACTTTGCTAAGTGATGATTATGGGCTCGGATTAATGCTCAATGAGGATAATTGTCATATAATGAAATTTGAATGATAGCTAAATCAGATTTGAGCTAATTGTTTTGCTTATTGTTGTCAGTTTATCTCTGGCATTTAGGCTCAACTACTTTCAATGGTTCGGTTGCATTTGTGCCTACTGAATTGAATTGATTTGTGGTGTGTGACCTTGTTGGTCTTCTGTCAGGCAATAGACTTACATGCTGTATCTTGTGATCCTTTAGCTCTGTTAGACATTTACTTCTTTGTTGGCTGAAATGCTGTAGTGCTGATTCGGCGAGTCCTTGCACTGTTATACAAATCTAATTCTCAATTGGCTAAAAGTGCAGCTTGCTATTTATGAGATAATTCTTGACATATTAGTTAACCATTAGTTTGAGCTCAAAGTCTGATTTATTATTGTCATATCTAATTATCGAAAGTATAGGCAAAAGTGACGAGGAGACCAAGATTTAATCTTGAGCAGCCCGACATCTGAGAGCAAATAAACAAATATTTAGATCTAAGTTATATGCTGATTTTATTTGTTTCTAAGTCCTATTCTTTGAGCATATTATCTTGTTTAATTGACATGAAGAAATTACATATTTATATGTCATTTTTGTCATTTATATGCTGCTGAAAATATGTTTTAACTATGATAATTGTTACTGGAATTATTTCTGAATATTTGCTAAAATCGTTGATTTTACAACATGGTAAACTGCATGTACTCTATTCTGCGGGATAAACCATATGCTACATTAGGGAACCCAGCAAATTTGCACTTTTTTGTAGAGAATAGAAAGGCTTAAGTAAATGGTTGGTACTGAAACCTAAAGTATTCATATTATATGGGCCTCAAGGGACGGCCATGCATTTGTTCATGTCGGCAGCGTAATGCATAGTACCTTAAGGTGTGGCCGTGCAGTGTACTAATACTTGCATTAATCCACTGAAAGAGGCAACTGCTCTTTATAGAGTACAGGTAGCTAGATTTGCAGTAACTTCCTTCGTCAGACTATGCTTTGTGACAATACATTCGATTCTTAGAAACTTCATCGATTAAAACTCTGCCGAGATTACATCGCGAGATTTCTCGCTGGTTAAAGACTCGAAATTCACACGACTTCCGCTGTCCTCGCTGTCGATTGAAGAACAAAGGCTTGTTGCGACGCTGTGGGTATTCCATAGGACAAACATCCCTTTTGTTTTAAATGAGCCCTGTCTGTACTCTGTAGAGTAAGCGGAGGATTGTGGTGCATTGATCAGACGCAGGGGGTGATGCCTGATGCATGGGCAGCATGTGGCTTCAGCAAATAGATGTCCACTCGCTGCAGCTGCTGCTGCCTGCAGGTGGGGTGGGGTGGGGTGGGAGACACCGGAGACACGCCCGCGTGCACGCAACGCCGGCAGGAAGCACACGCCGCGAGCGGCGTACAGCCGTCGGCTCTTGCAGTCATGCACAACCTCCAGCCTCCAGGTGTTCTGCACGCGCTCTTCCCAGACGGTGTATGCATATTTATATAGCCATGGTACATTTGATCAGATTCAGAGACGTGATTCTCTTTTCCAGATTTGCAAAAGGAGGCGTGATTCTGATATACTTATAATGTATAGACGTACAAGTTAATGAGCCATCACAGCCGAAAGGAGTGACAATTCTTTTGAATAAACGCCTAAAGCAAGGAGAAGATAGGATGGAATTGATGCATCGCGCATCACCACTGTTCATGAAATCCTGATCTCGTCGCAATCCAAATATTTTCGCATTGCAATGCCAAATGAAGCCTAATTCCCCTTTCATCACTTGCCTAGTGAGAAAGAATCCCCCTGATCTTTTCCTATAGACATATAATCATCTTTAGGTTGCCGGTGCCTTGCATTTAAGTCGACATGTGCCTTGCATCAGGCCTGGCTTTGAGAGGCTGTGGTTCAACATGCCCAAAAGGATGGCAATGGCAGATAGGTACGCGATTGTCGGAAATCCATTATGATCACATGCAACATTTGCAAGATTCATGGTGTCATTGAAACCACCAGATTTATGATTTCATATGCGCAATGACAAGTTTTTGTATATGTATCTTTGGCAAGCCTCTGGTGGACAAAGATGCCAAGATGGGACCTAAGGACACCCGTTCTTTGGTTGCCCTGATGAGGTCATGATGCAATTCACAAGGAAGATAAAAATTTACATTATCCAGCTAAGTGTAGCTTTAGCCTGTGATGGCCATGGTCCATCCTTAATTATAGTAAGATAGCTTTCACCTATAGCTATTTCTTCTGTTCTTGGGTGCGTGTTGGTTTTTTATTGGCAAGCTGTGTGTGCTTAAGGTTTCTTGAGTAGTAGTACAATTTAGTAAGGGGTGTTTGGTTGTCTGCATGCTCTTAGCTTGGCCTGTACGGGTCATCCAGTCTGAACGTAGCTAGACTAAGTGGATACAATAGTGGTCTGTTTGGTTGTCTGTTTCTGTTGAGTCAGACTTTGCTGAGATGTTGTTTGGTCGGTTGCATCAGGAGAGTGGATACATGTCTGAATGCAATGTTGGGTTGTTTGGTTGCCTGCATATCAGAGTGTGCTCACCTTTTCTAGTGGATCGTGAGAATATGTAAGACCCGCGAGTAACACCCCCGAATTTTTGTGCATAATTGAACTAGTCCCATGATCAGTTGCTAGCTCACACAGTAAACAAATGTGGTAACATAACCATAATCGTAAAACTTTATTAATAAACAACAGAGTTGGTTACAAAAGAGGCTTACATGACAACAATAAAGAACACAGCGGAAGACAAAAAGTAGTAGTGGAGTCCAACTCATCTGCCACAGGCAATTGACTGGGGTAGCGGCCTAGTCGTCGAGATCAACACTAGTAGCAAAGTCCTTCTCCTCTGAAATTTGTTTGCATAAAGCAAGTATGAGCACAACTACCGTGCTCGCAAGTTACACCCGGCAAGTAACAGAGTTAATGCATGTATGGATATTATCAAAGGCAGGCTTAAGGTTATTTGTGCAAAAACAGCATTTGACAATAAATACAGTACTAAGTTCAAAAGCTCAAGTTTTATAATATCTAAAATTGATTTTGAATTACTAAAGATAGTGTAGGCACCAACCTAACACCAACATAAACACGTGCACCAACCCGGGGCTTCAACCCATAACTTTTCTCATGGACACCCATCCATGTCAAAACTGTTTTACAAAAATATTTTGAAATCAAAACTAGAGTCTAACTTTGAGTGGCTTTGCCAAGCATGTCCATGACCGTGGACATGGCTATTCGAATAGATTGACACTCTACAGAGGTTGTACAACTTTACCCACAGGAGATAACCAAATTATATTGTCCGCTCATACACTTCCGAAGATGTGTGACTAAAAGGTTATCACAAGAATTCTACAATGCGCCATTCCACCACAGTCCTCCCTCGCTAAGGTTTCACCCCCTTTGGACTACCCGTTCGCAGGGTTCAGGCCCCCCTCTTGCGCTAGGTGGGACTAACAAAGGTCATGAAAGACTACCCACCGCATCAATAGGAGCGATCATGATGGAACTTTGCAAATTAATCAGACAAGTCCTACCCATACAAGACATGTGGTAATACGATGTGGCTTAGCAAGTTGCGGCTCGAAGACCGATCCTTAACTGACCTAGGCGACAACCAACAGAACCCTAGGCCTCAACCTACCCGGTTGAGCCCGTGCATAAACCAATTCGCCCAAGTCCAAACCATCATTTAATTTTATTTCATGTTTCAAAGTTATTTATAAACTTCCATGCCACACCAATGCCATGGATACAATTTAAATAATATTTGATTTTTTTGGCTAAAAATTCCCCAAATCAAATATTTTTGGTCTAAAAATGGCTAAGCATATAATTTATCAAATTTTATTTTGACTATGGTGACAAGGGAATGACAAATTAAGTATCAACATTGGCCATACAAAGGAAATAGAATAACTAGAAATTTAAAACAGGAATATAAAATAACTGAATAAAAATATGCATACAATAATAATTTAAAACAGAATTAAATAATTTAAAATATTGGGGTCAACATGATCAAAGGTATAACTTGCCTTCATTGAAGTCCTGAAATTCTAAGTCTTCGGAAGGATCGAAGTCTCTAGAATCATCGAAGTCTATACGCGAAAATACGATAAATTCAATTCAAATTCAAATAAATTCAAAAATACAGCTCAAATTAACTCCAAATTGAAATATTTTGGTTTAGTTAGCTATATAATAATTTTATACAAATTTTGCAACTTGAATCACCCAAATTGGAGTTTGGATGCAAAAGATATGAATTTTAGAAGTTTAAATCTATTAATAACCTTAAATCTGAAATTAATAGATTTTCTGATTTATTTTTCTAAAGGAAAATCAAATTATTGCGCATGTATGACGTCAACCCTCAGGAATTTGATTTTCCTTGCGAATTATTTTCAATCGAAAAACCTTGGAGTCTATGACAGGTGGGCCCCTTGGTCAAAGACCAAGTCCACGAGCTGGTCAAACGACCACGGTGAACCCGGTGTACAGAATAGTAAATGTGGGTGTAGTGTGGGCGCTGTGTGTGATGATGTGGCGCCACGTAGGCGCTGACTGGTCGTCCATGTCACTACCATGCATGTGAGTATGATGATGTGGCGCCCATGTGGCAGCCACGTCAGCGTGCCACGCAGTACCTGAGCGGCGGCGTTCGGCCGTGGCTCGTCGGCGCTTTGGCGCGGCGCGCCGGCGCGGCAGCAAGAGGGAGAGGAGAGTGCAGGGAGTTGAGGGCGCCTGTTTTGGTCACCTGAAGATGTAGCGGTGGCCGGCGGTGAGGTGTAGAGCGGCGGCGCGTTCGGGGTTGCGGTGGCGAGGGCGCTCGGGGGGGTGCTCCGGCGAGGCTAGTGCGCGCACGGGGTGCCCCTTGGGACGGCGATGTCGATGGTGGTGGCGGTGAGGCGAGAGCGTCGACGGTGGCGACGCTAGAAGCGGCGGAGCGTTTGCGGCCAACGACGAGCAAAACTCCAAAATCCGCGAAGTGAGAGCGAGGGAGGAGAGGTGAGTGGCGGGGTTGGAATGAGGAGGGACGGGGGATCACCGTGCTCCCTTTTATAGGGCGAGGGGAGGCCGGGAGGTGGAGATCGTGCGCGGTAGTGGCGGCGGCGGCGGTTGGCGCGCGCGAACCGGGCGTGGAGATAGGGGGAGAACGTGGGGGTGGAGGTGGTTGGGGGTGCCAAGTCGTGCGCACACACGCGTGGCTCGCGGGAGCAGTTGGCGCAGGCGGTTGACGGAGCTCCTGCGGCCAAAAAAATGGCGGAGGCATGGCTTGGCCGTGCGAGGAAGAAGGGCGGGGAGGAAGAAGGTGCGGTGGGGCCACGCGGCGGCGAGAGGGCGGAGGCTCGCGGGTGGGGTCGGCTCGGGTGAGAGAGAGAGGGTGTGGTGCGGGCCGAGTGGGCTGAAAGGGAAAACAGGCCGCGCGAAAAAGAGGCTGGGTTGAGGGAGATTTGGCCCAAAAGCCATCTCCGGATTTAAAAGATTTAGCTATTTAATTAATTCAATTAATTCATTTTAGCTTTAAAAAAATAGCAAATAAAATTCAAAAATTCTAGAAAAATTCACAGAAATTCTCAGAGTTATTTTGGACTTAAAATTCTAGAAAATTCTAGAAATTAATTATTTTTAATTTTTCAATCTAAGTCAAATAAAACTTCAAGAACTTCAAATAAATTTTACTTTTGACTTTTAAAACTTCAGAAATTCAAATAAAGCAATATAACTCTTTCAAATTTTAGAAAATCTAATAAAATAATAACTTTATTTTTTTTTGTAACAACACTTTGGGATGTTACAGAATACCCCTTAGTAGGATGTTTAAGTTGGATGGGAAAATGGCTAAAGACATGACTGCACTCCTGTGGGAATACCAAACCGAATCTATGATCCCAATGTATTATAATACCAACCGCAGAACCACAGAATCCGAATTTACAATTTCACCAAACCAAACTCGAACACATCTCCAAAATTCACTAGCAAAGAGAAAAAATATTTGTAAAACCATAGTTATCCCAGTAAGACAACAATAAGACCATAACCCAACCAACACTTAATCACAATGACAATAGACACGGCGGCTTACAGGCGGGCATCATGGTCAATCCTCGCATAAACACACAAGAGAGAGAACACATAATAGGGGAGGGCGATCGAGGCGTGATGGTGGGCTTGGCGCTAGTGATGGAGGCGACGACGGTGTCCGGTGAGGGTTAAAATGGAATGCCCAGGAGAGGTGGTCCTATTGGAGGTGGTGTCGCGGTCGGAGGTGCATGGTGGCGGTCGGACAACAGTGCGCGCCGGAACTAGGGGAGGAAGAAGCGGCAGTGGCGCTGGAGGGGGAGAGGGGGAAAGGGGGAAGAAGGAGGCGAGCACGGGCGCCAGGGAGACAAGGGAAGCTCACCGGACCGATTGGTGGAGGCGGGGAGCAGCCGAGGAAGGCCGACGGTGCAGCGGGTTTGTGAGACCCCGGTTTATTAAGCTTGTAATACTTAACCTTCCACTGGTCATAGTATCACAAACAGAATAATCCGTGTCTCGATGGACATGTGCTTACCAGAAATTGCAGCACACATTCATCATACAAAAGCATGCATCATTTCCATACAACAATATATAACAAGTCTAGCAAAAGATATACATAATATAAGTTATTACAGAACAGCCGACCGGCCAAAAGACATAAGTATAAAGAAGTAACAGCGGAAGCAAACGTTGCCATAAGATGGGTTAAACCAAAAGACGACCGGTTAGCCACAGGGCAACCGACCGGGCCGCCAAGCTAATCGCCCCACACACTGCCACAGCACAACTCACAAAAGTAAGGCCCATCGGGCTCACATTCTTCCTCTGCACACAACAAACAATGCAGGTGAGTACAAAGATGTACTCGCAAGACTTACGAGTAACAAGCCTATACATAGCTACATGAAAACTGTATCAAAGGATGTTGGTTATATGGTTGTTTGGACGCATAAAGCAAGTTTCCTTTGCAATAATGTAAATAGATTGAAAGCAGTTTGTCAATTCAGTTTTTAAGCATTAAAAATAACAGCGAGTACAATAAGTATCAAGTAACCACCTAGAGGTGACTAACCCAATAGCCACCACAAATAGCATGAATCCCTGATTCATACCACCCATCAAGTTTTAATTTAAAAACGTTGTAGTCTAACTCTTGAAAAGCTTAACCAAGCGTGTCCATAACCTAGGACGAGGCTATTCGAATAGATCAAACCCTGCAGAGGTGTACAAATGTACCCACACTTCAGACCGCCTTTAAACCACATGATTAAGCACACTTCCAAAGGTATGTCGGCATGGCTAAGTCCTACGAGACATTTCCAATATTGTGTATCAACTACGAGCCGCTCGCATGGATAGAAACCCATACGCTTACAATGTAAAGCCAAAAATACAACTACCCCTCGGGGTAAAGCTCTTTGGACAACTACAATGCTCTCATACACAATCATTTCATTTTACCACAACGCAACATACACACGCCTCCTGCGACTCGTAGTCAACACACGCCAAAGTACTAAGTCAAGAGAGATCTCATTCCCTCTAGTGTGGTTAGCACGCACAAATTGCTTGGATAACAGGTACTCACAAGATGTTCAGTCCTTAATTGACCCGAGCACCATTCCAATCACACCCAAAAGATCACACCATCTTATCATTGTGCCCAAGTCTAAATTGTTTTGTTTTTCAGTTTTAGTTTTGCAATTTAGACATAACAAAAGGCTGAAACATATATATCATAATAAGTTTGTGTGATCAAGGTTATCGACAAGTCGATAACCACCCATTTCTACCGATAGCTAAGCATGTCTAAGCACAACTCGTAAACTACTAAGTGACAAGGATTCATCCAACGAACCCAAAATCACAGCAAGGTAAACCTAGGCTCAGTAGTAGAGGATTAACATTTGCCTACTGATTATGCATCTACTAGGTGAACTATCGATAATAGTTAAAACAACACAGCAATGCATACATAGAATTTACAAACAATATATTAGAATTTGAAAATAGTAGGAGCAACATGATCAAATGATGCTACATCTGCTTGCCTTGCTGGAGTGCAGGATCTGATGGTTGTGGCTCAGAATCAATAACAAGATTATCTTCGGAACCTAACGCAAAAGGCGATAAAACCAATAAGAACGAAGAACACCAAATAAATTCCAACTGCAAAATACATTCAAATCTAATGAAATTTATACAGCAGGTAGGGTATGATTTTAGACAATTTTAGGAACAAAAATCATGCAATTTGGATTTAGTATGCACTCAGGATCAACCTAATTAATTCATCGGGCCGTTGATCGGAGATCTAAGGTCGAAATTTTTAAGTTATTTTAGTTACACAATTTTTCGCTATTGAAATATGCCTAAATGCATTTTATATTAAATTTTAGTGATAAAAGAATTTATTACAGTTGGAATCACCTAAAAGGAGTTAACATGAATTAGTTATGAGTAAGTTTAAATACAATTTTTAGTTGGTAAATAAATACTTACGAAATAAATCAAACTTAACCGCAATACAACGACGTGGGCGCTTGATCACTTGATCTAAAATTGAAGTGCGAGTGGCGGCGCGGGGACGATACCTAAAGAGCCACCGTGATCAAGATCACGCGCACGAGGATTTTGACGGTGCGGTTGCGTGACCATAGTCGCGAGATGAACGGCTCGGGCGCACCGGAGAGTCCGATTGCACTCGCGATCGCGGCCGTGACGCGAATCGGCGGTCGAATGATTTGGGAACCGGCTTAAGACACATGATAATTGATCAACCAATGGGGAGCAATTAATGACCTCCGAGTCACGCCGCGCGGGTTTTGACACACGTGCATAGTGCAAGCGGGCCCCGACGATGACACAACCGGCGGCTTAAGACACATTAAGAACCAATGATTAGCAATTAATGAGGTTTAAGGCCTCACGGCCCACATGCGATGACACGACGAACCAGATTAGGACACCATAATTTACCCAATGATTAACCATAATTAGATCATTAATGGTGTCCTAATGACGACCGAAAACAAGGGATAACACCCGACAAAACCCGAGCGGGAACTACGGCTCGTCGCCGGCGACTCCGGCCATGGCGGCGCAACCATAGGACTAAAATGAGTTCGCAATAGGCTTGCGGACCCAAAGGTGGTGACCTCGTCGGCGGCGATGGCTCAGAACGCCGGTGAGCCGGAAAACAAAGATGGAGACTTTTACTGCTAAACGAGAAAATAGCAAAATACTCCGCTGCAGTCCAAGGAAGCGAGTGTAACGCCTCTAGGTACTAATAAGAAGCTACATTGATCAAGAAGAGCTTCAAAGATGGCCGGAGAAGGTCTGACCACGGTGGAGCTTGCCGGACCCAAGGAAGACGATATGGAATTAGAGATCTGAGCCAAAATGAACACCACTGGTGGTCAAAATAGCTACAAAATAGCCCATATAAGCTCAATGAGAAATTAATTTGAGAAAAGGAGCACTCACCGGAGCTGAGGAAGAAAAGGGAATGACTTTGGCCGAATTTGAACAAACCCCAAATTCGTCAACTCCTGTGAATGAAACCCAAAATTGAGTGAGGGGAAATGATTAGGATAGTGAGGAGTAGAAAAGAGTACAAGAATATTTGAAGAAGAACCACTGAAGCTTCATGATTCACAATGGAGCTCCACGGGTCATCAATGGTGATTTGGTGGTTTTGGTGAATTAAGCTCCAAAAATGAATAAGGAGCTAGGGATGGTATAAAGGAACACCAGGAAAGAGTTTTGGAACATTTTATAGCTAAAGGATTAGGGTTTGGCAAAAGGAGCCTCTCGGGTGAGCTAAGTCCACGACAACGACATGGACCGAAAAGCAAAATGATGGAGATGTAGGAGTAAGGCATGCCTCTCGGCCGAAAGCACCTGCAAGCACTTAATGCCGATCAGGGAGACGCTGCCCAAGGAACACGATTTGACAGGCGCCATGTCTCTCTCTGTTCACGCACGGCGGGAGGTTGAAGATGACCAGAGAAAAGGCTCGGCGATCCTGAACCCTTGGATGTTGATCGGACGGCTGACATTGCGCCACGCCTCGAGGTTCAAAACCAAAAAGGAAAGATCTGGAGCCCTTAGATTAGAAACGAACGACTCAGATTGAACGAAACGATCGGAGGTTTAACACAGCAGAGGGGATCGTGAGCCCTACGATCAAGAATGGATGGCCACGATTGAAAAGCCCTCCGGAAGGTCCGAATGTTTTCAACGATCAAGACGGTTGGATTGAGATCCAACGGTTCAAATTGAATAGCGCATTCGCACGGTCCGAATGCTCACACGAACATGGGCCGCGCGATTAAGATCCAATGGCTGAGATTGGATGCGCGCTTTTAAAAGGAGGCTCGGTGCAGTTTAGTTGACTAGACCGAGACGAGTGGCTCGAGCCCGAGTCTGACTCGAACCCAACGCACAATGAAATTAGGTTTTGAGTTTTAATTTGAGCTGGGACTTTGATGATTTATTTGAGATAGCAAAGTAACTCAAAAAATTATGAAATTTTTACTAGAGCTCGCTAACTCAGATATTAACCTTGTACAAAATTTTCAAAAGTTTTTGGGTAGTGGATTATTCCCCAAAAATTATGCAAGGCTCTGGTTTAAGGTTTGACTGCCCTCTAAAAATATTCAAACAATTTCTAAAAATTATGAAATTTTTCAGAGAGCTCGCATACCATCCCAGGAACTTAGGAAAAATATCACCAAAGGATGATTACAAGATTTGAGATGAATGTTTTTGGAAGACAAGGTTTGGATCAAAAGACTTGTGACTTTGTATTTCCATAACTTCTTACAACAATCGTTCAAAGCACACAGGGAAATACAAGATGTAAGAAAAGATTTTAATTTCTACTCATTTTCTTACATTTGAAACACAAGTCCAAAATTGAGATGTTACAGGGTTCGTCGTGGTGGCGATGCTACGGGGAGGGGGAGCCGGAGCGGGGGGGGGGGGGCAGAGGGAGGTGAGGTGATGCTCCGATAGAGAGTAATCGAGGAATGGCTCACCGGGAGAAGATACCTTTGGCCCCTGGAGTCGAGCGCACTGCATCCGCACGGCCTGGCTCGCGAGCGAAGCTCAATCCTCGCGTTCCCCTTGGGCCAGAAGCAACTTTTGCATGAGCTCAACCAGACTGGACGATGCATGCAAGAAACCAAACATCCCAAATCTTGCATCTACTTATGCGAGCCAATCCCATGCAGGCAACCAAATACAACCGTATAGTATGGACATGGTAAACATTATATTATGAGTTTGGTCTACTTTTGCTTTCCTTCGCTTTGGTCTACTTTTGCTTTCCTTCACTCTGCTGATAAAAAGATCTAAACTCTAAAGTCGCCTCATCGCATGTCACAACATAGAAGAAAAAACAAAAAGAAAGAGGGGGAGAAAAAACACAGTTGAATTGAATATATTCACATGGATACGGCATCACAGGTAGTGATTGGTGAACATTATTTAGTATACTTGGCTCATAGCTCTCTCTCCTGCGGTTGTGTATGAGATGAGAAGTCATCGTCCCAAAGAAAGGAATCCCCAAGGCATGGCCACCCTCACATGCTCCTGTAGCCACATCCTCTACTTGAGCATTCACAGAGCTGGCCACTAGTCAACAGTTACCACTAGTGGTACCTTCACATGCTTTACTAAAACCGTATTCCTACGTCAATACATATGGAGTATACGCTTACGTGGTTAAGATTTTTAGCAGCTAGCCTACGGCCTTAGCCTTTACTTTCCATGTGCCTTTGCTTACACCAGGAGACTCATATTGTCATTTGTCAGAGGAAAAGAGGGAGAAAGTTACTTGAGCCCATGCCATGCCTTGTATGGTTGGATGGCAGCAGCAGTAGTAGTCAATAACTACCGGGTTCAAGGATAGAGGAGTATAGTATATTTTGACTAGTATTATAAATGCCCTGGTACTGTACACCAGAATTTTATGGACATGTTCTATCAATGTTTAGTTTGAGCTTTCAGGCTTTGCCAATTTCCAGAGTCCTTTCGGTCATTATCATGGCAGTCGGAGTCCGTTTGGTCTGCCTAAACGGCAAGTGAAATGCAAGTTGAGAATTAACATTTGTTGGTTGCTGTTACGTCATGGGATATGCATCGATGCATGTCCGTCCCCAGTGTCCCGATGTCACAGCTGCTGACAAGAGGGGCAGGGGGTCACGATGTCACGGACAGCCGAAGATTTTATCATTAAGATGGCAAGATCCCAGTCAATGCTCAAATAGTTTGATTAGTTTCCCCTGGACTGTTTAGCTGCTCAATTACATCGACATACACCACGCTGGGCGAAGCTAAGCCTAGGCTAGTCTGAATTAAAACGCAGTGATGGTGGTACTACTATCTTGGGTTCGGCATAACAACCGCGCCAAAGAAATGAGAAAGCGTTGCTGCTGCTGTTGTGTGTGGGATTGGGCGGGTCGCCTCGCCTCAAGCGCAAACCGAGCGGAGCAACCGATGAGAACGGCGTGGAAAGGGAGGCCGCGATTCCCGAGCCGGCCGGCCACGGCCAGCCAGGCGCGCACGACGCGAAAGGCAGGGCAAAAGAACGTGAGAAACGAGTGGCTCCGCGCCGTGCGCCGTGCGCCGGTGCCGTTGGTGGGGGGCGTGGCTTTTAATCTCGCGCGGCGTGTTTCTCTTCGCGCTGGTGTGGTGGCCTGGTTGGTTGTAAGCTGTAGCATGCCAACGCAACGTCGCAACAAGCCACTCGATCACGAGGCTCGCGTCTATTTGCAAGCTGCGGCATCGATCTTCAATGACAGACAAACGTGTGTAGGCAAGGCATGGTTGCGATTACTGCATCACACAAAGTCTCGTGATGCGATTTACTGTACGACCCAAGTTTAGTGCACGCTTTGGGGGTAGATAAAACTTTCGTCTTTGGTGTACCAAGCTGCGAATATATGACTTGTGAAGGTCCGTGTAACACGGAAGAGTGCGACTGCTAAGGGCATCTCCAGTAGTTGGAGATAATCTTGTCTCTAACACGTGCTACATCATCTTTAGAGACAACATCTTCAATAGATAGTCTCCAGCACACTCTCCAATATTTATATTTTATAATTTTACTTTGAAACGGGTCTACGTATCAACTAGAGTAGATTAATGTATCATATCTTGTTTCGTGTACACGACAATCTCTTCAGAAAGAGAAGACATGCGCTCTCTCTTCTCTCATCTCTTCTTTACGTAGCATTTTGTTATCTCGACATAACTAAACAACGACAATAAATATACTATTGAAGATACCTTAGACGGTTGGAAAAACAAGCAGCTTTGGGAGGATAAACGCGCACTGTGAAAGGCCTGTTCCCGGTAAGTACCCACTGGCACGTCGCTTCCTTCATTAATTTACCCATTAGCCCATGACGTGGAGTAACCAGGCAGGCAGCCGTTGCGTTGGGACAGGCGCAACAGGATCGTGAATCGGGGAGCAGCGGGTAGCTCGAGCCGTTCGCTCGCTCGCATTGACACAAGAAGCCACCCGGAAATTATGATGATGTGCTTGCTTTCTCTCGTCTCGGACCCTCTCCCAACCTGATCTGTCATGGCACCAGCGGCAGCACATCACAGTTTCCGATGGCCCCCAAAGCGTAGAAAAATCCGCTCTCCATACGATGGCTGATGGCCGTCGTTTTGGGCTGGAAAAGAAGAGGAAAATCAGCCAGAAACCATCGCCGATTCACGTTTCATCGTGACCGGTCCGGCATCGATCGTGCACGCACTGTGCTGAGATGAGAAACCCCAGTCAATTTGGTTGGTGATGTCCAAGGAGTGTAATGTTTGCGTGCGCGCGCGCGCTGCTGCTTACTTGGCCCCTACCTCGTTTGGACTTGCGTGTCCATGGATGGATGCGATGGTTTTTTTTTTCCTGGCAGGCACTAGCATTGTCGCCTGGGAATAAAGGCACTTTGCAGAAGCACCATCGCAGGAGCTTGTAGGAGTAGTACTACTTGCTTAAATACACGACTAAGTCTGATGTGTATGCACGCATTGACTGCAGCATCTTGGCGTGTTGGTGAATGGTGAGCATTGAGCAAGGTGTGATGATAAAAGCTGAATGACTTCAGGTCAATACAGAGTGGCAAAACCGGTCCCCTTCTGAATTCGCTTGCTTTTGCTATTTCCTCCATATAATGGTCTTCGATTCCTTCAGCTTGTAGTAATTGTTCGGTTGAATCGATCGTTTTGCATGGATGATGTATTCCAAATGAACTCATGGTGGGATATATAATAGGCAAAAAAGCAAGATTCCATACCGAATCCATGCATGATTGGTCCACAACAACCACAAAATATAAGCAATTTAAAAAGGAAAAAAATCTCAGAATTTTATTTCAAAGAAATTTAGTGAGTATATTTTCTGAGAGATACTTTCAACATCCTAGATTATCTCTCACTATGAGCATTGATTTCTAACCAGAATGCTCATGTGAGTATGTGGGCCTCGATCATACGGTTAATTGAGCAGCATAGACTACGGATCTTAATTACTGCGACGACCTTTCAGACATTAGCCGCCCGTAGGCAATGGCTTAAACAGTCCACAGACGACAAGCCAAAATGGCCCCTACCTTCTCTGTCCATGGTAGGCACTTGGCAGCTTTTAAGCAGCGTCCATGTCCATGTCTCGCCCCCCCCCCCCCCACCCACACTATAGCCCATGGAAAAAGAGAGACAAGAGAACACAAAACCTAGCAATTAATGATGCTGATCAGAAAGATGCTTAGAAAAAAAGAAGAAGAAAACCATGTGAAGCACCGATTAAGATCCGTGGTAAACTAAAGCACCAATTAAGCTGATATGCATGTATACTACTGTGGATGCTTGCCTTTCAATGGCACCAACTTTACATTTGCCCATCCATGAGTGCTCACTCGCCTACTACTCACCTTCTTTACGTTTCCGCTAGGGAATGGCAGTAGCACCGTGCTTCCGGGTTGCCACACGACTTTCTTCTCCGGTACCATTTTCTAGTAGTACATGTTTATGTCAGGTTGAGTTGGTTGAACTGTAAACTTGTTGGATGGATCAATAAAATTTCTCTCTGTGTGTGAGCTTTTTATTTAAGCCGGCCTAATGGCAATGGAAGTGAGCAGAATAATCCAGGCATACGCCTATCATTGTGTTGTGCTTGACTTGTATGAGCCTTTTGCTTTCAAGAAACTATTTCCATTGTCGGCCATATGAGCTACTAGGAAATCAGATTCCTTACTTTTATTCATCCAATTTTCACTCATTGAAAAGACAATTGCTAATAACAATCATAAAGACATGCTTCTATTCTTTGAAGTGGTCAAGAACACTTACTCCACAGACAGCCAAAAGTTAACACTGGTTTATACTGCATGAGAGGAGTCCTTTTTCATATGAACCCAGTGAAGATGTGCACAAGCTGGCAATGCATTTAGGTGGGGATCGGGTGGAACACTGCAACAGTCTGCAGCTGAGGTTCTTTACGTAATTTAGCCCAAAGTGGCAAGAGGAGAGAGAGACTAAAGATCAGGGAATCCAATCCAAATGGAGATGGAGAGAAACCAACCAGGGAAGGAAGAAAAGCTAGCGAGATGAATGGCAGGGCGCATTCCCACCGTATATTCCCTGGGGAGTACTCCACATAGCACGAGCCCCGTCAGAAAAGCAGCAAAGCAAGCTCCAAGCGCCAGGCAGGCAGGCAACAAAGAGAGATGAACAACATGAACAATTATCCAAGGAACGAGGATACCCACCATTTATCCCGATACTGTGGGTGCAAACATTATCTCACGAAAAATTTCTGAACAGTCACTGAGATAATCAGTCTCTTTCTCAGCAGTTGGTTCAAACAACATGAACAGATGAACATGCAATTTAAAACTCATAATTTTCAACTAAAAAATGAGGTAGTCTAGGTAAGTGGCCAGTGATAGAGAGTTAAGATGCACAGTCTTCATGTGAAATCTTACATTTCATTTTGGTTGCTACAAGTGTTGAATTTCTGAATTCTGATGGCGTGGATGACATGGTCGAGATGGCACATGCCATGCTGATCTCGATCCTCAAGCGCACCGCTGAAGACACGTATCAGCTTTTGACTTCACCCTATCTCTCTGATGGTGGCGTGGTGGCCCCCACAGTTTGCGTATTACGGCTACGTGAGACGCTGACGGTGGAGGGCGTCGGAGGGTCATTAGGGCAGAAAATTAAATCGATTATTCTTAGGCTACTAGTAGATGCCAATATCTTCCCCTACATTATCTTTTACCCCGGTTGAGCAGGAAATAAACTGAAATGCAGAAAAGGAGGAAGAAATTGATGATATGATATGTGGTAACTTGGTTGCATGATTTCCATGCATAGAACATGGACGTTATGCTTGCTAGTTCCTGATTTTTCATGCATGAGCAAATGTTTTCCCCCTTGTTTTGTTGCAACAAGACAATATATGGCATTTTCATGTGAATCCATATTTTAAGCATTCTCACCCGAATATGTGCGTGTATCAACCAACCAGACATAGGCAGTATTGAAACGCCACCACACTGAATGGTTTTTCTTCCAAGCAAAAGGCTTGTGATTTTAGTAAGTTTTAGGTAGAAAAGAATACAAAAGAGCATTCAGTAATCTAATAGTACTCCTTCAAAACACAGCTCACAGCTTGATGTAATAAATGGTAACTTGATCTGAAGATTATTCAGAGAACACCTCACTTCCATACTTCCTTCCTCACGAGCTTACAAATGTGCATCCAATACAAAATTCAGCTAACCATATCTCATGACACCTGGATTATACCTAGAGATATTTAATGCAGGGATGCTCAAGCAAGAAAAATATTCAATGCAAAGGGTGAGAGGAATGAGCATGCAAGGAAAGAGGTTTGCAAAAATCCAAAAGGGGAAGGGAGGTCATGTGAAAGGCAGCACAACACAGGCCTCTAATCTTAAAGGGGTGCTAATTCTAATGGGGGAGCATTTAAAGGTTTTAGTGGGGGAGTAAAGGGATTGTTCCAAGACCCAGAAGAGAGAGAAGAGAGGGGAGGAGAGAAATAAATACTAAATCCGAATTCCGCCAAACTTCTCTCTCTCATCTCTCTGTCCCTCTCTCCTCTTCCTCTCCCTTACATCCTCTCATCAGTCACCCCCCCCCCCTGTCTTTCTCTCCCTCTCCCTCTTGACAAATTTTCCTCCACCCATTCCCTTCCTGTTCTTCTCCACCCACCCCACCGATCTATGGTGAATTCGGTCTACACTTCCCCACCATCTTTCTCTCGTTCCCTCTCTGTCTAGCAATATTGGTTTCTTCCTCCATTTATTGGGTTGATTCTTCTATTTTGGTTGGAGAGGATCAGGAGACAAAGGAAAGAGAAGAAGGGAGATCGAAAGAAGTTTGTTCTTTGCTTGGATTGTTGTTCTTGGAATTTGTTGAAAAACTTGGGACCAGTTTCTGGTATGGTTTTCTGCTTCTCTCTGTTAGTATGTGTCTTCTGTTTCTCTTTTATTCTTTCTTGATTTCGCCTGTTAAACATTCCTTTTCTTCTGCTGAAATCCATGATTCCTTTACAATATGTGTTTTCCCCCCCTCTTGTTGATTCCTCCATGGTTAATTCCACCATATGTTTCTCAAGCCTGGGACATGTCATATGCTGTTAAACTGTCAAGAATTAATGGTTTTTTTTTCAAGAACAAAATTCTCTAACCTTAGATATACTATCTGATAGTTTCTCCTTTGTACGGTGTGAGATTGAGATGTCTGAGGTGTTCTTGGTTTGATTAAATTTCTTTCTCTGTTGGTTATCTTTCAATTTTGTGATTAGAGAATTGATCTGTCCCTTGAAACCGTGGATGGCTACTTCCACTTTTTTCTCTTTATTTTTTTTGCTTGTTTTACTGCATCTTTTGCAAACCGAAAAGGAAGGGAAATAAATGCAAAAGAAAAGATAGTATTTTTGAGCGTAAACAGAAGTAATGGGGCCCATCCTGCATGTAGTCCATATGTTTAGGTCGCATGCAATGTACAATCACTGTGTTTTTCACCCATTAAAATGCATGCATCAGCAGCACGACCTTTGCTTACAGCAGCAAGCCAAACCATAAAGTTTGGTGCATCCACATACCACACCAAATGCGGTTCATACCAAGATTGCTACAATTGAATGAGTTAATACTCTCATTTGAGTAGTAAAAACCCAAATGAATGTAGTTACTTAAGGACAGAAAGGGAGTGCTAGCAGGGGTACAAGAGGAAAAGATGAATTCTTTGTTCCACATTTGTGTAGATATCGATTTGTTAAAGATAGCCAAGAAAGAGGACTGGACTCGCTGCAATGCTTTTTAGAGCAAATAAGGGTTAATTGTGTTGATAGGGAGCATCTTTTGGTGGCAAACCTAATTAAAGGCATAGCCTAGCAGTACGTGACAAATCGTAGCATTTGGCATTCCATCCATTTGAGTCTGCTATGTGCTTGTTTCCCTTAGGAATGTTAGAACAAATTTGTTACCTAAATTTCTAATGTGCTGTACTGCTGCTGTTTACATTTTCAGGTCCCTCGTAATTTGCTGGAAAGAGATGAATAGCTCCTGAGATGCTATTGCTACAGATCAATTGGTAGCAAGAACATACCTAAAAATAATGCAAGGACAGAGGAATTCTGTTGACCAGTTTGCTGATGTGTTTGGACTTGACCACGGATCTAGTTCAGGCAGCCCTGTCATGGATCAGCAAGCATATTGGAATAACATCCTTGGATCAGTAGAATCACAAAATCATCAAGGTTATCAGATGAGCCGTAGTGATGCAAACATTCCATATGGAAATGAGGAACACCAAGATGCCCCATTTTTAGGTTTCTGGGAGTCAGGTGAAGCTAGTTCAAGTGGCAATTCACTAAATTATGGGAGCTCTAACGAGATCAAAAGGGAGCACCTTAATATCACTGGTGGCCTGAGGATTGGTGAAAGGCGTCTGGTAACTGAACACCTTTCTTTGGATAATGTGGATATAAATCTTAACACCAATGGTAATGATCTACCTGGTCAAAGTTCAAATGCAAACAGTGCCCCTCAAGGCTCAGAGCAATATGGGGTCTGTCCTCGTAATGGTATAAACGCTCAGACTTCCGAGTTGAGATTACATCCATACAGGACATTCATATTAGGTGCAGAGCAGCCAGAATCTTTTGCTTCTTTGAATGCCTGTGAAAATCCTTTGGTTGATTTTCCATTAATGCCAGAAGGCATTGATCAAAGACCAGGTAGTTCCCTGGATGGCCGCCGTATAGCATGCAAGAGGAAAAATATTGAGGGAGTCCATGGGCAGTGTTCAGCAGGTTCTAGCACAAGTTTTTCCCACAGGAATGATAATATCTTCCATAACATTCCTTCGTCAAGTTTCAATCCTGCTCCTAGCACAAATTTGTCCTCTCCTAATTGTTTCTTGGCTCCAAGTTCCATTGAGGAACAACTCCCACTTTATGGAGCTACTGCAGGATTGTCATCGGGTAGCTATGATCCTAGTGGAGGCAATAACAATTCAGGAAGTTCACAAAGAAATTTCCGGGCAAGAACCACCACAGCTCAACATATTAGCCACTATGGTGTATGGCCCTCTTCAAGTGTCATCAGGCATTCCAATTCATGGAATCATCAGCCACCTCTCCTTCAGAGTACATTTGATGAACCACAAGAGGTTATTCCCGTGGTCAGTAGCCTCAACCTGCAATACCAACATCCTGTAAATGTTGTTCATGGTATTCCACAAACTGCATACCGTTTAATTGGTCATGGAGCTTCATCATCGAGAGTAGGTAGTTTGGAGAGCAGAGTTCTTGGCAGTGAGGAAGTTAGTGGAAGGAATGTAGTTGCTCCCAACTTTCCTGATTCAGTTCCTCCTGCTGCAGTAGACATGAGGCATTTGGTGCCAGAACCATCTAATTGGAGTTCCGATGGTCGTGGCACAGCCATGGCAGGAAATATTCCTTCAGTATCAAGACCTAATACCAGTTCAATGGTTAATCCACCAGAAGGCTCTCCATTTGTCACTCATCAAAACCTGCATAGACGCCATCCTCGAAATTTGTCAGAGGTAACTTTTCTCTCTCTCGTGTTAGTATGTTTAGCTTTCAATTTGATTGCTTTTCTTTTAGTAATCTGCTGGAATTGTATTTTCTTACAGGGGATAGGTCGTCTATCTGGAGCACTTCGTGGTCATCAGCACACACGCGTAAGGTCAGGGTTTCTGTTGGAACGCCAAGGTGATGGTGTTTGGGGTGTTCCTTTACCAAGGAGCAGGGAAGGAAGGAGATTAATAGAGGTATGTTGATTGGCTCTGCTATTTCTTGTCTTCCTCCTCCTTTTATAAGTATTAGTCCAGAAAACGTTTACATCCATGTGGTGACATATCAAAGCATCACCAGGAATTATGTATGACACCAAAGAACAAAATAACCCCCAACGCGTTTGCTTGATGAATAGCCCCCAATGCGTTTGCATGGTTTTACTGACTCGAACTAGCGGCCGAATCATAATCGTGAACACGCAATGAAACACTAGATTTGTTGCACATATGGAAATTCTTGACACCGCTTCTTTGGATGTCACCTTGTGCTGATGCTGCACTTGTGCTGCTGCATATGTCGCTTTGACTACGCCGTACAAACAACGTGCATGCCACCTTTGACGCCGTGTGATGGCCGCTCCTGGGAGTTGAGATTCCTCCTCCCGGGGGTAGCAGCTAAAGTTTCAAAACTGGAGCTCTGATACCACTTGTTATAAAACGTATGACAAAATAGCATGAACAAAAGAATGGGAGGCACGGATTTTACGTGGAAAACCACTGTGAGAAAAACCATAGGCGCACGAAGGCGGAATTCAAACACTTCTTATGAAGCCAAATTGAGCAAACCACCAGTAGGTCCAAACACACAGTTATCAACAAAGCAAACGATCAAATATGGGTCTTCAATAATTCATAACTCCAGCAAAGTCCGAGTCTGTGCAATTGATCTCCTGAAACAAATGCTCAAATCATCAAACAGCATAAGCCAAAACATCACCTGTGGCGCTGGATAGATAGCGAAGAATTCATCTCATGGATATTTGGCATGTTCCACCTGGAACACAAAACTCGGCAAACAATGATCACTAAAAGAGCAACTTGCGCATGTGGCCATCACGCGCATCAAACTGCCAACTCAAAGGTAACTGAAATCCATGATATTGTCAAAACTGTTCTTGTAAAACTGTTCGGATGAAATGACATCAATGTGCCATCAATGGAGTAGAAACTGCAATAGACCTCTTATATTGAGCTATGACAACCGGACAAACATTGTAATATCCACGCAAAAATGAACTCCTTGCATTTAAATCCTTCTTCTCAAACTGAAATTTGGAGCAAAACCTTCACTTTCAAACAACAAAACTCCGGAGAGTATCATGCTAGCTACCATTAGGGTGTCATCAAATTCCCAAGAATTAATGTTGTCAAAGCCTCCACAACGATCAGCTTAAAAGTGATCCAAATTGCAACATATCCAAATGGTGAACGAAACACCAAATTCAGTTGTGGGGACAACTCACATTGTTTTTTTATTTTTAAATACCTTAAAATTTGGATACATGCAAAGCTCCACCCTGGACCCCAGATGTGCGGATATTGTCGCAATAACCTGTAGAAGACGATGGATCATCGAAGAAATCGCCAATGATTGCTGACGGAATGAACCGGCACTGGAACAGTGGCCATGATAGAACATGGGTCGATGCCGAGGCAGGGTCGAGGCACGGAACGGAGTCAAGGCGAGTCGAAATTGCCGCGTTGAGGCTGATGGAATATCCTGGTATGGTTCCTCGTGTGTATTTAGCAAAAATTGGTTTGTTGTTGGTGACAACGCAATGATCGATGCCTGCGCAACCACCGACTTGACCGGGACGGACTTGACGTCGTGGATGGAATTGATTTCCGTAACAGTAGCTTATACTGCCAGCTGTGATCCTGTGATCCGACAAACAACTTCGAGTTTTTTCCCGGCTTGGTAGACAGCGGTAGTACGACGATTTCTCGTCGAAGCAAAACGTCGGACAATGATGTGATGCCGTGCTTGAATGTTGCCTTGATGATGTTGCCCTTGGTGTCGCGTGCGCGACAAATGCAGCCTTGGATGTCACCGATGCCGTGCAGATGTTACTCGATGTCATGCCGTAGATGTCACGCGATGGCTGCCCTCGGGAGTTGAGATTGATCCTCTTGGGGCAGCGGCTAGGGTCTTGAACCCTTGCGGGAAAAACTACGGACACACGAAGACATAATTTACTATATGAGGAGATATTACAAGTACGGGGCTATCGGCGTATCTAACCGTGCAACTACATGGGCACATATATAGATTAGGGAATAAGAGTTCCTAACGGAGAAGGAAACAGAGTCAGAGTCGGTTGCACTACTCTCGGCCACGTCTGGCACCGCTCGGCGCCGTGTTTGGCATAAACATGATATGAATTTGGATCACACTTTAACAATAACATATGTCAATTTAAACTTAATGCCTGTAATGGTCTTTCACGTAATATTCATCCTTCTATATGATATTCCTTCTCCCTCCTTATTGGTTCTTCTAGAAACAGTCACCTTACCAGATATGAGATGTTCTGTATGTATGATCATCTTATACCTCTAGCCAACTAAGCCTAGCAGGGTTTATAGACATTTTCTTGTTCATTGATACTCTAGAAAAGAGACCATATTTTCTGTGTTTTCGTGTGGTGCAAAAAGCTATAATTGCGACAAACTGTTTCATCATATATTTTAGTGTCTTTCTGTTATGCTATGCTGCTGCTTTTCCCCCATGAAATTGCTTGTGTTTTCCTTATGTATATTCTGTTTTTACTCATGTATTATTCTAGAGATAACTAGTGAGCCATTCATCGAAAGAATACATAGTTCATTGCTTACCTGTTTTTAGTCTGTAATCATGAGTAAGTCTATGCCAGTCCATATGGTTCTTACCTGTTTATTTGTCACCAGATCCGGAATGCACTTGAAATGATTCAACGAGGGGAGAATGTAAGATTGGAGGTCAGTAATACTGTAATAGCACCTGTCTTCTGAGTTTCGTAGGTCTATTTCCTATTGTTATTTTGGACATAAAAAAAAAATAACTAAAAAAAATAGAAGATGGATCTTTAAGGATTGTTATTTTCTTTCGTACTATTTACTGGCCTTACTTGCATTGCCTTGTTATGTTAATGAACTGCCTTCTGTCCTCAAAAGTCTCAACATGACCGGCTAACTGAACATACTAATTGTTTGGCAGGATCACACTTTAGTATTACTACTAGGGATCAAAATCCCGGTACCGGTGCAAATCGCAGTTGGAAGCCGGTAACGATAACCGACCGGTTACCAGAAAACCCGGGAAAAAACTGGATAAAGTTCGGAAACTGAATTTTGAATTGAGGATTTTGAAAAGAGGTTACCGCCCAAAAATTGGAAAAACCGGGAAAAAATCGGTTATGGGTAATTAGCAATTAGAATAATGCAAATATTAATTAGAAAGTGTTAAATGAAGTGCATATTTAGCTAACAATACATAATCTAGCATGTTTAGCTCATACAATACATAATCTAGCATGTTTAGCTTATACAATACGTAATCTAGCATATTTAGCTCAAATAAAGTGCAAATCGGTCGGAACAATAATTCAAGCATATTTAGCTCATACAATAGGTAATCTAGCACCAAAAAAAACTTAAACCAACCTAGGAAGTGCATTTTGCAATCATAAACTTAAATTTGAATTTGAAAAATTTCGGCTCATTACTGTTCATTCCAGTCCCCACTGGGATTTCTGGTAACCGGCAGTTACCGTCGGGATTTTGATCCCTGATTACTGCACCTTGCCAGGTTCTGCTTCTCTTCTGTGACTGTCACTATGGGAGTAGTAGTAGATAGTAACCGACGGGTAACCGTCGGGATTTTGATCCCTGATTACTGCACCTTGCCAGATTCTGCTTCTCTTCTGTGACTGTCACTATGGGAGTAGTAGTAGTAGATAGTACACGACCATAATAAAACCGAACCTGTAATTGAGAAAAATACAGACAGATGAACTTTCCCATCGTTTCGACAAAAAGGATGCACAGTCAGAAGTCAGAACATAAATTGGACTTTGATTCCTCAGAACTCTGATTTATTGATGTCCAAAGCCACCACACAGTACACACTAAGTGGCACTGGTCTAGTTTCAAATTTGATTTTCTTTAAATATATAGAGTCAATATATCACATGCTGAAATGGTTGATCTTACCCTAAGGTGATAAGTTCTCGACTGCCTCTGTTTGGTATCACATGAACATACAACCTAAACAGTGAATATAATTGAATCATATCAAACGCTTTTAGTGGCCCTTGAATTTTTATCTTTGCTTATTCTTGAGGGATTTACATCTTTGCTTTGACATCTATCTGTTCTTGAAGCAGTCTATTTTCTATGGGGGTGTCAACATTCATGACAGACACAGGGATATGCGTCTTGACATAGACAATATGTCCTATGAGGTTGGTTTTCCTTGGTGAGAAAGACACCTGTATATTTATCCAGCGGAAATCTAATCAAGATGGTTGCCATCTACTCCTTTCAGGAACTATTAGCACTGGAGGAAAGAATAGGAAACGTTAACACTGGGCTCAGTGACGAAGCGATGATGAAGCTCTTGAAGCAAAGGAAATTCTCATCATGGAGATTAGAAGCATCTTTGGAACATGAGCCATGTTGTATCTGTCAGGTATCAGTATAAAGACCTATCAAAGCTTCTGCCCAAAAGTAGCTAACTTGGATACATGAAGCAGCTTCAATGCTTACATAAATTATGTGCATTTAGTTTTGTCTTAAAATAGGTCATATTAATTGTTAATCAATTAAATCAATCAGATCTCTGAAATATAGTTTGGAGTTGTGGACAATATGCTCAACATTTATACTTGTAGTGGAACGTTTCTTGTGTTATTGTCAATTATGTGGACAAGTTTTGAGTTGGGTGTAAATATGTTTACTAAATGTTTGTTTTTGCAAGCCAGCATGCACATCCTGAAACTCCCTAAGATGCCTTTTATTATTCAACATCATTACCTAGGGTTTCTTCTGGAGAACTCATTAGGATCTTGCTTCGTTCTTCCTTTAAGTTCTGAAATCAAATCAATGAAAAGCTGAGGCTGTACGCTCCTAACTAAATTTTCTATACAATGTTCCTTAATTATGTTCTTTCACCCTGTTTATCCAGGAAGAGTATGTTGATGGGGACGATCTTGGGACACTCGACTGCGGGCATGACTTCCATGCTGGTTGCATCAGGCAATGGCTAGTGCTGAAGAATCTGTGTCCGATTTGCAAAAACACTGCTTTGAACACCTAAAACAGCATAGAGCAGCAGGCCTCGTTAGCAACACCCATGTTCATTCGATCGCAAGATCATTTACTGATTCATATTACCGTGCTTTTTGGTTGGTATTTTTGCCATTCACCTACAATTCGATAAAACTGGTCCCTGTAAACTGCGCCTGCAGTAAATAATCCCTGGAATCTGTCTCTGCATTTAACCGAATATTTATGGCTGGTATAATGGATGTTGGTTCAAAGAGGACATATTGCCACCTTAGCCGATCTAAAAAAAATTTCCGACCTATTTTTTTAATATATAGTACTAGTATGGTGTTAATTCCGCTTGTACAGGTTCATCTATCATCATACTCCTGGACCCTGGTTATCCTCTAACGAAAGGTGATCTTCGCGTGTATTTTCTTTTTTCGAGCTCGATTGGCTCTGGATCCCATCCATGCTTTAGTTGCACCTGTATTTGTTTCTTGTCGGCCACAGACGCCGTGCCGCGAAAAGAATTGTCGACGTCGTCACTTGTCCGTCCTGGCGAACCGCTTGTCTGCAGTGATCACCAAACTCTGGGGGGGTTCCATCCTGACCACACGCCGACGTCCGCGCCGCGGCCGTGGCATCCATCGGCACGGAGAACGACTGCACGATGGGATTGATGGGCATCTCGTCGCGCGAGGCCACACGGCTGGCAGAAAAACACGTCCAATTCGGCGTGACGGCTCAGTCACTGTATTCTCACTGGCAGGGTGCCGTCTCCACTGATCACCCTGTAAAGCGTGCTTGCTTGGGCCTGCATTTGGAGCTGCAAAGATTCCGGGGGCTTCCAGTTCCTTCGATCTCTAGAAGAACAATGCTTGCTTGCGCTATCAACCTCAATCAAATCGACTTTAGCGATGGGCTACGTAGAACTGATTCCACGGCTTGATATGTGCAGAACACTGCAACAATGATTGATATGAGATACGGTCTGTTTCTCCATTACGTCGCGTGCAGGTGTAGGAGTAGAACAAATTAGGTCTAAGCAGCCGAGAAATGGGCCCAGTTTATTCGAGAGTGGGCTCTGGTACACGGAAACTGTAACGGGCCCAGTTCGGAAAGCGGCCGTCCGATCGAAAACCGACGGGGGAGATCCGGTCCGCGATTGGGTGCGGATGGTCGGGTGCGTGTGCCCCCCAAACGAGGCCCTCTTGACGTCGCACTAGGCAATCCTTCGAGTGATGGCGTGCCGGTTTCCTGGATGGCTTGTTGGGTCCGATTGGGAGGACGCCAAAAAGGCCAGAAAAGGGAGGTGCAAGTCCTTTCCACAGGGGAACTCGGTCTGGCTGCCTATAGAAGTAGAACAATCTAAAAGAGGAATGCAGGAGAGCCATAGGATCGATCATTGAAAAACATGAAAGAATAACGAAATGTGCCCAGTTTTTTTTTTTAAGAAGTTCAAACCCATCAGAACAAAAGATTCAAAATAAACACAAAAGGAATACTAATTCAAAAGAAACACAAAAGGAACATTTTCCTTATAATAGAATGTTACAATGGGATATACTTGTTGGGATATGGGTAAGCTACACTAGCGCACGATTTAAAATTATATCGCGTAAATCAGAAACTCATATAGGTAAGAGATCATAGATCGTTACCACTAGACGCGCAATGCAACACAAGAAGAGTTGGAGCAGCCTGGTCCAACATTAAGCGCGTCGATGTAGTGATCGTAGTCAATCATCCAATGTCTTTTGTCACCGATCGTCTGCTCCAGCAACCTTTCACGTTCCCTACATAAGTCGCAGATCATCCTCGATCAATGCAACGTCTCTACGGTATCCACACGTACAGGAGTGGAACGTCATATGCCGGTGTGCTAGCACCAGCGCGCACAGCAGGGTCTTCAGGGGAGGCGGTGGCTAGGGTTTCGATAGATGGTGTAACTCATTCATCCAAAAGCCCTCACGCCTCCCCTTATAAAGAGACTATAACGGATCCAATCCAAACTAGTTTGTTCCAACTTGTTAAAAGTGTGTGGCCCTGTAGGTCCATGCGTAATAGATCATGACCCAAAAATTCATTTCCGATCAATAGTCGTTAGCGGTTCCTAGTAGGACATAGCGACTCCCGAATATACATAAAGATCAAATCGGACGAACCTTATATAATATGATATGCAGCCAAATCCTCATCGTTCACGACCAGTTCGTATCTGGGCTGCTGGGCACGACTAGTTTGTGATCATGTACGACCAGCTCACGACCAGTTCGTATCTGGTTGAACTAAACGACCTGCTTGCGTATTCTCCTTTTGTCTCACGATATATGGTCGAACTCTAGGTGATATATTTGTCATCCATGGATTGTTCAATATTTTATCAATCTAGTGACGGATAACTTCGTGTAGTCGACTCTTTGACCACTTGTGACGCGGCCATGCACTTCTTTTATCTGACCATGTTGAATGGCCCAGAGATATCTCGCTTGTTATGCTTGGAGGGGCAAAAATCCTATATCCGACTACTCACATTCCTCCACACGTTTCATAGCATGCCCGAAAGCTACCTTTATAACTAACAAGTTGCAAAATAGCGTTTGGTAACCTCTAAGTATACCATTACACATGTAGAAAATCATACTGGTCTCAGGTCCAAGGATTTATACATCATCATTGCTTGAAACCAACTGATGACACATAGAATCATAACGATCTCAATAGTGTCTTAAGGTGAGTCAATCCAACATCATGTTCTCTAACATGTACTCACATTATTGATTTGATATACCATATCTATGATTGGTAAAACATGGATATCTAACCAGAGATTCTTTTAGAATGACATCATACAACTAGTAAAGAGTTTCACCAGCAAATCACATACTTGCTAATCTTTATAAATAATAAATCATCCGAGGAACGTAATAATATTTATTGTACAACTTATAAACACAGACGTGATACAATTATCTCCATGATTGCCTCTTAGGGCATATATCACTAAAAACACTAGCATACATTTCGTAAATGTTCTAAATTCTTAGGTCAAAGGAGCGAGAACTTTGTAGCTCCAGCTTGTGATTTCTATGGGCTAGAAACAGAGACCGACCCAACATGACCCAAGATCCAAAAGGTAGTCCTCCGACATTAGGGGAGGTGGAACCCTGGGGGACACACACACACTACCGGAATTGCAATGCTGTCCCACTCGCCTCTGCATCTCCAGTCCGTATTTGCATTAGTAGCAGCATGTGCTCGTAGCTGCGTCGTCGTTAGCCACTGTCTCCAGGACTCCAGGTCCAGGGAAAAAAATTACCGGTACTACAGTGCATGGCTCCCGAGTCCCGACCGCCGTGCCGATCTAGTGTAGGCACCGTCCCATGGGTCTCCCACCCTCGACGCACGGCTGGATTTAGTTAATCAATTAACGGCATGCGGTGCAGGTATGTACGGTCGGTCGCCACTCGGAATCATCCGAGTCCAATCCAGCGGGATTCCCTTGCATGCCTACTGCGCGTACTGGCGAGTGCTTAATTAGTTGAGCCACAGAAAGTTGGTAGTACTGGTACTTGGCCGATCAGTGCATGCAGAAGAACGCGAGCAAAATGCAATCAATCATGGCGCTTTGCTTTCCAATGTGGTGGCCTAACACCCACCTAATCACCCATACATACAATAGCAGTACTAATACTAGTACGATTCCTTTGTCTAATTACAACCTCATGATACTGTAGTTCATAATTAGCTATTACATTAGTGACAAATCCAACATGGCTCACCACGACGCCGCCCGCTTCTCCCTGATCCATAATTGCATCTGCACGTTCACTCTCACTCGTAGAGAGAGAGAGAGAGGAAGGGAGAAAAGGCTAAGCAGTGGCTGATGCCTAACCTAACGCGGATTTGCTCACCAACAGACAACTGGATTAAGCAGAGGCAGACGAACAACTGGATCAAGCAGGGCAATTGTATATACTCATGGCGATGTAGCAGTAGCAGTAAGTAAACAAAGAAGGGGGGCAAATGGAAGGATTAATTAAAGCAGTAGTACTAATCGCTGCTTATCTACTCGATAACAAGGAAGAAAAAGATGGTGACTTGTTTTTATCACTGTTACAGCTGTCTTTTTTGACATTTGGAAAGACCGCCACTTGTGGCGTCCTCCTCCTCCCCCGTCTCCACCTCCCGACTCCTCCTCCCTCCCTTGTTCTTATCCAAAACGTATCGAAAAAACTCGCCGCCGAAGCAGCAGCCGCAGCCGCCGCGGAGATGGAGGAGTAGGTAGGTGGGTGGATCCAGTAGTTGTGCTGATCATACGCTGCTCTTTGGAGAGTGCGCATGTTCTTGTTGCGGAGTGAAGCTTCCTGTGGCGGGTTTCTTGCTTCACTCGGCGTCGGAGCTCTCCGGGCTCGGCGCCTGGTTTAGATCCGGGTTCTTGGCACGGCCGCTCCACGCCGTCCGCTGCTGCTTCTGGTGCTGCTGCAGCTGGTGTTGCTCTTCGCCGTGCAGTTCCAGCTGCGGGTGGTGGTGTTGCTGGTGCTTCTGCCGCTCGCGGTGGTGCGCGGGCGCGACCATCATGCCGGTCTGAAGCGCGTCGACGCGCGAGCCGACCTCGATGGCCTTCTTCCGGATCGACGCGGCGGACAGGGCGGCGCCGTCGGGCTCGCGGGGCTCGCTGCCGCCGCCCTCGGACGACAGGGCCAGCCCGGAGATCTCGTCAGGAAAGTTGAGCCGCGCCGACCGACCGCGCAGGTAGAACACCGCCGTGTCGTAGGCGCGCGCGGCGGCCACGGGCGTCGCGTACGACCCCAGCCAGATGCGCGTCCGCTTGTGCGGCTCCCGGATCTCCGCCACCCACTTGCCCCACTTGCGCATGCGCACGCCGCGGTACTGCCGCCGCGTCTGCGGCAGCGGCGCCGCCGCCACCGTCACATGCTCCTCCTTGGCCGCCACCGCCGCAGCCGCCGCCGCCAAAGGAGCCATAGCCGCCGCCGCCGCAGCCGCAGCAGCCGCCGCCGACTCCTCGCTGGAAGAGCGGTACTCGCCCTGCATGAGCGAAGTTAACCTAGCCGCCGCCTCTGCTTCCCTCTCTCCTCTCTCTCCTGTGCCCGCAGTGGTATTGGAGGAGTAGCTTTTGGCGTTGGCTTGGTTTCTTCTTTCTTCCTCTCTATCTATTTGTTCGGTGGTATTTGTATTGGGATTTTGTGGGTGGGGGTATGATTAGAGTTTAGTTGGGATAATGATAAAGTAACTCGGGGGGAAGAAGACGTCGACGGCAGGACTGTAGTGTGCTGTTTGGAAGGGAGCCTGGCGATGAGCCGAGCGAGCGAGCGAGCGGCAGCGAAATTGTTAGGTCCACCGGCTAATTTGCATCCGGACAATGGATAGGTCGATGTCCGTGTTGGAGTGCAACTGTGCAAAACAACATTATGTTGTACTAGTATTCTTTTTCCGATATAATAATTGTACAGCACCAGTTCATGGCTTTTAGAAATTGTTTTTTGGTAAGCAATTATATTTCAAACGTAGAAACACTATGTTATAGGTCAAGAAAAGACCAATAAATAGTTTTAGGTAAATTATAATTGCCTTCGTGTCACACTCCATCCTTCTTTGTTCGTCACCAACCCTCGTGTACACTTGTCGCTGCATTGTAATTATGTTGACCTTGCATGAGACTCTTTGGCGATCGCAGTTTCAATCCAAGTGTTTTTGCTATCTAAATTGCATTCACATTTCGGAGTATGCGTGATGAACAGGCTTCGCACACGTTATTTTCAGTTATAACCTGTGCGTGTGTTTTTTTTTTTTTTTGGTTCAGAATGAAACTTCAATTTCAAGCTATGCATGTAGCCCACACCCAATACTTTATGCTAATTTGCCAATCTTGATAATTGCTTCCTTTTAGGTGGACTAGTCAGCCGCCTCATGCATAATTGGGTGGGGGGCTTAGCTGGCCGGCCGGCTATCCTAAAATCCAAAACTAAATCATGCAAATCTAAGCGAGCTCGGGACGTACCAACCCTTAGACGTCTCTGCATTGCTAGTACACTGTGGCCCCGGTGAGATTTAAACCTGTCGAGGCCGCGAGCACCGAGCAGATCCCCTCGTCAGTACGTGCATATGCATGCTGATGCCTGCATCGTCGTTCCCCGTGGAAACGACGTGGCCGGTGGCGCAAACAGTGAGGTTTGAGCAGCGCACACGCGCAGCATAGGGACGAGACGACCAGCACGGCTTGTCGCTGGCGCGCGCGCGCGGGCGGCCGGGGGCGTGGGCTCGAAAGGAGGCCTTGGACCACATGCTCGAGCGAGTGAGCTAGGTGGACAATAACGTTGTGGTACTCAGAGGAGTGCGCTGCATCGGGGTGGCTCACGATCGAGGCCCGATAGGATACCAAACAACCCAAAAATTCCGAAGTTTCAAATTTTGTTGCAGTTTTTAGTTGAATTTGGATTTCTTTCCCAATTCAGAAATCTCCAAACCAAAACCGCTTTCCCTTCTTAGCTTTCCCACTTCCCCTCTACCGAAAATGGCTTTTGCAAAAGCCGCCTTCACCTCTGCCCGATGTGCCCCGCGTCGCATAGGCGACCTTCGTCCCCATCGCCGCTCGCCGCTCCGCTTCACGCCAAAGTCACGCCAGCGCCAGCCACCTCGCCAACAAGCTTTGTTGCGCCAATAATGCGCGTGCCAGCGTCGCTCGCCGTGCGCCAACGCTAGCGCCGTGCCCGGCGACCCCCTCGCCACATGTTTGACGCACCGCACACCATCGCGCCAGTGAAGCGCCCTTGCCACCGCGACACTGCGGTGCACTCGCCTTAACTCCGCACGATGCCAATCCTATCCCGCCATCCACCTCGCCGCCACGCGTCGTGAGCACCTCGCCCAGCCATTGCCGCAACCGCCTCATCCCGGCTATAAAAAGCCACCCAATCCAGAGCCATATGCATCACCAGCATCCACTCAACCTCGCCCTCACAACCATTCGTCTCCAACGCCGGCCAATTTCGAGAATTTCCACCGCCTTCACCTTCTTCCCAGGCGAGCCTGAAGATAAATTCGCCGCCACCTTCTCACCCTTCACCTCCCAACCCCATCACCACCACCGTCTCACCACCCTGAGCCTTTCCCCCCAACCTTTCCACCCCTATCCCCGCCGCCAGTTAGCCGGCACTATCCTCCACCACTGTGCCACACACAGCCACCATTGCCAAGCCACCTCCGACCATCCCACGCTCCACCAAGACCACTCCCGAGATCCCCTCCAACCCCTAGTGCTCAAGCCCTGCCCAATTTAGCCAGAGCACCGCCGAACCGCCGCCGCCAACTCCCCCTGCTCCAGCCTTGCACCATCACTGTAGCCACGCCATCCCCAAACCACCTTGGCTCGAGCAAAACCAAAAAATGGGTTGCTCAAGCCACGGTGAAGCTCGCCGCACCACCCGCGCAGCCATCCGCCGCCGGAATCGACTTCGGAACCAGCGCCGACTTCTTCTTCCTCGGCCCAGGTGTGTAGGAACGTGTATTGGCTTCAAGCCATATGCAACTCACACTGCAACCGAGTTGTGGCTTTAGGCCTGGTCCATTTGGCTTTGAGCCTGACCACGTGTTGGGCTCGACCTAACACTATGACATACTTACTGTTCATAACCCAGCCCATTAGCACAACACTGTTCAACGTGTGATCGTTCGTAACCCTAGCCCGCCATGAACAGTACCAAAACCAAACTATTCATCAAGCCTATTACTATTCACCAAAACCCAATGTCGACATAATATGTCCATTTTGAGCCCGTGAACCTTATTTTTAACTCTGTTTAACCCAAACAAGCACCCAATAGATCCTATTCACCATATCACTTCTCTTTTAATTCCTTTTCGAATTTTATTTTACTTGTATGTTGTTCCCAGCTCGTTTCTTCTTGAGCCCAAATATTTTATTTGGATTATTCTCTTTTGCACTAGGTTTCGACTTCGACGACCAAGCTCCGAAAAACGCTGGACAAGACATAGGAGAAACAGGAAACTTTGAAGACTTTGAGTAAGGAGGCAAGTTGCATTCATTAATCATTTTGAGCCTATATTTCATGTACTTATGCTGTTAATTTCATTATTGTATTTATGCCAAACATTTTAATATCGCAAAAAAACTTTTGAATGACATGATGAATAGACATATCCTATCACCCTACATACAAGCATACCCATTCTTTGTAGACCATATTCACCTTGAGAAGTTTAAGTTATATAAAATGATAGCAACTATCCGGCATTGTCACACAAATCTTTTTCTAAATACTGATAAGGAAGATTGGCTAATCGCCAATAGGTTTTAGTGGAGAGTTGAGGGTTGAGACCAGAAGGATGGACAACCCAATATACTTGATAAAAGTGAGTTAGAAGTGAGATCAAGAGGTGGACAGCCACGAGTTGGTAAATTGTTCATCGTCTCACTGGATGACAAGTAAGGACAAGGACCTTGTGCCAAATAACAGACACAGATCTCGCTCAACCATGGGTCTGGTATATCTAACTTGTCTTAGTACACTGCTCTTCCAATTGAATATTTGCAGGATGTCAACTGCTCTTGTGTGATAGAGCAACCGCAAAATGGGGGTGAGTCAGGAGTGAGCCGGTTAGGGTACTCGCTGAACTATATAACGGTATGGACTAGTCAGCATCGGACCGCGCACTCCATCTTTGGTTGTATTGACCTTGAACCTACCAGGTAGAGACTAGAAAGGTTGAGTAGTGAAAAAGCTATGTTATCTCGACTCAGTTGTACGTTACCGTGTTGCGTGTATATAGCTTGACATTACGAGTTTGAGGTATCTTGTGGGTAAAGTTGGGCAACTCTGCAGAGTATAAACAATAGTATTCGGATACGTCGTGCTTCCGGTTAATGAAGCTGTATTCACGGGTGATTCCAATATATGAGGCATAAGTAGAGTTTTACAGATGTTAAGTTAATAATTGCAATTGTTAAGTAAAACCCCAAATGCTACATTTATTATTGTTTTACTGTTTTAAATACTATACTTCTTTCAACTCAATTATATTGCATTCTACATACACCTGTTATGGTAAAACTACTCTATTCCTTTGATAATCCCTAGCAAGTAAACTAATTAGAATTTTCCATGCATCTTACTGAGTACGATTGTACTCATACTTGCTAAACATCATCAGAAGAACACTGGTAGGATGCAGCCGATTTTTTTGAACAGGACGAGCCACTGGATGGTGACTACTTGTGTTGTAATGTATTATATTTGGGCTTGGATGTCCGCGCCCGTGTTCAAACTAGTTGTTAAGCCTTAACTATGTTGTAATTAAGGTTTGCTTCTTTTTTAAAAAAAAAACATGAGCTTACTTGTAAAGCTATTTTTTACTTTGCAATTGCACGTTCTAGACGGTTGTGAAGAGTTCCAAAAATAGAGTATAGCTAGCATCTGTCTAGCTTATCTAAAACCTCTTTAGGTCAAGAAAAGCCGGGCTGCATGCATAAAAGGTGCCTTTCAGTTCTGTTTTGCCGTGGTGGATGCCAACAGCACGCGCGGAGTGGAGCTCTGCGTACATTCCGTTTAGCTAGCATTAGCAATATCATGTATACTTGTTTTTTCACGGGTGAGTGAATCAGCAGCATTAAGAACTAATGGACGGCAGTTCTCGTTTGTGTGCAAAAAAAAAAAAGACGGTTAAGATAAGAAGATGACTCTCTGTTACTCTTGGAAAGTTTTGACTTTTCTATCAGGGAGTACTCCACAAACAGAAACTATTGGTAGCAAATAGGAGTATCTTATTACAGTGCTTCGTTGACCTGTACTTCAAACAGTTGTCTCAGTTTTGAAAGTTCTCTTTGGTCTAGATGTGTGTTCTTAAGTTATATATAGGGAGTATATGCATGCTATGATTTTGTTACGAAATCTTCATCACAAAAAATTATGCTGACCTGTTGTGACCCTTTTACCTATATGCATGCATCAATGCATGTAACCTATCCTTCATGCTTCACACCTTTCCCAATGGGCACCCTCTAATAAGATTTTCGTACATGCATGCTTTGTGGAGTAATTGGGAAGAAAGAAAATCAACCAGTACTTATAGCATTGTCAACGATGTTTTACTGAAGCATTAGAGTCCTTGCACGAGACAAAAGCATTAGAGTCCTTGCACGAGACAAACCAACCTAGCTATGCTCCAATGATTAATGGTACTTGCACTTGAGATTATGAGTGGACAAGAACAAACCAATCGTTCGAGTCAAGCACGGCATAAATCCGAACCCGGTGTTGATACCGCGCTTGACTAGTTGGGAACGAGGGCATCACCACCGAGAGCTAGCAGCATAAACTCCATCATCGCAGTAGTAACCGGTGGTCTTCGCGTTCGATCGCGTTGCACCAGCATGGTAATAGAAATAGAGCTTTTTTATGTATATTAAATTTAATATAGATCATCTATTTTTTTTAATTCAATGGTTCAAATTAATTAGGATTTTTGTTATACATCTCGTAGTACAAGTAGTAGAATTCCAAAAAAAAAATGTAAAATTGTAACTGATAATGTGAGGATCACATTAAACAAAAGTAATATTTTCAATTTTAGTTAGAAAAGTTCATAATACCGTAAAAAAATTATAAATATAAAGAAATGTCTATTACATCTTTAACAAATCAATGATTAAATTTGATTTATACTATTACCATATACTACCGGTAGAATATACCGTACAATTTATATAAATATAACATGTGTTATCCATACACACGCACCGTACGCTTGGTGGACGTACTAATTTGGCGAACCCCCAACCGCTCTCGGCGCGATAGCACCGGCACCGACATGAGAGAGAGACGGGCGGGCGGCTAGCTCCAGCCTCCAGGTGGCGTCGAGGCGATGGGGTGACGCGCGCCGACATGGACGTTCCCTCCCCGTCCACGGCGTCCCCCACGAGGCATCTACCCGTCTCATCCTCTCCCTAGTCCGGACAAGAGACGTCAATTTGCTTGCCAGCGACGGCAACGCCCGCCCGGCCCATTAGCTAATCCTAATCATGCACCCTAATGACGTCCCCCACAAGATTAGTTAGCCCCGTCGCATCCCCTCCGACCTTCTTGCCTAGACGACGCTGACACGTGGACCTCCAGGTGGCCGCGGGGCCAGGTGTTCGTGTGGCGGTGTGATCGTTTGGGTGGGTCGGCGGGGGATGGGGCGGACGGCTGGGATGCGCTGGGGTCGGACGGCGGGATGGGCGTGGAGGTCGGTGCGGGCGGGGCGGCTAGGAAGGGAGGCGTCACGTGTTGAGGTGGGATAGGTTGGGGAGGAATCCGTCATCGTAGGCCGTAGCCGTGGTACTGGTTGGAGTCGTTACGGGGAGTTGGGTACGCGTTTGTGCCTGTCTGTGTAGGTAGGTGTGTGCCCCAACCGATTTCAAAGACTTGGGGAGTTCAGTGGGGTTCTGTTAGGAATAGCGCAGCGGCCGCAACGACCTCCGGTTCATGAATGTTGTCGGTGATGTGGCATTTATACGGCCCGCGTTTATGGCTGCCTGGCTGGCGCGGCCCGAGCTGCATACGTTTGTGTAGTCGTAGATCGATCTGAGGATGTGCCCGGCGAAACCTTGTACTAGCAGCAGCAGGAAGATGGTACGTACTACTACGCTGAATGTGCTGGGTTAATTTATTCCATTACGAGTCGGTTCTAAACATTTGTTTGTGGGATACTCGTAGTTAAATCAACTCGATCTGTTTGTGCGAATCTAAATAGTGGGGGTATAAAATACCCTCTCCGGTTGGTTAATTTCACCCAACAGGGCGGTCTGTGCTAATCAATATGTACATGCGCGTGTCCATCTGTATGATCCGTTCTTCATTTTAGACGTCGATGTGGTCTCCGATACATGCATTTGATCACTATTTTTTCCTAACTATATGTTACCCACAATTATAAGAAAATATAATAACGTCAAGTACTTTCGATGACAAATATACTCATATAATTTTCTTGTGACAAATCTAAATATTTTATGCGAATTAATAGTCAAAGTTTTAAAATGTTGACTACACGTATTCTAAAACGACATCTATTTGATAACAGAGGGGAGTGATTGTACTAGTACTGCTGGTTCTGGATCCTCCGTCCTACTGCAGAGAATAACTGTGTGTACAGTAAATTCCGATGTGGGAACAACACTCGGCAGAAGCACTGTATCCAGCATAGTAGAAACAATGACATATCTACTGTTGTGCTTTTACTATTTCCTTAAGTACTGTGGCGCTCGATTTATGCCATCCGTTTTGAATTGGATGGTAGATATAAGGATATAATGCATGTCGCTGTGCTCTTTTGCATTAGCTCATGGTAATGCATAGTATCCGCTTCCTAACTGACCAGGTGTAGCAGGATACACCAAATCGCGATTCGAGTACTGACGATTGACGAACGGGGCAGCAGGCCACCTGCCCTGGCAATAAACGCTTGATAGCAAGAGTTGCCGGAGAGAGAGAGAGAGAGATGGATCGATACAAATACAATGGCAATCGTGTCTCTATATCTTACTCAAAATCTGAGCATTGGTTGTTATCGTCTTGCTTTAGGAGGGGAGGGGGGTCGAGTTGGGTGAGGGGTGAGGGAAGCAAGCGGGGCTCGCGACAGGGACGCGGGAAGTAGTGGAGAGGTGGAGGCTGTTGCTATCTTATCTGTGACGCCCAATAGACAAAGGCGCCGGGTGGAGTAACGAGGAATACAACGATGCGTGTCTTCTCTTTCAAAACAATCAAACCAATTGCTAATTGCTTACTAATAAATAAACGAATGGAACGAAACGAAACGGGGATGGGGGAGCGAGTAATTGGGCAGGGAGGGAGGGACAGAGCGGATAATGCTCGTGCTCTGGAATTCCACTGCCGACTCCGCCGGCAGTTGGACGGTTCCAACGTGCCGATCGATTAAACAACGAGTGGCCTGCCTGCCCGGTGCATGGTGCGGCGGCCCCACGCCCCCCCCTCCCTCCCTCTCGCCTCGCCTCGGCTTGGCGCATGCGTGCACTGGCCCGGGCTCGCCTAGTGAGAGTGACGCCTCGCTGTCCTTCTCCAGTGTTTCGTTTCTTCCGCCTAGCTTGTTGGCCTCCTGCGCCGGTCGCTGCCAGGCGGGCGCACCGACAAGACAAGCAGCGGGACGGCACGGGACCACCTACCCGCCTGCCGCGATTTCGGAAATGAAGAATTCCTCCGTTTTCTCGTCTCTTTTCCTTCGGGCCAACGTGCGCGCGGGCTGGAAATATTGGAAAGCGGCGCGTCGGATCGAGGAAGCGGCACGGCTGGTTCCGACTTGGTAGTGGAGATTCGCCGAGAGTGCTTATGAGATGCCACCACTACTAGTATGACATGATGGGCTTTGCCGGCTATATATTAGGGGTGGGAATGGGTCACGTTGACCCAAAGGAGCACCGATCCGCACCTGAAATTTCGGTTAAATGGGCCAAAGTTCAATCAAAAGAAAATCAAGACAAAGGGCTAGTAACCTATTGCTCCGATGGATAGGCGGTCGCCCCTAACCATCCGTCGCTCTAAGCCTCCTCCCGCCACTTCAATCCTCCATAGTCATGGGACAAGAAAGCGCACCGTGGGACATCAAGCGCCCCACGCAGTACCACCACTGCCGTCACTCTCCTCGGTGGATACTGTTGTCGCCGGTAGCCGCGTCGGCGACGCCCGCGCCGCAGAGGAGGAGGAGCAGCCGTCGTCGAGGTTGTCGCCGCCCCGTCGCCGTGAATTGAGGCCGGGCATGTCCTCTGTATTTTGTTTGAATTCCATGAACTCCGTATGCATGGTTTGGTTTGAGATTATTAATTGCTTCCCTTATTTGTGATTATAATCTTTAATGCTACTTCAATTGGCGGTTGCTGCTTTTGATTCAGTGGTTAGTTTGCTTGATGATTTCTTGATTTTCTTGTTGCGTGCAACTCAATTTAGCTAGGTAACCTCGATTCAGCGTTGCGCCGCCTATGAATACGATGCTCTAGAATGTTTTGTTAGTTCATATATAAGCTGCTCGTAGGTCCAAGTTCAGAGAATAATTTCAGAGGCAATAGGGAATGTGACTACAACAAGATTTTGGTAGGTAAATTTCCTAACTTTTCGCTGTTGTGGATGATCCTGATTGTTGAATGCTGCTTGGTTAAAAGTACTTTTGGTTTTAATTCTATTCCTGCTGATGACTTGTTCTCAGGTTGGGCATCAAGCTTTGATAAGAAAATGCAGCAAATTGGTATGGTTGGAACTACGCAGTATTTTGCTCTATTTGGAAAACACGCAATGCAGCATGTTTTAGTAATAAATTGCCTCTTGACTCGTTTCTTTTGTCCATTTTATCTGTCATTGGTTGAACTTATCGGTATTTGAGAGAAAGCCAATTGCGACAATGGCGACCAAGCACAAGCGCATCTGCACCTTTCTTTGAAAGAAGCGAAAGATATTTGTAGTAGCGTGAATGGTATCACGATTTGCTTCCATCCCTCTATTGAAAGGTTCAACCCTTAAGATTCATTGGAGCATTAGGATCACTATAACTACTCCAAATGGAGCGACCCTTAAGAGCCATTCCACGTTCTGGTAATATAGGTTAGGAGCGGGTCGCACCTGCCCCTAACCACGCCCACCCCTACTATATATACGATCGATCGTCACTAACATGTTGCGGGTACGGGGTTTGGAAAGGTAAAAAGGTGCGTGTACTCTTGGGAACACTACAGTGACGACGATCATGCGTGTTCTGCTGGGGCCAGGAGATGGCTGACAAAAGAAAAAAAAGCTAAGTTTCACCGATCACGCGCGTTCTGCCATTTTATGGCGGACTTGCAGGCTCCCGTTTACGACTTGCGAGTAATTAAACTCCGCAACTTGTGTTTGCTCGAGTTATCACACTAGTGAGGAGAGAGACGGGCAAGGGACCCTTTGAGGAGGCTCACTAATTCATAAAATATACCTTAATGGGCCAGGTCTTATGGTATGATAGTCGACCACACCTGACAAGTTGTTCTTCTTTTCTGAGCTAATCATTGTTCATTTGCTTGAAAAGGAGGAAACCCACTACGGTGCATGAGCGACGCTGTGCCAACATGGCCTAGCTCCCCAACGTACAAAACAAGGCTGCCCGCTCTATTTGCAAATTGACCACTCATGATTCACGAACGTTGGAAAAGGAGCGCCGATCGAGGGCCACAGGAACGAGCTACTACCGCTCACCTTTTCCCTTCTTTCCAGCCAACTTCCGTAGCTACGTACCACTGCCTAATGGGTTTTTTCTTGTGGATACAGCAAATCTTACCAGGCAGGTCAGGTGTGCTTCCGGCCTCCAGAGGATCCAAGAGGCGACAGATTGGAATGCATCTGCTTCTGCTTCCGGCCTTCAGAGGATCGAAGAGGCGGCAGATTGAAATGCATCTGCTGTTGCTACTTAATTTTCCCGTGGACATGAGCCCCTTTCTGGGTTCATTCACTCACTGGATATGCTAATACAAATTATCAAAGGTGCCTGACGCAGTGACGCGTCTGCAAATGCGCTACTGCTGCATCTTGAGGTGCTCGTGCGGCAATGTGATGCTTCTGTCCAAAATAGCCCAGGTCCACTTAGATTTTGGCACAAAACGGCCCCGATACAGTTGGACGTAGCTTCTCATATGTGGGTAACTTGATAGCCCAGTCCATAAAATTGTGGCCCAGATCCAGTTATAATTCAGCACAGATCGAAACGAGAGCCTCTCTGTCTTATCCTTGCACCCTTTTTTCATACCAACCGGACAAAGGTAAACAAACGAACATCCGTTAACCAACCCCGTTGGATGCTGTTGCTCTTTGCCGACACATGAAATCAGTAGTTCATCCAAACCAGATCCCCGCACGTCAAAAGCAGAAGCTCGGCCGGTCAGAGCTCTTTTTCTTCTTCTTCTGGGGTTCCAACTGTCCAACCCAACAACATTACTGAAACATACTGTAGAGCTCAAAAGGCATCCATACTATTCCAGCATCTGCAAGGCTGCAAGCACTCGTGTGTACTGCGAAACCTACACTGCTACTGTGCAGGTGAGCTTGCAACGAGCGAGTAGCGGAGACGATGACAACGACCGCGCACCAATCGCTCGATGCGAGACCGGACGGCTCGGCCAGTAGTTGTAACATCACCTAGCTCATAGCTTAGCTGCTATGGAGGCTACCATCGAGGGCTGCTTGGCGGAGCGGGGCCTCGGGCATGTGAGGTAATGGTTTAAGATCTAGGATTAAAAGTTTATATATATATATATATATATATATATATATATATATATATATATATATATATATATATATATATATATTTAAAAAATCAGTAAAATATAATTTTAACTGGACCGGCTCTGATCAGCTCCACCCGTGAGGGTTGGGTCTTGGGCATGTGAGGCAATGGTTTAAGATTTATGATTAAAAGTTTTATATATATATATATATTTTGAAAAATCAGTGAAATATAATTTTAACCGGCTCTGATCAGCTCCGCCCGTGAGGGCTATACTGGAGAAGGGTTCCAGCTGCTTAACCTCCAAGAAAAAAAAAACCACTCATTCAGTCATGCGTTGCGCCTTCCCATCAAATCCAACCCATGCATGAGTCACACAACGTAGGTTACTGAAATATCTGTGCACATGTGCACCTCGTGTCCTGCCGACAGAAAGGGATCTACCGTAGTAATATCGACTCGGTTAAAATCACGCACTCTGAATTAACCATCGTGGAAGCAACGAAAGCCTGTATTATAGCAATCGGGGCGTTGACCCCTGATCTATGACTGCAACAAAGCATCACTTGCATGTGGTCGTTTCCTAAGATAAACTAGTAATTAAGCTAGGGTTTCAGGCCGACTGGCCGAGGGTTTTATCTGTTCGCGAGATAAGCGGATCAAGCTGCTGGTGACGGAGGTGCCATGCATAGTTTATCCCTGTTGCCCTTGTCTTCTCATGCTAAAATGCGTCACCCGTGCGCTTACTAACAACCCATCCTGAATAACAACGACGAGATTTATACTCCAGAGGTTGATGGTTCCAAGGAACCGAGTTGTACGATGTTTCTATTTGTGGATACCATGTACCAGCACACAAGAATACAAAGATCAACAACGAAGTAGGGGAACAAGGCCAGCTAGCTAGCTAGTGCTACGAGTCTGGCATAGCAAGCAATAGCTGGTTCCTTGGATCATATGGAACATATTGGAAATTGTAAGTACGATTTCAAGGAAATATTTTTTTTCTCAGGAAAGATTGCAACGAAGAATTGAGCGAGTTCGAGGTGCAGAAGGGACTTGCATATCATATCCTATCCTACAATGTCGGATGAACAGCAACAGTGTGTGTGGTGGTTTTCCAAGCAGCCTTTTAGACGCATCAAGCGGCGAGCAATTAAATTACTGCTGTGTCAGAAATGAGCAGCATCAATGTGTTTTGCCGTACGTAGCAACAGAAGTTAATGGGACAGTCTAGTACGTATGCAGCTGGAAATGAGCCGGTACAGAGCAGAGCACTTCATTGATGTAGTACTTCAATCTAAGGGAATATACAATAATTGTCTATAGTATTGACAGCACTAAAAATAGCTTCTATAATAGTTGTCTTTTTACGTACTTATATAGACAATTACTTTATGTATAATGTGTCTTATTTCTCTTGTTACATTCGACTATTGCACGAGAGATGATCCAATTATCTATGCTCCCTTTCTTTCATTCACGTCGTCTAATATTCTACGTGATAAATCTTACATAGTATCGTGCTCGAAGCTAGCATTCAACACAGGCTTGTCTCCAAGCTCCAATTGTACTCGTCTTTGGCGGTAGTTTGGAGTTAACCAACCAATTACCACAGCGTGTCCCTCCCAGTAAACTATTATACACACTCTGTACGTTATATATACTTAAATAAATAATTCAGTCTATGTACTAAACATGGTACATGGACTTGATTGCAGAAGTACCACATTTGTATTTACAGATCTGATTTAATGTTGTAGACAAAAGCTGTTCTAAACATCCCCATAGGTCTCCTTTTTCAAAGCATTGCACTTTTCAGTATCACAAAGAATGTAGGATTTCAAAAGAATTTTACAGGAAACAAAACCTTTAATTTCCTCGAAAAGCTCCCATCCAAACCCCCACTCCAAGAAGGTCCTTCATGATTGGACACATGTATCATTGTTAATCTGCATTTCAAGATACAATTTCCAAAACTACAGTGTGGAAAAGATGTATCCATCTTATCTTGAAAACCAAACCAAATATTGAAAACTAAACCAAATATTAATAATGCAAACAATAATTGATGGTTGCTCAGTTTGCTACCAACATTTGAGAGTTGTTTGGTTGATGGCTGTCGAACCGGAACGATGACCAGAAGGGGTGGAAGGGTGAATAGGAGCACTACTTTTTTTCGGCCCAGACGATGTTCAACTTCTTCGCTTCAGTATATATGAAAGCTATGAAGATCAGAAACACAAGCACATCGAAAGTTTTGCGTTGAACCCAAAGCAAAATACCTCAATACGGCACAAGGCCGGTCTGGCCGCCTAACCTAGGAGGAATGCCGAGGGATCTACTTCAAAGTTCACCATCGCTGGAATAGGACTCGAAGGGCAACTTGCGGGCTTAGGAAGATAAAGAAGAGAACCCTCGGGAGAAGAAGGAAGAACTTCAGCTACCAAAACCGAGATGTCCTGTTCTCGAGGCAAATGATTCGATGATTTTGGATCCCCAATCGGCATGGGCTTTTGTGGGCCAAAAACCTCCTAAGATTGCATTAATTTGGAAACCTGACGATACCTCTTACCCCGAAGATTGCACGCCAAACAGAACCGATGTATATGCCCATATCCAAAACACAATCTGCAACGCACATCACTAGAACAAGATCGCGCAAAATGTCCTACTGCGAGATATTTAAAGCATGTAATCTCTCTCCTCAAATTACAGGCATTTGGGTTTGAAAAATGAAAACGAGCGCTGTCAATCCGAGGAGAACGATCAGGGCGATTGACCTCAGAAGATTTTCCAATTTTAGAACTCGATGTCTGAAGAGCTGAAAGCGCTAGATCATGATAAATCCAAGAACAAACTGAATGAATCGGAACCAGTTTGGGATCAGGAGACAATTTAATAACATCAGCAAAACTCTTACGATCAAAATGCACCGGCAGACGAGGCCCCAAAAAACCAGAATGAGATACATGATGATTTGCTTTTGACCGAGAAACCACAGTCCATTCGGCATCACATTCATCCTCCCACCGATCATATTCTCTGATCCAATTTGGGCCAGCATTTCCCCACATGTTGAAGAAACCATAGTAAAATTCAGACTCCACCTTATGTAGAGCATAAACCAAGAAACCCACCGCAGTCAAGCAAACAGAGAACTTAAAAGAATGGTTTTGCAGTAGAGAGACCTTAAAATCCATAACAGAACCCCTCCCCCCCAAACAAGCTTGAAGGACTAGGTTGACTGATTCCTCTGAGAGACAGAAAGAAGCCCGCAAAAAAAGACGACCAAAAGAAAAGCTGAGGAGCGAGAAATCGGGTGTGTCGTGCAACGAAAGCGATTCCAAACCTCCTGCTAGAAAGCAATGCCTCGAGAGAGATCCAACCGAGGAGGCAAAGATCCCGAAGGCATGATGGAGATGCCATTAGAGGAATCGGCTAATCGCGAGAGCTCCCCACCTTAAGGATGTCATGTTTCTTAAATTGGTAATTTATTTAATTTTTATTCTGAAATTTCAGTTTTTTTGTTGGATTTCGTACTCAAATCTAATTTCCAATTTGTTTATTTTTTATTTCGAATTATAATTATTTAGGGATTTCACTTATAAATTTGTATGGAAATCAAATTGCTCACTTTACTTTATTTTTATTCTGAATTTCAGCTTTATTATATTTGACATGGACTCTTTTACTTAGGAATTCGTATAGAAATCATTTTGCTGATATTTTTATTTTTTATTTTGAATTTAAGTTTTATTGTAATTGACATGGATTCTTTTTTTTTTAATATAGACCGTTATAATCTGGACCCACCACGATCAACGGTGTAGATTTTTCTTTTTTCGACCGATTAACATGGAAAATTCTATCCATTGAGAGTGAATGTGGTGGTTTCTTTTGACTTTGTTTTAATAAGATAATAGATGATCAACAACTCGTAGTCCTTTTTAATGGTCAATTTTTTATTGTGTCACAGCTGTTGTTGTAGGCTATTACAGGACCAGCTTCCTATTATTAGTCACATGTAACACGAATGGATACACCTTAGTAGTCATCTTCATCTCATGTGATCTCTCTCATTTTCTCTAGAAAGGAAAGGTTATATACTTCGCCCCTTCTGAACAAATGAACAGCTGCTCCTGGGTGGTTTGTGTTGGTGATGACCACTTTCTTCTTTGCCGTGTATAGTAGTAGTAAATATGTTCAAGCTGGGCACATGGTAATAGCCAACAACATGGGTATCCAAGGGAGCTCAGAAGATAACATAGAAAATAAAAAAAGGTTTGGTTTCCACAGTTACTGAAAACCACTGTACAGTATCCTCCTAGGCTCTAACAAATGTGTGCTGCGTTCGAATTCATGTGGCAACAACTTTGTTTTCTTAGAGTGCAAGGCACAGTAACTTTGTTATGCACAGTTGCAATTAACTTACAACTATATATATATATATATATATATATATATATATATATATATATATATATATATATATATATATATATATATATATATATATACACACACCTGTCCCAGGAGTATGTACTCTCACTTCTAATATACCACTTAAACGAACATATTATACTTCTTTATCACCTTCAGTATACTTAAATACCAATTATAAGATACTCCAATGCGATTTGATTGAATTTTTTTATTGAAGTCCTTTATTTTTTGCTATATACCAATTTTCATATATAAAAGAAGTATATATATAATTTTTGCTATAAAATAGACTTTAATGAATTTTTCATAGAACTCACTTTGGGGTATCTTATAATCAACATTGGAGTATGCTCAAATTGATAAAGAGATATCATCATACAATATAAGTGGTATATGAGAAGTGGGAGTACGTACTCTCAGGAGTACCATACCATTTTCCTATATATGTATGTATGTGTATATATAATGGTATGATACTCCCAGAAGTACGTACTCCTACTTCTTATATACCATTTAAATCGTATGATGATATATCTTTATCAATTTGATCACACTCAATAATGATTATAAGATACACCAAAATGTGTTCCATGAAAAAAAATCATCAAAGTCCACGTTTTATAGCAAAAATTTGTGTATATATTTCTTTTATATATGAAAAAGGGTATATATCAAAAAATAAAGGGCTTCAATGACATTTTTTCGATCAAGCCGAATTGGAGTATATTATAATTGATATTCAAGTATATTGAAAACGATAGAGAAGTATAATATGTTCGTTTAAGTGGTATATTGAAAGTGAGAGTATGTACTCTCAGGAGTACGAAACGGGTGTCCTATATATGTGTGTTTGTGTGTATGTATATATGTGTGTGTATGTACACACAATTCTGTAGCCGAGCGTAGAATAGTTATTCTACACCTAGCCAGTCCATCGCGCGAGACCCAGGCCAGGTGTGATGCACGGGCGTGCAACCACTCGTCCCACCAACTACAGTCGGCGGGCCAAAAACGCCCGCACCCCGCGCGGCACTCGATTTCGACTGTAAACAATACGAGACGTGACAGTAATTCGTGAATCATTTTACTACCTTTTTTGGCGGCACACGATTTTTTTCGAGCTCATATGATTGATAGTAAACATGATGGTAAGACAGTAAAGTTGTTACGTGTTTTACTACCTTCTTTTTTTTGTATCTCTTTTACTGCATAACAGCGTACACATCATCTATTTTTTTTAACAGTAAAAAGTTTGTGTTAGGATAGTAAACCTTAGATATATGCAAGGTAAAAACGGGAAGCCGATTACAGTAAACGATTTCAACATAGATACTAAATACAAATTCAAACCAGTTTTTTTAATTTTGTATTGTTATGTGGCCAAACAGCGCGACCAGTCGCTTCTTACAAAGTTTAAAATAAAAAAGTAGAAACCAATTATACATAGTAAACAACAGCATACATAGTAACGACAAAGCGAACACAATAGTAAAAGCAAGGCACATGCAGTAATTATGTTTCTCAACACGGTAGTCATTAAAGCAACACACAACAATTTACTGCTTAAGTGCATATGTTCTCGTGCAGACTAGGTGAGAGACGGCGACGTCGAGTCAAGCATCGACAACATAATAGATTTGATCAAAGCCGACGTGATCCCGGGGTTGCACCCCGCCGCATACACTATATAGCCCCAATCGAACCGGCTGTTGCGGCTGGCCACGGGTTACTGCCCACCATTCCGGAGCAAACCAATGTACTTAATGCAGTAAAACACATATGTATGGTCAAGTAAGGTTAGTTATTCTTACAGTAATTCATATTTGATTCTTTTTTATCGCAGGAGACATTAAACGAGGGATCTAACAATTTTCTGTTAGAGCCCCCGACAGTAAAGGAGAACACGGGGGTAACAACACTGCAAAACATGAGGGGTAAGAAGTAATTTTACTTACTTCTGACATTAACGTTATCCATTTTTTAATTGTTTAAAGGTGCAAGTAAAGGAAATTGAAACCACCTCGACAGTAAAGGAGAGAGAGGAGGCCCCTACCACCGCGAGTAAAGTCAGCGAGGCGCACGTGGCTAGCGTCAGCAAGTCAGAGGTACATACTAGGGCCACTGGCTGTATTATGCAACTTCATATACAGTAATTTGGTGGACATATGACAGTAAAACGTTGTTCGTTTCCCACCACAGGAACCAGTGAAAGAGGCTGCAACGGATGCCCCTGAGGGGCCTCTTCCAGCAAAGGAGGCAATGAAGGTGCCTACCGATGCCCTCGGTAAGTTTTACATTACTGTGTTTTACCCATCGACAGAGACTGCTAAACGTAGAGGAGTATGTTAAAAATGAGCAATACAACAGTGAACAGGCCGTGAACATGCTGAAGGAGCACATGACGGCGGTAGACATCACGCGCGTAAAGCTTGTAAGTAATTTTCGTCTATCCAATGCGCATCCAGTAAAATATCGTTCAAGATCCAGTAAATTATATACTTCATTACAGTAAAGCTGGTAAGTAATTTTTTTTATGGTTTTTACCCCCTTTGCAGCTCTTCTTCTCAGTTTTACATAATAAGCGCTGGTCCACTTACTGCTTCAACATAGCGCAAAAACACGTGGCAGTGCTAGACTCCAACAACTACAAGTAGAAGGGCACAAAAGTAACGGACAACCACGATTCAGTGAGGAAAAGGATCATCCCCCGTCTATGAGCAGCTCTGTAGGCCGTGACCAGTGGAAAATTCCCGATCTTTGTGAATTGGTGGGTGAACAGCACGGGGACGCTAAATTAGGTCCTAAAGAACGACTGCGCCTTCTTCGTAATGAAGTACTTGGAGTTCTGGAACGTTTAAAGGTCGACATTGGCAACATTAATAGGGCCGGTAAGAATCCCCACCACCCGCAACATGTAGCATTTTTTCACTGTTGTATAGCGTCTGACGTGTGGTCTTTTTTATCATGTCTATGCGGGAGAGGGGGAATGAGTACATGGCCCAGATGATGTTCTATCTGTTGTTCCATAAGGTCAACAGTGTCAAGCCCCTCCCTAAAGCACTGAAGAAGTATAGGTCCACTACTACAGAAAAAGCCATCACAGACGGTTCGGAACCGTCATCACGAGCGATTTGCCAACCGTGCGGAAAAATAGGTCTGTGATAACGGTGGTTATCACGCACGCGGTCGAAACCGCTCGTGATATGAATATCACGACGGTTTTATCAACAACCGTGCAGTGAAGAAGAGTATCACTGACGGTTATGGTCACAAAGCGTGCGTGAAGTCGAATATCACGACGGTTATATTTAAAACCGCTCGTGATACTCTGTGTTCGCTGCACGTTATTTACACGTAAACGTCTGTGAAGTCGACTTATCACGAGCGGTTCGTTGTTAAAACCGTCTGTTATACTCGGAGTTCACGGGCGTTTTTACTTAGAACCGTCGTGATACTTTGAGTTCACGAGCGTTTTCTTATAACCGTCGTGATACTGTCTTCACTGCATCGTTTTTATAAAAACCGTCTGTGATAGTTCATTAAACTAACTACATTTTTCCTGATTTTTGGCTAGCCTCAGGAATTGCTAGCCATGCCCTCTGAAAACAAGCATACAAAAAAACAGATACATCACAGATAATCAATTGTCGACAAACTGAATCTGATCATTACTCAAAATAAATTACAAAAGATCACATTTGTTCAAGTATTGTTACAAAATAAATTGGATTACAATTGAGTAAATTGTTTGCAGGGTGGTTGAGAAGTGCTTGCAGGTGATGCGCTCGGTCGGCAATGAGTGAAATTCTCCTGTCCTTAATTATCTCTCGATATGATAAAGCGCAGAGCTTCCTCGAATGTCCCCGATCTCATTATCAACGAGTCCATCTAATTCTATATTCAAACCCCATCGCTAGCAAGAGTAAAGTGTTATGCATATATATTTAATTTTATAATTAGAAAATAATTATTTGGAGATTCACAAACCTCGGGATCCTTCTTCCTAGCTCTAATGATTTGGTCCATATGATGGCAAACGTAGATTGCACATAACTCATCATTTTGTCATGCCTTTGCAAAAATAGAATTACATATATCGATTCGAGATGCGTTATTATGAAGTATGATATAGGATTATCGTATTATAGCGCGTCTGGAAATTTTGTCTGTGTGTTAGTTGGCGCTCTTTCCATCGTATATTCCTTTGTTGGCAACATAGTCGATGAACGACCTACATGATTCCAAAAATTTATCCTCGACCATTTCAAACTAATGAAGACTAAAATAGAGTTATGTATGAAGGAAATGAGCATACCTGTCGAGTATTCCTCCTAGAATCTTCAAGTCGTAGTTGTTGCGGATTAGGGAATCAAGGTATATCACATGGTTCCTCTTTGGTATGATGACTAAAAGGATCCGGTGGTACCTACTCATGTATGTCACTATAGTCATTAAACTTTGAGTTCGTCTTGCGTATAAAGTAGAGCAAGTAGTGACACTTACCTGGTTGTAGGGCACCACGATGTACTTCGTGTTCACGACGAAGCAATGCCCGTGTTATGTATTTCGACGAAGGGCGAGTCCATTTGGATGGTTTGCAATGATACCACATGTGGGTCGAGAAACCCACCGGTTCTTTCGGCCGGATATTTTTCATCATGTATCCGTACATAAGAAATGAGTTGTGATATTTATCGGTATTACGTGAATGTAGAACTTGATTGTATGCACTTACGATGTCCAACATCGTAGAAGCGGCGTCAAGGCCAACGAGGTTGAATAGGTCATATAGGTCGTTGAAGCCCACGGCGAAGTGGTTCGTCCGTTGAAGAAATGCTTATCCTCGTATCGGCGGTGATTCGATGATCGCACCCTCCTTTTGGGTCCTATCCAAGTACCGGGCATGCAAAGCGACAAGCATATCCAAGACGCCCTAATCTGCGGGGAGCACAGCGGTTTTCGAGGATATACTTCGCGGATATTCCGACTTGCGGACTTGAGGCGCCGATTTGGTCTTAAGCATTGGCGGCGTCTTCTTGCGAGGCGACTCGGGACCCGATCGGTGACACGCTTTTCTTGTTCCTTCGATGTCTTCTCCAAGGGAACCGAAAGGTGGCCTTCGAGGCGAAATATGAGGTGGAGTCATGGAGGTCCGTTGGAGAGGAATGGTCGTGTTGAGATCGCGGCCGGCTGGGTCAGGGCGATGTCCTTCTTGGGCCACTGGATAAAAGCGTACCGGCATCCCCTAGTGTTGTGATCTCTTCATTCGGGCGAATCTCGGTAGGCGGCCATGAAATGTTCATGTACCATGTCCACCTCCACTGGCGTAACCTGCGCCACCGGACACCGTCTTTGCCTCGCCCCTTCTGGTATGGATGCACCATCCCCGCGCGCCTCAATAGAAATGGACCCAACTAACCTCGATGCGAGCTTGCGGGCCGTCGGCTCCTACAAAGCGATCGCAATTAGCTAAAGTGTCCTATAGGTCTATCTTTCTTTGCATTCCATACATGTATCGTTACCTTGATCTCGTCTTCATCGGTAATTGGACATCGTCATGTCCGAATTATGCGTGGGCGCGACGCTACTCCGATGTCGGCGGGTGGCTCCCAAATTGCGAGGCGGCTTGCGCATTGCTGCTTGGCCGAGAGTTGATTCAATTGATCTGCAATGCCGCGACTTTCCTTCAAAATGTTCGGTCATGCATGCGAACCGGTCCTCACGCTCGGCCTTAGATCTCTTCCTACTCAGATGCGTGCGATGTCGTCTGCGAATCCATGACTCCATGGTACGGTAACCCCAAGACCTCGCGTGCGACTCCGGTGTTCCTTGTTTCCGAGTTGTAGAGAGTATATCCTTCTCCTGTCTACATGGAAGGAGCCTTGGGAAGTTTGGGCGGACAATTCACGCCGCAAGAAGTCATCATGTTATTATAGATACTATGAAGTTATATATGGAGTTATTAACTAGGTAGTTCGACATACTTACCAAACGTTGAGACACTTCCTCGTCTGCGGGTTTGTGAAAGAGATGCTTCGAAGACGAGACTTTTGCCCTCGCTTAACCGTGCTAGGGAGCGCGGTGCGTGACATCGAGAAACGCGTTGTCCTCCGCCGCCCATTCATCATATTTTCCTGCGTATCCGGCGTGCCGAAGTGCGTGCGGATGAGTGTTTCGTGTCGGAGAGCTTTGTGTGCCGCGCTTTGCTCGTTAAATTCAGCGTCGTCTTCATAGCAACAAAGGAGTCCCATGTTTCTGCGTCAAGAATCAGACTTGCGAGGCGTCGACCCGTGTTCACGTGCCGTGACAAGAATGCTCTTGAACGACCTCCACGATTTATCGATCGTGAGCATCGCCGTCCGTTCCACGCGTGCCATATGCGCTTCGGGATAGTGAACTTTTGTAATAGTTACGTCCCGGCCGCGCCTCTCGCTTCTTTCGTGAGATCCTTCCACCTTGGTGTGGTGATGGGGACCCGTTTCCTTGCAAGTATCCGCGCATGGTCCGGAATCTACGCGGCGAGCTCTTGGGACGCAGAGGACCCCAAACCGACTAACCTCCGTGATGACGGTCGGCCACAGCATCTTGATTCTCCTCGCCATCTCGCTTCGTGTCATTGTCATTGCGGCGTCGGCGGCGGTGGGAAGATGGTGCCTCGCAATCTGCGGCGTCGGCGGCAGCGGGAAGATGGTGCCTCGCCATCTCGCTTACTTGCTATCTATATAATTAGTTTGAGATATATTACTACCGAGGCCGGGCGAGGTTAAGCACACCAAGAAAACAAACCGATTGATACCAAAAGATGTGGTGAGCATTCTTTTCTTATTAATGCAAACAATGGAATGATCTAGTGTAATAACTCAACAAAGACCCTAAAGCAATGTTCAACAACTAGATGCTTTGCAAGCAGACAACAAAAGAGGTCACCTATTGATAAAAATTCAACACATCGACACCACATTGCTTCCTAACACATGATTTCTCCATGAAAACAATTAATATTAATGTATGGGCACAATGTTGCATCCTCAAATGAGCATAATTGGCGACTAAACACATAAGCTATTACTGAAAGATCACGAGCAATTGCGGTTAAATGAACCCTCAAAGATCACATACATTTGCGGTTAAGATGCCATGGCAATCAAAACGAACCCTCAAATGCATTTTTTGTGACAAATTGCTCTCGGTTGACAAATTGCATAAGACATAGTCTTTGCAATCTTAGTCCTCTGTCAAAATCTCTTCACCAATCAATTTAGATAATTACAAAGCAGATCTTGAGCTCAAACTACAACACATAAAGCATTCTATAAAGCAGAACATCTAATCATATATCTTGAATAATTCACAAATTTATATCAACAATAAGCCTAATTAATGATTGAGAATAAAAATATGCTTAAGCTCAAGTCCTGTTTCTAATCATCTATTTGATTTGATTTGGCTATCATCACGAGAAAACATACAAGTCGATCTTAATTCGCTATAGCGCAAAACAAAGAGTACAAGAGCTCAAGTCTGTTTGTAAATATCTATATGATTTCATATTTTGACTACATCACGAGCATCAACAAGGCATCATCGAACCCATCACGAGCATCAAACCCATCACGAGCATCAACGAGAGATCATCACGAGCATGAACAAGGCATCATCGAACCATCACGAGCATCAACAGAGCCCATCACGAGCATCAACAAGGCATGATCATAACCCATCACGAGCAAGGGAGGTGCGAGGAGAGGAGGTGGCGAGTAAGAGCACAACCTAGTGTCGATCGCGAGGTCGGACCCATCACAGAGCCCATCACGAGCATCAGCGAACCCATCACGAGCAAGGGAGGTGCGAGGAGAGGAGGTGACGAGTAAGAGCACAACCTAGTGTCGGTCGCCGAGGTCGAGGCGGCGGTGTCGGGGCGCCGGTGTCGGGGCGCCGAGGTCGGCGTCGAGGTCGGGCGCCGAGGTCGGGAGCATAGTGTCGGGCGGCGAGGTCGGGCGGCGGTCGAGGTCGAGGCGGCGGTGAGCGGAGCCCTAGAGAGGCAAAGGCGCGCGATAAACTCGAAGTGCGGGAGAGGAAGGGGCGAGTGAGAAAACCTAGCGGTTCCCACCTTATAAGAGGCTATCACGAGCGGTTCTTTACTAAAACCGTCTTTGATAAGTAATCATAGACGGCTCTATCTAATAACCGTTTGTGATACGTTCCATATCACGAGCGGCGGTATTTAAACCGTGCGTGATAAACTCATATCATGAGCGGTTTGTGTATTAAACCGTGCGTGATTAGCTTTATCACGATTGGTTTTGTCGGGATATCACGACGGTTATCAAATAGAACCGCTCGAGATAATCTCATATCACTGCAGCGGTTCTATTATAGAACCGTCGTGATTCATTATCCTGACGGTTATATTATAGAACCGTCGTGATAGATCGAACAATTATCAAATACAATGAACTCGTGACAACTATATATGAATTACAATGAACATCCACATTCACATCAATATCCACATATATGAGAGATGACAAAACACGGTGACAAGTATATATGAAGACAAGCTCATAACACATTTTACTTCAAAACCAATTGTCGGTTCTGATGAGCGTCCACATTGACATCAATATCAAAATATATGAGAGATTACAAGTCCATAACACATGATGTTATAGAATAAATTAATTACAATGGATTAAAATCTTAATGAAAATATAGCCCTTCATGATGATCGGTACGCATATAGCTAGCTTCCTCATGGGTTCTTCGTCGAGCCTGATGCCATCTCCGAAAGGAGGCAACTCGTCAAATTGATTGTATTCTTCCTCGTCCACTACATTCTCAACTCCGACAATCCTTCTTTTTCCATGAAGAACTACGTGGCGTTTCTTATTTGCCGGGTCGGTTACATAGAATACTTGAACAACTTGATTAGCCAGTACGAATGGTTCGTCTTTGTATCCGACACGTTCAAGGTCCACGGTAGTGACGCCGTGCTTGTCAACCTTCACCGTGGGAGATGGACCCGCGGCACCGAAATAGGGGATCTTGAAAAGCACGTAGTCGAGCTCCCATATCTCCTCTATTTGCCCATAATACGAGCTCCTCATTTACCATCAGATCTTGAATGCATCTATGCGGACGGACACTGCTCGGTGTGCTCTTCCTATCCCGAAATGTCGTATAAAATGTGTACCCATTTATGTCATATCCTTGCCATGTGACAATTGTAAATTGTGGCCCTTGTGCCAACCATAGCAATGTATCATCACTTGATGACCTCCGTGATTCGCACCTTTAACCATCCGTTGAACCAAGCGGTTGTGCTCTCTCATGATCCAAACCTCCGACCGTTTGGATTTTGTTGGCGATACCATGTCTTTGTGCTCGTCGATGTGCGGGACACCGGTCATGTGTTGCAAGACCATGAAATGGGCTTGGCGTATGTATCCGGTCGGGAGTGATTGATTTCCTTCCGATGGTCCCGATACCATCAAGTCTCCCCTCATGACGAAAGAGGCACACCTATCGGATCCACGAGCCATATAGTCGACTACGAACTCAATGACCTCTTCCGTTGCATAACCTTCGATGATGCGCCCTCCGGTCGAGATTGATTCCGTCGTAGGACTTGAGAATTCCCATGTACCTCTCGAGCGGGTACATATAACGTAGGAACACAGGGCGCATATCTTTATCTCTTTCACAAGGTGAACAATGAGATGGACCATGATATCGAAAAATGACTGAGGGAAATACATCTCAAGATGACATAGAGTCGTCACCACCTCGGCTGTAGAGCATCTAGTCCTTGGGGATCGATGACCTTCGAGCAATTGAGTTGAAGAAATAACACACCTCAAGATTGCTACTCGGACCTTGTTCGGCAAGATACTCCTAATTGCAACAGAAGCATTTGTGTCATCGGCACATGACAATCATGCGACTTCATACCAATTAATTTCAAATCTTGCATAGAAACAAGTTTCTTAATGTTAGCGAGTAACGACGGGACTTTCACACCATGCAAGCTCGCACGATTCATATCTCGGCCTTGGGCAGAGTGTAGCAAGTCGGTGGGAGAATGCGTTAAATCTGTATCGATCTCTTGCGGTGCTAACTCGGTCCTTATGTTCATATCGACCAAGTCTCTCCGTGCGTTAACACCATCCTTTGTTTTGCCACTAATGTTCGTGAAGAGACCAATCAAGCTATCACATACATTCTTCTCCACATGCATGACGCCGATGCGATGGCGAACTTCTAAGTGCTCCCAATAAGGCAAGTCCCAAAAATTGACCGCTTCTTCGGATGTTCTTCGACGGGTTCTTAATTGACGCCCTTCCCAAGCACAACATCGATATCCTTAACCATATCATAGACATCTTTCCCTCTAAAAGCCCTTGAGAGTGAACCGTCCTCCTTATTTCCGCGAATTGTTTCTTCATCTTCCGGTATGGGTGACTCGGGAAGGAACCTACGGTGGCGTGTATACGCTTTTGCGTGAGTTGTTTAGCCATATACTCTCTGTAGCATCTAGCGGTGCGGACAAGCTTTGGCTCCTTTTGTACCGGCTTGACGAGTTACCGAGCGGGAAAATCATTGATGGTGCAGAACAACATGGCGTGTAAAGTGAAGTTCTCTCGTTTATACGCATCCCATACTGTACCCTTCGTTCCACGGTGTCACAAGATCTTCCAAAGCAATGGTGCTAGGTACACATCAATATCATTCCCAGTTGTTTGGCCCTTGGATAAGTAGTGACATCAAAATGTACTTCCGCTTCATACGACCAAGGAGGAAGGTTGTACATGCATAGATTCACGTGCCAAAGTGCTATGTCATCGCTCATGTTACCGAAAGGATTCATTCCATCTGTACTCAACCCTAACCTTATGTTCCTTGGTTACGCACCGAACTCTTGAACCTCCGATCGAAGTTTCTCCACTGGCGAGTAATCGGCAGGTGTCTTAGCTTTCCATCTTTCTTACGGTCCTCCGAGTGCCAACGCACCAATCTTGCCTCTTTTGAGTTCGCAAATAAACGCTTCAAACGTGGGATCACAGGCAGATACCACAACATCTTAGCAGGAGGTCCTTGCTTCAACCTAGAAGTATTCTGACGCTTGTATCGGGATGCTTTGCACACGGGACATACATGCATGTCTGCATACTCTTTACGATAGAGGATACAATCGTTCGGACATGCATGTATTCTTTCTACTTCCATTCCCAATGGACAAAGAACCTTCTTTGCTTGGTAGGTGGTGTTGGGCAACACGTTTCCCTCGGAAGAATGTCCGCTAGGAGACCTAACAACGCCGTGAAACTCTTATCGGACCAACCATTGCTTGCTTTTAATTTAAGCGGTTCAATCACGGTTGACAACCTTGTATATTCCGGCTTGCGGCGTGGAACAAAGGTCTCACCGAGTCCTCCATTAAGCGCTCGAATTTACAAAACTCTCTCTCCTGTAGTTCTCTTCGCATCGCGTAGCATCCGATCCGTTGTTATCGTGTGACCTATCCTCATCAAAAGCACAGTCTACATCCGGCATATCGTTGACATCCGGCATATCGTTGACTTCCTCGGCGATGTCGTTATTACTAACTTCATGTCGCTCTTCACCGTGACTGGTCCAACATGTATACCCTTTTTTGAAACCCCTTCGAATCAAGTGTGCTTCTATCTGCGCCGAGTTGGTAAACATCTTCAGATTATCGCAATCAATGCATGGACAGTACATATATTTTATCCCCTTTTTCAACATATCCTGCTCGGCGGCTCTTCTAAAAGCAACCACGCCATTAATGTACTCTTGACTCACACGGTTCACACCATACATCCGATTCGGTCCATCTACGCTACACATGTAACAAAATATATAGTGTCAAATTAGATTAATAAAATCTCTCTCAACCGCTCTCTCTCCATTTCCTTCCTCAGAAACTTTAATATTATTCCAACTACCAAATGAAAAATATTATTCTATTCCCTTACATCGGATACAAAAGTTTACTCCCATCGCGACTCTTATACACGCGATGCTTAGCATATTCTACCATATCTCGATTGGGTTATAAAGAATGTTACCTCGTAGCTCACGTGAAAATACCAAATCGATCTATTCGATTCTGTCTCCTCCCTTTCTCCTCTCCTTCTCCCTCCCTTTCTCCTCTCTTTCTCTTCTCCTTCCCTTTCTCCTCTCCTTCTCCCTCCTTTCTCCTCTCCTTCTCCTCCCCTCTCTCTGCAGGGTGTGATGGGTTTTTATCTGGTGGCGGCTCAAATGGGAATGGGCAGGGGTACTCAAGGTATTTATAGCGCGAGGATATCGCGACGGTTCCAAATATGAAGCTATGCTCATGATAGGCATATATCACGCGGTTTATAAATAAAACCGTCGTGATATGTCACGACGGTGATTCTTATGAACCGCTCGTGATACGAGATTATCACGAGCGGTTTATATACAAAACCGTGCGGATATATCGCTGACGGCTCTATTAATAAACCGTCGTGATATGAGAGATTATCACGAGCGGTTCATAAATAGAAGCATGCGTCTGATATTTCCTGACGGTTCTTTATATAAACCGTGCGTGATAATCATATATCGCTGAGCGGTTACTAGGAAGAACCGTCGTGATAGACGGCAAAAGCAAATCTCGCGCTCGCAGACTCCAACACGAGGCATTCAAATTAACCCGCTGCGATGGGTGTCTTATAGCTTTGTTTGTAGTAGTGGTCGCTCAACAAACTGAAGTAGTTTTTTAATCTAATATCAAGTAATTCTTTTTGTAAATGACAGTAATATGTGTTATATTTTTACAGTAAAACGTATGATTATCGGAAGAACTTGCGCAACATTCAGTAAATACATGTTTCCAACAGGTATACCAGTAATGTCGTTATCAAACAACAGTAAAATGTTGTCAAACTCACAGTAACTACCAAAAAACACAAAGCGCAAGCGGTTTTACAGCAGTAACATGATATGCCTTTCGAAGTAATAATATGTATTATTTACAGTAAATGATAACATTTACCAGATCAACATGTCATCATTTTTCACAGTAAAACTCAGCACCCCGAATATCATGGTCCCATCTTCCTCACCTAAACGGCAGTAAAACCTTTTTTTATAATGACACTGGGGTGAAGCGCGATCATACTACTGATAAATTGCCACCACCATTTTGCGTGTTGGCAGGTTTTTACTGTCAATTTAGAATGGCACCGAGCAACTTTTTACGGCTATTATTTGATGCGTGTCCGCGCGTTTTACTGCCGAACTCGAGCGAGGTGTTGGCGCGCGTGAGGGTTTTACTGCTATTTTGACGCACGTGGGAGGGTTTTACTGCCGAACTTGAGCGGGTGCTGGCGCGCGTGAGGGTTTTACTGCTATTTTAACGTGCGTGGAAGGGTTTTTATTGCCGATCTTGATGGCAAGCGTGAAACGAATGTTAACTGTCCAATAATTGGTTGTCCTCTAAAACATCGGAACTTAGCAAGCTTGGGCTGCCAAGCTGTTTGTAGCGCGGCCTAGGCTATAGTCCACGCGCAAAATAAGCTATTCAATACACTAGACGGCTAAATTCTATTGAACTAGGCAAGTGTTGTCGGATGTTTTAGAGGTGAACAGTTGAGGCTTAGAGGAATGGTTGGATGTTCACTTCTTGACTACGACCTTGGGGCGTATCTGATAGATGCAGGCATTGCTTTGTCTATAACAATTATCCATGTCACCTATAGACAAGACTAAAACAAGCTCATCTACAATGGGTTGTGATGATCTGATCGGCTATAGGATTGTAGACAACACACAATCTTTAATGCTTTTTCTTGGTTTTGGTGCTACTGATCATTTGCGAGATTATAGACAGCAATATTCTCTCTCTTCATTCTCTTTCATCCAAGTCACCAAAAATCCTATATGGCAAATGCTATAGACGGCTGACATAAGCCCATTGTACATGCTCCTATGGTGCAATGCCCCGACTTGGAAGGCGACCAATCAAAGTGGAGGAAAATAATCCCATCGTAATGACGCCAGGTCATCAATAATTCAAAAAATAAAAAAAGAAAAAGAAAAGGGGCAAATTAAGGCCATAACTACTTGTACTAGCATACGTTTTTTTTTTGTTTTCCCTAAAAAATATATGTTCGATACAAGTCTTGGGAATTGAACTGAATGAAGGAAAATTAAGCTTTGCCTGTTGTGTATTTTGGAGAAGAGAATGATCCATGACAGTAGAAACCTCCGAGTTCATGCTTCACATGCTCACACTAGTCACCAGATGATGTCATCCTGCCTCCATTACTGTAGCAGTACTAAGTTAGGTCTAGATTTGTTGGACCGATAGCTAATTTCATGGGCATCTATCTATTGGCCGAACGCTTTGCAGTTTGTGTAGTAGGAAAGGAACATGGACGTGATGCTTACTTCGAATACATCTAAACTGACCAGCCAGCTAGATTTTTTCAACAAATAATTGAGGCCATATGTTGAGCATCTTCCCAGTTTGGAGTTTAGGACCATGCTTGCAGCTCCTTGGCCACACTCATGGACGGAGCGTAGTGAGGACCAATGGGGTTGTGCCCCCTGGAAAAAAAAAAAAGAAGATCAACTCGTAGCACATAGTTGTGGGCAGACGGTGACCGGATGGATGGAGAAAGATCTGTGGATGCGAAGCTAAATCCTATAGTCAATGGTAGAGTGAGTTTGATAATTTTTTCATTCCTAATTCTTACCTCTATTCTAGTGTTTGATTTTGAAATTTAACCTGATCTCTTAGTAATTGCCCTTTAACAGTTTAGCCCCCTTGAAATTTAACTCAACCTCCGTCACTGGCCACACTCAAACTCGTAGTTTCATACTTGACGTCCCAAGCAAAACCTATAGGAGTTAGCCAGTACTGCATACGATTACGGTGTAATTATAGTATTATTACTAGTACCTACTTACCAAGGTGACCTACAGGGAACTGGAGTACTAAACAAAGATGAGAATATAATTGCATGTGCAATTATGTAGTACTGTCAACAATTTTTTTTTGGTCTTAGCCATACATATAGTCTTCTTGATCGCCTTACGTAAGTGATACGAAAAGGTGTGACTTGACTCTTGACAACTCCTATTTGCCATTGATGCCTCCTTTCATTAAGTTCCAGACGTGGACTATACTCTCCTCCTTTCGAGGGAACATTATCAATGTAGAATAAGCTCCTTTCCTGGCTGCAACCATTATCAATAATCGATGTCCCGATCCCTCTTTTGTTCTGCCATGCATCATGAAACTCGTCAATAATTAGCTGCCTGGCTAGTATTTTAACTTGAAAAAAGGCAGAAGATATGATATTTTGTTCATCCAACGTATGTATTGGTCGAACACTTGTGGGTAGGCAGATGGCCACGAGGGCCAAATAATTAGCTCCGGGTTTAACAATACCCCAACTTGCCCAAAACGCTCAGTGGACCATCCATCACGTTGTTTAATGGTTCACTGCTTTCTGCTGCCAATAATAGTAGTAGTACATATATTGTATTATCTGATTCAATTATTATCTTAGTAGTACATATATTAATTGTATTCTCTGATTCACTTATTCTCTTATCAAAACTAAATCTTCCGGTTGATATGCATCCCATCGGTTGGGTACGTCTTACGTGCATTTCTCAGCGTTTGATTAAGAGAAGCTAGCAAGAAAAGAAAGCAAGCAAGCAAGAAAAAAATCTGCCTAACTGTGATAGCCCCTGCTTTGCTGTCCAAAGATACGTCAGGTGCATCAACGTCATCTGGCCTAGCCTACAGGATCGCTATTCGCTAGTGCAGGATTTGCAAAGAAACCATATAGATTTCCAGATGCAGACATCGCCCATAAACTGCATGAACCGGCGCTCCAAGATACCAAACCGTTCTAATCAAATTTGACACTGTGATTGCATGCGGTTGCAAAGCTCTGCAGGGCCAAACACTATGTATTCACGTGTCGCGACTTGCGAGCTGATCCAACCTTGATGAGCACACACCACGCGGTGTCATACACGGCAGCTCGAGAGTTAAGTAACTTCGAAGCAGGTGAAGAAGACACATCAAAGTCCAGAGCCGTCTGCATGCATGAGAGCGAGCGAGCGAGCGATTACAGGGCCTGTTTGGAATGACTGTGGCTTTCCTGAAAAGCGGTTTCTAGCTGTACTGCATAGTTGAACGGCTGGGTTGAAAAAGTTTGGTGTTTAGCTATATGGTTTTAGGTAGGCTGGTTGCAGCTTTCGAGATGAGAAATATCTTAAATGCCCCTGAGGACAGTAATGACTTGTTTGATACCGTTTAACGCAATTAACATCATTTAACGACAATTGACGATTAGTAACGACGACTAATAAATATTTATTACAATAAATAATTATTATAATGAATTGCGAAGTGAGAACCATCCATACAGCATTTGCCGCACTGCTTGTGAACTGTGAACACAGTAATTGTCGATAAATAATCGTTTCATACAGCTTTCGGTATTCATGGCTAAGCCTATGAAGTGTCCCAGAATCCAGTAATACTCCAGAAAAGGTAACCTACTGCTTCTCATCCAATACACGTATCACACAGTGAGTATCACACATCAGCAGTTAGAAGCATCTGACAACATTTTGTATTGCCGTATCAAATTGACATCACTAGTTAGAATAACAAGTTAACCAGATAAAGCAAACAAGAAACATGTGATCCAAAATTCAATATGCATTGCTTTTCCGATCTTCCAAAATTCATTGCACACACCAATTCCAGAGCTTGCAAGGATCATCCAGGAAGACTCATTGCCAAGCAGGTACAGGAAAACAATCTGCTGACACACAAAGGTCAGAACCACAGATTTTGCCGATAGACCTTCCGTGGACTTGTTCTTATTCCAGAACTGAATATCTGAAAAATAGCACATGGAGATCATCAAATGTATGTTTGAGTTTTTGTTGGATAATAGTACCAGAGAAACAACCATGATCAGTCCCAGAAGATATGAATTTCCTTTAAGGAAAACCCTCTGCATTTTATAAAGAAGTCTACGATCAATGGAAACCCATAACCAAGAGCGTTTGACTAATACACTAAGCATATGACAAAAGACACCATCTCCAAAGAGCATGAATTAAAAGTTCATGTTTAAGGGCAATTCCTCCAGAGTCTCGTTGAGTGCTATCAATTTATCCCTCAGTAAAAAAAGGATCCAAGATTCATGATCAAATAAACCCCGGCCTCGCGTCGTCCCTCGGGCGACTCGGCGGTCACACCGCCTAGCGCCCGCCGCCACGCCCGCCGTCGCCGCGCCATCGGCGACTCGCTCCGCGCCCCCTCCCCTTTTTCCTCCTCTCCTCCTCCCCCCGCCCCCTGGCCGGTTTCTCCGTCGAGAGGTGCTCGCCGGGCCCGTGCCGTCCTCGCCTGATCCGCTCCGGCCTGGCCGGATCGGGCCTCCCGCCAGCTCGCCGCGGATCCGCACCCCCCTGGTGCTTCGACGTGGCGGCGCGCCGTCGGCGCCCAGAACAGCGCTCCTCTGGCCGGATCTGAGCTCCGGCGGCTCCCGGCCGCCGTTCTCTCCTTCGGTTGGCGGTTGCCGCCTTTGCGCATCGTCGGCGGTGGCTGTGGCCGGGTCTGGCTGTCCTGGGCCGTCGGTCCCTCCTCCGGGTGGCAGCTCACCTCTCTGTGTGTCAGCGACCGCCTCCAGTCGCGGGGCGGCACACTGTGGAGTCCGCGCGCGGCGCGGAGCCGTGCTGGTGGCAGAGTGGGTTCTCGAGGACTCCGTGGCCGGGGAGACCGGGTGGTTCCTCTACGACACCGACGCGATGGGGTTCGAGGGGCCCGTCGCGGCAGTGGGTGGCGCCGAGGAGCTCCACTCGGGGCAGATCTACTTCGTGCTCCCCGCAGAGGTACGGCGGCATGGGCTCCGCCGCGAGGAGGTCGCTGCGCTAGCAGTCAAGGTGTCCGCGGCGCTCGTCAAGGCAGCGGGGAACACCTTCGGCGGCGGTCGGCGGAGGCGCGGCACGGTGGCACCACTCGTCTTCGCCCAGTCGGAGGAGGAGGATCCAGCCGAACGCCGACAAGAGCTCCTGGCGCGGGGCGACCTGCAGCTGGCACCCTCCTCGCCACGTCGCTCCGCCTGCCGCCCGGCTGGTTCGGCCGCGTCTGGGGCCGACAAGGCTGTGGCTTCCACGCAGTCGGTTGCGACCGCTGCGCCGCGGGCGACTACGGCGGGAACCTCTACTGCATTGGCGCCACCCGCCACGCTGGCCGAGATCCTTGCCAGCGCTGGTGCTGTTGGGCGAGGGTCGCCTGACTAGTACCACCTTTGTGTAGGTTTCGAGGCGCGAGCGCGGCGAAAGCTCTGCCGGCTTCTTTGGTGCAATTGTTGTTGACGCCCTCGGGCGCCATTCCCTCCCTAGAGGCGACAATTTCGCGTCACCTCCGCCCTAGATGCTTCTCCGGGTGAAAACCCTGTCCGCGTGTCCGGATGGGTGATGGCGGCATTGATGTCGTTACCTTCCTGAAGGCGTCGCTTTGAGAAGCCCCTGCTTTCTTCGTTTTGAACCGTTGGCTTCTTCTGTAGGTTTACCCCTACGCCCTCGATTCACGGCGGCTCTTCTTTCCTGGATTGGCGCTTCACGACAGCTTTCTGATCCAATGCGTGCTCCTCCGAAGTGATGCGCTGCCGACTTATGTGATAGAAAGGAGCGGCATTGGAGCAGGGCTCCGCCGACAGAGAGGAACGGCGTGGGAGCAGGGCTCTGCCGTTTCGAGTTGTATCACAGAGAGGTGCGGTGTGAGAGCAGGGCTCCACCGACAGAGAGGTGCGGTGTGGGAGCTGGGCTCCGCCGACCGAGTTGTTTGGTTGGTTGGTTAGCGCGCGAGTTGAGTTGGGTTGGACTAGCCTGTTGTCTCATTGTGCCTTCCGGTGTGAGTGTCGTTTTGTTCGAGTTGAGGTCGTTTTGTCGTCTCGGGGTTAGTTGCGGTTTTCTCTCTGAAACCGTGCATCTGTTAAGGTTTTCGGTCCCGGTTTCCCTTATAAACTGGGTCAATTCTCTTCTTCTTTATATATACGCTCGGCTGGAGCTCCATTAAAAAAAAATTATGATCAAATAGTACGACAACACTGTTTCCATGACTTAAAATCATGTGTACAATCAAAGAATGAACTTAAGGCTTACATTCACAGCCCAAGCAAACCGGAAATCATTGCAGATTTGAAAACATTTTTAGGTTTTGATCAATACATTCTCAGTTTCTCATGAACAAATTATACCCTAGTAGGGAAAAGAGTATTGCATCCATTTCCAAAAAGAATTAAGTGAAAATACATGGTGTTGCAACTTGAGGCTTCTGCATATACACCAAAGCCGTTAATTGGCAAGTAACTACATGGAAGTGCCATATAATTTGTGCTAGTTCGAATTTATGTCAATAACAATATGTAACTGAACAAAAAAAACTATATGTTGCATTTTCTAAGTCAATAGCAAACCAAATTCATGACAAATATTCCCAATTAGAACACTGAAATGATACCATCGGAGTATCTACTTCTTACCCCTGGTACTCATCAGAGTATCTACCTTAGCATGCTTTGAACAATATGCAAGTTATGGAGATATTAGACCATCGATTATACCATATCATGCTTTGGCACATTGTTCAACTAATTTCCACTAAAATTTGTTCAACTCAGATTTCAAGCATCATCTGAAATTAACTTCATGAAGCATGTTCAGATTTCAGTACATGTTCTGTAAATTTGTGAGCACTTCAGGTGAACCTTGAGCCCGAATCCTATACATTTCAGTACATGTTCTGTTCTTTGGCCAATATGCAAGTATGTACAGGAATTACTGAATCCTCACTACAGGGAGCATCGATCTTGTACCATTCCAAACCTTGAGCCTGAATCCTACACATTTTTCATCTACTAGCACCATTCAAGCATCAAATTTGCAAATTTCAAACAAATCTCACAAGGGGGACGATGGAGGACAGAAGCCAAGGGGAGGGCGCCCAACTCGTACCTTGATGGGAGACGAAGACGAAGGGGATGTCGCGGTCGAGGTCATCGGCGGTCATGGCGGACGGGGGAAACCAAGGTGTTGTAGTGTCGCGGCGATGGACTCTGGACCTAGCGGTGAGGACGGGCCCAAGGGTTGGCGGTGTGGGGGCTCGGGACTATCGGCGAGGGCGCAGGCGCGGATCCAGGGGAGGACGAGCCAGGGAGGAGGGAGGAGGTGGGGCGCCGGCGGCCGCATGAGGGGGGGGCGAGGAGGAGGGACGTGGCTAGGGAGGAAGAGGGGTGCGGCGCGGGGGAGGAAGAGCAGGGGGTAGGGTTTTGGGCGAGCGCTGGGCTGGGTTGGGGGATTTTGGGCGATGGCACAAAGTGCGTAATTTACCCCCAAGTTCGGGGGTAAAGTTGGAAGGGAGGGGTGGGAAGCGACGGGAAACCCCTCACGACTGACTTCGACGCGTTGAGACGGCTTCAAGCTTTGGACGAAAGCCGCCAAAAAAGCCTGCTGTTTGGTTCGGTTTCGGGCTTGTCCCGCCGAAAAGCCAACCGAAGCGGAAACAAACAGGCCCATAGAATCAGAGCACACATGTTAGCTATAGTAGGATCTCTAGCTAGGATGTGTACAGTACAGTGCTACTGCACGGGCCATGCAAGTTCCCTTCCAAATTCCAATGCAGAGTTGAGAGTAGCCAAGCTATGCGAAAGTGGATCTCGTTACGGACTCGTATATAGTTGGAGCTAGCCACAGAGACGTCGCTGCAGCCCCTCCCAAGTTTCGATGGACCAACTGGACATGCATGCATAGCCTATGGTTTTCTTATTCGTGTGTAGTATTAGACCATCCGTAATGTGAGTTTTAGTCGGTTCATAAGAGGTTAAGCATCGATTCAATACCGATTCAATACGTTGAAGTCATCGATTCCAACCAAAATATTTCTAGAACCGAACCCAAATCAAGCATCGATTCGAAGCATTAAACAAATCGCCACATGGCAGATGTGCACCAGGGGACGCGCGGAGGGGTCGTCGGGGTCGCTGCCGGTGCTCATCTTCGCGGAGGGGACACGCGGAGGGGTCGTCGGGGTCGCTGCAGGACGCGCGGAGGGGTCCTACAGGTCCACTGGCCACCGGTCGCTGAAGCCATCCCCTCTACCTCCGACCGTCGGAGCTGTCACCTCCACCCCGACGTCTACCTCCGACCGCCGGATCCGGGCGGCGGGTGCTAGGCGGAGGTGGGTGCTGGGTGGAGGCGAGCGGGAGCGACGGCGGCGGCGGGTGCTGGGCGGAGGCGGGTGCTGGGTAGAGGCGAGGTGGAGGCGAGTGGGAGCGGTGGGTGGAGGCGAGTGGAAGGGAGAGAGAGTGGTGATAGGTGGGATAGGTTTTTATTTCTTTTCTTTTTAGTACCACGTGGGTCCCGCTATACTAGGAATCGGCTCAGTACACTTGAGAAAAAAATGCCCGTTCCTAAAATACTTATGTGGCATAGTTTTGAATCTCCATTGATTCAATACATTGGAGATGCTCTTAGTACTTCTGTTTTTTTTTTCCTTTCTTTTCTATTCTACTACTGCCAAAGATGCAAATGGGCAAGGGCCAATAGCTATAACTATAGTTTCTTTCACACACAAAAAAAAAAGCTAAACTATGAGAGCGTACGTATATTGTATTGACAGAATTATTCATTCATTTAGATGTGTTTCTATCTTGACAGAGAGCTCCATAAGTTAAAGCAAATGTGTTGTTGGGATTGGGAGGCTTGTTTTGCACCCGCCGTTAGGGCATCTCCAATAGTTTGAGATAACTTTGTTTCTAATATATACTACATCATCTCTAGAGACAACATCTTCAATAGATAGTCTTTAGCACACTCTCTAACATTTATATTTTATATATTTTTTGAACGGACCTACATGTCAACTAGAGTAGATTAATATATCATGTCTTGTTTCGTGTGTACAACAGTCTCTTTAGGAAGAGACGACTTGTGCTCTCTCTCCTCTCCCTCTCTACTCTACGTAGGACTTTGTTGATGTGCATAGCTAAAAGACAATAATAAAAATACTATTGGAGATGCCCTTAATTGTGTATATAGCCTTCTAGTATTCCATTTACCATACCGTCTTAGAATCCTTTTTGGCGCCTATCATCAGTTTGTCTATATCTAAAACGCAATTAAGAAAGTTTACAAAAGAATGCAATTAAGCTTTTTATCAGTTGTAATCATCAATGATCGAGTAAAGTTAAAAGTTGGATCAACCGAAGTTGATCAAAAAGAAGTAGAACTTGCTGTTTCAAAAGAAACAAAAAGAAGAACATGATTAGAATAACAGTCTGTACTAACAATGGAGAAAGGGCACACGAATTTGCAATGGAAAATCACTCTCATTTAGCCCTAGCTAGCACCTAGCTCTTGGTCAACAACAGAAAGGTTATGAGCACTGTTGCCCAGTCCTGTGTTAGTCTTAGGCCTAGCATTGTAGCAGAACTTTTAAACTTGGCTATCTAGGAGAGAATATTCGTACTGAAAATATCTTTCTTAGTACGGGCTGCACAGGGTCAATATACACATGCCAACTCGTCTAGCTCCTAGCCAATGGAAATACGCTTCCTCGATCGCACAATTTGCCAAGGCCTTACCGGAGAGTCAACATCCGCATGGCTGATGGCACTGCCAAGCATGTTTATTTCGTTGCCACTTAATTTGACATAGTTTTTATTAAAAGAATGGTAAATCGGTCCATCTATCAGCTTCGAATTGTCTTAGGAAAACCACACGATTGCGAACAAATAAAATGTGAAAAGTGCGATTGCCAACCAATAATGTTCTTTCAAGCGTTTTTCTAACAAGGGAGCAACTCGTCTACTGGCTTTTCTACTCCTGACGAGTTTGGAATTCGATGGCCAATTAGTTGGGTTGGGCACTATTAACCCATCCCATTAGGAAGATAGTTGGAACATTGGGGATGTAAGATCTATTATCTTCTTAAAGCAGACTCAAAAGAAACCATCACGTTCGCTCTCAATAGATAGAAATTCCCACATTAATTTCGGAAAAGAGAAAGACATATATCATCGATCGTGATAGGTCCAGATTATAACGGTCTAGAATAAAAGAAAGAATCCACATCAAGTAAAATAAAACTGAAATCTAGGAATAAAATAAAATAAGCAATTTGATTATCATACGAATTTCTTTTACTTCATAAGCAAAAGAGCCCATATACACTAAAACTGAAATTCGAAATAAAAATAAAATAAAATAAAATAAAATCAGTAATTTAATTATCATATGAATTTCTAAGTACAATCCCTAAAGAATTATAATTCAGGATAAAAAATAAAAAAATGGAAATTCGATTTGTATACGAAATTGAACAAAAAAATATCTGAAATTCGGAATAGAAATAAAATAAAAAGAGCAATTTGATTTTTATATGAATTCCAATAATTATAATTTGGAATAAAAATTAAACAATAATTGGCAATTAGATTTGTATATGAAATACAACCACAAAAATTGAAATTCAAATAAAAATGAAATAAAATTAGCAATTTGATTTCGATACAAATTCCAAAGTAAAATCCCTAAATAACTGTAATTCAGAATAAAAATTAAAGAGAAATTAGCAATTGGATTCAGATATGAATTCCAAAGTAAAATCCATAAATAATTGTAATTCAGAATAAAAATTAAAGAAAAATTTGTAATTGGATTCAAATATGAATTCCAAGAAAAAATAATTTACATTCGGAATAAAAATGAAAGAAAATTTGCAGTTTTATTTCCATAGGTATTCCAAAATAAAATCCCCAAACAACTAAAATTCTAAATAAATTAAATAAATTTAGCAATTTGATTTATATACGAGCTCCGATAAAAATAATTAAAATATTGAATAAAAATAAAATTTATAATGAGGATGAGACGAATGATGTTCGGGGAGACACAAAAGAAGCCACCATGTTCGCTCTCAATGTCACATGTTTCTATTGTTGCTTTCTATGAAATAAAAATAAAAATTACTGAAATTTTGATTAAAAATACAAGTTTTAATGAGGATAGCACGAATAGTGTCGAAGAAGACCACGAAAGAGTGCAATGATATAGATCTGTCCTGCAAGAAGACGTTGATCTACCGGGAAGCCAAGTGTCGAGGCAGCGATGATGGAGATGAGGACAACATCGTGCTGCTCGCCGGAGCCATTAAAGAGAAAGTCCAATGTTGAAGGAGCCAAAGGCCGTGATGATAAGTGGTGAGTGTCGGTGTTGTTGAAAAAGTTAGTGACCAAAAAAGCTAGATGACGAGGAAGCCCTAGTAGAGAGGAGATAAAGTTTTGCATTGAAGACAAGCTATGAACGATATGGGGTCATCGGGTAGTTAGGAGCGTGCCATCACTGGTGAGGGGCACGTTGACGCCGACGATGGCAAAAAGATTCTCTATATCGGTAGACAACGACTAAAGCAGACATGCTAACATTAGTAAAGATGGAAGGTCATCACGGTTAGTGAGGAAGCTACAACGTTGAGCTGGCCAACGACGAAGAAGAGGAGCAACTAACACGACAGAAGAGGACGTCAGCATGTATAACATGCATATATGTACATGCATGCATCTGTACGAATATAAGCGCGAGCGTAAAGATGCAGATGAGCAAAAAGCTTGGAGTAGATATGACGCAGCCGTAGGCAATATGCTCAGGGTCATCGGAGAGAGCGTGACACGTGTCTCCAGCTAGGATAAGTGATGGTTGCATGTGTATACGCGTTGATGTCGCAATGGTTAGAATTAAACAATAATTATGGAGAACTAGAATATAACTATGTGGCTAAATATTGCATCGGAAGGGGTAACAGCTGAGAGGGATCGATCAAAATTTGGGCTTACTGTTGGAGATTGAAACAAAAAAGTGACAACGAGAAGAGATAGAAGCCACATAGTTTGGTAGGGTAGCCGGTGTGTGAGGTAATATAAGTTCAAGGTAGGTCGTCTATGGTGCATCGGTGTATACGTGAGTAAGGTACTATAATACATTATACCATATAAATTAATAAGATAATTTATCGCATATCTAAACGTATTGTTTGAGATTAAATAGAGGTACATGTGCATACATACAGTTTTAAAAAAAATAACTAATAGAGTAATAATATAGGCTTGCAACTACATCGCATCGAGGGAGTACCCTTACACGAGGTATGTGTACAGATCATGCGGCGTCAAAGAGGTACGCATATCATGAATCCTACGGTTGAATCGAATTTGCTAGAAGATCTTGGCGCATTATGGTTTCTGCTTACAGGGATCAGTGGACAAAATTTAATAGTACGGAGGACTCCCAAAAAGGGTGAAAGTCATGGTAGTCGTTCTAACCACCTGGAAAATTTGGAATGAACGCAACAACTTAATCTTTCATAACAGATCAACCATCCCTGTGGATCTGGTTGCAAAGATAAAGAAAGAAGGTAGAGCTTGAACCCTCGTGGAAGCCAAGTACTTGGAGTATTTCCGCTGTGTAGTTAAGTATCATTTATAAACTTATCCGTTTTTGTTTATTTATGCTACATTCTTTATTAGTATAATATTCCGTTCTTTAAAAAGAAACTCCTCTACCGGCTACATCGGTCATTGGCCAGCTAGTAAGTGTTCCGTCGGATCACCAGCAGTGATCCATTATAACACTCGGGGAGCGTCAAGGTACGGTTTTAAGGTGTCACGGCTCAACAACAATGGAGATAGCGAAAAATGGCGCGTATAGTGGGGAGAAGTGACAAGCAAAAGAAGCATGTCCTGGACTTTTTAACCAAAGCGTGCGCGGCAGAGGCACTACGCCACCTTAACACCCCCCACCCCAAAAAAAAGCTGCTGGTGATCCAACACGGCGTACCAAATTTGCCCCGCCGTTGAGTGCAGGATTGGGCCAAGACGGGGAAAGGAAGTAGCCAGAGTGGGTCGCCGCTCTCCCTTGTTCCGCTCGTCCAAGCCATTGCGTGGCCATTCGGCGGATGGGCTCGGACTTCGGCGTTGAGTACCATGGGTGATTCAACTTTTGGGAGATGGTCTCCATATAAAAGAACAGAGCGGCTGCTAGGAGGATACATATCACATGATGGCCGGCACACGTGAAATCCCAATGAGTCGTACGACCCAATTGTTACCGAGGCTTCTAGCGTTTCTCACGAACTCATGGAGAATGGTTGCTACTTGCTAGCCGAATGACCGTGAGTTTTGTCACATACCCACCGTCACCACGAAATCCTTCTTTTATTTTATATCTCTAGTAGTACGATTTTTGCGTATAAAGTCCGAACACACTGTGGGATGGATTAGAAATTATCAGCGTCCTTCTCGGATTAGTCGACAGGTCAGGAAACTGGAATCAAGTACCATGCGGGTACCAGGCTTGGAACTCTGGATCTGTACGTGCACGAACCAAGGTTTTGGTTGACTTGGTGGTGTCGACAGGCTAAGCGATGGCTTATGCATGCCCAAGTCCTGCTTTGTCCGGAGCATGGGTAGGAGGCATTTTCTTGATCGCTGACGACTCACCATATCTGGCCACGTTAACTTCCGGGCTATCTCGATGATGTACCAGTACAAGTATCAGTTATGGTTCAATTGGCACATTGTGATTTTCCTATTAAGCGCGACGACGGGCCTGAAATCAACACGAAATCCTGTTTTTTTAACGACCGAGACATTGTATGTTTGTTGTTTGCTTCTTTTTTTTTCAATTACAAAGAAGACGTGCATCTTAGAAAGACAAAGACCGATGATACATCCACGACCCCATAAAAATTCTACTGAAAACACACTCACGCGTGCATAAAAGCCCGCATTAGGATTTGAATTTTGGTAGGTGGAGTCGTACACCCACGACTCCATCGCCATGTCGAGGATAAATCTGCGACCTAAAAAATCCTACTGAAAATGCGCTCGCTTGTGCCTAAAAATCTGCACCAGAATTTAAATTCTGATGGGTGAAATCGTACAACCACAACTCCACCACCCTATCAAGAGGTGGTTCTCATAGTTTGCTTTATTTTTAAAAAGAAAGACTAAAAGAAAAACCAGAAACACCACCGTGTTCACTATCGAGGGATAAAAATTCTCAAGTTAATTAATAAAAAGAAAAATAGGAAGTTATAAGGAATATAACTGTAGTTCGACTATGTGATTAGGTATGTACTGCAGAGTCATACGCAGTAGTAGTAGCAGCACATCAGTATACTGCACTAGAAATATTGCGGCAAGGGGTCCAACGAGAGCAAGGAGTTGCGGGCAGTTGCAACAGTAGTATGAGTAGTTCTACGAAGATTCCGAAATCTGAACGGGCACTTCACTACGTTGGAGATTTGAATGGTTACTACACCACCAGCTGCCACTGTCACTTCGGTGTCACATTGAATAACCACACGTGACACACGGCGGCCACACCCCATGCACCCCCAGGAGCAGGAGGTAAAACAAAAGCAAAGTCTCGTCCCTGCGCAACAGACCGGCCCCTCTCCCCTGTGCCGCCCCCAAAAGGAGAAGGAAGGCCAGCGGAGGCAACGCAACGCAACGCAAGGCAAGGGGGGACGAATCGAATCCAAGCGCAAAAAACCACGCAATTAAGGTTTCCCGCTAATTAATGCAACTCCATCACATGTTTAATTTGTTCGCTAGTCGTCCTAGATGAGGGATGGTGCCGCCGTCTCGTCTTGATGCCTCTTTTATAAGCGCACTCCACCACGCCTCCGCTTTCCCTCCCTCCCAATCCTTGGGCAGTAGCACTATGTTTGCCAAAAGCCGCAACTTGCAGCGGCAACCTTTGCACACAATCCTACTCCTCCCTCCCCCCCTCCCCACCCCACCCCACCCGCTTCTGCCTTTTGCCTCCTCTGCTCTCCTAGGTTAGGAGGGGCTTTGCAAAGGAGATAACAAAAGAGGGTACTTGCATACCCCAACAAGGCAACAGCTGCTGCCTTTTCCTCTCTCTCCCTCGTCTCTCTCTGCTTTTCTATCGTCTTCAGTAGAGTCCTACTCCTAGCCAAGGACTGGAGGTAGCGAGAGGGGTGGGCCGCGACATCGAACGGGAAGGAGGAGCGGAGGGGAGCCAAGAAAACATAGCCATGTGGGACCTCAATGACTCGCCGGCCGCCGAGGGGGCGCCGCCGCTGTCCCCGTTCGCCGACGACTCCGGCGCGTCCTCCTCGTCGGCAGCAGCGGCCGTCGAGATACCTGACGACGGCGACGACGACTCTGCCGTTGCCGCGGACGCGGTAGTCACGCGCCAGTTCTTCCCTCCGGCTGCCGCCGGCGAGGCCAGCTCCGGCAACGCGCGCGCGGAGTGGCTCCTGCTGGCCGGGGCCCCGCCGCCAGCCGCGGGAGGCGGCAGTGGCGCCGCCGCGGCGGGCAAGAAGAGCCGGCGCGGGCCGCGGTCGCGCAGCTCGCAGTACCGCGGCGTGACGTTCTACCGCCGGACGGGGCGGTGGGAGTCGCACATATGGTAAGTTCCGTTGCCGCTGTCTTTTCCCTTCTTGAGAGCTTAAGGAGGAGGAGGAGGAGAGAGAGAGAGAGAGAGGGGCATGGATGGGTTTGGTATTGGATTCGTCTTGTTTTGGGCATTTCTTGCTTCTGCTCCTTTTGCCTTTCATAGCAACATCTTATCAAAGTTATTCTCACCATACTCTCTCCTCTCTTGTTTCTCTATCTGTCTTCTCTCTCCCCCCATCCTTTTGTGCAATGCAGGGATTGTGGCAAGCAGGTCTATTTGGGTAAGTTTCATTCATGTCCATCTTGTCCATATCCATACTTGGGGCTGCTACGCCCGACCTTTACCAATGAATCGCCAACAATTGGAGGTGTATTCTATTCCCCGGTCTCGATTCCTCTTCCTCACAATGGCTTGTGACGACTTGCAGGCGGATTTGACACCGCTCATGCGGCGGCTCGGTAAGGAATTTTCTTTGATCTTTTCCTTACTGACTTACCATGTTCAGCTAGCTCTCCACCAATAGCAATCGAATTCGCAGTCAAATTCTATTATTTTTCTGGTTTCTTTACCAACTGCAACTGCAGGGCGTACGATCGGGCGGCGATCAAGTTCCGCGGCGTGGACGCCGACATCAATTTCAGCTTGGAGGATTACGAGGACATCAAGCAGGTGAGATTTTGCAGTAATTAAGATTGATACTACTCAAGGAGTAGGCTTTTTTTTGCAGTGTTGTAACGGTGTTTAGCAACCCTGCAGATGAGCAACCTCACCAAGGAGGAGTTCGTCCACGTGCTCCGGCGGCAGAGCACGGGGTTCCCCCGGGGCAGCTCCAAGTACAGAGGCGTGACGCTCCACAAGTGCGGCAGATGGGAGGCTCGGATGGGGCAGTTCCTGGGCAAGAAGTATCACCCTCCCTCGTCCAATCACACCCGCGTTTCTTTATTTCCTTCTTTCTTGCTTCTCCCACCACTTTCCCCATCATCCATCCTCGTAGTATCTGCTTGCTTGGCCTCTCATGGATGGCACTTGTGCAGGTACGTCTACTTGGGCCTGTTTGACACCGAGGAGGAAGCTGCGAGGTAAAATTATTGGACCGCACTGTGCGTCCATTGTTTCGCGAGGAAGCTTTGGGTTGGGCGGTGATCTGATTGATGTCCCGTGTCTCTTGACTTGTCGGCCAGGGCGTACGACCGGGCTGCCATCAAGTGCAACGGCAAGGATGCGGTGACAAACTTCGATCCCAGCATTTACGCCGAGGAGTTCGAGCCGGCGGGTGAGGATGTGTGTTTATATACTGTGCGTGATTGAGCGGCAATAGGCTTCTCTTTCTTTCTGTTTATCTTGGACAAAATCTGTCACTGTGCAGCAGCAGCGACGGGCGACGCCGAGCACAACCTGGACCTGTCGCTGGGGAGCTCGGCGGGCTCCAAAAGGGACAGTCTTGACGGCGGCGGCGACGACGAGAGCGCGGCGGGGTCCGACCAGCGCGTCCCCATGGCCTTCGACCTCGACTGGCAGACGGCAGCCCGGAGCACCAAAGCAAAGGTAACAACTTGGCCTTGCTTTCGTCTTCCCTAACGAAATACCACTAGAAGGCTAATCAAAATTTCTCATTTTACTACGTACTGGCTAGTTCGACGAAAACTCGAAGGATCCCCAGATGCCCCCTGTCTTGCAAGTCTCCCACCTGCCGTTTAGTCCCAGGCATCACCAAGTGGGTACTTCGTAATTTCCATTTTGGAGATAATTGTCTTCATATCCGTTCTTGATAGGCGCGAGTTAACGCTACTTGTTTGGTGCAAAATGTGCTAGTTCTTGAGCAACGGCAATCCGGGGACAGCGGGAGGCCTGTCTCTAACGATCGGTGGCGTGGGCGGCGGAGGCGGACACTGGCCTCCCCAGCAGCAGCAGAGGCTGTACGGCTGGGGCAACGGCGGCGGCACGAGCTGGTCGCTGCCGCCGCACCAGGTGCCGCCACCAACCAACGCCGCCGCCGCCGCACCTGCAGCATCATCACGATTCCCACCCTACATTGCAACGCAAGCCCCAAGCTGGCTGCAGAAGAATGGGTTCCATTCCCTGACCAGACCCACCTAGATGGTCAAGAACAGCGCACACACTCATAATCGCCTCTTCATGTCGGCAAAGATCAAGAGGTGTGTGTCATTGACCCAGGGAAGCAGAGGAAAGGTTTCCTCAACTCGATTCACAACGACTACCAGTGGAACTGGATGCTATTTTTTTTTCCTTTCTTTCTTTTTTGATTGGGTGAAAGAGATGGATTTGAGGATGGATGGACATGAGTGAGGGCATGTAAATGAGGAGTTCCCCAGATGGCCAGAAGGTGAGAGATTGGTAAGGGTCGCCTCTAGCAGTTTGTATCTTTTGCCGTTTTGCCGCTTTCTTTTTTTACCATGGCCAACAAAGATGACTTTGGGTGTGAACATCACAGCTCACTTTGTTTGGTCTCATGTTGCATCATTCACTGCATGATGACCGTGATTCGGGAAATTTGCTCCGTGCACCTCCGGTGGGCCGACAATACTTGCCCTTTAGTAAACATCTTAAAATGTTGAAGACATCTTAAAATGTTGAAAGTATATTTATTGTTGTCTCTTAGCTATATTATATCAACAAAATCCTACATTGAGGGGGGGGGAGGAGAAAGCGTACAGATCGTCTCTTTTTGAAAGACTGTCGTGTACGCGAAAAAAGACATGATACATTAATCTACTTTAATTGATATGTAGGTCGTTTCAAACGAAAATTATAAAATATAAATGTTAGAGAGTGTGCTGAGACTATCTATTGAAGATATTGTCTTTAAAAATGATATAGCATATGTTAGAGACAAGATTATCTCTAACTATTGGAGATACCATCAAGGATCGTGTGTTCTTTTTTAAGCCTACCATGTAGTAACTGTCATCATAAAAAACAACTAGATGAACAAAATCTTAAAATTTGGAACATCATATTGTAATCTTGGTATTACTAATCCAAAAACGTAGAGGCTACAAGCTATAAATATGATTTGACAATAGTTTCTTCTGTTGAGATTTTTTTCCCCCTTCTCAAATATACTGCTAGATAGCCAAGTGTATAGTATGCAATAGCAAATGCTCCTGTTTTACGTATAGTAGGCTCCTACTCCCCTTTCTTCGTGAATTTTATTTGATTTGATCACGTAACCTTTCAGTTTGCTGAGTTTCAAACAAAATTGTGCTAACCAACTCTACTAGAAATGTATGGGTTTACTTGAAAGCGTCTAAAAACTTGAAGCAGTAGAAAACCAACAATGTCATCCTTGTGTGGTTTATTGTATGGGAAAAGCTTACGTTGCTATATAGATGCCATCTTTGTGTGGTTTATTGAATGGGAAAACTTACATTGCTATATAGTCACTAGTGATCAATAAAAGAAATTGGTTTCATGAAAACAGAGCCAGCATTCTAAAATAAACAGATGCGCACAAATCTCTTTCTTCACTTTTTTTAATATCTACAAAGATTCTTTAAAATGCGTTGGCTACGCGCCTCCCTGAAAAAGAAGAAAAGAGAGTAGTCCCGTGCTAGTGGACGTAACATTTTGCTAAAGAAAGAGGATTCCTTGTTTCTAATTTGGGCATTGCAATAATTGACGCGGGGGTAGTGAGTGGGGAGAGTAGGGAGGGGCCAGGAGAAGCAAGCGGCCAGAGCGAGCATGTGTATGTATGGGACTTGTTTGCGAAAGTGGGCTGGGCCAGGAGCTTAAAGGATGGGACGGTAAAAGCTGATTCGTGTAACTGGCTTTGGAAATAAGTTAATGCGGACTGGTCCGATGCCGTGTCGATCTCCTCGGCCCTCCGAATCAGTTCGCTGTCCGTCTCTTTGTCACGGCAACGCGGGCGTTGCATTGGGCGTCAGGCCTGCGACCAACCATGCATAGATAATTGCTCTGCTCAGCTCAACTCCATCGCCCATCCCTTTTCTCGTCTCTTCATTCATTCACTCGTTCGTTCGTTTGTACGTGCTGCCCTTGTTAGTTTTCTCTTTCAGGAGTACGCCCTAGTTCCTGGGCGCATTATATGGGCAGGGAAACGTTGCCGTCTGGCGCAACCTTGTCAGAATCGGTTTGATGCTCGTTCTAGATTCCTTGGATGAACATGGACGCCTCCCGCTGCATTCCGAGAAACTTTGTGCCCTGTGAACATCTGAGGTAGTCTCTGAAAAACATGTGGTTCCGCTGGATAAGGACAGGTCCGGATTAATTGGCTGTATTCAACATCATTTTTAGTAGGGACGTCTAAGCGAAGCAACACTTCATGACTCGCAAGCCTTGTAGCTTTTCTTGTGTAAGGACCAGAGCGGTGGCGCTTCACATGGATTTCACTACCCATCGACTGTTCTCCGATAGCATGACGAGAGAAAGAAGAAGAAAATCCTCCCTCCCTTCCTCCATGCCGTGCCGACCTTACAGCTTGTAACATTGACCATCACCTGGCAAATGTTTGGCTTTGACAGAGGAACCCTGCTGCCGTTCTGCGTGTGAACTATGGCAGGCTCTATTGACAGGTGAAATTCATTTAGGTCCGCACGCATGCCGGTCACGTTTTTCTATACACGGAGCACTTTCGTTGATCCAGGCCGTCCGATCTTCTCAGTCAGTACGCATCCATGACAAGAAATTTTTTTGCATGCATACAGGTAGCAAGATGGGTTAAAAAGGTTTTGTGTAGCATATTAGCATTCCATTACATAGTGAGTGTAAGAGTAGCAAGATGTGTGTACGAAGTTTGTGGATGTTTACGTGGCATGTTTGTTCATCAGGACGTCTTACGAAATATGGTATGAAAAGTATGTGTGTGTACATATCATTTTCAGCGGTAATATCCTGCGTGATTCACCGAGAGGTAGAACGGAGCTAATCCGCTGGTATGGTCGAATCTCCACGCCAATGATGCCCTGAGCAAACCGCGCTGGTCGCCCGTACGTGCGTGCCCCAGCCGTGGGCTCGGCATGCACCCCGGCCCGTCCGTTTCGTCAGACGAGATCGATCGAGACCCCACGCCGTCATTAGATTACCAAGTGCGCGCACTGTGGACTCAGCTTTCCCGGCGAAAGGAAATAGCTAGGATGCATGATCGATGCTTCCGCTCGACGGGACGCTCCAAAAACATCTCACGTACGTACGCACGCACCACCTCTTACTGCGCGAATTGTGCGTGTACGTAGGCCCCGAGCGTGCAAGCAAAAAGTTAGGCGCGCGGCCGTACGTACAGCGGCACATCAGCCAAACCGTAAAAAAAAAAAAAATCGGCCGGCGCGTGCAGGAGATCGATCAGGAAGGAGCTAGCTGATTCGAGCAAGGCCGAAGCAAACACCCGTGACCCATGCTGTGCATGCGGGATCGATGCGGCGATCGATTGAGTCGTTTCCTTTTTCCCCAGCCCTTTTCTCCTTTGCTCGATCCGTCAGCTGAGACGACCACATAGACGAGACCAATATCGACAAGCTACACGGACGAAAGAAAAGGAAAGCACTAAGGTGGACACGCACGCATGGCCTAGCTAGCCAGGCAGCGCTATGCACGTCCAAGGACCATGTAGCGATGCAGCTACTGCTAGGGCCAGACACTCTATATATACGGATTATAGTTATAGTAGAGGAGAGGAGCGCGTTACTCCTGCGGACATGGAGCCGCTCGCTCGTCGGTCCTATCCCCGGCCTTCCCGAAAGGGAAAGTGGGCACCGACGCGCAGCTATCACGGCCCAAGCAAAAGCCGCTCGCATTATTTCCTTTCCCCCCGGCCGGGCCAGATCTAGCGCCAGTGTAGGATGGCGACTTGACAGTGAGGAGCTGCACGAAAAGGCGACGACCGTCGACCAGTACGTACGTGGTTGCTGGCTGCCCGATCCATCGACCAGCTGCCCGTGTCTCGTTCCTTCCCTTCCCTTCCCTTCCCTTCTTCCCTTGCTCGCTGCCTGTGGCCTGTGGGTTGGCATGAGAGTTCGTACGCGTACGCGTACGCGCGCGCGCGTATCCTGCCTAGCCATAGCCAGCCATAGGCCAAACGATCTTGCCTTCGCGCCCCCATTTCTGCCTCGCTGGGGTGTCCCACTGTTTTCATAACGTAGGGCCCGGCCAGGCCGTGGTAGCCTGGTAGGCGGTAAATAGCGTATGTCGCCACGCCTGTGCCAAGGATGGACCTTGTCGAATGTTTTTATTTGACTTGTACATACCTGCTGTGTACGTTTATCAACGTGCATGCGTGGTGTTATAATATGATACCTCTCCTTACCTGGTAAGTAGTAGCTCTAAGATCGAATTAAAGTTGCGAGATATGATACGAGCGTATATAGTACCAAAAAGAAATTAGATGAATCCCGTAAAGAGAAGTGAGAAAACGATGTCAAAACAATCACGGCGAGAAAAAGATTTGACGAAATGGATCGCAAATTCCTTAATCACAATCTCAAAAAAGTGCAAGGGATTGTCGCTCTCTCACAACTCTCTCGAACCTTTTAGGACCATCGGAGTCTTGCTCTATACAAGAATCTAGTGCTAAAAAATGACATAGTCTTTAATCCTCTCGTATGCCTCTTGCTTTGGATGAGTTGTTTTGTGGCTTGGGTTTCCTATGATCACCCCATGGCTTTATATAGTGTCCCTTAGTTCTCCAAAGAGAAGACGGGATCCTAATTCTATTATGATTCATATATGAGTCCTTATATCACATCTCTCTAAATCCTGATAGGTTAGAATATGAGTCACCTCTCAACAATCTTCACCCTTACTCTTATTTGTTGACGTCACCGTGCTCCTCCAAGTCCTCGCTCTAAGACTCTTAAGTCGGCTCCACCTTTTTTTGTTTCTTTTTTCCTCACCTTTGGGAATGCCCCCAACTAAGCACTCATGCACATCACCACAATGTGCGTGTTGGTGTCCGGGCTTGACTGCTCGGACCTTTCACCTGAGAGTTTTTTTGTTGTGTAGTTTGGTTAACTACACCTCCTGCTCCTACAGACCCTCCATGCTATAGGTGTCGATGGTTTAGTACCGATCTTATGAATGAATGCTGGTAGCTCTTCTGGTGCGAAATAACACAGAAAAGGATACAAGGATTTTATACAGGTTCGAGCTTTCTCCTGAGAGAATAATAACCCTACTCTTATATTGTTGTATTGATTATGCTTTACAACAGAGAAGAAATCACTAGAACTAGGGCTTAATAATTCCTGTCTATTGATCCTGTCGCTACCTGTCTTGTGTTCGTTGTCCTCTGTCCTTTTGATTTACTCCTTATATAGCGCGTGAAGGGGTAGCAGTTGTTTCGTGTCAAGAGGTGTCTCACCGTTTGATGATATGCGCACATTTAGTGACGGTTATTGTCACAGACTAACCCTCCCATGTCGTCTTGCAGTTATGTTAGAAACAAAGGTTTAATACGTTTAGTTATCCCAGAGAATAATAACCATATTAACTACAGTGTGGATTAAACACAGCGCATAAGCGTCCCTAGTCGATTGGTCCTATATGTCTGTAGGATATGTTGACCATAGGGTGGTCGTAGTGATCGTAGTAAGGCTTACGATTATGAGGTGGTCGTAGAAAATCTTACGACCACTAGATAGTCGTATAAGAACTTACGACCATATAAGGTGGTCGTAAAATGGTTTACGACCACTCGGCTAAGTTTCTCCCTTATTAATGATAAGGGGTATCTTTACGAATAACATAAAGATATTGCTATCTATAATAACAATTACAGGTAAACGATTTAATTATCTGATAATTATTAGATCCTCGTCATCTAGCCCCTCAACTTCAAGTGAAAGTAATTTACTTGGAAAAGAGGTTGTGGAATAGTGGTCGGAAGCAGAATCTTTCCAACTGGTATCTCATTTGACCAGAAATTGATTTAGTCAAGAATGTATGTAATTTTACTTGAGTTGAAAAGGCAGAACAGATTTTCCCGAACAGACAGATTAAATAATGTCAATCGACTTTCACATATTTGTCTGTTGGGAGTGGTTCCTGAAGGAGTGGTAACTGTTGAGTTCCCACGATCTTTAACTCAGACCTGTGGTTATAAATATGTACCAAAGGTGTGACTTAGGGTTTTTACTTTTTCTATTTGCTTCAACTGCTCTCAAGCTCTTATTCTCTCCACCGCAAACCAAGTCTGCAATCCATCCCTAAATTCTTCCAAATCCAAATAAAACTCACTCGAGAAGAAATGGTCGGGGCCGTTTCCAAGTGAGAGAGATCCGGGATGGATGTGGAGAAGCTGACTTCTCTGGTTGTTGCAGAGAAGATTCTGAGGCACGCTTTGGTGAAGTGGATCAACGCTGAGGGTCAGCCTTGGTCCTCGGGTGAGAAAGAAAACATTCCAGTATTCCAGACGTACTGCGAATGCAGTTTTCGACTGTCTGCTCACCCTTTTTTGATGATCGTACTCAATATTTTAGGATGGAATTGGTGAACCTGGTTCCCAAATCCATTACAATGCTAAGTGTATTTGTTTCTTTGTGTGAAGCCTATCTGGGAATTCTTTTAGATTTGAATCTCTTCCTGTATTACTACGGGATGGGCAAGCACAGCGGAATCGCAGGCAGCTACGGGCTGAAGTTCCACGACAGGAAGTTGAGGGAGTGCATTCAGATGTTCACCTGATCATCCGTGGCCAGGGTGGGAGAAGAGGTGGTTCTATTGGACCTTGTCCAAGGATGGTAGCCTTTTCTTCACAGAGAATCCCGTAGAGAAGAGTTCATCTTGAGACTTGGCTCCAAGCGACCTCGATCAGATCACCCCCTACATCCAAGCCATCAAGGATTTGAGGAAAGGAGGGCTGATCGGATGGTACGTGGTGAGAGACTTCATGACGCACCGCACTAGTCCCCTGAAGGAGCGAGTACATCCCATGTGGAAGTACTCGGGTACTACTGATCCGACCAAGGATTATGAAGGAGGTAAAGTAATGATCAACTTAGCTCTTTTTGGTAATTTTGAGTATGATTGTTGATTATATCTTTGTAATCATAGATCTCTCACAAAAAGAAATTAACGCTCGAGTCAAATTCATTTGTGAGAAGGCTCCTACGACCACAACAGGAGCTCCTCGAATCCTGATGGTCGTAACCAAGGAAGAAAGGAAAGAACGTCTAAAGGTAATCAAAAGTTGATTTCATCTTTAGGGTTTAGTAGTCGTAAAATTCGACCATTTGATAATATTTATTTTCTGACTTTTGCAGAAAGTAGACATGGTAGAGCGTCAAGACGACCAAGAGGCCAAATTAAAGGATGTCGAAGATGAGTAAGAGGAAGACAGAATTCCTCTAACCAAAAGGCGTCACCTTTGTAAGGTCGAGGAGGCCGACTAGAGGGGTGAATAGTCTTTTTTTAAATCTCTAAGGCTAAAATCGATTTCTAATGTAGAAGCGAAAGTCAATTCGGTTTTGCACAATTAAAATCTAAAGATTCTAGTTTCTCTTAAGTGCACCAACACCTTAAGTCTAAGTCAAGGTTTGTAATCCTAGTTTGACATGCAATCAATTTAATTATAGGAATGTAAATTGAACAAAGTGAATCACAAGAAAGCAAACCACGATGGCACGATGATGTTTTACCGTGGTGAAAAGAGACTTATCGGTCTCCCCTAATCCACATTGAGGTAAGCCTAAACGAATTGGACCGGCTTCACGAATGAAGCCAACACCTAGATCACTAGTTGTTGCTCTTCCTCCACTCCGGAGATGGTGAGCTTCTTGAGAAGATCACTGGACCACGACGTCTCCACGCCGTCTAGGTGTCGGCAAACAACAAGAGTAATAAACCAAGCCACTTGCTTGATTCTTACAAAGTGCAACACATGCACAATTGGATGCTCAATTAGTTGCAACACATGCAACTAGAACCTCTCCTTTTGCTCACAAGGTGCGATACATGCACAATTGAGAGGAGAATCTCACACTAGCTCAAGAGAGTGAAATAGAATACCAAGAGTCGCTTCTCAATTGGCCATGGTGGATATTTATAGCCCACACACCAAAAACTAGCCGTTGGAGGAGAATATGTGCAAAAGCAGGAAAGCCTGGGTAGACCGCAGGCAAAGGGCCGATCAGTCTGGACTACAGAGTAATGGTAACTTCTGGTGTAATCATTGCACAGAATCTACTCGTTATGCCAGGTCCGGTCAGTCCGCCCACTCAAGATCCGGTCAGACTGGGTTCAAAAGATTTCCAAACCATAGGAAACATGCTAATGGAAAAAGTTAACCGCTCTGATCAGTCTAGGGTTCCGTCGGACCAGTGAACACACTGCGGTTAGTCTGACAAGAAAAATTTAGCAACAAAACCCAAAAGCACGCTTCTTTGGAAAAAGCTGACTGCCCTACTCAGACCGAGAGTCCGGTCAGTCCGGACTTATATTTGTGGTTAGTCCGTCCAGCAAAAATACGAAACAGGAGCTCTCTGGAAGAAGGTCACTGTAAAGATGATCCGGGGGTACGATCAATCCGGTCAAGAAATCAAAAACTGATTTTGCAAATCGCCTCAACTCAATTTTGCAAAACACATTTGCAAATTGATATACGATGGAAACAAGGTATAAAAGCATAATCCTTAACAAGTTGCAAAACATATTTGCCGACTTTTAGAATCACGCCACAAGAAATTTGGTATATGGACTTAAACCATTTGCAAAACACATTTGCAAACTAAAATCATATGCTACAAGAAATTTGGTACATGGATTTAAACCGTTTGTAAAACATATTCGCAAACTAAAGTCACATGCTACAAGAGTTAATGCATGAGATTCAACTCTTTGTAAAACACATTTGCAAACAATAGCGTCATGCCTAGAAGAGCTAGAGCAAGCAAGATTGAGCTATCAACACATGATGAGACTCAAGCTACCAGATAATACCCTTCTTGATAGTATAGTGACCTATACTAGCAGTCTGGTTTTCCAACCAAACACCGAGATCGGTAAAGACTAGGAACACATCTTTAGCCTATGTTAGTCATATCTTTGCCTTGAGTATCCATCTTAGAGTGATCACTTGATGACAAACATCTTTACTCTAAGTCCAGGTTCTTGACTTGAATATCATCGACACATGATGATTTTCTTTACTCCAAGTTCTTAATTTGAATATCATCAACACATGATGATCTTATTCACTTTAGGATCTTGTCTTGAATATCATCAACACATGATAATTTTCTTTACTCTAAGTTCTTGACTTGGACATCATCAACACATGATGGTCTTCTTCACTTCAAGGTGTTGTCTTCAATATCACCAACACATGATGATTTTCTTTACTTCGAGATCTTGTCTTGATGCTCATTAACACATGATGATATTCTTCATCCAGAATCTTGACTTGATGATAATCAACTCATGATGCTACCCAAAATCTTCGTCATCATGGGACTCAACCTGCTTCATTAACTCATGAAAATATTAGTCCACATGACGATTGTCATTAATTACCAAAAATACTCCATTAACTCATAATGGCGGGTCTAGATTCTTCAGCCTTGTGAAGACCACCGAGAAGAAGAAGGATGGAAGTTCGAGTTCTACCCTTCCTTTGACCACCCCCATTAGGCAGTTCTTTGCACACATGATCGCTGCAGAGAGAAAGGGGTGTGATCGAAAAACTCAAGTATAAAGCCCCCAAGACCAATATACCCTTCTACTACGACAACCAAATATTTTTAGTTTCTGCTTTTCATAGCTTCGCCAAGCAAATATAAAAGGAGCACTAAAAAAGTTTCATGTGTTTTGTGAAGGCTACTTCTAGCTAGAAATTGTGGTTGTAGACTTGAAGCAATCGAGGAGTTGCCGTGCAAGCACAAACTTTGACGTCACCACCGAGCTTATCTGTAGTACGAAGTATCAACCCAAGTGAGCAAGCGAGATGATCTGACTGCTGAGAAGTACACAGGTGAGCTATGATGCTGGTGGCATATGGTGTGTTTGTATCACTGAATGAGATGGTCCCTGTACCATCCGGTTCTAGAAATAGTCTTTTTGGTGTGTTTGGTTCGCCGAATCGAACCGCTCTGTCCTGCACCACATCGTTCCACAAACGCGAATATGCCACAGAGATTCCGAACCATCTCGTTCGACGAAAATGAATGAACCATGCCATTCAACATTTCCTCGTCTAGTATCGTTGTGTGTGCTCACTCCCGGAGCTACGCCGCCGCCCCAAACCCCTCGCACAGATCGTCGGCGCTGCTGTAACATCCCAAAGCGCTGTTACCAAAATAAAATAAATAAAGTTATTGGATTTTCTGAATTCTAAGGAGTTTGATTGCTTTATTTGAATTTCTGAAGATTTATCAAAATTTAAAATTTACTTGAAGTTCTTGAAGTTTTAGTTGGTTTGACCTGAAAATCAAAAACTTATTTAATTTCTAGAATTTTCTGAGTTTTTAAAAGTTTTTCCTAAATATTTTAAAGTCAAAACAATTTATGTGCAAAAACTATAGCCAATTATAAGTTGGAACTATTTTTATTAAGTCCAAAATACCTCAGGGAATTTCTGTGAATTTTTGCATAATTTTTTGGATTTTATTTACTATATTTTAAAGCTAGTTTGATTTAACTGTAATATTTAAATTGTTAAAACATTTAAAAATCAGAAAATGGCCCTGGGCCGAAACCCCCGCGGCCCGCACTCATTTCTCCCGCCTCGGCCCACTTTGGCATGCTCCACCTGCACCCTCTCTTTCACCGTTGGATCACGATCAATCGGCCACCACTGCCCCACGCCACCCCGCCTTCCCCACCGTTGGATGCGAATCCATTGGTCCGCATTCTTTCTTCCTCCTCCGCACCTCCTTCCTCCAGCCGCAATCCCCTCCACCATTGCCGCGCCACGGAGCTCGTCATCGCCGCCAGTTCCGCCCCTTCCTCCTCACACGATCGCGCGCACTAAATCCGCCCTTCATCACCGCGCCCGTCCGGCCCCATTTCCTTTCCTTCTTCGGCCGCAATCACCCCAAATCTCGTCGTCGCTCCCTCTCGGCCTTCGTGCGCCGCACGTAGCTCTGCCCTCGCCCGCGCCCTATTTAAGCGCGCACCCGCACCACCCTTCTTCGCTCATCTCAACGCCACCACTCACCTCGCCCCAACCCCCTCAAGCTCACCGGAATTTGGAGTTGAAGCTCAACACCCGAAGCTTCTTCCGCCGCCGTCGTCGACTCTCCGGCCACCCCGACCCCACCAACAGCATCGCGGCATCACCGCCTACCCCGTGCTCGCGCCGCCTTCGCCGGAACGCCACTCGAACGCCCGCGCCGCGACGACCCTATCCTCGCCGCCGCTCCTCTCCTCGCCACCGGCCACCGCATCGTGCCCTTGCGCCGCCTGGGTAAGCACAAAACTCCTCGCGTTCCCCTCGTCCCTCTGGTACCCTCGCCGGAGTCCAACACGCCGCCGTTCGCTAGCGCCTTGCGCACCCGAGCTGCCGCCGGCCAGCACCCCCGTGGCAGTACCACGCGGCTGCCACGGCACGCCAGGTCAGCGCCACCCGGGGCCACATGTGCCGGACCTGCCACCTAAGCCTAGCCCTAGCTCATCTTCCCCGTGGACTTGGTCCATGTGAGCCAGGTCACTAACATGTGGGTCCCACATGTCAGTGATTTCTTTATTTCTTTTTAATTCTGAAAATCAGCTGCTGATGTCAGTTTGCGCAGTAAACCGAATTTCCTTTAGGGAAATAATTCAAGAAATTCATAAAAATAGGACAATTAGGGTTTTTGATATTTAAAACTTCCCGGGGTTCGTTCTCCCTCATACGAACTCCGATTTCGTCGATTCAAATTTCTAAATTCATATAAAATCAAGATCTAGCCATCTAAGCCAAAATTATTTAATTTTGAGTTCTTTTGATCCATAATTCCTTTAAACCCTAATTCATTATTTAATGTAATTCCAATCTTCTAAAATTCATATCTTTTGCATTTGAACTTCAAATTGGGTGGTTCAAGTTGCAAAATCTTTATAAAATTATTATCTAGCTAACTAAACTAAAATATTTCTATTTGGAGTTAATTTGATCTATCTTTTGAATTTATTTGAATTTAGTTTGAATTTGGCTTATTTTCACGTTAGACTTCGACGACTTCGGAAAGTCAGATTTCGACACTGTTGGAAGAGCTTATAAGAAGATTAATTTTGACTGTATGATCATCGTGATTGTACACCTGAAGAAAGTACTTGTGAGTACTAGGTGACCTGTTAAGGAAAACAACGTCACCTTAGCACCAGTTGATCTGTTAAGGAAAACAACCTCACCACAAGCAAGACAAGTTATACCCTTGATCATATTGATCCCATTATTTCAAATTATTTATATTCTATTTTAAATTATTACTTCATGCCTATGTTTATACAATTATTTTAATTCCCTGTTTTAATTACCTAGTTAATCCAATCTCCCTTGTATAGCCAATTTGAATATTGAACGTGAATACCTTGTCACCATTAGGCAAAGTGATACTAGAATTAACCATATGCTTAGCCAATGCTTAGATCAAATCTTGTATTTGAGAAATTTTAGCCAAATCTTCCAAATTTGATTTAAATTGGTTCTATGGTATTGTTTTACCATAGAAGGTTTATAAATGCTTTTACCTGGAAAATAAAATAAAAATGGGTTTGGACTTAGGCATAATGGAAGTTTGGTGGGTGCATGTTCCTGCACGGGCTCAATCGGGTATGGTTGAGGCCCATGGGTTTTGTTGGAAAGTTGCCCAAGTCAGTTAAGGACCGGTCTTCGAGCGCATGATGCTACGCCTTACCGTACCACCACATGTCTTGTATGGGCAGGATCTGGCTAATTAATCTGCAATGTTTCACCGTGGTCGTTCCCTACAGATGCAATGGGTAGTCATGTTACGACTTATGTTAGTCCCACCTAGCGCAAGAGGGGGTCCGAGCCCGGAGGTCTTTATTCCAAAGGGGGTGGCGAAACCTTAGTGAGGGGTAACTGCGGTGGAATGACGCATTGTAAAGGCCTCGTGATAATCACTTAGTCGCACACCTTCGGAAGTGTGTCAGACGGACATTAAAAGTTGATTATCTCTTGTGGGTAAAGCTGTACAACCTCTGCAGAGTGTAAAACTATTCGAATAGCCGTGTCCACGGTTACGGACATGCTAGCAGAACTACTCAAAGTTAGACTTTGGTTTTGTTTGAAAAAGACTTCTTCAAAACTGGTTTATCCAAATGGGAATTTGGGCAGGAAGCCTTGTGATAGGAGGGTATCCTTCACCATTCATGTGTGAATGTTATCTGATTATAAAAGTGAGAATTTATGAAATGATTTGTAGTTATAGAATAACTGCTTTGGAACTTAGTACAGGTATTTAAAGAAAGTGATGCTTTATGCAAATCAACAAATAAGCCATCCTTTGTTATATCCATGTATGCATGTCATTCTGTTATTTGACGGGTGTAACTTGCGAGCACGGAAGTTGTGCTCATCCTTGCTTTTGCAAACAAAATTTCAGAGGAGAAGGACTTTGCTACCAGTGTGGATCTCGACGACTAGGCCGCTACCCTAGTCGATTGCCTGTGGCAGATTGCTGGACTCTACTACTTTTCGTCTTCGCTGTGTTCTTTATTGTTGGTTGTAAGGCTCTTTTTAATAAACTCTTTTGATTATTAATAAATTTGTGATATGAATTTTGTTACCATATTTGTTTACTGTGTGAACTAGCTACTGATCATGGGACTAGTTCAGAAATGCACAGAGGATCTGGGATATTAATCCCGGGTTCTGACAGCTGCCCCTGCTCTCAGCTCTGGTGGCACTTGGAGATCCATAAGGTTTCGCCTTTCCTCTCTTCGCCGCCGCCTTGGAGACCTACAAGGTGTCGTCTTTCCTTCCCTCTTCCGTCTGTGCTTTCCCCCTCTCGCCATTGATCTAGTTTTACCCCGCTGCCATCTGGAACGGGCGACGTCTGCAGCGGCCCGACGATGGTGGCAAGTGGAACTAAGATCGGGGGAACTGCTTGTGTGTTAGTGACGTCGATCTTCCGATTTGGCATCTCCTTCTTCCCATCCCGATCATCCTCCCCTCCCTCAACTTGGTGTGGACTTCTTGCGAGAACCGAAGGTATGTCCCCAAATCCCAAATCTTTTCCTTTGATTGGTGTTTTTTTAGTATATCTAGGTGGTAGAGATGTACTTACGGGCAAAATTGTTAGATCCCCTTTATGTTGTGCTTCAACATGTCCAAGAAATGTATAGTTTTGCTTGCTTTTGTTGCTTCTGTTTGTGAAATTGGGTGTACATGTAGAGAGGATTTGAGTCTTACCAGAAAAAATGATTCCACTTATAAAATTGCTTATGCATGTACATGTGTAGTGAATGTTCACAATGAGTTTGTGTGCCTGTGATGCATGTGGCGATGCTCCAATTTTTTCAAACATGTAGCTCAGGTGGTTTCTCATAGTACTTAGGCTTTGAGTAGTACATACTTGATACATATATGTTGGATATACTAGAGATTTCCTTGAGTACTACCAACTATGCTTTCATTTGTTGTGAATGTACTATCTGTTCATGTGAATGTATCCTTTGATACTATTTGAGTAATACATATTGTGCTTCAATACCGTATTACCTATGGCCCAGTCGAGGAAAAGAATAGGATTAGAATTGATTATCTGCATAATAAAATTTGGAAGAATGAAAAAAACTTGTACCAGCATAATTAGTATTAAGCGAACTCCGTTCTTTTGGTTGTGTGAAGTCTTAAGAGAGCGATCTTTGCTTCGTGACACTATACATATATGTGTTGAGGAGCAAGTTGCAATGTTCTTGAACACAATTGGTTACAACCTAAGAAATAGGCTAGTTGGTACCAATTTCACTCGATCAGGTGAAACAATTACCTGATATTTTGGACGTGTCCTACATGCCATAGGTGAGCTACAAAATAAGCTTCTTAGGCCATCTTCTTTGGAGACCCCAAGCAAAATTGCAGAGAACCCAAGATGGGATCCATTCTTTAAGGTATGATAGTTAACAAGTATACCTTAGAGACATTTGGGGAACATCTGTTGGTTACTATTTTTTTCGTTTGTTGACCAAATAGGATTGTATTTGAGCTATTGATGGTGCACATATAAGGGCTTCCGTTAGTAAGTCTACGTAGGCATCATTAAGAAGGGTACTGCAGATACCGATATTCCTGAAGATCTTTGGGACAATATGATGGATCTCTTCAGAGTTGAGGAAGCAGATCTCACCCACTACTATGCTCATTTGTGTGAGAATATTTCACTTGCCCGGGCATTCAATAAGTTGAGCTTCTCAAACATGATTATTTGGGTTGCTAGGTACATCAGTAATAATAATCTATGAACTACCACTGTATGCTGAATCAACGAGGTGAATAGTTTTATGGTCAACATGTTTGTTGTACATCTAGACTTGCTTTCTGCATTTCAATTGTTATATGAATGGAAACTTCACTTCTGTATAAGTTCCTTCTTATCTGCTTAGCAACAATATTTATAAAATCTATACTTTACTCTGAAGTCTGATCCCAAAGCACATGGAAATATGAGATGTGAGAGCAGATCTTAACTGCAACTTGCAAGTAGTTATATTTTTTCCTGATAAATGTCTGATGATGCCTCGACTGTGAGTCTTTATGACGCCTTTAATTCTTGGGACTGTCTTAAGTAAATGTAAGTTGAAGACCATAGTTGTTAAAGGCACACGATGCCTTTGGTGATTTAATAATTTCTAAAAATTAAATTGTCGGATGGTATTTACTAATGTGGACCATCACATGAAGGATCATGCCAACCTTGCTCCATTAATTTTTCTGGTTGTTTCAATTTTATCGCTCTGCGCTTAACACAAAAAAGTTTAACTTGAATAATCTTTCTATGTTGATTTTTGGTATAATTCCATTTTACCTATCTGTTGACTTATAAACATGTTAGTAGTAAGTAGCACACAATTTGATATTGTTTCTTCTTTTGGCTCTTGTGCAGCTGCTTGGTGTCTAAGATCCCCTTGCTAAGCAAGTCCCTAGGAAGGCGTTTCTGTCTGTCTCAGTTGAAGCTACTAGCCTACTATGTAGAGTCTAATTTTTCCATCCCCTCTAGCCTCTGCTAAATGGAACTCACGAGATTTTGCTTTAGATAGTCTAATTTTGCAAGATACAACAAGTAATGGTTGTGGGTTGCAACACGATCTATTTCTGTAGTAGTTCCTTCTGTACATGATAGAACAAGTAATGGTTGTCGGCCTTTTGTGATGGAATCAAATGTTGGTTCATGTTTCACTCCTAATAAATAAGTTATGACCATCAGTTTGTATATTTTTCTTTTTAACGTTTAGGGATGGTGTGCTTAACAACACAGTGCCTATTTTCTATTTTGCACTTAACAACACATTTTGTTTTCATGTGCTCTAATACGCTGATACGCTGGTTATTTGCATCCCACTTTGTGTTACTAATGCAACATTCTAGGGAAAAAAGTTACTAATGCAGCCCACCAGTTCATGTAATAATGTGTCCAATAATCCAATCAATAGCCAAGTTATACTTTATCCTATTTAAATTCTGACAATTGTGGGGGTGAACTCACCACCTCTACTAAAGAGGGTTACTATAGCTAGCTTCATTCATCAAACATTCATCAAACCAAACAGCAGCTTGAATAATCCAGAACCATCATATCGAATCAACCAAATAAAATGTTGTATCATCACATCCAACCAACCAAATATCCTACTTGTACCATCCCATTCAACTCCATCCCAACCATCCTGTATCATCTCATTCTATTCAACTTCATTCACCCATCCAAACACACCCATAATAAACACATGGATAATAAGGGCATCTCTGATGTATAGAACCGTCACGGTCTGGGTACCAAGGCATGAGTGTAATATGCTACAAGTATAGGACCTTTGTGGTACAAAGGTGGACCCACATGGTAATAAAAAATGCAATCACCCTCTCTCTTCTTCCTCAACATGCACCTCTCCATCCATTCGGTCGCTCTTCAACGTCCTCCGCCTTCACCATCGCCCAATGCCTTGCCCTCCGAGCCCCTCTGCACCATCCCCCACCCTTCTGCTCATACTCGACCTTCACTCCCCTCCTCTCCACCACACCACCCATCTCTCCTCTCTTTCTCTCTTCTTCCTCCGTGGCAGAGCGGCATCAACTCAATCGGCAGTACGGAAGCAACTCCTGGCAGTCGGATCTGGAGACGACGTGTCTTCTCCGGCCTCCAAACGCCTAGATCTAGTGGCGGCGGCTATCCTCCGTCCTCTCTCCTCCTCCATGGTCTGCCGCCAATGGTGTCTCTTCACTATACCACTATTCCCTCTCTCTTCGACCAAGGAAGGTGAAGATCCAGCGAAAGAAGGTAGAGATCCGGCGATGGTGCTCCTCCCGGCGGCTAGATCCAGCGGCAACGCCCCTCCCGCGGCCTCTCTGCGACGTGAAGATTCGGTGGCGACGTTCCTCCTCGCCGGGCTAGATCCGGCGACAGCGTTGGATCACGTGGGACCTTTTTTTTAATTCCTTAGGACCTGACCAGAGGCTTGTGTGACCCGCTCCCATGCTAGGACTAACTTCAAGTTTTGCTGAAATGTATGGATCGCCCCTAAAATCCTTCTCCTCCTTGGTACCTCTTCTTGTTGCCCATTGTGGATGTCCTAATGATGCAGAAAATTAGGCGTGCGCTCGTAGGGTTGGCAACACGCATGGGCCCGCCGCGCCCTCGGTATCACGGTCACGGATAAGCAATTTGGGCTATGGTCGGTGCACAGGTACTCGTGGAACCCGTGCATCTTTTGGACCCACCGACGCCAGTTCAATGTGGACCGATCGATCGATCGACTCGATCGGCGGTGCGCGTACTACTTATCATGTGTATACGTAGTCTTATCCGATGACTAGACAGATCTTGGAGCGAGCCCGTACGTACAAGGTGAAGCCGCTAGGCTGGGGACGGGCGCACGGTCGTGGTGGCAGGCCGCAACACGCGACGCGTTGCATGCTCATGCTGCGCACACGGTCGCAACCGGCGAGCACGTTCGTCCAAGCGGGCAGCGATGATGTGTGGGCTGTGGCCGCCTGGATTCGTCAGCCTTGTGCCTACCGCGCCAGCGCGCGTTGGACGGAACAGCCCATCAAAGCATGTGTGCCGGCCATAAATCAGCACATACAAGGCCGCAGTTGTAACAACAGCCACGCGCGTGGGGCCATTGCCTCTGCTTTGCTGTGCTAGGGCAGTCGATGCCGGCGTCACCGTGGCTGGAAATTTGGCGTGGCCGAGTGGGCTTGGCCATGAGTCCACCGAACCAGCCTAATTTAGAACATTCTTTGTATGGGCTGCTGGTCCAGCAGATTTGAGACTGGACGTTCCGCTCCGTCCACTGGCAAAGTGGCTATTACCTGAGAGCAGCGTAGCTCCAGTTGGTGAGAACTGAGAGGCTCGCTCTCATATGACTAGTTTGAAGCTTGGCTTCGACACTCTGGTGCTCACCTGGGAATTATTTTTTTAAAATTTGGCCTCATACTACTACCATAAATACAAAAATAGTTCCCTCGGTATCGTATTTGCAAATCTTACCCCTCCCGAACGCGAAATGATCGGATGTTGACATGTGTCTCTTTCCGCGCTCGAGGAGCGCGGAAACATATTGGCCAGCAGGAGCGAGCACGGTGCCACGAAAGGTGGAGCACGGAAAGGGCAATGCCCAATTCCCGCGAAAGAGCAGCGCGGAAAGCAAATTGCATGCATTAAACTAACGGCAATGCATTAACATGCATTAAACTAATGGTAAGCATTTAATGCATGCACAAGCATCAGCAGCGTGCATGGCCATTTGCCGCGGCAGAGGAGCGCGAAAGGAACCTTTCGGGGTCCGGCAGCGCGGAAGGATTCCGAGTCCCCCACCTTCCGCGGTGAACGCTCGTTTCTGCGTCGGGTGAAATGTCGTCTGGTCTGCAGGTTTCCGTGCTCCTCGAGCGCGAAAAGCGACACTGTCAACATCTGGTTATTCCACGCTCAGGAGGGGCCAGATTTGCAAATACGATACCGAGAGAGCTATTTTTGCATTTACGGTGGCGGTATGAGGCCAAATTAAAAAAAGATTCGCTCACCTGGGTTTCAGATTAATACACTCATACTTGGTGTATTCGGTGGTCAAAACGCTTGTCCACATTTTGTGAGGTTAAACCCCCGCTCTAGATTAGATATGTGTTTAAGACGTACCCATGAGTGTGTAGGTGTGCATGTGTGTAGTGTGCGTGCGTGAGTCCGTCCGACATGTACTTAAAAAAATGGCAATTACCATGCGTTACTGGAAGGTAAAGAAGTTTCTACTACGTACAGTGGCTTCAGAAAAAAAATTGTGGTGCTATACTAAAGTAATTGGGAAGCCCCACCTGTCACGTCTATCCCAACGGAGCAGCAGACTGTCAAATTAGCAGATGAATGCCCAGATCTGTCGCAAACTAACCCATCACAGGCAGATCGATCACAAACTCTTCTTGGCAAGTGGATGTGGTACAGATAGGAGCCGCATGTCAGCGATCGGCATGATGTTTAACGCAGGAAATTTGTGTCCTTCTAGTGTTATAGAAGGGGCCATAGGCAAGCAGCTGGCAGGCTGGCGGTGCGCAAGACAGCCCGACAAATGGTTTGATGCACCGATGGCAGTTACACTAGCTTGAGTTGTACACTTGCAACGTAATAAATTATCCATTATTATCATTTATTAATTCTCCATATACTCGATTACCTCATTTTTAGAAGAAATTTTAATTTTCTTATCAAACATAGCTTATTCTACGTATCTTGAGTTTATATGTGAATTGGTACCGTTATTACACTGTAGTTCTTTTAGGTCCCGTTGGGAACACGAAATTTTTTCTCAATTCCTGTGGGAACTAAACTGTTCCCGTGAAATTATTACACTCCAAAACTAGGTCTTAAGTAGAAAGGTGTCATTGTAGTTGTAAGCTCATACTATGTATTCTAACTGACTAAGACAATGCTACTTTTTTTTTTACCTTGGTTCAAATACCAAATTGGTTCAATGCATATTGTCACTTTGCTGCGAAAACAGTGTCATAAATAGGTGTACTATCTTTCTCTACCTCATTTTTAATGAATTCGAAGTACATATAAATCTATCATCATACTAATTAACAACAAATCGCATCTCATAACAAAGACAAGATCGTGGTTGGCTGTTGCCGTGTGAGCACCCTGGTGTTTGATGGCTGCATCTCAAGTCCCTCAAAGAGTCCTGATTTCTCCAACTTTGTGCTTTGCCTTGTGTATAGCTAGCCCTAAGCTTCGTTGTTTGCAGGAGGAGGTTTGTGTTGTTGTTGTTGCTCCATTAGGTGTGTGCCTTCTGGTTGCAATTGATACTCTGGTAGGAGTTCTATTTTGGAACTTGTTATGTATGACTCATATATAACAAGATGAAAAGAAAGGGTTGTGTCTGGAAAGCGGGAGAGGTGTAGTTGCATGGGGTTAAGAAATATTGTGGGCTGGGGGTGCAGGGGGTTCACCCTCCTTCCCTGCGCTGTAGTACGGACTACGAGTTCGAGTCGAACATATAATCAGAGTATAAATATATATTGTCGACATCTTATAATCCTAATCGGAATAAAAGAAAAAACTCCTCATGTGACAAAGTCGCGATTTAGCACTCGAGGGCATAGGTTTTGTCGGACCTCGTAAGCAAGTTCTTGTGCCTTTTATGCGCTTGCTTTTGCTATGACGTAAATGTCCCTGCCTTTAGATTCGGTGTCTATGGTGTATCCCTTTGGGGCAAGTATTTTTCTCGTACCTTTGAAATGAATGACATGTCCTTGGTTTTAAGAGAGAAAAAACAAAGACAGTATATTCCTAGGCATACCTAAGGGGAGAGCTAAATGCTATTAGGCGCAAGGCTCTTATCCACCGGCACCGCCGACACTTAAAAGCTCCCCACTTAGTGACCCTTTCACGCTAGTGCAACTTCGATCACAGGCTTCGCACACGGGGAGATAAACTCGAAAGGAGGCTACGTTTGGGCCCTGGTCCCACGCGTCAGTGAGCCATCTAGCAGCCTTTGTATTGGGTGTACCTGTGTCATTTCAAGGACCGAGGTAGGAACAACTTTATTTGCTAGGGAGCCCAAGCCCCTGCCCCATGGAAAAAGCTAAAGCTGATGATCGCTTTGTTCTTATACCCGCGTCACTTTTTTCTCGCTTCCGTCCACCTGTGCCCTTGTCCTCATTTCCCCTCCTCTTCCTCTCCATAGGATGCCGTCACAGGCACACAGTGACTCAGCAGCTGTTCATTCTTGGTGAGCTGCAGCAGAGCCACTACCCGCTGTCACTGGAGGTCAGTTCAGCTCACCTCACTACTAGCTAGCTACCTTTTCTTGTGTTCTCGAATTCTTTCTTTCTTCTATGTTACCCTTGTCCTTTGGATCTTTGTCAATGTGTGGTACGCATGCTCTCCGTCTTCCTTGTTTGGTGGTTGGGAAAATGATGGGGAAATCTGGAGCTCGGGGTAATGGATGGGTTTGGTGGTACTGAGATGGCGATGTTTTTGGCCTAATTGCTTCATTGCACTTACATGCATGCACAAGCCCCTCTTGTCAAAGTGCTAGGTAGTCACTGAGCTCTTAAACCTCTTGTCTTCTTGTTTAATTTTGGGTCTTTTTCGCTTTGTGTGGTAGTTCTCCCTGCAATGCCCGTTTTCTTCTCCAGCTTCGAAGCAGCTAGGCAGTTCTTGTGGATCTTTCGAGTGAGGTTTTGACTGCTTTGTTGGGGTTCGCTTCTTCCTTTCTTCCATCTTCTTCTCCTTCCCCTCCTTGCGAGGTGGTTCTTTGTCTGGGATTTTGGTGTAGCCAATTTGCAGAAAGAGGTCTAGTACAGATAGTGTTAGGTTGGTCCCAACTCCCAATTAGCAAAACAGCTTCGTTAATGGGTTTTAAGGGTAATATTGGAGTTGTCGAAAAGAGTACTTGTGTTAGGTGCTATCCTTATCGCATAAATGCACTTAAGTAGTACTATTAATATTGTTGAGACAAAGGAGAAGAATTACTTTTGTATACTGTTTTTACAGTACTTTTAACTCTTTTGACTCCCGGGACGACGTACTTGAGTCACCTACGGGTGTTAAAAAGCTTCATCGGTTCATTGGTCACACTTCTGGATCAAATTAATGAGCTCAATGCTAGTGGACAGCCACTACTGGATCTCACACAGAAGCTAGAAGTTGATGGCCAGTTTTGTAATAACTAACTTTGTTTAAAGAAAATATGCTGCATTTCGTTAGCAGTTTAACTTTTTGGAGTAAGTGGTGGGCGCTCTGGGGATAGAACTGAACAAACCGCAATATATCGTTTAGTTTCTTGTTTTAGTTGAGTGTCGCTTTCTGTATTGAAAGAAAAGGACATTACAGTTGGCGGATGAAGAAACTTTTAATCATGGCTAGTGAATTAGGTAATGATAACGTCGAATTTCTGGTAAGAAAGATTGTACAGAGATGCATACTTTATTGTAGGATCATTTGTTAACAAAGTTCAGAACAATCGGTCTTGTGTAATCAAAGAACTCATGTGAATAAAGGATTAAGGTAATGTAAAGTTCACTGGGAAAAAATGGAACTTGATGCCAGATTATATAGTTTCTACGAACAAGCTTGCATAGTGACTTGATACACATCTTGTTGATTTTTCGACTGCTTGGTAACACTAGCAATTGTTTTACCTGGAACCACCCCTGTACATGATTTGGTGTTTGGTGTAAAGATGTGTTACTAATATTTGCATCTGTTTTTAATTTCCAGGGAACTTTGCACATCGCTGAATATTGATAGAATTTGAGCATCCATTGATGGATCACAAAACATGGCTTTGGAGAAAGAAATCATCAGAAAGGACAATTTTAGCAAAGAACAAATCCAATGTATCAGAGAGGGAACAGGAGGTACATCATCTACACCTTAAACTTATGAATTGATTCAACATTGATAAATTCCTATCCAGAACTTAAAACTTTTCTTTCCTTGCAGAAGGAGAAGATTGCACGGTTAGAGAGATCCTTGCAAGGCTTAAATGAACAACTTTCATTTGCTCATGCTGAATGCGTCGAGAAGGATGCCATTTTAGCCAAGCAAGCAAAAGTAGCTGAAGAAGCCATATTAGGTAGTGCTCTATTCACTTTACTCTCATTCCCACACTTGTTCCCGGTTCTGCGGTTCATAACTATAGTTGGACACTTGGACATATGGTTTGTCCATCCTAGAAGTAAAATGGCCACATGCATGTATGCATATATGTTGTCAATTAAATTTCTGACAATTCCCTTATTGGTTACGAATATTCTAGGTTGGGAGAAAGCTGAATCTGAAGCAATAGCTATCAAGACACAACATGATAACACTCTACATCAGAAAGCTGCAGTTGAGCAAAGGATTTGTCAGCTTGATGAGGCTCTAAATGTTACAATGGTAGAGAGGGAGTTATTGATAAAGGACACTGCTAAAATGATTTCTTGTGAGCAAGATAAAGTTCAGAAGCTGGAAGATAATGTGGCAGAGAAAATAAACATAATTTCTAGCTTGGATGCTGAGAACAACAAACTTTCTGAAATCCTCTCGGTGAAAGAGAAAATCATCTCAGAGCTAATTGAATCAAAGGCAGTGACAGAATCAAACTTCAAGGATCTTTCAGTAAAGCTAGAGTCAGCAGAAAGATCAAATTCTTCTCTTAGATATGAGGTTTGCATGCTGCAGAAGCAACTCGAGATTCGAAGTGAGGAAAGGAAGTTTAATCTCAAATCTGCTGATGCTGCACACAAACAGTACCTTGAAAATGTAAAAAGGATAACAAAGCTTGAAGCAGAATGCCAGAGATTGCGTTCAATGTTACGTAAAAGGTTACCAGGACCTGCTGCCATTGCTAAAATGAGAAGTGAAGTTGAAACACTGGGCAACAATACAACAGGAACAAGGACAAGAAGGTTGAATTCTACGACATCATTGAACTCGTGTGATCTGGTACAGAACTCTTATGATGCATCGCATGGAAGTTCTTCAATGCTTGCAAGGCTACATGTGATGGAAGATGAAAATAAGGCCATGAAGGAATCTCTTTCTAGAAAGGATGGCGAGCTTCAGTTTTCCCGGACTATGCTTGCTCGCACAACCTCTAAACTTTCCCAAGTTGAAGCTCAACTTGAAGAGTTATCAAGAGGCCGGGCTGCCGCAGAATTAGTAAAAAGCAGTCCTACGGTAGTTGAGAACCCTCTTTCATCTATCTCTGAGGACGGTTGCAATGAAGATAACGTCAGCTGTTCAGGTTCATGGGCCTCAGCGTTAATTTCTGAACTGGAACACTTCAAGAAGGGGAAGCTGACTACACCTTCTTGTAAGAGCACAGGAGTATCAGACTGGAGTTTCATGGATGACTTTGCAGAGATAGAAAGGTTAGCATTGGTAGATGATAAACCTACGGAATCAAATGATTCAAAGAGAGAGGCAAGGGAATTATCAGGGAAAGAGCTGGTTCCAGTTGATGGTCCCACTGGAACAAGTAACCAACTTCATCAGTACAAGATGGAGAAGGTAGTCCTGAAGTTAATTGAACTTATCGAGGGAGTTATCCAGAGGTCATCAAAGGATTATAGTAGCACTCTTGTGCTATCTGGTGGCAACGAGGGTGATCACACTAACACATTGACTGGTTATGTAGCTCGTGCATTCTTGTGGAAAACGTCAGAACTTACTTCTGTACTGCAAAACTTTGTCGTTGTATGCAATGAGCTTTTGTATGGGAATATTGATGTTGAAAAATTTGTTCTTGAAGTCAACCTCACACTAGATTGGATAATCAGCCACTGCTTTTCACTTCGAGATGTATCAGACATGAGGGAAGCTATCATAAAGCATTTGGAGTTAAATAGCAGTGCTGGGCTTGAAGTTGTTGCTGTAACCAAGAACACAGGAATCCAAACCACAGATGGCATAGATGAACCCAGGACCCCAAATGGGGTGCAGATTTCATTAGTACCCGCATCAAGCTGCATGGGTATTGGGTTTAAAGCTGATGATGCCACACAAAATGGAAGGAATGCAATGCCTGTCTCTAAATTTCAGGAATCAGACGGAAAAGCTTCGAGTTTGCGAGCAGAACTTAATGCATTGAAGGAAACAGGGAAAATGATGACACATGGTGTTGATGGCGAATCAACGATCAATGAACTTGGCAAACACGAATCCACCTCTAACTCTGACGTAAACAGCAATCAGCAGGGAGCGTCTTCTCTTGAATCCAAGCTTCAGCTAGAATGGTAATTCTTTTTGAGCCGTTTCTTTCCATGGTTCATAGTACCATGCCTAATACAATTACTTGGAAGCAGTTACCCTGCTAAAGAAGGTCCAAAATGTGTTGCTGGGAGTGAAGAGCAGCATGTACAAATGGTAAGATCCACATTATCTTGTTGATTATGTTGTTTTGGAACTTGCTTTTATACTCCCCCGTTGTAGTTCTTGTTTCTTTTGGAGAAAGCAATGTCATATCTTGACTTTATTATATCTTATGCAAGTAATTTGCCCCATTATGATGATGTCCTGTCTCTGTAATATATAACAGTATTTTTGTTAGTAATCCAAATTACAAGCAACCTCAAATAAACATCAGTCTTGCTTCTTTTTTGTTCTTTAATTCTTTTTTGGTCAAATGGAATATGACATGTCAACACCGTGCCAAAGGATCTGCCGGAGTGCCTTGTGTCATGAAACCAATGGAAAGTAATCGAAACAGCAAGGAATTTATGGAATATAGTATGCTAAAATCGGTGAATAGTTTCTTGATTTTACCCATGCAATCTGCTTGCTCTTGTGCATTTTGTTGATTTTACCCCTGATTTTTGTGGAACGATTATGAATGTTGTGAAGGCCCCTTAGTTTATGAGTATTACCCTCATTGGAAAGTTTACCAGTCAATGTATTCTTAAATTTTTTAACTTTTCCTCCTTGTACACACAGCAGCTGGAGATCTCGACAGCATCAGAGAAGCTCATTGAGTGTCAGGAGACAATCCTAAACCTGGGAAAGCAACTGAAAGCGCTTGCATCTCCAAAGGATGCAATCCTTTTCGACAAGGTAGTTCATGCTTCAGTTCAGTCTGAGCGGAAACCTCGGTCTCAGTCGCTAAATGAGATACTAGCCATGGAGGACGGAGGATTTGATTACCTCAGCTCCCCCAAGACTAAGGAGATCATATGCACAGAACTAAGGTCACCACATGAAAGAAAATTTTCTGCTGACGAGGGAGGTGATGATTCAGAAACATGTGGTTCTCACCCAATGCCAGTGGTTCCACCTGTGAAACCTTACAGTGTGAATGGAACTTGCAAGGATGAAGCTGCTGTCAAGGTAGTAGCACTCCCCATTGTCCCGAGCAAGCAGAAGGGGAACAACAACTTGCTCAAGAGGATTCTGACAGGAAGGAGAAAGGAGGCGATAACCAAGCCAAAGGTGGTCCTAAGTGCTTAGCTGACTGAGACAATGCGAACTCTATCCATGATAAATTGCCTTTCCATGTGTAAATTAAGTGTGTCCGTTTGCCCGTTGAGCTGTGTTCTTGTCAGGTTAGTAAGAACAATCCAGTGTAGATGTTGTATGTATTAGTGTGCTTTGTAACGTTGTGGCCATCATTACCCTATTGCTTAGGGCTATCTACCTCTGTTTGATCTTTGGAACTTGGCTAATTTATTGGCACGCGTTTTTGTTTCCTCTCTGAGAAAGGATTCTTGTTCTGAAATTCTGATACTAACCGACCAAGTTGTGCGAATTTGTCTCAAACTGACTAGATTACATATACGTAGTTATATGCTCGTTGTTTCCTTCCAATGGCGTAGGTACGACAGAATGACAGGTTCAGATTTAACGTGATAGTTGTGAGTAGTGATGGAATTACATGGATGGAGCATGTAACGTTGAACCAGCATATTTGAGATTTTATAAATTTGTATTGAAGTGGAGTAACAAGCAATTCAGTCTGACCTTTTTTTAGAATGCCAACAATTTATTAATCACAAAACATTGTTATAAAAAGTCTTCCGATACACTTCGGTACACTATTACAAATAAAAGAGTTACTAGAGTATGTGTCATCGTATTCACCACACGACTAACATAACAAAAAAAACAACCGAGAAAAAACTCTTTATCATAAACTTGATATTAGAGATAACCCCATCTATTCAGGCCGACCTCATCCCGTTCCTGTTCGGAGTCACGAAACGTGCACGCTGTACGCGCACGGCGGATCCTCGGGTCTTCCGCGCGGACGGGTGGAGTCACTGCCACGCCCACGCGTTCCGGCGTGTTACGCCTCCCACCACGGCCCACGGTCGCGCGCGGCAGTGGTTACATCGGCAGAGCGCGGAGGGGATCAGTTTCGGAGGTAAGGGGCCAAGGGGGCGACACGTAGAGCGTACGTGCGGATTGCGGAGTGGCTGCAACGGCTGGGTTGCGCCGTGAATGGAGCGCGGCTGCCGAGAGGAACGGACGGATCGGCGAGGCTACGAGCCTACAAGTCACAGGGTTTTCCTCTGTTTTGCTTTGCACCGCCCGCGCTGCTGATGTTTGGCAGTCGGCGTGAGCCGCTCGGTGCGGCGCCGGTACAAGAGGGTCTTTCCACATCTCAATTATGGCCTTCCCTTCTTGATCTGATGGCACACGCACCGGTTTTGCAATTAGAGATTTGCAGGTAGACTTGAGAAAACCCCGTACCGGGCTGGCCCTCGACCTTAGTTTGCTCCAGGCAATCAAATAGGGGGTTTTGATAGCACGGGTCAGACTTCATCTCATAAAAAAAGAAAGTCAGGCTGGAGTTCATGGGCTAAAATTGCAGGCCAAGCCCAGTTTAAGGATAGGCCTCGACTAGCCCACCACCACTTGCTGGTCCAGATTTGCTCAGTCTATTTGCAGGGCAACGACATGATTTTCCACACATAAGTGAAACCGTGAAAGTAACAGTTTTTGAAGTAGAATGTGAAGGTAGCATCGTCATCTAAGTTAGGAACCTTGGCAATTGGCATGCCTGGGAAAAATTGAGTAACTTCTTTTCGCCTTAAAGGGTCTTTGCACTGTATTTTCCAACCCCACTTCGATCCTTCTACTACAAGAAGGCAAGAAAACAAAGTACAAAAGTACATATGGACGGACTTGCATTTCACCGATCTAGGTCTCGGACTGGGAGTGGGAGTGGGAGGCCTACCTATCAAACATTCCCTGCAGTAAAAAGTACTAACACTGGTGGCCCCTGGGGATAAGGGGGAGCCTGAGCAGCAGACGGGTACAGGGCAGGAGGGGACCTGCCGCCTGCGCGGTGGCCCATGGGGCACACCACGGGACGGGCAAGCACCACCGGCGCCACTGCCACGGCCATCTACTCGGCCCGACCCGCCTGCGTCGTCGTTTTCCAAGCGCACGTCCATGCCGAGCCGGCCTTTGAAGAAAAAAGCTCGGCAAAAAGCGGGGCGCGGCCGGACGTTGGGAGTCTCGGAAAAGAGCGACAAAAGCGCACCGCATTCGCATGCATGCCCTCTCCTCCTCTCACCTCACCTCCCCAACCCACCCCCGCTGCATAGTGCCGCGGCTGACGGCACGGCCGGGGCGTGGGCTCCCCCGATCAGACGGCCCGAGCCAATGACGCCATGCATGCATGCTGCGACGACTTAACCTTTGCTTGCCCCCCCTGTTTCGATCGTCTTTTTCATCAGCGTGCAACGCCTTGGCCTCATGCGTGTGTCCTTTAACGGTTTCCCACCTTTCGTTTCCCCGCCAGGGAGGGAAGGAAATTCTGCCCACGAGCGCGCGCCAGGCTGACTCGCGTGATCCACCGCCGAGACCTGATCGATCTATCTCTTTCCGCCCCTCTTTTCCGTTTTTTTTTTGTTCTTTCAAGTGAGCAGAGATACTATGCAGCGCCATTGTATATGTAGCTAGCTAGCTCCCAGGTATAGGAAGTACAACAACTTGCAACCCTCAGTCGCGAGGTCATGTAACGACACAAAACGTACATGGTATACTTCTGTCAGTTTTAACCGGCCGGATGCATGCATGGTAAATTTGTTTGGAAACTTTCTGGACCAAGATTTTCTAGATGGGTCCAATTAACCTGTTTAACGGTGGCTAGAGTTCTAATCGCACCATCTATCTGTGCTTTATGGATATGCAGTTCTTTTTGTTGATTAGTGATCTGGTATAGGATTTCAATCCATTATATCACATTCTCACCGGTGACTACTCCTCCAGTCAAAAAAGAGTGACACCCTAGAATGTGTACAGTCAAACTATATAAATTTTTATTAAAGATATTATTTAAAATATTTGGTTTGGATATATGAAATTGATACAAGTGATTTTTTATGAAAAATATTTTCATAATATTGCACTTTCACAACTTTTTTGAATATATGATAGAAGAATTTAGTGATCAAAGAAGTATCTTGTTGACTTTAAAAAGTAACAAACATCACCTTTTTTTGTGACCGGAGAGAGTAGCACATACGGTGTGGATTGTGTTAGGTTCAGTACCATACAAGCTCTGGCCATTTCAATATTATTGGCATCCGAAGCATGTTTTATGCAATTATGACTATGATGTCACTCGTAGATGTTTAAAGCAGGGTGATGAGGATATATAAAGCTGGAGCCGAAGGGTTGGTCAGGCCATGGTATAATTGGCTCATAAAGCCTGAACTTGCGTAGGCTACAAGCATATATAGAAATGATTTGGAATGGAGAAAATATCAAGCCCTAAACTTGTCACTTTATGATATCTGTAGTAGTTTACTGACTAGTGCAATCAACTTAAAGACTCACAACTCATATGTTACGGGTTCAAATCCCGAAAAATCATAGTGAAAAATCCACACAAATAATCCATCCAACCTGTGATTAGTGAGAATTAAACTCTGGTCATTACTCAGAGAGACAATATGCCTCACCTCACCGCTAGGCTATCCTATGGTTGTTGGAGGATATATGCAGTTTCCTTAAGCAGAAAATACTGCAATACACTCTCATTCTTTGTTTCTTTGTTTTGTTGGCGACAAACTTTTGCATTCATGTTTTTATGTGATTAATTACATATTTCACCACTTAATTACTTTATTTACCCTACACCACCACTCTATCGATCCTTCACAAAAAATCTAGTCGGTGTAATGTGAACTCTTATCGCCTCAACGATGACCTAATACGACATACTAATGTGAACCCTAAACAAGTCGTCACCCTGCTAGGCTGCTAGTAATATGGAGTGCTGTTATTTATGTAACACGCGGCCGGATTACATGCACTTTCTTAAGAATCATGATGAGATTAAAATGCATGTTGAAGCTTACAGATTCTCTGGTCCCCTCTGTCTTCGATGTTATGATGACAACCTAAGTTTGCGATATTGTTTACTTTGAGCTGACTTAATTAGCTGCTAATTCAATTACTAGGACGTGAAAAAATGTACTACTATTTTTAGAGGATCCTAATGAAGTATAGTATATATAGTAGAATTAGTTAATTTTGTTAGAATGTAGTATACTAGAATTACTTAGCTACAAAGTCACATCGTTTATGCATGTATTAATTAACCACCTTTTAATAATCCCGTATTGCAGCAGGTAGTCAGTAATCACTAGTTGGAACTGTAACACTTCTGACCACCCACAACAATAATGCATGCATGTTTTAGCAATCCAAACGCTACCAAACCGTAATACAAATAAGCACACACGAAACCGAATAAGTTTTCACAATGAACAACCCAACCCGTGCATGGAACGATCGAGGCATGCATGCACGGGTATATATATGCACAACAATTAAGCTTTCCCCCGCGGATGCAACGGGAAGAGCTCCAGGGTCACATCGTCGGTGCAGTCGGCCACCTCCGTAGCCGCGTCGCCATGGCCATCACCCCACGTTTTGCACCGCCGCTTGCAGCTCGTCACATCGTTACACACTTCCTTCTTCTCTGCTCCATCCTTCACATGACGACAGAGAAAGCAATATACTATATAGTAAGACTGTAAGAGTCATGCATGGATATTGGAGTGTACATCATGCGTGAACGCCACTATCTCATGCAAGTGATAGATCGATATGATGGCTGGCTGCCTAGTTTGCTGCTTACTTTGGTTTGAGGAAGCGCGGAAGAATCGAGGGTGCTGAGGGTGAGGAGCGCGGCACGCTTCTGTTTCTGCCGCTCACGAGCCTTGTGATTCTGGAACCAGTAGAAGACGTTCTTGCCCTCGATCCGCCCGTACTTGCCGAGCTCCTCCGTGATGCGCTCGATCTGGAGCGCGTTCGGCGTGCGCATCCCGCCGCGGTACAGCATCTCCAGCACCTTTATCTGCTCCGGCGACGGGTTCCACCGCGTCGTTCCCGCCGTCGGCACTTGCACCTGCATGCACAAAGATCAACGAAAGCCACACACGTTCACTTCTAAGTTCAAGTGCTATTTCGCACGATTAGCTACTTAATTAGTTTACTAGAACAAGTACGTAGGGTTTGGTTTTCTAACAGTGCAGTTTAGCAGCTTCGAAGCATTTCTGACGCGGCCAAAGTCAGGCGGAGCGATCGTCTTCTTTGGCTCCGGGAATGAGATCTTCGGCGCGAGCGGGAGGAGGCATTGGAAGGCAAAAGGGAAGGTGGAGGAGGGGAAGGACGGAGAGATGGATGGTGGAGATGAAGAGGAGGCCGCTTTCTCCAGGTAGGCCACATGCAAATGTTGAAGCCTCATGCTTGTAGTTTAATTCAAAGTTTGTATGGGAATGGAAGATTTGTTGAGCTAGGGCTCGGTGGCAGACGTCTTTGCGCGCGTATTTATATATGGGGAGATCGACCGGAGACGGTAAAGGTGGTGAGGCCGGGTTTGAGTGTTTGTGTGAGATCGAGGTAACAGTCGAAAGGTGTGCTTTCATGGGGGCGACAGGGAATGTGGAGATTGGTGATGAAAGGCGTCAGCATTTGTAAATCGTAATCATCAGTCACGAAAGCAGGCACTGTAATAAAGGTAAATTCTCGCATGGAGCTCTCTTTTCACCTTTCTTGTCGAAATTCATGACGATTGACAAGTAATATATGGGGGGAAAACTATTTTTTCTTTGTGTACGTTTGCATGCCTGTAAAGCAAGTTTGAAGACAGAAACTGCTACTACTTCTTCACCTATATTTGGATTTAATGTTAGATAGATATTACTGTTGTCTTAACATAATCTACGTAACTGTGCTCTAAAAATTGGCACTAGTTAACTGCTAAAGAATAGCTACAAGGGCTTTATGTATCAAATCTAGTTAAGCTCACTACCCATATGCATATTCATGTACCAAAGTGTTGATCTTGTGATGCCTTGAGACCTTGGTATAATTTCGTTAGCACCGCATGCATAGTTATGCTTGAGTTGTTCTAGTATAAAATTTTCTAGGTCTGAGTTGCCTATCAATTAATTGAGCTAGTATTTAGCAGCTTAATTTGTACTGAGTTAATCTTCATCAGACAAATAACCTAGCTTACTGCCTACTCTATCTATCTCTGCATGGCGTCCTGCTCTCTAGTCTCTCTACTCCATAATCTGTATGATTGCACATCATGAACCCAGATGCAAAGCAGAGCTAAAATCGCAAAATTATTCGTTGCCACAATCTCTAAGATTGGGTTGCTATCTAGTACTAGTATTATATAGCTAGCTGCACAGGCCTATTGAGGAGACCATCGAAAACCTCCAAATCTACCATCAATGAAGCGGCAACATGCATGCTATATATGATTGGAAAAGCATGCAAACGAAAGCAAGAACCAGAATGATGGATGCTGAGGTTGACCTCGGAGTTAGCTCCTCCATCTATCGTTGAACTCGGAACAGGGTACTGCACATGAACAGCCCCACAGCCAGCACAGCTCCACTGCAAAATATTCTCCTAGCTCCTCACTGCACATGTAGCATAGCAGTACTCCATGTATATAGATCGCTTTCGTGAACCCCTGCTAAAAGAGGCCTCCCGGCCACGGCCAGCAAAAGCAACTGTACCCGCAGGCAAGTAAAGCCCATTCCTAGCCAATGATACAGAGTTACACACATAGACACACGCATCATTCTTGTGCAAAAGTTGCTGGGTACAGTCAGGAAAACGAGGTGCATGCTTCCTTGTAAATAACATATTTTTACCACTGATCGATGGATGGATTGATCTTATACCATGGACCGGAGGACTGGTCCTGTCCTGATCAGTCGGGCTTAGCTTTGTAGTCTCGATCACTCAGCTAGCCATGTCTGCAGTGAGTGTCACACACAATGCAATGACACACCATGCAATGTCGGGGGCGTCAAATCGGTCGGTCTTTTACTCCTCAGTAATGATATAACAAGAGCAAGCTAAGGAGAGGAGAGGCCCCATCTTCCCCTGACTTTTCGGTGGTGGAATCAGGCCAGGGAATTTGAGGGAGGCAGACGTAGGGATTAATGCATGCATGGTTTGTGGGATTAGTAAAAAGATTTTGCCAATCCCGATAAAGCGGTGAAAGGCCAAAAGCCCGGAAAAGAGAAAAAAGCTAGTACTGGCTAGCTCAGGTCGCGCCGGGCGAGCGAAAGCGCGTGCCGACCGAGTGAAGAAGCGAGGAACGCCGTGGTGGTGGTGGGGAAGACGCAAGCAAGCAAGCGCGCGGTAGGCGAAAAGATGCATGGCAAACAGCGGCTGCCATGCCGCTGCCGCTGCCGCGCCCTTGACGAGTCGGAGCCAGTGCTTGCTAGCTCTGCCGATTCTGCAGGCTCATGCTTGCGACGTGTCTGGAATATTCTCGCGACGTACGTAGGCATGCATACCATGCCCTGGCTCTCTCGCCGGCCGGGGTGGCCCATGCAGTACTGCATATGGTATGCACGGATTCAGACCTCGACATTGCAAAGGGAATGGTAGAGAACAAAAGTGCCGTGGCATTGCGACAACCTGAGCCGTTCGATTTAGGAAGAACGACGGAATCAATTGTTACAGTGTCACTACAATGTCGACTACAGTACTACTATAATGTTTTTTGATCCAACGTCTACGAATCAATGTTATGATACTGTAGCACGTGATATTACTGTACAAATATAAGAGGATACATGTCCGGTATACACGGCACGGCTTAAGTCACGGCGGTTGGAGTTGGCGTTGGACCGGCCGGTCCAATCATGGCGTGATACAGCAGCGTCGGGACTTGCTTTTGGGCTTTGAGTAGATTACGACACGCGGTTGTCGGGGCGATTTACTACTAGCATGCATGTATGTTACCTCACGGTAATCATCACCACGCCCCTGTCGCCTCAGACAGCAACTTATTAATTTACGTATTACAAGAAACTGTTTAATTTGTTCGAACGGTTAGCTAGATCTTACTGGATCGGCAAGTTCGAGATGTTTGATAAATTAACACTTGCTAGTATGTATGACTTGTTCGTCACATCCATTCGGGCCCCCATGTCTAGCACTCCACTCTCTTTGACCGCGACTTTGAAAATTGAAAGTAGTAGTAGTAGTGGAGATCGACCATACCTAATTGCAATGACCTAGAAAAGTGAGAAGGGAGCAGTTAAGTAGTACTACTAGTACTCTGGGCACCGGCTTAATGTCCTTGCTACTACAAGGCCACAATGTTCACGCGGGCTGCAGCCTACAGACGTGGTTCGGTGCTGCCGGCGCCGGCATGGAGGGAGGCGCGTCTGCATGCCGAGCGGGTGCAAGAGCGGCACGGCGGTCGGCGGATGGCTGCCGACGGCAGAAGTGGAGGCCGCCTACGACGGCGCCGTTGGAGCCCAGCCCATGAAAGAGATGGCAAAACTAAACGCTGGGCTTGCAGGTGCTAGGCTGTCGTTGGAATTCTTCTCGGCCCTGGTTCATACACATTTTGCGTGGAGCGGATAAGTTCCTTGCATGGACGTGAGTTTGAGCTTCATTTACAGAGTTCAGTGCGCTCTCCGTCTATTGAAGCCTATAAAGGAGGTAGCGGGTGTTATATCTGCCTGAATTTCCTTGGGCTGGGTTGGGCTTAGCCTTAGTAGCCTACATGGAAGATGCTGTCCCTTGGTCAGCACCAACTCCTTCCCCCTCTGTTGCCATACTCCAATCACAAATCCAGCGTTCCAAAGCACCTCCAGTCCTCCACTAGTATTATCTGTACAGTACTCACCGCGATAATAAATCTATAGCGATTGTTTTGTGAACGATTCCAGCGCTGTGCCGGGATTGCCGATTTGATCCTGTCAATTTTCTCGCTTTACACGCGCTTGTCGTGATCCATGCTCGTGTCCTTTCGCTCTCTCAACATGATGATTACTCACCCAACTTACACACACACACGCAATTATCATCGGGGACTATCGTAATTAATTATGGGGCGCGTTATGAGAAGAGGCTCGATACTTCTAGGGCGATTCTTATGGAAAAAAATTATATAGGACTCACAACTTTATTAATGTATATCAACTCTATCGTGTAACATGTGTCTTTTCACGAATCTCAAAGCGCACAGCCTCATAAATCACATGTGAATTTTCACGAATTGAATACTGAAGGCTAGCGTGTCACGATTTGAGATTCGTGAAAAGACACATATCACACGGTGAAGTTGGTCTACGTTGATGGAGTTATGGACCAGGTCCTATAAGATTTTTTTTCCATTCTTATGTAAAGCCTAAATTTTGTACTAAATCAACCATATCGAGAGTGTAGTACGTGTTGAAGAGATACAACAGCAACACAACATTTCATTGTCAAGATGAATGGATTTCAAAAGAGCAGATAGAAATGATTTGTAGCTATAATGAACAGAGTGGATGGACCATCTTCCTTGTGCATGGTTCTAAATACGAAGCTTCCGCATCCTACCTATCTTAAAACGGTATAAAAATGTACACGTATAAGAACCATCCACGCAAGGCGCATAGTAATTTTTAAGATATAACCTCAAATAATACAATGTTAATTACACACTTTTAAGATATAACCTCAAATAATACAATGTTAATTACACACTCGTGTATCTAGCTAGATTTAATTTGAGATACAGGTAAAGGATCAAACGAGATCAGGATTCAGGAGGGACTCGTCGAAATGGTAAACCGGAAATGTTTTGATATCAGTTTCTTGTACTCATATACATATATCATTCAAGCTTACAACAAATTCACAATGCAGGAAGTAAACACCGGAGCTGACGAATGTAGAGATTGAGAAAACAGAATTTATATGTGCAAGATCAAAAGAAAAATGGTAAACTAACCTATCCAAGACGACCACTGCGAAAAACCTGATAAAACCAAGGATGCAATCACCTGACAATGCAGACAGTGGCATCAGTAGGAGATGTCGATCAGGCCAATCATTGTCTGCGCGACGAGCTCTGCCGGCGATGTCTGCACCACGCGGGGGGAGGAGTGCTGGTAGCCCAGCAGCGGCAGCTGCACTCTTCGCCCGCCGCTCAGGTACCCCCGCAGCTCGGCGGCGTAGTGCGACGCCGCTCTCCGGAGCGTGATGCAGACGCGCGGCAGGTGGCGCGCCAGCGGCAGCGCGAGGTTGAACGGCCACAGCAAGAACGAGAACTGGAACACATGCAGGAACCCGCCAGCCACGGTGACTGCCGGCACGGCAAGAAGCACCATGTGAACCACCATTTTTAGATCTTTCTACCACCACCACTACATGTGTCGAGTGTAACCTATCCCTCTGCCTTTGCCATGGAGCTGATCTGCGTGGTGTTCTTGAGGTGCTGGTAGTACTGGACCTGATTAATTATTAAGGAGCATGTCAGGGATGGATACCTTGCTTGCTGATGGTGAGGGCCTGAGGGGGGTTTTATAATTAAACCCAACCGGCTCTATTATACGGAGCAGCTCGATCAGGTTTTGTAATAGTTAACCTGGCCCTCGCGTAGACACTGCTACACAAATTTGGACAGCCGGCCGGCGAAAATGTTGTTTCTTAGCGTTTGTGTATGTGCGTGGCGCAACGGAGGTAGCGACACAGTGGGGTGCCGGGGAGATTCTTCCGATGAGCCAACGGCACGTCGACGATCCCAACGGCCGACCTCGACATTTCCTCTGTGTGGGACACCGCTGGGAATACTTATCTTGAGTAAAGACACTGCCTGATGGCAGAAAATAATATAGTACTCCCATATGTAGTACTATATGACTTTTATATATATATATATATATATATATATATATATATATATATATATATATATATATATATATCTTTCTACTCTCAGAGTAGTTACTCACACCTTTGAAATACCACCTAAAGAACTTGACATATTCAATTATCACTTTGGGTATACTCATATACTGATTATAAAATACTGCAATGTGATTTACATGAAAAATTTGCAAGAGAGTCCATAGTTTTTAGCATATTTTGTAAATACCTTCATATTCGCACATAAAAAAGAGTATGTCTAAAAATTGTACATACCACCTCTGAAAATGTGTAAATACCACCTATATAGTCTTATATACTCGTATACTACACGTACATACTCCCTATTTTGTATCTCACATATCTCACAACGTAGGGAGTATCTTGCGCAACCGAGAGTATGTACGTGTAGTATACGAGTATATAAGACTATATAGGTGGTATTTACACATTTTCAGGGGTGGTATGTACAATTTTTTAGACATACTCCTTTTTATGTGCTTGAATATGAAGGTATTTACAAAATATGCTAAAAACTATGGACTCTCTTGCAAATTTTTCGTATGATTCACATTGGAGTATCTTATAATTAATATACGAGTATACCCAAAGTGATAATGGAGTATGTCATGTTCTTTTAGGTGTTATATTAAAGGTGGAGTAATACACCGGAGTAGAAAATATTTTTCATATATATATATATATATATATATATATATATATATATATATATATATATATATATATGCAGATACTACTATTCTGACATTGCGCGACAGACTAAATTTCGCATTTCTGGAAGAGTGCGATTACATGCCGAAAGTCGAAGAATTCACGGTAGCTCATCACACATGCAAAAGTTCAGAGATGAAAAATTACATTGGGACTGTTACTATCTTACGTGCGTACTATGTATAGATTAATTCTGAAATCCCGCTCCACCGACTGAATAAAAAATGAACCGAAACTGCAGTACCCTTGAAAAGGCCAAAAACACCGTGAGAATTGTTTTTCCAAAATAAACAAAAATTTAACCATTTTACTCACGTTTTAATATTTTTACCAAATAACCCACGATCGTTGGGCCACCGTGCGACTACGCCCAACGGTCTACGACCCAGTGATTAGCTGGCGTGGGAGGCTCATTCGCGCGACGGAAACGTGACTGAGGCCTTGGTCTACCACGTATCTCAATCACGAGCCGGTGGTGCAATTGAGGCTCGTGTCGGGCTCAGCCGGTGGACTAAAACACAACTGAGGCTAGTCGTAGATTAGGACGGCTACTGAGCATAGTCACGTTCTAGCCCAACAACAATAGACTATTTTTTAAAAGAAATAATTTAAATAAACATAGTTTAATTTTATAAAATTAAATGGCTGGAAAAGTTGATTGTGGATAATTGTTAATGATAAAAAGCTAGAGTTTGCTGACTGCAATTATTCGTAGACGTGGATGTTCACCCTTTTAAGTTTTTACATAAATAACACAAAATTTGGCAAAATATTTTGTAATCTTCGATGTGAGCAAGACGAGAATGGCGCCTCACACACTTCTCCCTGCCCGCAAAACACTTTGAAAAAAATATTGACCAAACATACCTGTCACATGCCTCAAGATATTTAGAAGGGATGCTAATTAAGCATGCTACGTTGAGTCTAACAAAATCCAAATTGTACCATGCATATCAAAATACTTTCTATTTCAATTAAATTATAAAAATACGACTGCAAATGTTCAATTAAATTAAAAAATTGCAAATAACCTAAAAATCGGTATCCCTAGTTCCTGTGAATCTAAACCTAAGCAGCCTAGGTCTTCCAATAATCAATGTACTAATGGAGTCACCCTAACATTTTTACGCTATAATAAATACATAAATATCATACACTATAACACTATACGCGATATTAATCCTAAAATTGTGGATCTACAATTACAAACCCTAGTTCTACCCAAGGTTTAAGAAAGTGCTAGGCGCTAGTCGACCAGTGGCCCGGTTGTGACGCCCCGTGTCATTACCCCAGGGGTAATAACACTTAGGCACACGGATTACTATTCGTTTGCTCAGTAGAACACTGCTCCAACGAATAGTAAGCCTTTACCAGAGTTACGCAGCAGAACAATAAGATAGAAACTGTCCTTTATTACAACAGTTAGCCACGCAGGGCTAAGGTCTTAATACAAGTTTTATACAACTACCCAAGGGAACTTCCTCGCTTCTCTTATCGCCTCTGAGTACCAAAGACCTATTCGTCCCCTAAGCCAAAATAGCTCCCAACTCGCTTGGTTCCTCTTAGTCCAAGCCTTCTCCTCCGCTTGTTGCTTCAGTACCTGCAAGTCCTTCGTCCCACTCGGGATAGTTCCCGGCCGGACTAGGATCTACAAAGGAGAATACTAACAAGGTTGAGTACAAATTAATGTACTCAGCAAGCATTAATAGCAAAAGATGCACAGGATGCACTATCTCTAATCTTTATCACAATTTCTAAATCATCTCACTTTAGAAAATAAATCTCGACAATTATGTGGCAAGTTTTAATACTGAAAAACTCTACTAGTCACTCGGAGAGACGAAAGACCCCCTGTGGTTCCGTGAGACTCCAATCACGGAGACCGCATGAATTCATGATTTAGTTTAGCATCTGCGCAGCTTTGTACCACTTTACCCATAGCTATTCGAACTTTCGTGAACAGGTCCACCGCATTACCTTAGATGCGGGTTCGAGATCGTAATACGTAACGTTTTCCAGTTACGTGATTAATTTCTCCACCCATCACCTTCCGCCGTGCGAGATAAAGTCACGCCGCCGACCTCATCATCCACCGAGTTCGGTGAGGTTGGTTGAGGCGCTTCTATCCCGCACTCAACACTCCACCTTAGCGCATATAGCGCCTTGGATCCCCACTTCGGACTATCCCCACCGGTCCGGGTTCCTCCATATCACTCACACACACCTATTACTTACCCGATGTGGAGAGCATAGTCACGTAACAAGGTAGCATTTTCTGCCCGCCGAAACGGGAAAATGGTTGGCACTGAATTACGGCATCTGACCGAGCAAGAGTTGGTTGGTCCTTATATTATAACCATATGTAAAAAGGGGCCCACCTCTTACCTCAACATCATCATCGCGTTTCCCCAGCCAGGGCCCCCTTTTACCCTCCTAGTAAGTCTCATTTCTTTCTCAATTATCTTAATCATCTCCATCATTTTCTTTAGGTTTTAGAAAGAAAAAAAAACATTTGATGCAATACATATAATAGTGCAAGCTAGGGTATATTTTTAAAGTAACTATATTAATGTTCAAGAGGATCGCTTGCCTTCGTAGAAGTAGGAAAGATTGGTGTCGACGAAAATCTGGTCAACTGCTCCCGTCGGTGCTGGTTCGTCTTCTGTAGCAATTCGACAGCACGAATAATAATATAAGTAAATACATATTTGATTTGAGTGATAATATGGATACATAGTTAGTGGCTTCTACCAGTTAGCACGTTTTAATTCACTAAACTTTTTCGATCTAAGCTAAGTTAACACTTCCTGAAAGTCGCACTACGGTCTACACGTACTGAAGTCGCAAACCCGAGGTTCCCGCTTACTAACTGAACTAACTTGATTAAACCGCTCTCAACGCCTAACAAAAACCAGCAACGCACAAGATGGCTACACGTGCAGGCTAGCCTATTAACCACAGGAATACAGCTACACAACCTACTCTAGCGATAAAACCATAAATTGATTTTATTTTGGTTAACTTGACAGGATCTAGGTTAAGTTATTTAACCGCAAGAATTAAACAGGTTAACAACTAGTTTACTAGCAACTACCGCGGAGATAATACGAATCTCAATAAATAAATAAAATCTACCCAATCCTAATACTTCCCTAATCTTACCCTAACCCTAGCTCTCACTCCCCTAATCTCCCCCTAATCCCCCTCTCTCTCTCTCTTACCACCCCCACTCGGCCGGCCCTAACCACCCACGTGCACAGCACTCACTCACGATCCCCTTCTTCCTTCCCCCGATTCCAACACGCCGCCTCCCTGCTCTCCTCACGCTGACTCTCGGCGGCGCCAGCCCGCCCGCTCCTCTCTCGCTCTCCTACACCGCGCCTCCTCTTCCTAGCACGGCTCGGCCAGGCGCCTCGGACCCGCTCTGCGGTCCAGCCGACCTTCGGCATCCTCCCTCTTCCGCGCGGCCCGAAGCCCGCGCCGCCGCTCCGATGCCGTTTCCTCCCGGCTCGGCGTCCTCACCCGGTCGCCTCCTTCTCGGCGGCGCCGACGCGCTGCCGGCCGGCCCCACGCCTCCCTCTCGGTCTCTCCCTCCTCCCTTCTTCTTCTGCTGCCGCCGGCCCCTACTCGGCCCAGATCCGGTTCTGCGCCGGTCGCCTCCTCCTCATCCGGCGTGGCCGGAGGCCGGCGTCGCTGCGCGCTCTCGCCTCCCCTCGGCTCGGTCATCTCGGCCCCCGCTCGGGTCCTTCCTCCGCTGCGCCGATCTAAGGTCCAGGGGCTTCGGCCCGGCCGGCTCGGCCTCCCGGCCGCCGGCACCAGAGCACAACAGCTTCCCCCCCTAATGCTCATCTAGGGTTCTTGCTAACGCTCAACTGTCTAAGACTAAAATGCATGTGTGCAGGTTAATGGGGTGGATCCGAGTGGAAAGGTGCGAGGTAGAAGAAGGCACTCATCGAGGTATGAATACTCACCTAGAGCCTGCAAGTGACAATGCATTTACCTGGTGATTGGGGCTGAAATGAGTTGGAATCGATGCAGGGATGGGTGGTCGGCGTTGGAGATGGGGTTGCCGGCAGTGAGCAGAAAGGGGTGGCCGCGCCTTAGTCTTCTGGTCGCTCGAGCTCGGTCTCGGTCGATCGACTCTTGCGTATGGACTGAGATGAAGAAGCTGGGGATAAGACTGAGGGGGCTGGGCAAGGGGGAATGGAAGGGCATTTAACTGGGAGGGGAGATAATGGTAGGCTGCCCACTGTGCAAATGGATAAGAATACGCTGTTTGCCTTGTGCTGCTGCTGTGTACTGATGTGTATGCTGAGAAAATGAGATAGGGAGGGTTTTGAGACTGCCTTGGAAGGCTGGGGGATGAATAGGGTTACCTAGACATAGATACAGCGTAATGGAATGATACTATATGCTTCTAGATTGATTGATGCAAAGTGCACTCTTGCAATTGCTGATTTAATTATCTAATGCAATTGCTGATTTAATTATCTAATGCAAATGACAGTGATAATACATGATAATTTACCGACTTGATTCTATGGTTGAATGTAAATGATCATTGGTGTTTGAATGAATGATATTTGATGAATGATGCCCTGATGCGATGATGCTTGTGAGCAGCGGGAAAAAAGGGGGGTAGGCACTTGTGCTACCAATTTGCTATAAGGCTAAATGATGCAAGCTGCACTAATATAAATAATGCACTTGTTGATTTGTTGTCTAATGCAATTGATAATGCATTCTATTTACCTACTGATCAAACTGTTGTGCTGAATGACGAATGCATGAATGATGCGAGTGAATGAATGATCGACACGATACGCTTTAGCTAATTAGGAGTGATCCAATACTATTGTTAACTTACCACTAAGAAAAGCTTAAACGCTGCTAAACCCTGATTACTGCTACGAGGTTAGGGCTAAAAACGCGGGTCCTCACACCGGTGCCTAGCACCTAGGCCGCCTATGCAACTGACTAGGCTACAGTGCAGAGCCACCGACAACACATAGAATGCGATGAATTGAGCACGCAGGAGACATCCAATTGAGCAAGATAGAAGAAAAATTACATGAAGAAGCAAGATGTGGGCAGTTTGATGTAGTCATCTAGATTATCTTCCCTCCGAGATCTTGATGTAAACATGTAATCAACGGATCATGCAAACTTTCATATTAAATTAATGATGAGTTTTTTTTGCTATTTTATGAGAAAAAATGTATGTACGAATGAAACATATATATGCAGCCACACATCTCAAAGACTTAACATAGAAAGACATATTATAACATCATAGTCTCAACTTCATATAGTCTCACACAATAAGACATAGCAATCACACATAAACATAGATATAGTCTTAGACTCTTAGAAGCAAACAAAATACTAATAGAGTTCATGATGAATTGGTAATATGACTCAATCTGTCAATCATGAGTAAATCTTCGTCTTCTTCCTCATAATTCTTGGCAATAACCACTTCATCTTGGTCAAACTCGAGAGCAAAGCAGAGAGCAGAGCAAAGCGGGGGCGAGAGCAAAGAGCATATTAGAGCGAGGGCAGTGACATACCTTGAGGACGACAGAGAGCAGAGCGGGGACAACATGATTTGGCGGCGGTGACCTCGATTTGGTAGCGGAGATGACTAGTCATCAAGTCAAATATGTGGCTAGTGATAGGGGCGAGATCGACCATCGATGAGCTCGATTCGAAGGCAGGGATGGCCAGAACCCCGACGATGATCTAGATTCGGTGGCAAGGGATGGGGTGTCCTAACCCTAGTGCGAATTCGTTGGGGTCGGGCTCTAAATTTCTTATGTACCCCCAACGCCATGCCTTGCCCCGTGCCTTGGCAGCCGCCCATGCCCTTGGCGCCCGTCTCGCCGCCGCCTTAGGCCGCCTCACCGAGCGTCGCCCAAGCCATCTTGGACTAGCTTTGACCACCTAGCCGATCCTAGGCGCCAGCCTGCCTAGCACACTGACTACGTCGAAGTCACGGCGAAAGGGCATCGTCGAGCGCCTAGGCGGTGTCTAATCGGCGCTTAGGCCCAATTCCATGAACATTGGTTCTACCACTAAATTATGTTTATTGTTGCTAACCTAACATGTTTTTATCGAAGTGACCAATAAATTATATGAACACAACAAACTCACCATAAAAGGACGAGTACACGGAGGCGCACTAAGCCGAGGGTAGACTCTTATCCTCCTCTCCTCCCCTCTCCTCTCCCTTCTTCTCCTCTCCTCTCTCTCCTCCCTCTTCTTCTCTACCGCCGACGCTCTACTCCCTTCCCCTCTTTCTGTCGTGCAAGCAGACTCAGCAATCACTATATTGGCCCTCAGTCGTGCCACGTTGTTGCGACTGATGACACGCACCTTCCCGTAGCGCGATAGAGACGCGACTGGTGTCAGGGGCCTGCTAGTCGCGCAATTGAAATGCGACTTGGCGACATGGCTCAACGTCGTTCGCTCGTCGTGCGACTGAGTGTCGACAGGCCTCAGTTGCGCGACGAGTTCGCGATTGTGGACCGGCTGAGTTCATATTGCAGGCCCACCACACGATTGGGTCTACTCACCTGGTAGGACAGCAACCAAGGGTTATTTATGTAAAAAAAAAGTAATAGTTTATTTGTGTAAAATGATTAAAAATTATTTATTTTTTAAAAAAATCGATTAGCTTGCCCATATAGTGCAAGCATTGACATGTTGGCATCTGCCGGGGCCCAATTCGAGTTGAGCCTCTTGACGGATTTCCGCCTCTGACGTGTTAAGCTAGCAAATGCACGCATTAAGAATCACGTAGCTATCAACCACCGGGCAAGCTCTGAAAGAACGAATTATGCTACCATATACGTGTTATGAGTAGTTTGCTCGGAACAATGGATAAGGTGTTTGCTCGGATGTTGGATTATATTATTAGGCTAGTACCATAAACTCCATATGTCTCGTTTTCTTCACTGATATAACTGGTTAAGTGACATGATATTGCAGGTTCAAATTAAGCACATTTTGAGTACAAATGAGAACAAGTCAAGCTGCAGGTGCATGCTCAAGATCGAGTTGCTCAGATATTTCTAAAACATTTTAGCCCCACCGCGCGGTAGTTGGGCGAAGCATCAACAAAATAAGAAGTCGACATGCATGCATAAACTTCGCTTTCCTTAGCCTATCATATATGCCACATGGTCGTTTCACTACATTTTTTTTTTGGTCCCTTCAAGATAGATGTGCTGGCCTTTCCCGGCTCGAGGAGCTGCTCTTTTGTTTTGTGTTGGCCTTTCGGCAGATCCTTGGCTGGGTCTTCAATCCATATCTGTTGAGTATATGATGATCCAATGGTCCGTTTCAAAAATAAAAATAAAAATGATGATCCAATGGAAGTAACTTCAAGTTTTTCATTTGTTGCGTGCAAGTGTATATGTTCTTCAATCATGCAAAGATAGCTTACCTAAGATAGGATCTACGTAGCTGAACTATAGATACAAGGAGCCAAGAAAGATGGGAATTAACTTGCAGAACAGCGGCATCTTGTTGTTGTTGATGATGATGATTACTTAGTAAAGCTAGATCGCACACTGCTCTCACTGTATATTCCGAGGCAACGTGTACTGGTGTTACTTGCGGTGTTGTCGCCTTCATGCTTCAGTCTAACCACAGTGAAGCCATGCAAGAATGTGGGCTATGGCTAGAACGATTGGCAATCATGCCATTGTCATCGCATACCATACAAGCAACTGCAAGCAGTAAAGTACAATGCTACTCCATAATGCTGGACTCCACGATACTGTGCTTGCCGAAAAGGACAAGGGCAACGATTGTGAATTTACGACGTATCGATCTGTCTGTCCGTTATGTATCGTGCTTCTTCTGTTGTGAGATCTGGTTTTCACTTTATTCAACTGGTGCCACCCCAGATACATTCAAGGACCCGGGAGGCTCGAGCAACCAAGAATAGGGCCCGACCTCCGAAGAATACACACTGCTAGCGGCTAGCCAGCCAGGGGTGGATCCAGATCCAGGTCAAAAAAAACAAGCGGGGTACAAGTAAGCTTTTGAGACATTTCTGTTAGACTGAATGAGACACGAGTTGCCATACATTTAGGTGACTTTACGAAAAATTAAAATTTTAGTGAGAGCCTGACCCATTTTTGCCTTCTTTGGATCCGCCCCGCTCCTAGCTAAACGATATGGAAACACATGGACATGCTGCATCTGCATGTATAATTACCAGAGCCGAGCAGTAGTAGTTTTCTACACCGAGCGAGATGATTACTCTTGGGCTAGCTTTCCCTGTCGGGCCGGTGTAGCCTACTGGGCCAGCCTGCTGGGGCCGAAGAATGAGAGAAGCGACCAGCCTGTAGTGTACCTCTTTCGTGTATAGGTTTTGGCTCCGCCTTGAAACAGCGTCACTTTCAGCGAACAACAGTGATTTTAGGTTCGTAAGATCGGGCTTGCTTGCTAGCACTTGTCTTGGTTTTACTTCTCTGCAGTCTTACAGTTTGTTAAAAAAGTCACGCCAATGTGGATTGGTTGTGTTGCTTAAGTAGAATCTCCATTCATGCGTTAGCCTCCACTGATTACTGGAGCTAGTACTATTCAGCGCGATTGATACACTTGGTTGGAACGCAACTGATACACTTGGTTGGTGAAGATTAAAATTTTGCACAGCTGCAAATCTATAGCAATTGTGAGAGAAACAGATCCAGTTAGCCCCATCCCCTTTCAACTACTCACAATAACGCAAGAAAAACGAAACTTATGCCCCATCCCCTTTCAACTACTCACAATAACGCAAGAAAAACGAAACTTATGCCCCATCCCCTTTCAACTACTCACAATAACGCAAGAAAAACGAAACTTCCAACCACTACCATCCAGCATCAAAATTCCCAGTCCTAGTACGGAGATAGATTCCTGACGAAATTCACTTGTAATTTACAAATCACATTTACAACTTACAACCAACGCTCACATCTCGCAATGCTCGCGAAGCACCCAAAGCAGAGCAAGGAACAAACAGAAACCATCCTAAACTACAGGAAATGGAAGCACCTCGCCGGCGGGCGGCCTACGCGCGCGGCCGCAGTCTCACCTGCACGCTCGCGGTTCGGTTCAGGTCAGGTCAGTTCAGTAGGAGATGCTGAGCAGCGCCTGGCGGAGGAGCTCATCGGCGCCTCCGCTCCCGCCCCCGCCCCCGCCCCCGCGGCGGCTGTGGCCCCAGACAGTGCCGCCGCGCTCGTAGGCGCGGCGCAGCCAGGCGAGGTGGGAGGTGAGCGCGCCGTAGAAGACGGCGCAGGCCTCGGGCAGGTGGCGCGCGAGGGGCAGCCAGAGGTTGAGCGGCCACAGCAGCGGCGCCGAGAGGTGGAACACCTGCACGAACCCCCTCGCCGCCGCGATCGCCACCAGGTGGAACCCCATTCGCGCGGCAACTCAACTCCGCCGAACACGCTTCCTTGCTCACAGCAACACACTATCCCCCACCTGTCTCATCTCCATCCTATAAATGTTGCGTGCCTCCTCTGTCTGAAACTTTGATGTGATTTTTGCCGGTGGCGGAGGGGGGTTGCGGCCTTCCCCAGTTGCGAGCGCGAATGGCCTTCTATTATCGTTGTGCGTAAACGTAAAGGTCGAAATCTCGGTCAGATCTAGATAATATGATGAGGACAGTGCGGGCCAAATGGCCGGCCCGGCACAGCACGGGCATGAGTTAGCCTGGTCTATCTATGCACGGTTTATCCTAGCATGACTATTAGATGGGTTGTGTTATATCAGTTTACGTATCGAGGAGGTGGTTCAGGTATGGTCCGTCGGTCGTTCATATCGTGTCAGGCTGGTATAAGTCTGTTTGGTCCGCTGGGTTCAGGCTGGTTCATTTAGCCTGGTAAGCCCAAAAAAATCAAAAACTATCTAGAATTCAGAAATAGATATAGAAATTTAAAAAACGAGGCAATTATATTGAAAAATATAATAAAGAGCTTTATTAATGTTCTACTGCCTGCCTCGTTAAAACTTTCGCCAAGTAAAAAATCAAAATAAGAAAACCTTGACAAATGAAAAAGAATACAGCCTATAGCTCTACATCCTTATTCTACGTGTCATCGTCTAAGTACAGATTTTTGAAAACCTCCAACAGCTCTGGATTTTTCACAGAGTGTTGTGTTCGTCAATCAGCTTATTCTCAATTCTTCATAGTTAGAAGTATCTGCACCATCTCACTTGTGAAACTTGTTCTTCTTTTCTCCAATATTGTTCCATAAATACTGAAAGCAATCTCGGAGAAAGCCGTCGAGACAGAAACAGTTAACACATCACGTGCAAGTATAGATAGCATGAGATATGTTAACTTATGGACTTACCACCATTACAAATTTTCGAAGCCTTCTAAGTTGAAATCCACCGTATCACTGTCCAGATAGGTGGATAGTTCTCCGCTCATTGTAGGTCTTGGCTGAGCAGGCGGTGGTGTAAAAAAAGAAGACCTGGACCTAGAAGAAGAGCCACTGAAGATCTTGCCCCCACATATTTGTCTTGCTACTTGAGGCGGATGGCTACTCGAGGACTCCCCGGAACTTATTTTCATACCTTTGGTAAACCTCATATAGTCGAGAACAAACTTCTGTAAAATAGGTAGTACACTAAGAAGATCAAGTACACTACCAAATGTATCAATTTTACCTCTAAGATCTAAAAAAAATGCAAATGCATATAGGTAAGGGGTTTCTCTCCAATAATTAAGGTATTTAGATTTCATAGGAACAATAGCATCACGTAAAACTATGTCATTTTCATACATTTTTAATTGAGTAACAATCTGTAAAATACTATGCATAATGATAGGAGATGTTGGATAGTAGACAGCGGACAAAGCAACGAACTAATGTTGCTCAGCCAATAGTATACTACCGTTAGTGCTCTGATAGTGCGTTTGAATAAAAACATAAAAAGTGCTCTTGTATGGTAAAAGACTCTTAAGCATGAGGTAAGTAGAGTTTCACCTTACCTCCATGTTCAAACTGAACTTTTTTCGACATACACCCATCGCCCTACAGAAGTTCTTATATTGTGCTATTCTTACATTAGAATTATTCCAGGAACAAATCGCATCACGAAAAGCTTTAATATACGAACTCAACCTCTTCAAACCATATTTGACTATAAGATTGATAATCTGACAAGCCAATCGTTGATGTAGCAAGAAAAAATCAGCGTATGTACTCAAAAACTAGAGTAAGAATGTCCATTGCCCTAGAGTTTGAACCGACATTGTCTAAAGTAATTGAGAATATTTTGTCTGTAAGACCAGAGTCTTCTACGACTTTGATAATACAGTCCGCAATATTCTCACCCGTGTGTGCTACATTAATTAATTTCAAACATATAATTCTTTTCTCCATTACCCGGTCATCATTAACATAACGTGCAACTGCACTAAGGTAATCCCCCTAAGCCCGACCACTCCATATATATGAGGTCAGGGCCACTAAAACTATGCATGTACTAAATAGTTCTTTTATTTTATTACGGCGTTCATTGTAGAATTTTACTAAATCTCTAGTTGTTGTCTGTCTAGAAATAGAAAAAATATAGGATTATGTGTAGTCCTTATATAATTTTGGAAAGAAGTAGACTCCCAAAGCCTAACGGTAAATCCTCAGAAGCAATTAAACAACAGAGAGATTGGCGGGCTACCTGAGGATCGTAGTCCCAGCTACGTACCTACCATCGGGGTTGTACTGCTGTTGCATCTGCCTTATCACCAATCCTTGCTTGGCGTTACATCTTGTAGCATGTCTAATTAAGTGTCTCGTTCCAACTATAGACCTTGCAGATAATTCATTGCGACAAATTTTGTAAACAATATATGGTACTTCATTTTCTTGTGTGTCTTGCTTGGTTATCGTGTGGAAATTATCCCACACTCCCGAGGTAGACGACCTTAACCTCTTTGAAACGGTTGGCGTGGAGACTGATGCTGTTGTGGAGCCTGAAGACGGAACTCTACCTTGCCCTTCTGGTAAAACCTCCGGTTGCTTGAGGCAGCCGCAGCTGCCTCCATGGATACAATTTCTTCCGGTGAAAGTCCATAATGACTAAGAGCAAAGCTATCGTAAGGATTATATATAACTAAAATTGCAAAATCAAAACTAACACTATTATTACTTTCATCTTAGCATAACAAGCACTAACAATAAAAAAGTAAAAAAAAATAGCATTGTACCTCTTTTGCTGACTTGCTCGTGAAAATTGAACATTTCAAATTTTGGCATAATTTTTTGAATTTTCCCAAATTAGCTCAACACAAACTTGAATGTGCGCAACAGAATTTCATTGAGAGAATGAGGAATGGAGGGGTGCTGAATGAGGGGAGTATGGTGGCTATTTATAGAAAAAATTAGGTTCGTTTGAATTTCTTGCTATTTTTTAAGACTAAAATGGTCAAAAGGGGCAAAAATGCCCCAACAGCTTGATTTTTGCTGGGCCGTGCCAAGCACGGCCCACAAGCCCGCTTGCCCACCCCATTCTTCTTCCATTCCCCTGCTGGCACGGCCCGACACTGTTCGTGCTGTGCCGAGCCGACCCACCGTGCCAGGGTAGCGGCCCAATCACAGCACGGACCGTCATGCCGGGCCGAAACGACCCATGAACAATACGGGCTGTGCCGTGCCTGGGGCGGGCCAACAGTGCTGTATCTCGGGCCAGCCCGATAGGCACGGCCCATTTGACCGGCTCTAGATGAGGAGCAAGGCTCTGACATGTCATTAGCTAGAGGGCTAAAATGGACGGGGGGAGAAGTGCTGCTCCGATGTGGGAGTAAAGATGAGACCGCTTGTGCTGGAGCTGGGTGGGCCTTTGAGGTGACTCAGACATTTGTCCAGCCACAGCACCTGATCTACTAAATGCGGGAGTATTGACTAGTAAAAGTATACTCCATTATGTCGTTATTGGGTGCTCACTCCATTATGCCATTATTGGGTGCTCATGGTGTGTTGTTTGTCCTATGGAGCAGGCTGGTCGTGAGTTTTTTTAATATAGCACCGTTGACGTGTATAATAGCAAATGTAGCTCCCTCTCTGCACTAAATAAAAAAAGTCACCAATTTCGTGCGCTCCAGGGCAGAATGACACGTTGCCGTGTCCGGGTGCCCAGGGAATGGACGCGCTGAGTCCGTGCGCCCGGGACATGGACACGAGGCAGAGCGTGGCGCGCAGTCGCGGAGTGTGGTTCATGGGCGCACGGACACGAGGCCAGGCACACGGATGCTAGCTGGAACCATGCCTCGGGCGCACGGACGCGGCAACGTGTCGCTCTGCCTACGACTCCACCCTTGTGGCACACTGATGCGGTGCCTTTTTTGTATTTGGCGCAGAGAGGGAGCTACATTTGCTATTGCGCGCGTAAAATGTGTTATACTAGCCAAAAACTCGCAAGCCGCTTAGGTGGCCTAAGAGCATACGCTCGTTGTTTGATCGTGTTCTGGTGCAGACCGATCGTAGTTGTAACAGCCCAAAATTTCAAATTCTAGTTGAAAATAAAATTTAAATCATTTTGGTGATTTTTCTGGAATTTTTAAAAGCTTTACTTAATTAGTTTGAAGCTAAACAAATTTATTTGCAAAATCTATTACCAAATAATAGTTGAAATTATTTTATTTAAATCCAAAATGCCTCAGAGAATTTTTGGGAATTTTCTCATAATTTTTGGATTTTATTTGATAAATTCTAAAGCCTATTTCAATTATCAGAATTAAATTAAATAGAAAATCAAAAGAAAACTCCAAATAGTGTTTGGGCCGAAACCTAGCTCGGCCCGTTTTTCTCTCGCGCGCACGCAGCCCACTCGGCCCGCTTCTCCCGCTCCGCCTCTCCCTCTCACTGATAGCGGGGCCTACTGTCAGTCTCTCTCTCCCTCTCACACACGCTGCACTAATCTCTATCAACCGTTGGATCAAGATCCAACGGCCAGTATTCGCGCAACCTTCGGACAAGCGAACGTTCAACGCGTGTGGACCGTCAGATCTAAATCGGATGGCTCACATGGACCTGGTACTTTCCTAATCACTTGCGCCGCTTCAATCTATCGCGATCGTTGGATTAAAATCCAACGGCTGCGCACCACCCGTCACTTACCGGTTCGCTCCCGCTCGTGTACACCGTCGGATCAAAATCAAATGCCCCTGTGTCGTCGTCTTCTTTCCTTTCTTCTCTGCCCGCACATTCCTTTCTCGTCCGCGTCCGCCATTGATGCCGATTCGGAAACCTTCCAAACCCGGTGCAATCTTCATTAAGACCCTGCAATCCCGCACACATTTACACCCACGATCCTCTCCGCCTCCGACACGGCCTCTCTTTTCCATCTTCGGCCCCAAATCCCCGTAATTTCGCCAGTGACACCGCGCGGAGCTTCGTGCCCTCTACGACAATCCAGTGACGCCCGCGCCCTATTAATAGGATCACTGGGACCGCCTCGACCTCCACAACTCATAGCAACCACCCACAGCTCGCCTCCTCCACCGTAGCGCCCCAATTTCGAAGATCCTCGCCGGCGGGAACCTGCGGATCTTCTCCGATTCCGGCGCCACCGGAGCCCCTCCGCCCTCTTCGTCGGCACCGTCAGCACCACCTCGTCGTCACGAAGCCGGAGCCACCACTCACTTCACCGGAGGAGCCCCGTAGCATCTACTTCGTCGACGACCGAAGCTCATCGCCGCTAATCCTCGCCGCCGACGACCATCCGGCCACGCTCCGCCGTCGTTTTGGTAACCCGCGTGATCGCACTACTCTGCTCTTCATTTTGCACACACCCGTAGTGCTCGCCGCGCCGTAGCCACGTCACCGCCACACACACGCCACACCAGCCCGGAGCTGAGTCACCAGCCACGTGGACGCCCACGTGGCATACACGCCAGCACACCCGCATTAGTACACTGTTTCATAAGCCGGGTTCACCGTGGACCTTTGACCGACCATGGACTCAGTCCATTGACCATTGGGCCCACTTGTCAGTGACTCAAATGATTTTCTTTAGAAAAATAATTCAGCCGGAAAAACGAAATTCCCTCGCTGACGTCGGTATTGCGCAATAATTAGATTTTCCTTTAGAAAAATAATTCAAAAAATTCATTTAAATTGCACATTTAGGGTTAAACTTAAAAAATTCATATCTTTTGCTTCTGAACTCCAAATTGGGTGATTCAAGTTGCAAAATTTGTATAAAATTATAATCTAACTATCTAAACCAAAATATTTCAATTTGGAATTATTTTGAGCTATATTTTTGAATTTATTTGAATTTGAATTGAATTTATCGTATTTTCTCGTATAGATTTCGACGACTCCGGAGAGTTTGACCATCCTGAAGACCTAGATTTTCAGGACGTCAATGAAGGCAAGTTATACCATTGATCATGTTGATCCCATTAATTTAAATGTATTTTCAGTTTTTAAATTACTTAATGCATGCATATGTTTATATAATTGTTTGAATGCCTTGTTTTTGTATATAGTTATTCCAATCTTCATTTTATGGCCCATTTGATTATTGAATGTGATTGCCTTTTCACCCTTAAGCAAAATGGTACTAAAATTAGTCTTATGCTTAGCCATGCTTAGATCCCACTTATGAATTTGGGATGGTTTAGCCAAATCTTTCACATACTTGCTTTTAATTTGACTCGATGGTATTGTGTTACCACCAAAGGTTTATAAAGAGGATTTTACTCTAAATAAAATAAAATGGGTTTGGACTTGGGCGAAATGGATGAATGGTGGGTGCAGGTTTATGCACGGGCTTAATCTGGTTAGGATTAAGGCCCAGGGTTTAATTGGAAGTCGCCCGAGTCAGTTAAGGACCGGTCTTTGAGCGTATTTTGCTACGCCTTACCGTACCACCACATGTCTGGAATGGGACAGATTTGGCTAAATAATCTGTGACGTCTTAGTGATATTTGTGCTATGTTGTTTGTGTGGGGGTCGGTTAGACAGTAGTCTCACCTGGTGCAAGAGGGGGCTCTCGGAGGATGGTTAGTCCAATGGTAGCAAAACCTTAGCGGACATAAATACATTAAGACATTGCATGGTTAATCCTACGGTAAAATTGGGCGGTTATCCAAGTGTTAGGAGGGTATCCTTCACCATTCAATTAATGGAGGTTATCCACTATACAACTGTCATTTTTTTTAAACATTGGTTTTAGTTATAGTATAAAAGCTGGCCTTGGAAATTAATATGTATATTTAACCTGGAAATGTTGTTTATGCAAAATGAACCCTGCCATTATCCCTTGTTTACCTTATGCATGCATTACCTTTCAATATTGGGTGTAACTTGCAAGCACGGAAGTTGTGCTTACTCTTGCTGAATAATCTTTATTCAGGAGAAGACATTTATCAGGACGGTGAGGATCTTGACGACTAGGCATACGCCCTCAGACGATTGCCTATGGCAAGTCGTGTGGTCTACTATATTTGCTTTCCGCTGTGTTATTTATCTATTTGGCCTCAGGCCCATTTTGTAATAAACTCTGAGTTATTATTAATAAAGTGCGTGATATATTTGTGCTATCACTTTTATTTGACTATGTACACTAGAAATCTTAGACTAGTGTATGAACACAAAGAATTCGGGATCCTTCGTTCCCGGGTTCGACAGTAGTTGAGGCTCTCATGAGTGCAGTTGGTTTAGGTCCTTGTTTGAGGTAGGACGTCGTTGGTGCATCACATGGGCGTTGGTGCGCGCGGCATCGCGTGGGTCCTTGTTTGAGGGCACCGACATGGGAGGGAAAGCCTACATCATTGACGCCATAGTAGCTCGTCGTTGCCGACCTCGCCCCTGAACAGATTCGTAGCCTCCTCGTCTTCCTCTCTGGTTGCACCGTTGATTGACCCGCAACGCCGTCCTCCAAGCATGGGGCAACAGGTTAGTCGGTGGTGGAGACTAAGGGGGAGGTGGTAGGTGGTGCCGAGTGATGAGGACATCCCTAACTTGGATACAACCGCGTCTACACACACAGCTGATCCACAACAAATGTTACAAGGACCAATTACTCGAGCTCGTGCTCGCCAACTTAATCACTAGGTGAATTCGTTCATAGGTTTATATATTACTGAGAATAGATCGCTACCTAATACAAGTGATTTAATTGTGCTTAGGAATATGGGAAAGGACCAAGGAGAGGTATGTGGAGTCATGGATAAGCATAGGAGGCATAATGGAGGTCATCACGTCACTTTGGGTCCGAGCCAAGCAAGATTTCGAGTTGGGCTCGTTCTAGATTCGAGTTCGGACTGCTGCAACAGCACTAAGTTCAAATGGACGTAACTTCTTCATACGGACTCCGTTTGGGACGTTCTTGGAGTCATGGATATGCTTGTTGTTGTTCCCTGTGCTCTTGCTATGGCTGGTGGTGCTGGTGGTTGCCATCTGTTGTGGTGTTGGTGGTGGTGCTTACGTAGTCCTTTGGTGTGTCATGGTTTTGTCGTGGTGTGGTTGTGGTCGTGGTGTGCACCCTAGTTCCAACGGCTACACTTTAAGCCCTTGCAAGATTGTAGTTTCTTCAGTTTTGTGATGCACTTTAAGTCCTTTTTGCTTGTTGGGTGAGGGTCATGTTCTGTCGTTGTTCCACAAGATGGTCTTGTTGGTGCGGTAGGTGTCTTGGTAGGAGCTCCAATTTTGAGGGGTGTTGGTGCTCCCCCCTCCGGGGGTCCGGTGTTGTATTCTCTTCTTCTAAAATGAATGGCAGAGCTCCTCCCCTTGGGTTCCAAAAAAAATAGCACTCCAACTTATAAGGGGAAAATCCATAAAAACTCCCATAATACGCATATATTTTCAATTTGTCCCTTATATCTTATTTTTCATTTGTTTTGTCCACCATAAGTTAAGTTGGTTTGTAAATACCCCTTAGGTCACATATTTGCACTATTTTCTTGTAGTTTTAATTATTTTTTACACTTGCTTTAATGATTTTATTACTTATTTAAGTGATTGCAATACTTGTTTCAATTATTTGAGTTATTACGCTATTTGCAATACACGATTTAGGCATTGAAATATTAGCAATGAAATGGTGTTACAAGTACAAATATCAACCAAATAATTGGAATAAGTATTACTATCATTGAAACAAGTATTGACGCTACTAAAACAAGTGCAAAAGATAATGAAAACTATGGCAACCATACTTGTCAATACCGTACCGGAGGCCATACTGGTTTGGTTCTTAGAATGGTATGTTCCGGTGCCGGTCCATACCAATGTACCATTTCAGATTTAATATAATAATACGAGTATATTATATATATATATTTATAAGTATATATTTGTTTAATTATATGCACACCAAATATCACTTGTAGTATTATTCTAAATGCATAGTAGTACTATAAAATATAACACATAGTTCAATAGACGATATTATCAATTCCACCGGTATGACCGGTATGACCTGTATTGAGGCCGGTATGGTACGTAGGGCTACTTTATACCGGTTTAGATGACGGTATGATACGTACCAGCCATACCGACCGGTACCGGTACGGTATTGATAACTATGACGACAACTATTGCTAACATATGGTCTGGGGGTATTTATACGCCAGCTTAACTTATGGAGAGCAAAATAAACAATAATTAGATATGCAAAGCAAATTAAAAAAAAGTAGGTGACTTACAGAGGTTTTAATAGATTTTAACCCATTTATAAAAGCACATCCAAATCAATGTGGTTTTCACGGTAGGAACGCTTCAACTGGGGATTTCATAGTGAACCATCGAATTCCAGTATGGGCCACATGTAGCGGACTAGATTTGGGCATTCGGCGTACCATGTGCCAAACACTCCCCAGCCATTCGAGGTGTGTAAATGCGTTTGGTTATGTGAACCAAGGTGAATGGCATGGGATGATACAGGATGGATGGAATCATCCTGGATAGGATGGTCTAGGTATTGTGTTTAGTTGGTGGGATGATACAATACGTGAATTTGTTTGGTTGGGTGAACCTCCTCAGTCTCCCAGCTCCATCTACCTCCATGTGGACCCACCTGTCATCGAGTCACAACATCACCCGCACCCTCCTGCCCGCCCCAACCCTGCCATGGAGGTCGTGCCAGCAGCGCCTGTACTCGACGACGATGTAGAGGACGTAGAGGAGGCATTGGAGCACGTCCCCCGCAAGAATCAACAATCATCAATCCAAATTAAATCAAACCAACCAAAATAGCAGTAGAAATAAAGGGGGGATCAAATCCTAGGGCTAGTAACCAAGCAGGCCGAGTCGAGGCGGCGGCGGCCGGAGGCCAAGCCGGTCGGGCGGCGCAGAGAAGCGGATGAGTCGGGGTAGCGCGGGGAGCCACGAGGGCCGAGCGCACGGGCAAGCCGGTGGGAGTCGAAGGCGAACGAGGGCGCGGGAGCGGCGTGCCCGAGCCAGGGCAGCACCGACCGATGGAGGTGGCCAAGCCGAAGGAGCAGGACCGGGGCGCGGGGCGCGGCGTGCCGACGGGGGGAGGCGGCGCCATGGGAGGAAAACCGAGAGAGGGAGGGAGCCTCAAGAGCTTCTGTCGGCTAAGAGCAAGAACCAAGAATCAGTAAGAAGAAAACTGGAGAGAAGGAAAAAGAAGAAAAAGGGAGGAGGGACGAGGAAGGGGACGAGTTGCCAGAGAACGGCAACACACGGGAGAGCGTGAGCGCACGGGAGAGGACGAGCTGCGAGGTGAACGGCGTGATTCGCCTTTTTTCTTCGAACGAAATGGTTCGAGATCTACTGGGAATATTCCATTTTGTTGAATAATTTGGTTCTGAACCATCCGGTGCGATTCAGCGAACCAAACAAGGAACAACACCATATCCTAAACCATCCGATGTAGGGACCAACTCGTCCACTCAACCAAACACACCCTATGCAACATTCACGGACTGACAGTTGCTGGAGTGCCTAAGATGGCTTCACAGGAGCATCTAGCATTCTATATTCTAGCACCATTGCCTACTGCCGAAGGTGGAAAAAAATTATATGGGGGAGAGCCTCTCTCCCCAGTCGTTAGATCTCTTCTCTCACACACATGCTATAATATCTCACATCTTTCAACGGCTGTGAAGCGAGGACCTCCCCGTAGAAATTTTTTCTCCTCCCCGTAGAAATTTTTTCCGCCGAAGGTAAACACGCCGGCCAATGGTGAGTAGCACCACTGCCCACTGCACAAGATGAAACTGATTAGCCTACTCTCGATCATCCAAAAGGTTCAGCCCAACGTTACCTGTGTCAGCACCATTATTGCTGCAGACAATTGTCATGTAACCATGTGCTATGGAGTATGAACAGCACTAGATGGTACGGTAAAACTGCTCACAGCACAAACTAGCAACCACATGGTGCCCAGAATACACTTTCCCAAGAACTTTGCAACCAAAATATCTGAGCCTTCAGAATGAACAAGGCCATATTATGACAAGCTTGATAAACAATGATAAATAAAAGAATACTCATTGTCTATGCCCCCTTAGTCCTTACAGCACGGAGTTATCGATAACAGTAGAAAGTATACAGTACTGGGTAGTAATTTAGGACCATATCTTATTCTTTAACACACTACGGTAAAACTGCTCACAGCACAAACTAGCAACCATAAGGTGCCCAGAATACACTTTCCCAAGAACTTTGCAACTAAAATATCTGAGCCTTCAGAATGAACAAGGCCATATTATGACAAGCTTGATAAACATTGATAAATAAAAGAATACTCATTGTCCACGCCCCCTTAGTCCTTACAGCACAGAGTTATCGATAACAGTAGAAAGTATACAGTACTGGGTAGTAATTTAGGACCATATCTTATTCTTTAACACACTACAGTACTTAGGTCTTTCACTTGACTGGTATAAAGACTAATAAATCACAAAAATAGCAGATTGATGCTAAAAATGGTAGGCACTAGCAACAGACCATAACAAGCTGACACTACAAAAAGAAAATCCTAAAATATATTACAGCATTCGTAGCTCGAAGCAATACCAGTCAGAGAGATCATGACCCCGAGACCCCGCAGCAATTCTCCTACACTAGACACTCTTCTACTGGCTTTTCTGAGCAGAGCAAACTGCATCTAACGTCGATTGTCACTTCGGAGAATCCAGTGGATACGAATCCATCCATAACATGACTAGGAGTTGCTAGTAAGATCACTGTCATTGTCACCAGTTGTATCTGCTTCCTTCACTTCCTGAATCATCTTGAGGACTTGCCAGGCAGTTGGCCGACACTCTGGTGAGGACCGAACGCAAGCAGATGATATGTCAACAATCATCGAGAGGCGCTCACTGTCCACTCCATCTTCCCTTGCCGACTGGACATAGGTCTGAAGATTAGTTGCGACCAAGACTGAGTGCTGAAGCGGTGGCTTCCCGCTAAGGAGCTCAAGGAGCAGGACACCAAAAGCATAAATGTCTGATTTCGGGGTTAGCCTTCTATTGGACTTCATACTTTCTGGTGCTCTATAAGCAGCGTCGGCTTTGACTTCTGATGATTCCAAAAGGAATGACAAGCAGTTGTCAGTAAGGCAGGCCTCAAAGTCTGAACCAAGCAGGACATTGGAGGACTTGATGTTTCCATGAACAAGCCGAGATGCTTGATGAATGTAAGCAAGGCCCTGTGCAACGTCTTCAGCTATCTTCAGGCATGAAGTCCAGTGGAGGGGTTTTGCCCGAGTTGATCTAGAACCTGCAATTGATATGAGTTGTGGAGCTAATAAGCATGACAGCAAAAACATCTACTTCTACTAATTACGGTCTTACTATCCTATCAATGTACAAAAACAAATGTTGATATTTTGATATTTACTCATTTGTGAAGAGTTCTGTTTACCTTGCTTATAAAAATAATTCCGTTATGGGCTGTGCTTCAGTACACCTCTTTAACAAAAGTCTATGAGTCTTAAAGCAAGTAATTAATATTAGGTGGATCAAATCTGCATTAACCTAAGAAAATAAATCAAAATAAAGATTTTCCCCACTTAATATATATATATAATCTTTAATTTGATTTATTTTTTGTGCTGATACAGATTTGCCCCCACCTAATAAACCACTTTGATTTAAGATTCATAAACTTTTCTAAAAGAAGTGTACTGAAGCAAGGCCCTTGTGTTATTTAGCTGGAGTATAGAAAGCATGTTACATTAGGGAACGAATGTTCATAACCAAATCAACCAACATATCAAATGAAAAAACCTGCCCATCACTACATTTTTAGCTACACATTAAAAAGCACTTGCGCCAATATCATTTGACAGCTCAAGATGTAAAGGCATACCATTGTCACACAAGAAGCTAAAAGTAAACCTTGCTAAATGCAGATGCAATATTTGTGGAGCTAGCCCCAAATTCTAGTGCTATAAAAAAGATGACATGAAGTATGTATTATGTGCTTCCCAACAACCAGCCCACTGTGGAGGACCAACTTATGTATTTCTGTACCCACCAAATTCAATTATATTTCTGCAATTTCCAAATATAATTACATAATTTATCACCCCAAAATCCATGTAACAAACAATTTTAACCATTACGATCTTGATGATGATTACAAGTTCAAGAACCAAATCGGTATAACAGCACATAAGCAGCTACCAATTGCTATTTGGTCATGTCATGTTTTCCCAATTTCCCTTTCAAATTACAAATTACAATTTCAAATCAGGGCCAGTGTTAAAATTACAAATACTTCTTTTGTCAAATCCATTTGACCTACACAAAGTTCCTGACTTTGTTCACGATTGCCCTTTCATGAATTTAAATCAATGTTTGGTGTAGAGCAGTGATCACATATACTATGAGGGGTCCACTCAGGCACGTGGTGAGGCTCCATTCATGTTCAATCCCACACAACCTGGTAGCTCGCTAGATCAGTGATCACTTATGTATGGCCGTTTGCTTTGTTTAATGGGTTCATGAATAAATAGACCAAGGAATCAACCCATAAAGCAGAAAGCATCGAATGCATAGGTCCAACAGAGGCACCCTCGTTTTGCTGCCAGATTTTCACGTGGCCAAGTCTTCCGAATTTCAATTCGTTCACATGTTAGGGTGAAGAATGTCTAGTCTAAAAAGGTAATGTTACCCTAGCACTCTACTCATAAGCCAATGTAAGTAGTAGATATAACGGCAATAACCAGAACTGTTCCTAGCACTAAGTAGCCCAGTTCAATGCAACTATCAGCTAGGATACCAAGAAGTTAACCATGAGATCCTAAGGGAACAAGAAAGCAAGCACACGGGCGTACCGTGGATGAGAGAGTAGAGGCTGCAATTGGGCTGGTAGTCATACACCAGCAGCCGCTCCTCCTTAGCCTGGAAGAATGCCCGCAGTGGCACGAGGTTCGGATGCCGCAGCCGCCCCACCACATCCATGTTCTGCTCGAACGCCTCCGCCTCCAAAGCCGCCGGGGCAATCTTGGCCGCATCCAGCCTCTTCACAATGACCACGAGGCGGCCGTCCAGCACCGCCTTATACGTCGTACCCACGCTCCCGCGACCGAGCACCTCAGCCGACGCGCGCATCAGCTGCTCAAGGCTGTAGCTTGAGGCCTCACCGGCGCAGAACGTTAGGCAGCCGCTCCGCTCCAGTCGGCGCGCCTTCTCCTCCGGCATCATCATCGCCACCGTCTCCTCGTCCAGCACGCATTCCACATAACCAATGTCAGTGTTATTATCCCTGCTCACTTCCGACGCGGCTGCACTCTTCTTGGGGTTTGGGTACGCCGCCGAGCTCGGACGCCTCCGCTTTTTGCTCCTCTTCATTGCAATCATGGCGCAAACAAGAAGCAAGGCGAGGAACGCTCCGGCGGCTACCGCGACGGCCATTATAGTCCTCCTCGCTTTCTTCGCGCGCGGCGCGGATGAATCCGGCAAGCTGAAGCTCTCGCGTTGCGGGCCGTCGCCAGTCGCTGCGGCGCTCTGCACCGGGGGAGCGGCAGAGCCGTTGTTGCCAGCGCCGTGGAAGAAGAGGAGGTGGGACCCGTTGCACTCGCGGCGGACGACCTCGCCGCAGAGTCCTGGATTTCCGGCGAACGCGGCGGCGCCCATCTGCGCCATGGGAGCGGTGACCGGCACGGGCCCGGAGAAGTTGTTGTACGACACGTTCAACAGCTTGAGCGACGACTGGTTCCACGCCGGGACGGAACCATTCAAGTGGTTGACGTCGAGCCGTAGGAACGCGAGGTGGGGGAAAGCGGCCTCAATGCCGGGCGGGAGCGCGCCGGAGAGCCTGTTCCCGGAGAGATCGATGGAGCGGAGTCGGCCGAGCGACGCGAGCGATGCGGGGAATGACCCGGAGAAGCGGTTGCCGGCGAGGAAGAGCGCCTTGAGGTTGGCGAGCGGGGAGAGGTCGGGGATGGGGCCGTGGAGCGCATTGGACTTGAGGCTGAGCACGCGGAGCTCGGCGAGGCGGGAGAGCGTGGCGGGCGGGAACGTCCCGTTGAGTCCGGCCCACTCTAGGACGAGGCGGGTGATCTGACCCCCCGCGCTGCAGGAAACGGCCGGGTGGGAACAGGGGGAGGCGGCCAGGGGGAAGCGCAGGTGGGCGGAAGGGTCGGCCTTGGCGAGGAAGGCGGCGATGAGCGCGGCCTGGGTCGGCGGCCTCGAGGCTAGCGTGGCGGGCGGAGGCACGTCTCGGACCGACGGGGGTAGCGTGGGCTGAGAGTGCGATGCGCCCGCGCCTCCTGGCGTGGCGGACGGGGGTACCGGCGTGGTTAGCGTAGGCTGGGAGTGCGATGCGGCGGCGGAGGCGGTGGTGATGGTAGCGAGCAGGAGAAGGAGGTGGAACGGCATTTTGGTCGATTGTCTGGGGTTTTCGGTGGAGTGTGGCTGTGCGGTGGAGCGAAGTACTGGAGTGCCGAGTTGCGGCGGGGTGGCTCTGGAAGGGGAAGGGGGAGGGGTCAGAGAGCGGTCGCCCTGGCACGTGGGGGTGGTAAGTGACTGCAGCCTGCAGGCGTACGAAGAAGCCTGCAGCCTACGCTAAGCCTAAGCTTAAATCTAAATAAAGAGGTGATTATTTTTGTCAGGTTTATAAAAAGTTTAAACCAATTTAAATTTAAAAGTTATAAGTTACGAGAGAGGTGTTTTTTTTTTGTTTTTGCAGAATAGACTATCTCTTTGCCACCGAATTTCGTTAAAATTACCCTCAAAATGCCATTGGTATATAATTGCAAACTGTTTTGTTTTTTTCCATTGTTTCGAATCCATCCATCAGCATGTCTCCTGATCCATGCGTCTGTATGCGTTTGGCCTCACTGCTCCTATCACTTGTGCTGCCGATCTTGGCTTGTGTGGCTGGCTGACACTACTTCATATGCATTTGTACATGTATGTGTATATGGTGAATTTGTTCTTACTTTGCGTCACGAAATAAGGCTTGTGCGATCATGCAGGTTTCCATCAAGAAGATAGGCTAGCTAGCAGCATGAACAAACCAACAAATTAAGAGGTTACGTCGATCAGTGCCATACTTAAGTACGTATCTTAGATCATGTGCATGCATAGATTTCCATTTCATTCTCTTCTGAGAGACATGATGGTTGATGGAGGGAAGGATATTTCAGACCTTTCATCCTTCACACACAACTCAATAAGCCAACATCCTACAAAAAGTCTGACTACTAAACAACAAAATTTGGCTTAAAAGCTTAGAGGTTTATAAGTTGATTAAGCCAAAAAGCTGGCTTTAAGCTATAAGCCAAAAAGCCTAAGCCTAAACAAAGAGGGGCTTATGCGACCGCTATTTGAATTATTTAGCATGCAAAATTCGCTACATGTACTCCACTTTGTCGCATTTTGCGGATGAATATCCAAAAAAATCGTGGTTATACCATAATACACTTAAATTTTATGGATATTGGCTTTTGGACATTGATGCAAGTATTATATTATTATCGAATCCTGTGCATAAGTGAATATTTTTTGCTGTTAGCTGTGAATAGCTTTCGTTTCTTGCATTCACATGGTTTTCTGATTAAACCGCTAATTATTCTAGATGTTTAGAAATCGACAATCAACACAACAGCCTGTGTAGGTTGAGTCAGAACTCGGCGAGAATGATGGAGAAAGTGCATCTGTTGGTATTTCTAGTAGTGTTTTCCTCGGTTACTAGCCAATTTCAAGAGTATATGAAAGCCCAGAATGCTACTGATCCTTCAAAGCCAAATTTGAAGAAATACTTGGAGGATCTTGTTGAAGTTATTCCTCCAGATAAATTCGACATACTTCAGTGGTGGAGGACGAACGAATTGAAGTACCCAATAGTGGCTAAGCTGGCCAGAGATGCTCTCATTATTCCCATTACCACAGTCTCATCAGAGTTATCTTTTAGCGCTCGGGGGCGAATGGTTGATAATTATCATACTCCGTAGCTCTTTACTGCAATCAATGGTGGACGCTTTGGTGTGTACGTCAAGCTGGATCAGATGAGGTAGCCACAAACTGAAGGATTCGGTAAGTATACAAGGATCTTGCTGTTTTATTTCCAAATAATTGAACTCTACATCTAATCCTTGTTTACATTTTTAGGAGAAACAGTAGGAAATGATCCTAACGTGACAAAGTTACAAGTATCTCGCTTATATGATATCACTCAGTCATTCTTCTATACCTAGAAAATATTTGTTCTTTGCGCTATGGGTAACCATGGCAAACTCTAACTTGAATTTACGTTTACAATCTGCAAGTGTTGGTTCAACTAATTGAAACACCTTCATGTTCCTTGTGATCCAGATGCTCCAAGCCATTAAGATGACTACTTCCATGAAAAAAGGTTGCTGTAAGCTGGTCTTAAAATCTTGTATGGTTTCCTGAACTAAAAGATTCCGAGTTCTTGTGAGGCAGACAAAATCTCAGCACTGAACAACAAAAAAAAAAGCGATGTAGAGTTTCCTCAACTCCACTATCTCAGAGAACACAAGTATAGTCACTCATGAAAATCTTTCTTCAGTAATTTCCTTGTGTTTAATCTGTCTAGCAGGAGAAGCCAAAGAAAAGCCTTGTATTTAGAATGGCAGGAGCATTTCCATAACCATTTGAAAGATGGAGGTAATTGTACCTGTCCCATCATGATCTTGTAAGATTTTACTGAGGAATAAACACCAATAGCCCATATAGACCCATTGATCCTCTGTTGAGCCCAATTGCAATCCCTGCAGCATTTTATTCACTTCTTTGAACTGATCATTAAGCTTGTGTGGATAAAGACAAGTAAAAACATTCAGCAAATTCATGAAGAGCTTTGACCTCCGCAATTGTGGAGAAAGATGCAAATGCTGGTGTTTTCTGTCTAAGAAGAGTACCAGTCCTTGTTCGCTTTTTGTTCTTACACAGGAAGATGATGTTAATTCCATTCCTTTGTCATCAACTGAAACTCCAGAAGTAATTTCGATTGTGGGCAACAATTACTTTAGTATGTCTTCTTTATCAGGTATGTGCTTAAGTGCATCTTTCTTGTGTTCCTTTGAAAGAATAGTGGAACGTGGATATTTTTCTTGTGTTCCATTGTATCAGATGTCATCTTCATTGAATTTATTCTTTGATTTGTTTTGGAGACGTGCATGTGAAAGCTACTTGCTCACTTAGTCACTTATACTAAGTAATCTGTGAGAATTCTTGTCTATCTGATGTTGACTGCAACCATTGAAAGTTGATCCTATTAATACATCAGTTATTTTATTATACTTGTATTAGTGAGGCATTTTCTATCATATTTCCTCCTATTAAGACATCAAGCATGCTTTGCTTCATGTTATACTGTGATTTTGTGAACTTTTGACATTTTTTTCGTTCTCGCTTCCATGTGAATGTTGCTTGTCACTTCTTAACGAGCTTACTCTCTCGAGCTCAAGCCCAGGTCCAAGTTCGGACTCTAACTCAGGCTCGACTCGAGCTTGTACCGAGGTTGAGCTTAGGTAGATAGATAGGCTCGCTTGAGCTTCGGTCGTTTACCGGCTAAACAACAGGATCGTCGAAACAGTAACATTCTAGTACGAGGGAATGTTTGAAAAAGAGCCGTTAATACTGGACATGCATCGTACCAAGACACCCGAAGGCGATGTACATTAACGTTCTTGAATTTACTCTTCTGATCTGAGTGTGAGGGCCCCGGCACAGTAGTTAGTGGGGGCTGGGAAATTCAATCAGGCTGCGGGGCCCTTGTGTCTACTCTGCTTTTGTCGCCAGATGGCAAGTGTTTCGTCTCTCCTGTGGGCTGGTGGTGTCTTCTAGCGCCAGGCATAATCACCGATGTCCGAGGCAAAGCACCACCTGGGACTCAACGCAGGCACGCTGCGCGAGGCGCACCTCACAGTGAAACGGTCTGCATGGTTCTCCACAAGGCCCAAACCATAATGTCCTAAAAAATCAACGCGGTCAGGCGATTCCGATCGATTAGTCGAAACCGTGCAGTGCGTACGATTTGAACTCCATGCTAACAAATGTGATGTACTTGATGATACCACTACCCAAAATATATTTGGACTTTACTGTTACCACTATCATCAAGGGCACCTGTGTTTACCCTGTCGCTACAGCATGACTTCATTTGTAGCCTAACATCTATCAGGGGGCTATCGTGGTCCTGCATCAGAGTAAGACTTGAAAAAGGTTTAAACTACAGTGCAAAAGCATGCAAAGTCACGTAAATAATAATAGACAGGCTGACACCCACTCATACGCATAAGGTGTGTTTGGTTAGTAGGATGGAGTTCAATGGGATGAGATGGTCTTGTATCATGTTGTTTCATTGTTTCGAGAGAATGAGATGGTTTAGCATCTAGAGATAATATTCCACAAATCTGTATCTCACCATCTAAGGGTGCATTTGGTTGGGTGAACCAGAGTGAATGGAATGAGATGGTACAAGATGGATGTGATCGTCTTGAATGGGATGCTACATGTATGTTGTTTGGTTGGTTGTATAGTATGATACTCGAATATTTTTGTTTGGTTGTATGGGATGATCTAGGATGGTATGAGATGGTGTTTGGTTAAGGGGATGAGGTTGGTTTGGGTGAGATTATCTCAATAATTTTTTTTCTTTCTTCTTTCTTCTCCTTTTTCCCTCTTCTTCCTTCCTTTTTCTTTCCTTTTCTTCCAACCGACACTCTTCTTTTCTTCCTCTTTCTTCCACTGACGCTGCTTCTCTTTTTCCTTCGCACCCCCAGCGCCTCCCCGCCTCCCCAGCGAACTCCTCCCTTTACTGCCGCCTCCTCGCCCCTTCGCCTCCCCACCGAGCTCCTCCCTTCGCCGCCGCCTCCCCAGCCCGTCGCCTCCGAGCCTCCCTAGATCCATCCATGGTCGGGCTCCTCCCGCCGCCTTGACATCCAGCTCTGGCACCTTCTGCCGCCTCCCCTACCAGCTCCGACGCCTTCCGCTGCCTCCCCAACCAGCTCTGGCACCTCCCCGACCGCCCTCTTCTCCATTGATCGGTGTCGCCCTCCCCTGTTGTCGCCCTCTCGTTCCCTCACGCCCTCATCGTGACAGGTAGGGCTGGAAACGAGTCGAGTCGAGCCAGGCTCGCTCAAGCTCGTTTCAACAGTAGACTCGGCTCGTTTTGAGCACGAGCCAGGAGAACGACTCAGCTTGGCTCGAAATTCGGCTCTAGCCGGCTCGCGGCCCCTCACGAGCTAGGGACAGGAGAGAATGCCTTCGAGAGTTCGAGTCTCAGATGTCCCGAAATCTCACAAACGCACAAAAATGACAGTAAGGAATCTCATATGCCGAGTCTAACACATCAAGATCAAGCACATCATCAGGAAAGCTCTAATTCAAATGAACACACATATGTCAAGCACATCAGGAAAGCATCCGGATCGGCAGTCGTGGAAGGAGCGACCGTCGGAGCTGGGCCAGTCAGCGTCCTCGGTGAGGTGGCGCTGTAGCTCCTCCGTCCTCTCCCGCCGCTTGTCCCTATCGCCGCCGCCGACATCGCCTATGGGAGTCGCGTGGAGGAGTGGGGGGAGCATGGGGCAACGACGCTGACTCGCTGAGGCATGGGGGAAGCACGAGGGGAGTGGCGCAGTGGACAGGTTGAGGAGGCGGCGACGGGTGAAGGCGTGGAGCTAGGCGAGCGGAGTGAGGGGTAGAGGAGGCAAGGCGGGCGGGCGAGGCCGCGAGGGGGAGGAGGAGGCAAGGCAGGCGGGGTCGACGGTGGAGTTTGGCGAGCGGGCGAGGAGGAGGCGGCGGGTGAATTGGACGAGCGAGGCGAGGGGTGGAGGAGGCGGGCGGGGCAAGGGAGAGGTGAGGCGGGCGAGGCTGGAGGTGGAGGAGGCGAGGCGGGCGGGTTGAGGAGGAGGTGGCAGGAGTTTGGGACTTTGGGGGAGGAGGAAGGATAAAGGACCGGATAAGGCAGAGGGGATAAGGGGTAAGGTAGAGGCCTTGGGGGTGCGCTGCCGCACTAGGCTCCTGCCTCCTACGTGGGCTGAACGAGCCAACGAGCTGACCGAGCGGCTCGCAAGCCGGCTCGAGCTCAGCTGGTTTTTTGACGAGCTGGAAATGGGGCTCGGCTCGGCTCGACTCGAAATTTCACGAGCCCGAGCCGAGCTGAGCCGTGACGAGCTCGAGCAGGCTCACGAGCCTCGAGCTATTTTTCCAGCCCTACTGACAGGAGTGAACGACCTCAAACGAGTTCGTTTGGCAAAATTTGATGCACCACTCCATCCCGAATCAAATGGGAATATTCCCCAAAGTGGAACCATCTCGTCCCGAACCATCCTGCTCTATCCCGCCAACCAAACACAGGTATTACCTCTCATCCTAGGACCACCTCATTCCATCCTAGGTTCCCCCAACCAAACACTACATAAGATGTGATGGTTCTATTCAAACAACCAAAATATGACTGACTTTTTTTCTGTTTTAGCACCTAGAGAGAATATTCTATAAATTTGTATCTCACCATCTAAGATGTGATGGTTCTATTCAAACAGCCAAAACATGACTGACTTTTTTCTTGAACCAACCCATGCATGTACTACTTAGTACAAGCAAACAAACACAACATAATAATACAAGTTTTGAGCACACAAAATGGTCCATAAAATGTATCGTTAATCGGTATATGTTCCTTCAAATGTTGCGCGTGCGTGGGTGTTTCCTTTGTGGCAGAAAAAATGTAAAAAAAATGGTGTTTTGTGATCGTCAGAATGATACGTGGAAATGGACGTTTTTGTCACCAGAACAATGGCCCGATCTAAAACATGTGCAGCCTGTCGACCGGGGGGGCACAAATAGGAGGGCTAAAGTGCCCCCACTAAGGTGTACTAACAACTAGAAAACGTAAGAAAGAAGAGTTATTAAGCTAACATGACACGATTACATTACAAAATAACAAAAATAACCCCTCTATCACGGAAACGAATTGATAAAAATAGCACCTCAAAATTCACAGGAGTGGGCCTACTGTGCCCCCACCACGTGGTAGCCACGTGGTGGGCTCCCATTCGGCTGGAGCCAGCCTGCCACGCGTCCACCAAGCGACAAGTGACGTGGGCAGGGCACCTGCCGCTCGATGGGCGCGCTGCAGGCCAACTCCCGTTGAATAGGAGCACGTCACGTAGCCTACTGCACGGTGGAGGCACAATAGGCTCGTTGCCGTGCATTTTGAGTAGACCTATTCAAACCTCGGGGCCAGGCCTAGAAAAGTCCCGCATTGAATGGCCCGGTCTCCGCTTGGCCAAACGTAGGCCAAGTCCGAGGTCCAGTCCAAATCCCTGATTTCATGTTTTTCTATAAAATATTATTATTTTATTTTTGGAATAAATATTAATATTTAACTCATTTCAAGAATAAAAAAATGTTTTCAATATTTTATTGTTAGTATTTTGCTTTTTCGTGCTTCGGCCCGAAAATCTACGCCCCAGCATGAAAAAATCGGGCTGGGCTACCCATGAATCGGAGTAATTTTGAGCATGATATGCGTGTCATTTTTGTCAATTCGTTCGTGAGGGTTTTTTTTCTATTTCGGATAAAAAATCTACTAAATGAGCCAAAACTCAGAAAAGAAGACTTCCTCTCAAAAAATAAAAAAGAAAGAAAAGAAGGCCACAAAATTTGCCGAAATCAGCGATGTCCATCGTGTAGGTACAAGTGGAAGGTTGTTTTCACAAAAGAGTGACGTTTTAGACATGAACACAGTCTCTAGAATACAACTTTGACAAGTAATTTATATTATAAATATATTTATAAACCTTATCAAGTTATAGTATTATGAAAATACTCTTCGAGACGAATCTACACATATCATTTTTATATGTTCAATTTAAATATTTGTAAAGATACCAATTGCTAAAGTTTATATAGTTTGATTGCTCGTATCCCAAAATATCATTCTTTTTGTGATTAGAGTGAGTACTTCCAAGTTTTCAATTACACGACGGCCCATAAATGCAACAGCACCACCAAAGAACTACTGTAGTCTTTTAAGTTTCCCTAAAAAGGTAATCTTTTAAGTTAGGAAAAATCCATAAACACCCTCACAAGTCACTTATCATTTCAATTTGCCCCTCATATCTTGTTTTCGTTTGCTTTGCCTCATAGAGTTAAATTGGCTTGCAAATACCGCCCAGGTCGTATGTTCACACTATTTTCTCATAGTTTTAATCATCTTAGGCACTTGTTTCAATTATTTTAGTACTTATTTAAATGATTTCAATACTTTTTTCAATGATTCGAGTGATTTCGGTATTTTTAATATACTATTTCATAATTGAAACATTAGTAATGAAATAGTGTATTACAAGTACAGAAATCACTCAAATTTTCTTAAGTATAAGTCACATATTTTATCCATTAGATTAATTCCCAACCACATCACACATCAATCTTTATACAAATCTAATGGTCCCAAAAATTCACTTAGGCTTAAGAAAATTCTGGCGACTTAGAAATGGCAACTCCGAAGTGCTAATTAGCATGATGAGAGGGCTGCCTCTTCTTTGGACCTAGCCAGGCATTGCCTTGTCGGTTGTGGCGGCTGCTTACAAGGGTAAGAGCTGACCGTGTCGTTGGTGCTGGAGGATTGACACAAACCTAGATCGTCCAATCATCCATGCGCGTAAACGAAGGTGAAACAACTGATGGAGCATACAACTCTTCATGTAATGCAAGCAATACGAATGACGTTTTGGAACTCTTCATGTAATGCAAGCAATTGCATGTACTGGAGAATTAAGGGCTTGTTTGGTTGGTGCCCGGCTCCGTGTCTAGCAAAAAAAGTGGTGTCTGAAGATAATCTAAAATTTTGATGATTTTGGGTTAGCCAGACATGACTGAATATGTGTTGTTTGTTTGGTGACCTCGGCCTGGATAAAACGTAAAATAAAAAATATTTTAAGAATGAGGAAGCGTAAACCAATGAATTACACTTCTGTAACACTATTTTAGCCGCCCCTCCCAAATCCCCAATCATTCCTCCCAAATCCTCAATCCTTCCTCCCCATCCCAAATCCTCCCGGTGCCAGTGGTGGGAGCGACCGCAGCGATGGAGGCGCGCGAGGTGGCGGCAGCGACAACAGAGCCAAGCGAGGCGAAGGCTGTAGTATCTAGACGTTTGATAGCAGTCGAATAAGACGATGATTTGACAAGGAAGATGATGATCAAGGATGTGGGATCGCTCGTCTGGATCCCAAATGTTTGTTTTCGAACGTCTTGGCCTACTGTATCAACCTGGACCAAGTACCCTCTCTGAGTGGCAACCAAACACACCCAGACGCGACCCCCCGAAGCTCCTGACCATGTAGGTTTGCTCGATGCGAGCCAAACAAGCCCTAATTTCCACAGTCCAGCTGCTAATTCCTCTTCTCCAGTGCATTCACGGTACTTTTTCCTTCTAGGGTTGATAGTGTTTTTAGGAAAGGTTGGCGGTTGCTTACTGTTACTTCGTTGTTTGCAGTTTGCATTTTAGTGGTTGGTGGTAGACTTGTTTACGGACGACCCGGCCCTAGCTCAGCCAGTTTCAGGACAGGTTTAGGACTCATTCCTGACCCAAAAGCCCGGTAAATGTAATAAAAAATGTGAATCTATTGTTTTAATTCTGAAATTTGATTTAAATATTATTTTTTATTTCAAAAAAACTAAAATAATATTCTTAAATAAAAAATCAATTTTCGGACCAGACTCAGACAAAAAAAAAAGGCATGTCCATTTGCGACCGGACTTTCAGGCCCGAGCCGAACCCCGGTCGGCCGGCGTTTGATCAGATTGGTGGTCGCTTACTGTTACTGCTACGAACTGACAGCATCGTTGATTTCCAGGTGAATTTTGGGAGCAATAATATAACAAGGGACATCACATCGACGGCGCCGTGCCGTTATTCACTGACACGCGGAGCCCACGTGTTAGGCGGAATTGGAGAATAATTGCGTAGGCTGCAGGAACCGAGGGCTGCCCATGTACGACCGTGAACTGTAAAGTGATGCCCCGGTGGCCTCATGGAAAGGAGCGACGCTTCACGTGCGAGTTCAGGATTGACGATGACTGACGCGTGAGACCAGCTGCGAGGACACAGAAAATCGTTGCCAGTTACTGTTGCCGTTGCCCAGTTGTTCCACTGGGACCCAACCGTCAGTGAGTTTCAGTGCTCCCTGCGTTCTCGTGGCGTGACGTTTTTATCAGAACCGGTACTCAGAGTAATTTTTGTCCCACCTTTTCAGGTACTGGGGCCTACGTCTCTGCGATGCTGTCTAATGATTCAAAATTCAAACCCTGCGATAAAGCTGGTAGGAGAGTGTCGTGGTTAAGGGCCTAAGGCAGTGTCAGATGGTAGCAAGTCAAGAAACGTGTTACGGCCGTACGTTGGCAGCGACTAGTTTTTGGGCTCAGGCTCAGGCTCAGGCTCAGGCTCAGGCTCAGGCTCAGGCTCAAGCCGCGACGACTTGTGCTGGTGTTTCGCGGCACACAGGGACATACAATTTACAGCCAGCTTTCGCCGTTGTGGCAATTCGACCTGTTAAGTCGTACGACTTGTCGGTCATGTGTCCAGTTGCTCGACGCCTCGGCCGATGAGCGATCACTTCGTTGTCTTGCTACTTCCAGCGATTAAGGTCTGACAAACCTAAACAGGATCCGCCTGTCCTGAGATCGTGGAGTATACGAGATAATCACGCAATGGAGATTGTATTGCAGCCACCGGTATACATATATAGTACAGGGAATCGCCTAGAGAAGGTAAGATACAATCAGTTAGGATAGCTAAGTTAAAGATAGAAGTAAATCTCCTGGCCGGTGACACATACTAATCTTGACGGAGTTCCGCATGTGTACGTGACCTACGTGTATACGGGACAGCTGCATGGTCCTGTTCGGTTGCATGCATCTAAGCATATACAACCTGGCTATGACTCCTCCGCAGTTGGAACGGTAGAAGGACGAACGTTTAGATTGGATCGTTCAGTAACACAATCGTCGGTAAGCCTTTGGTGAAGATGTCCGTGTACTGTGAGGTCGTCAGAATATGGAGCACGCGCACCTCGCCAAGGGCGATACGCTCGCGAACAAAGTGCAGGTCGATCTCCACATGCTTGGTGCGCTGATGCTGAACCGAGTTGGTGGAGAGGTAGACTGCAGTGATGTTGTCGCAATAGACCATGGTAGCCTGCTGAAGTGGACTGTGTAGCTCCAAAAGCAACTGTCGCAACCAACAAGCCTCAGCAACACCATTAGCCACAACACGGTACTCTGCCTCTGCACTGGACCGAGAGACTGTATGCTGACGCTTCGAGGACCAGGAGACAAGATTATCACCAAGAAAGACTCCGTAGCCCGAAGTTGATTTGCGAGTGTCGGGGCAACCAGCCCAACCAGCATCAGTGTAGACAGATAGCTTGGTCGGGGAGGTGCGATGAAGGTATAAGCCATGATCAAGTGTGCCCTGAGATACGTGGGTATGCGCTTGATCAAAGCAAAATGTGTCTCACGGGGATCATGCATGTAAAGACACACCTGCTGCACAGCATAGGCAATATCCGGTCGAGTGAAGGTCATGTACTGAAGAGCACCAGCCAAACTACGATAGTGCGTCGGATCATCAACCAGAGGACCCTCACCAGAAAGCTTGGAGTGGGTATCAATGGCGTACGACAAGGCTTGCAATCAGACATACTAGCATGCTAGAGAATATCCAAGATATACTGGCGCTGAGAGAGAAAGAGAGCTCCATCTCGCCGACTGACCGTCATGCCTAGAAAGTGATGAAGCTGACCAAGATCCTTCATGAAAAAATCGCGTGAAGAGCGGAGATCGTGCGGTGAAGGAGATCCTCTGAAGAAGCAGTCAAAACTATGTCATCAACATAAAGCAACAAGTAGACTGTGTTGGCACCACAATGAAACACGAAGATGGACGTGTCGGACTTGGCCTCCACAAAACTGAGGGATAGTAGATGGGAGGCGAAGCAACTGTACCATACCCGGGTGCTTGTTTCAGACCATAAAGGGACTTGTTGAGACGGCAAACATAGTCTGGCCGAGCAGAATCAACAAAGCCTGAAGGTTGAACACAATAGACTGTCTCAGAGAGCGTACCATGCAAGAAGGCATTCTTAACATCCATCTGATGAATAGGCTAATCCTGAGAGAGTGCCAGGGTGAGAACAGTGCGGATAGTAGCAGGCTTCACCACAGGACTGAAGGTCTCATCAAAATCAATGCCAAGCTTCTGTGTAAAACCGCAAAATACCCAATGAGCCTTGTATTGATCGAGAGAACCATCCGGAAGAAACTTATGACAAAAAACCCATTTACCGGTCACAAGATTGACTCCCGATGGGCGGAGAACAATATCCCAAGTGTTGTTGACCTGAAGGGCTTCAAATTCTTCGGTCATAGCACGTCGATAGGATAAGGGCACGGGCGAGACTGCATAAAACTCAGGAAAACGTAAAAAGGTCGTTGGGCTACAGGTTACCTTGGCCTGGAGACTGGCCGGCTTTATTAAGCTCGACTGTTGATTTAACCAAAGATGCTTGAATCTGCCCAACCAAGCCAAACTCCGTATCAACTTGAACAGGCAAGAAACCGAACTAAAGAATTCCTCCCATCAACTAATTGATTCATTGTATGGCGAAGATATCTCAACGTGTGCTTGAAGTTGTAACACCTGCAGGTAGACTTAGATTTGCCCTCTCTCTCAAATGCATGTGATGGAACATGTATCAGTGGTGAATTGATGTGATTGAGCGCTTGTTTGATGTGGTCTCTGCTGCGTGCAGAAGCAGCAGGCAGAGCTGCAGGTCAAGAAACGACTAGATCAAACGCGAGACAAAAGTCGTAGCACATGGGGGCCCAGTTTGGTGACCTAGTAGGCCTTTTGGGCTCAGGGAACGGACTGGAACTAGGCTTTGATCGGTGGTGCAACATGTCTTTCCGCCCCGTGGATTTGTGATTTGCTCGGTCCATTTTTTGTACTACAAACTGTGACGCATTCCATGCCTACTACTAACGGAAATACTTCAAGAAGATCGGTTCTTCCTTATGTTCATGTCTAGTTCAACAATTTGCAACAAAAGTGAGACAGTGGAGTATTACCTAGATTTCGGTCTAGCTTTGAACGGAAATTTGTCAGCGAAGTTACTACAGGATTGGGTATACCATGCCCCGAGTGGAACATGAGGTTTTTTTTTTTCTTTCAGATCTCTATCCCATCAAACTCTTACAAAATCCGTACGGAAAACCCGCGTTCCAAACAAAGCCCTCACCAGCAGGTGTGAAGTGTTCTCGCAAAAGAGTAGATGTGAAGTGTTCTCGGGGGGGAAAAAGGGCTGTGAAGTGTACTTGGATAGTTGGATGTACAATGCGCGAAGGTAGATCAAAATACAAGAGGTGCCAGGTGCGTGCTCAGATGTTACTCTCCTCACGTTCCAGATAACCACATCGCAGTTGGTGCAAGCGTAACATTTTGCATAGCTGTTGGCACGTACGTGTACTAAAACCTCTACGAACATAGCCTGTCTATTTGTTCAGAACATCCCATTTAACGGCGCCTCACAAGATGATCGACGATATGACAATGAAGCGTTCACCCGCCAACAACGTGCCCCGACCTTACGCGGTAGATTTTTGGACTGACAAGACAGAGTAACAACGATTAACAACTCTCCACTCACTGGCTCACTGCTACTACTTGAAAAAACATCTCACTCCCAAGTCCCAACTCCCCAAACCGGGACGAGACGACCTGACCTTTCTCCTACACCCCCAGCCCATATCCACGCCTCCGATCCGAATCGCCGTGAAATCAAAAGCCAAAATCACGCGGAGATGAAGTCCCTGGGCAGCCGCGACAAGCTGCAGGCGGCCGCGTTGTCGAGCCACCGCCGCGTCCTCATCGTCGTCTTCGCCTCCTGCTTCGCCTTCGCCACGTTCCTCACCTTCCTCTACAACACCTCCCACTTCACCTCCGCGTCCGCCTCTGGCTCTGGCTCTGGCTCTGGCTCGGCCGCGGCCTTCGGCTCCGGCTCCGCGCTCCCGCTCCCCGTTTTCGACGCGCTCGTCCACTACGCCTCCTACTCCAACGCCACCCACCGCATGACGGACACCGACATCCGCGCCATCGCCGCCGTGCTCCGCGCCCGCGGGCCCTGCAACCTCCTCGTCTTCGGCCTCAGCACCGAGTCCCCGCTCTGGCTCGCGCTCAACCACGGCGGCCGCACCGTCTTCCTCGACGAGAACGAGTTCTACGTCAAGTACCTCGAGCCGCGCCACCCGGGCCTCGAGGCCTACGACGTGTCCTACACCACCAAGGTCCGCGACTCCCGGGACCTCCTCGAAGCCGCGCGGGCCTCCCGCGCCGCCGAGTGCCGCCCCGTGCAGAACCTCCTCTTCTCCGAGTGCCGCCTCGCCATCAATGACCTGCCCAACGAGCTCTACGACGTCGCCTGGGACGTCGTGCTCATCGACGGGCCGTCGGGGTGGAAACCGACCTCGCCGGGGCGGATGCCGTCCATCTTCACCACCGCGGTCCTCTCGCGCTCCGGCGCGACGGCCGCGAAGGGTCCCACGGACGTGCTGGTGCACGACTTCCAGTTCGAGGTGGAGCAGGTCCTCAGCAAGGAGTTCCTCTGCGACGAAAACCGCGTCGCCGGCAGCGGCACGCCCTCGCTCGGCCACTTCGTGATCCGCGGGGGCGGCCCGCGCGACGCCTTCTGCTCCGGTCAAGAGAGCACGGCGGCCAACAGCCGTACATCGGAAGAGAAGACTCGCAAGTAATCAATCCTGTCACGGAATTACTCGCCTTCTCTTCTATTTTTCTCGGCTAATTTTCGCCCTCTTCACTTGTTAATCCGCACCCCCCCCGTTACATATATGTTTGTTTTCTTTTGGACAATAATTGTAACAAGTGGTAAGAGAGCGTAACAATCGTGATGATATGATTGCCTCGAAAAAAATGCAAATAGAGATTTACACTAAAAAAATATAGCAATTTTGAGCATGATTTGTTGAAGGAAGGATTTGTGCTGGTGGGGAGATGGCAATCGAGCAGGATCGATATATGGAGGTGGTTGGATCCAATCTCTCTTCTTTTCATTCCTTTCTTCTTCTTGGTTGCGTGCGTTGCTTGGCCAGGTGATGATAAAGTGGATCAGCTCAGCTCGTCGTATTAAGCTTTAGTCTAGTGAGTCTTATCTGGTGAGGATGTGTTGTTTTGGATCAGTCATCGGTCATCATCGCACCAATTAAGCTGATGCGCACTTGTATCCGCTCTCCCTCGTTTCGTTAAAGTTAACCGTCTTTTGCAGCAACGTCCGACCGCTCAACAACTCTGGCCATATTAGAGCATATTCAATTAGAGCATATTCAATAGTACGACGTTAGTTGTATGTAAGTCTAGACATATAGAATACTAGATGGTGTAGATGAGATAGGGGGAGTATAGAGAATTGTATCATCTCTCATGCAGTAGTCGATTATAATACGAGAAATAAGATATATTATACATGAAGAAACTGTCTATAAAGACATGTAAAAAGATAGCATATTGTAGAAATTGTCTTTAATGCTGTCGATAGATAACACGAAGAGATAAGACAACAATTGTTTATACCATTATAAATATTCTTAGCTCAACCTTTTCTGCTAACGGAGAACATCTGTCGTCTACCCAATGTACAGTACCTTCTCGCTTCTAGCTCTCCCTTTTCAGTTATTTCACCCTCTTCGATCCCTGATACGCATGCATCAATACAGTGAGAACATATGTGATCTCTAATTCTCTATCAACTAGATCAAAAAAAGATAGGAGTAGTCACTCCGGATTGACCATTACACATGTTTATTACCATCTTGCACCACAGATCATGTTTCAGTCCCGTCGAGCGGGTTGCATAAAGAAGCCAACGTGTCAGCACAGTGAGTGAACGTGGTTTGGGAGTCTTGGACTTTGGACTCGCCAAAAGACTGCGCCCAATTTATCAGTCGCAAACCGCCGTCTGAACACTGACGGGATACCGCGCGCGCGCGGGGCCAGAACGGGCTGCCAAACTGCCATGCACGTTAACGACCACGATTTTCTGTCGACAGCACAAGCTTTTCTCTCTGATTGACCACGTCGCAAAGTTGTGCGCCGCTGTCCCGTCACTGCCACTGCCACTGTCGCTGCGGTTAGTCGTCAGGTCAGGTGTGCTGCTTGTCTCCGGTTCGGCGGTGCCTTTGTACTGGAGATCCAACCGAACAACTCGTAGGACAATTATAAACTGAATTTGGTTGCATGGCACGAACGATCTCCGTTACAGCCTGCCCCACGTGCCGTCCATTTCGTGACTTTTTTAGGCAAATCTGGTGGCATGCCAAATTGCCAACCACCCTCCCCTCTCCAAACACGAAACATGATCACTACTGGTTTTCTGGTTATAAAGAGGATTGAGAAAGGGAATTGGCCAATTCCGAGCCTAGTGATATAGTAGGTCCGTACTCCATAGCAACTTACCGAGACAGAAAAAGAGTGCGAAATAGTACAATGCTTACAAGGTGAGGTTTTGATGCGAGTGCTTTAAGATATTTAAAAATTATCGTTCGGAGATTGATATAGTCGACAATCCAACTTAGAGAATGGCAATGTTTTACTCGGATACCTCTTCTTATGTGTAGCAGTCCCGGATCGGATTAGAGTTGTGAGATACAACACAAATATGTACGATATCAAGAACGAGGTAGATGAATAACGGCAGCGAAGCAACTACGACGAGAGAGAAATATTTGGCGAAGTCTACCACAAATTCCTTGAGTATAACCTCAAAAGAGTAAAAGAGATTGTCGCTAGCTCACGAACCTCTCGAACCTTTTAGAAACATTGGATCCTTACTCTACACAAGAATCTAGTGTTAAATAATAACTTAACCTCCAATCCTCTCGTGCCCTCAACTTTGAATAAGTTTCTCTTGCTTGGCTTGCTTCTTGGATTTCTATGGCCACCCCTCATGAGTTTATATAGTGCCCTAGTTCTCCTCCAAAATAAAGTATTATGATTCATCTACCTTGACTCAAATCCTATAGGAATAGGATATGAGTCATCCTATCTCAATAATCTCTACCTTGACTCTTATCTCGTAAAGTCACCGTGATCCTTCAAGAACTCGCAGCAAGTCCGCTCCGCTTTTTTTTTCCTCCCACGCTTGGGAGTGTCCCCACCACAGGGGCTCAAGTACATCACCGCAACGTGCATGTCGGTGTTCGAGCTTGGCCACTCGGACCTCCATCTGAGAGCGCCTTCATTGTGTAGTTTGGTAAACCGCCACTCGGACCTCCATCTGAGAGCGCCTTCATTGTGTAGTTTGGTAAACCACATCTTCTGTTCCTACAGTTCTCCATGCCATAGGTTTGTATCTAGTGGCGGAGCCAAGGGCCCTCCAGCCTGGGCAATTGCCCGACCTTCCTCGCGCGTGGCCTTCTAAGCCCGAGGCCAACACCTCCTGCCCTCCTCGCGCTTTGGGCCTCTAAGGCGGGCAACATGGGCCGCCTCCTCACTCTGAGCCTCACTACCTCAGCCTGCCTTCTCAATCTCTCATTTGTTCTCTCTCTGTTCCCCAGTCCCCACCTCCCCAACCCCAACTCCCCAAGTGGCAAGCGCCGCCAAGCGCCAAGCGGCGGCCTGCTGTAGCCCGCGTCGGGCGACCGACGACGGGAGCCGGTGAGCTAGTGATGTGGCGGGGCGATGGTGGACGACTATAGCGAGACGGTGGTTCCGGCGGGCAGCGGCTGGAGCCGAAAGCGCACGCGCGGGCGTGGAGACTTCGGCGGGACGGCGATTCCGGACCTTCCGGCTCCGACTCTGGGACCCGGGCAGCTAGGTGAGCTTTAGGAACTCCTCCCTTTGCGGATTAGTGGATTTTTCTTGCTCCAATCCCACCATGGCGCATTGGCTCTCCTCCTTCCTTGGCACGGGCCTCCTCGGGCTCCCCACGGCTGCATGGCGTCGCGCCTCCGGCGGTCCAGCCGTCGGCTCCTCTTGCTGCGCCGCTCCCATCGGGCTCCTCCTGCCGGCGCCACTCCCCTCAGGGCTTGGGCTCCTCCTGCGCCGCCGGTGGCTCCCTTGGCGTCCGGCCCGTGTGCAGTGCGCTCGTTGCCCTCCCTGCGCGCCCGTACTACCGCCGGCCTCCCTGCGCCCCTGTGCCCCGGTTGGCTCGACCTGTGGCAGCCGGCAACCTCAGTTCCTTCTTCTTTCAAAGTATGATTACTTTGGGGGTTTGTAGGATCAAGGATAACTGACAAGAGGGGGGTGAATAGGAGGTTTTTAAAATTTTAAACAATTTAACGAGATAACCCAATTAATAACTTAGTCTAAACAAGTTATACTTCTAGCTAAGCAATATAAGCACAAAGACCAAACTAGAAATATAAATGCGGAATAGTAAAGACTAGAAATAACCACAATGAGACAACGATGTTTTCCCGTGGTATCGAAGACTTGCCGGTCTTCACTAGTCCACGTTGAGGGAGCTTGAACCAATCAAGCCGGCTCCACGTATTAAGTCTTTCCTCGATCACTATTGGTTGTTCTTCCTCCACTCCGGAGAAGGTGAACACCAAACCACTCACAATTTAGGCACCGGGCCTCTTCACAATCTTCTTGAAGAGATCACCGTGCAATCACCGCTAAACCGTCTAGGAGTTTGGCAAAACTCCAAGAGCAACAAATCAAGGACCTTCGCTTGACGACACTCAAGTGCAAGAGGATCAACTAGAATGATGAATGCACTTAAATGAGTTCAACAACCTCCCAATGAGTGAACAAATAAATTTGAGGAGTTGAAATGATGCACAAGGCTCAAAGGATGTTAGATGTGGTCTAGCACCCTGTCGTTGAGCAGGTGGGGGGGGGGTATAAATACTACCCACCAACAAATATAACCGTTGGAGAGGAAATCCCCAAAAAACAGCGAATCGCGGTACTAATAACCGCCAAGTAAATGCGGTACTACCGCACTTTACCTACTTGCACAGTAACGGCTAGAAGAGAAGACAATAAATGCACTGACATAGCCGTTAGAAATGCAGAGTGGTACTACCGTCATGTATATGCGGTACTACCGCTTTCCCGGTCATACCGCCCGAAGGCAGCGGTACTACCGTTCCACGAGAAAAACCAAACTGCATTGTACGGAAAACGCGTCGTCGAATAATCGGTACTACCGGGGGTGAGCGGTAGTTCCGCGTTTGAACAGCGGTACTTCCGTTCTGAGGGATTACACCGAGACACCCAGAAAACATGTTCTCTGGAAAAAACATACCGTCACTAAGTCGGTACTACCGGGGGTGTGCGGTAGTTCCGCTTTTCAACAGCGGTACTACTGTTATGAGGATTTGCATCGAGACTCCAGAAAGCATGTTCTCTGGAAAAAATATACCGTCTTTTATGCGGAACGACCGACGTGCGGTAGTACCGCACTACAATTCCGGTTGTACCGTTCTCTGGTAGTACCGCGTGAACATGCCGGTACTACCGATTATCTAAACAGTGCAACGGATGCTTTTCATAGGAAAAAATCAATTTCATGCATGATCCTAAATTGATCCACAAAGCACATGAATGACTATCAAGTTACTTGGACATGATTCCTCTTAGTAGTACGGTATTTATCCTATAATCCGGTCTTCCAACCATATCTCCTAAGACCGGTAAAAGGTAAAAGATTTTTAATCTACTTGTACCTTGATTTTGAACTAATTTGATCTTCACGATATCCTTTAGCATGCTGCCTCACGATCGTACTTACCATTTGGACTTAACCTTGCAAGTACTCAACAAACACATAAGTCCATTCATCACATATCATCATTAATTACCAAAACCAATTTTTAGGGGCCTAGATGCTTTCAATCTTCCCCTGTTTGGTAATTGATGACAACATAACTAATGTTTGAGGAAGATTGATTTGAATATACTCCTTGAGTGAAAACAGGTATATATTCTATTTCTAACTTAACAATATAATTCTAATAAATAATTCAAAAGGAGTTGAAGTAGAATTTTATTCTTGTTAAGTTGGAATAAAGAAAGCTCCCCCTAAACATGTGCATATAAGGTATGGACGAGCTTTGCAAGCACAAGAGTTTTAAGAATTTTAGCAGAGTTTCTTTAGCATGTTAGATTTCGAGGGAAATGCAAGTAATAAGAGAAGCTTAAATAACAATTGCATTTCAAGAGCGTAAAATAGATGATGATCAACAAGTGCAACAGATAATTAACAAGACACTGATTAAGCACAACGTTAACTATTACAGTCATACGCAATCAAAACAAGTTCAAACAAGCTCCCCTTACTTTCAATACTACTACTACTTCTACTTCTCCCCCTTTGGCATCAAGGTACCAAAAACATCAAGCAGTTGGACCCGGAGAAGAAGGAGCTGCTGGGTCCTGAGAAACTGAATCCTGAGGAGGACGAACAGTCGTAGAAGGAGGAGCTGAAACAGCTGGAGCTGGAGAGACTGGAGCAACAACAGCAGGAGGAGCTGTGACCACTATAGGAGGAGCACCAGGTGGAGTACTGGGGCGACGACGCGTGAAATGCAGAGGAGGTGTTGGACGCGGAAGAGGTGGAAGTCGGTGTTCCATAGAGTCAACTGTCTCTGTCAGGACGGCAAGTCTGTTGTTAGTCTCATTCTGAAAGTCTGTAAGTGTTGTCCTCATCTCCTGCTGATTGACCTTAATCTGCATCAGATTATTTAGAATAAGAGTCTGAGTGGTAAGAATCTGAGCAAGAGTGGCTTGGCTCTGAGTGCCTTCTGCAGTTGCCTCCTCTGGGGCAATAGGTTCTGGCTGAACTACATACTCTTGCTGTGCTGGCTGAACAGGAGGTCCTTCTCTTGGCTTGTAGGCTTTATGAACAGTGCCTAAACCTCCTTGATACTCAATTTTACTGAGTATTAAGGCCATGATAAAAGGAGCATGATAAATCCTTTTTACCCTGTCATCTTTTGAAGAAGCTATACTTCTGATTATGACATCTACCACATCAAACTTCTTCCTCTTTGAGATAAGATCAATAATGTTCAAAGTATGTCCACGCACAACATCAAAATTTCCACTCTTGGGAAGAATAGTGTGATTAATAATCATATTAATCAAACTGGAAATGGGTAGCAAGCCATGAATTTTTCCTGGAACAAACCTGGCATTTCTGTCATAATGCTCTGTCCAGCTAGGAACCATCAGGGCAGGTCTGTCATAAATCTTCTCCCACATGCTGGATGAAGATACTCGCAGGACACGCTCAAAGTCAGTCTTTCTGCACTCCACATAGCGTGTCACTGTCATCCATTTCATCTTGGTAAAATCTGGAGAGACATAGAGAGTGGCATATAATTGTCTTATGATTTTCTGATCATAATCATGCTTCAGAGATACAAGTTCATGAAGACCAGCTTGCTGAAACATCTCATAAATGCTATTATATTTTTCCAAATTGTTAATATGAGGCCATTTTATCCACTTGTGATCAGCGAACTTTCTGTTCTGGCCATATACCTCCTCATAGACTTGCTCTTGGAATATTTTGTATGAAATCTGGGATTGATTGAGTTGCTGGGCAGGAGGTACTGATCCTTGTGTCGCAGAACAGCATAGTCATCAGCTGATATGAGCCTTAAGTTAATTTGAGGCTCTTCGGGATCTTCCATTTCTTCATCAGATGCTGCTGGAATTTCTTCTTCTGTATCAGATCCAGAACCTAACCCAGCTTGTGAGGATACTTCCTCATCTTCAGAATCATAAGCCGCTGGACCTTTGCCTTTGTCATGAGATTCTTCTACTGGATCTTCAGGAGGATGGAAGAAAGAAGATTGACCTCTACGAGGTCCAACTGATTGGCGAGTGACATTCCTTGTCCTTGCCATCTGAGTAAGGAGATGAAAGGTTACAAGGAGATCAAAAGATCAATCAAACTAGGATCAAAATGAATGAAATGACATTTGTGGTTCTGTCAGTAAAAACGGTAGTACCGCAAATCTTGGCCGGTAGTACCGCGTCCGGTAGTACCGAGCTCAAAGAGCGGTAGTACCGTGACCGGTAGTACCGTGCCCAAGGGGCGGTAGTACCGCTTTTACAGACCCGGTTCTAGGGTTTTGATTTTTAAGAGAAATTCGATGTTTATTGTGGTTTGAATCCAGGGAATAGATGTATAAACATCATTAAACATCAAATATGTTGTTTTGCCCCACTAGAATCTCAGAGAACCGCAACATTTTAGATCAAACTTGATTTAGACCTAGGGTTTGAGATAAAACGGTAAGAGCGAGGTTTTTAGACGATTTACCTCGAAGATTTGGAGGAGTGAAACCCTAGAGATGCTAGGAATCACCAGGAAGTGAAGAATCGCCGAAGAGATTTGAGGATCTTTGGAGTTCTTTGGGAGAGAGAGAGAGAGAGAGAAAAAGAGAGCGCCCGAGAGAGAAGACGGGAAAGTGAGAAACGGTAATACCGTTCGGAGAGAGAGAGAGAAACGGGTGAAGAGAACAGAACCCGCACAGTTTTCGTGATGCGGTAGTTCCGCATATTACCTCCGGTAGTACCGCACTGCGGTAGTACTGTGAATCAACTCCGGTAATTCCGATTTTTCGGGGACTACAAGGGTCAGCTCTGGATTTCTTCGAGATTTAGATTAATTTGCAAATGATCCTTAGCTTTACACTCAAATAAATATTGTTAAGGATCTTTATGCATAGAATAGACTAATGTCTATATATGAGAATATAGTTTTTATGAACCAAATTCTTTGCAAAAGTCTTGATTAGTAGAACCAAATATGATATCATCAACATAAATTTGATATACAAAGAATTCATCTTCTAATACTTTAGTGAACAAAGTTGAATCAATTTTCCCGATTTCGAATCCTTTTGAAACTAGAAAATCTCTAAGGCGTTCACACCATGCTCTAGGAGCTTGTTTAAGACCATAGAGCGCCTTGGAGAGTTTGTAGACATGATTAGGATTCTTAGAATCTTCAAAACCGGGAGGTTGTTCAACAAACACAAGTTCGGATATTTCTCCATTTAGAAAGGCACTTTTGACATCCATTTGAAATAATTTAATATCGAAGTATGATGCAAAAGCAAGTAATATACGAATTGACTCAAGTCTAGCTACGGGAGTAAAAGTTTCACCGAAATCCAAACCTTCGACTTGAGAGAAACCTTGCGCGACCAATTTTGCTTTGTTTCTTATAACCATACCATTTTCGTCTTGCTTGTTTCTAAACACCCATTTTGTACCGATGACATTGTGTTCTTTGGGTCGATCCACCAATATTCAAACTTCGTTTCGGATGAAATTATTAAGCTCTTCATGCATAGCAATCATCCAATCCGGATCATCAAGTGCTTCATCTATATTCTTTGGCTCAAGAGAAGAGACAAAAGAGTAATGTTCACAAAATGAAGCAACACGAGATCGAGTTTGAACACCCTTACTTACATCACTCAATATTTGATCTATTGGATGATCTTTTGAAATCGCATTGTGGATTCTTGGTGGTAGATTGGATGGTTGATCATCTTCATTATTGTTTTCTTCCACTTGAATTTGACTTGTTGTGAAAGAGGTAGGAGGTTCAACTTGAGTAGAAGATGACAGTTCATCTTTAGGTTTGATGTCGTCAATTTGCATATTTTCCATGGCCTTTCTTAAAAATTCATCACCTACATCATTCAAATTCTCATGCCCTTCTTGGGAGCCGTTAGTTTCATCAAATTGAACATCGTTTCTTTCCTCAACTAAACCGGAGTTTTTGTTGAAGACACGATATGCTTTGCTATTTGAAGAGTAACCAAGCAAGAAACCAACATCACATCGGCTTGCAAATTTCGAAAGACGAACACCCTTTTTCAAAATATAACATTTGCAACCAAAAACACGAAAATAAGAGATGTTCGGTTTTCTTCCAACAAGGAGTTCATAGGAAGTCTTTTTCAAAAAGCGATGTAAATAAAGAAGATTTATGGCATGACAAGCGGTGTTAATTGCTTCCGCCCAAAAGCTATCGGAAGTATTATACTCATCAAGCATTGTCCTAGCCATTTCAATTAATGTACGATTTTTTCCTTTCTACAACTCCATTTTGCTCCGGAGTGTAGGTTGTAGAGAGTTCGTGCTTTATTCCAAGTTCATCACAAAAGTCTTCAACTTTAGTATTCTTGAACTCGGAACCATTATCACTACGGATTTTCTTTATTTTAAAATCAAATTCATTTTGAGCCCTTTTTGCAAAACTTTTGAAGATTCCGGAGGTTTCGCTTTTGTCATCTAGAAAGAACACCCATGTATATCTAGAGTGATCATCCACGATAACTAAACAATAGCTATTTCCCCCGATACTCTTATAGGTTGTTGGCTCAAACAAATCCATATGTAAGAGTTCCAATGGTTTAGAGGTTGACATGATACTCTTGGAAGGGTGAGAGCTTGCGACTTGTTTACCGGCTTGACAAGCACTACAAAGTCGATTTTTCTCAAACTTCACATCTTTCAAGCCAACAACTAGATCATGTTTGAAAAGCTTTTTAAGTTGAATCATGCCAACATGAGCTAGCCTTATATGCCAAAGCCAACCTAAAGAAGTTTTTGCAATTAAACAAGTTTGTAAGCATGATACATTTGAGGAGAAATCTACAAAGTAAAGATTTTCAAATCTAAAGCCTTTGAAAACTAAAGCATTATCCTTTACACTTGAAGTTGAAACACCTTCATTTGAGAAACAGCAAATTAAGTCAAGATCACAAATTTGAGCAACAGATAATAAATTGAAATTAAGTGATTCAACTAAAGATACATTAGAAATGGAGAGGTCATTTGAGATAGCGATTTTACCCAATCCTATTACCTTTCCTTTACTATTGTCTCCAAATGTGATCTTATCACTTCCTTTTACGTTCTCGAATGTGGTGAACATTTTTCTATCACCGGTCATGTGTTGAGTGCATCCACTATCAAGCACTCAATGTTTTCCACCGGTCTTGTAGTCCACCTACAAAACAAGAATCAAGTTCTTTTAGGTACCCAAATTTGTTTGAGTCCTTGGAGGTTAGTGACCAAGGTTTTAGGCACCCAAATAGCATTCTTTTTAGCGCCTAAAATCGAAGTGCCAATAAATCTTGCAATTATTTTACCATCTATAGATTTCTTAAGCATGTAGCAAGAATCATAAATGTCATAGGATTTAACATTAATATTTAAGCAAACATTTGATATGTGTCCTACCTTACCGCATTTATTGCAATATTTACCACTTTACTTAACAAACCTTGGAGGTTTGTTTACCGGTTTCTTACCTTTCTTGGGCATATACCCAAGTCCTTCCTTATTGAATGAGCACCTTTGCTCACTCAATAACTTGTCAAGGGTTGCTTTACCCTTGAAGCATCTTTCCAAGCTTTTGCTTAGCTTGGTGGCTTGCTATTTCAACTCATTGTTTTCAACAATTAGTAAAGGATCACAAGTATTTGTAATTGAATCATCATTTGAGCAACAAGGTATGGATAGCAAATCATCACAAGAAGTATAAATACTAGACATGGATTTTGTATTTGACATATTTTCTACTCTAGGCATCTCATTCATTAAATCACAAGTAATACCAATATTTGAATGTGATTTTTCTATATCTTTTAGGAGGAGAGAATCATGAGCTTCCTTTAGCTCCTCATAAGAATCTTTTAGAGAGATATACTCTTTCTTTAAGACTTTAAATTTTAATTTCTCTTTTCCAATATACTTATTTAGATCTTCAACCATGTCCATTAATTCATCATATGAAGGAGCATTATCATCAATGGATTTTACCTTATCTCCTTTTGCCATAAGGCATGTAGGAGACACGAAGAGTGAATGGGCTTTCTTTATGGCGATACCGACAAGTCCTCTTTTCTTAAAAGACTCTTCATCACTTGATTCGGATTCGGAATCCGAATATTCTTCATCGGAATCCCACTCTCCAATGCGAGCTTCATTTTTGCCCCTTTTGTGAAGCCTTTTGAAAAGCTTCTTCTTTCCGTTGAATTCCTTCTTCTTTGATGGTTTATCTTTGTCATCATTCTTGTTGGGGCAATTTGAGATTATGTGTCCCTTCTCATCACATCCATAACAACGAATGTTGCTATATCGCTTGTTGTCACTTGAGGATTGCCCTTTCTTGAACTTGTTGAAATTGAAGTTTCGATGTGGACGTGTTCTCATGAATTTCTTCATTGTCCTCACAAGAAGAGCATAGTCTTCATCCGAGTCTTCCTCTTCATCCTCGTCGTCACTTGACTCCACTTTAGCCTTGAAAGCGATAATTTTCTTCTTGGATGAAGATGATTCCAAGAGCTCTTCCTTGTCCTTCTTGTATAGTTCGTTAGTGATGAGGTTGCCCAAAAGTCCGGTTGGTGTCATTCTTGGCAACTCGGGAGAGTTGAGAAATAATATCACCAACGTCTCATATTTATCCGGGAGAGCCCTAAGCATCTTGCGCACAATATCAACATCAAGAAGGTTAGTGCCAAGACCTTTGAGTTCATTCACAATGTTGTTGAGTCTTGAATACATCTCAGTGATGTTTTCATGAGGCAACATTATGAATGTCTCATATTTAATCCGAAGCCTATGCAATTTGGCTTCTTTGACCGTGGATGTGCCCTCATGAATTTCAAAGAGGGTAGTCCAAATAGTATGAGCGGTTTCCAAATTACTCACCCTATGGAACTCATCCGCGTTCAAAGCACCAAAGAGAGCATTCATAGCTTGAGCATCCTAATGAGCATTACGTTTATCTTGAGCCATGACATTTGTAGGATCAAGAGATATAACATAACCCTCATTTACAATTTTTCATATGTTCGGACTCATGACCTTTAAGAAAATGGACATTCTAATTTTCCAATAGGAATAATTTGAGCCATCAAATAAAGGAGCCTTTTCTATATGCATACCCTCACTAGCCATCCTTTCTCTCTTAGACGGTAAAGTCTAACAAATTAAGAGACCAAGCTCTGATACCACTTGTAGGATCAAGAAAAACCGACTAGAGGGGGGTGAATAGGAGGTTTTTAAACTTTTAAACAATTTGACGAGATAAGCCAATTAATAACTTAGTCTAAACAAGTTATACTTCTAGCTAAGCAATATAAGCACAAAGACCAAACTAGAAATATAAATGCGGAAGAGTAAAGACTAGAAATAACCACAATGAGACAACGATGTTTTCCCGTGGTATCGAAGACTTGCCGGTCTTCACTAGTCCACGTTGAGGGAGCTTGAACCAATCAAGCCGGCTCCACGTATTAAGCCTTTCCTCGATCACTATTGGTTGTTCTTCCTCCACTCCGGAGATGGTGAACACCAAACCACTCACAATTTAGGCACCGAGCCTCTTCACAATCTTCTTGAAGAGATCACCGTGCAATCACCGCCAAACCGTCTAGGAGTTTGGCAAAACTCCAAGAGCAACAAATCAAGGACCTTCGCTTGACGACACTCAAGTGCAAGAGGATCAACTAGAATGATGAATGCACTTAAATGAGTTCAACAACCTCCCAATGAGTGAACAAATGAGTGAACAACCTCCCAATGAGTGCACTTCTTCTAAGTTACTTCATATTTTCTTCGACGAATTATCCTTAATCACCGAGTATTTTACCTCATCAATGAGACATTGACGGACTATACTGATAGTCTTTCGATCTATCACTTTCCAATCTTCATCAGATATCTTTTCCAGTTGTCCCCTTCAAGAGCATCGATTAACCCTTGTTGAACGAGAACATCCTTCACCACACATTGCTTCACGCTGAAATTTCCTCCGGCGTCAAATTTCTCTAACTGACTCCATATCGCTGGCATCGATCTCAATCTTGTGCTTCTAGACACTTTGCTAACCTTCTCACAAATGAGATTAATCTGACCTTAGCTCTAATACCACTTGTTATACTCTGATACCCCTTCTTATGCTCAGCAACTTCTAGATTGGATTAGAGTTTGTGAGATACGACACGAGCATGCACGGTATCAAGAATGAAGTAGATGAATCTCGTAGAGAGAACAAAAAAAACACGACGAAGCAACCACAGTGAGAGAAAAATTTGGCGAAACTGACCGCAAATTCTTTAAGGACAACCTCAAAAAAGTAAATAAAATTGTCGTTCTCTCACAACCCTCTCGGACCTTTTAGGATCCTCGAATCCTTACTCTATACAATATTTTAGTGCTAAAGAATAACTTGACATCTAATCCTCTCGTGTCCTCTGCTTAGGATGATTTTTTTTTGTTTGGCTTGCTTTTTGGGTTTCTATGGTCACCTCTCATGGGTTTATATAGTCCTTTAGTTCTCCTCCAAAGTGAAATAGGAATCCCAATACTATTAATATTCATCTAGAAATTCATGCAACACACCTCTTCAAGACCTAAAGAAATAAAATATGAGTCATTCTGTCTCAATAGTTAACGTGTCATATCAAGGTTTGGTCTATAGAGTTAACCACTGCCTTGTCATGGTTTAGATAATGATTACTGGTTGAACCTCCATTGACAGATTTTCACACACAAAAAAGATCAGTTTTGAATTAGCTAGAAATTGACGTGTTCGATTTACTTCGCGTATCGTACATGCGTCTGTCCTTATATGCCAGTCCTCAGCTTTATCTTCAGTACTATTTTAGTCAGAAAACACGTACAATCGTACAAAACTTTGCTGGTTTTCGAACGGAACACAATGTGCTGCATGAGACTATACCTAGCTAATTAAGGTATTTCCAATCATCTTCCGAAAATCGTTCAATATAATGAGGCCAGGGAAGGGTTTGATGCTTCCTGGGTTAACGAGTCATCATCGTTTGCACAGGGATAAGTTAAGCCTAATGTGTTTGTCATCATCGAGTTCTGGAGAATAATAGCAGAATTCCTGTGCGAGTCTTTGAGCTGTATTTTTATTCGGTTCCATGTATACAGGCTAATAAGATGGAGTGCCTGTAGATATATATGAGTACATAAACTTAGGGCTAAACAAGAAAACATGACATGAACCCTAGCTCCAATCTCATGAACACCTACATAAACATTAGATGCGGAAACATTAGGGTGCTTACCCGAACCAGATGATGCCATGAGGGGGTGATGAGCTGATGGTGTAGATGCGTCGGCGTTTGATGAAGATGGTGACGGTCGTCGGTGGTAGCAGAGGATGTCGAGGACGAGAGCGGTGTAGTCGCAGCGTCGACAAGATCAGGTCTTCGTCCACCTTAGCACCCGTGAGAGATCGGGATTGTGTGGGGATTTTAGTGGCCAAGAACAACCACGTCAGAAGCCTGCCGAACCCCTTCTATTTATATGGCGCTAGGTGACCGGGACCCAAACCAAAACGGCAGTTGGTCGCGCCACCGATCATGGCGCGAGGGAAGACAGTGTCTCCCTGGAATCTCGGGGTTGTTAGCCGAGAGATCAACCCAACATTCTCCCCTTTGATCATAAGGCTAACATCATAAGCCCATTCTCAATAAAACAGCACACCAAGATAATGCGTCGTATGACCAATGAAGTGTAATACAACCTCAGTATCTATAGTGTACTATCCTATCTTGAAATGGATATTCATTATACTTAATGGGAGTTGGTTTACTTTAAAGTCCTTTTATCCAGAATCAGAGGCTTTCCAATAAACCCATGCCGGCAACATGATCACGAAAAATATTGGGTGGTAAGCCTTTAGTAAGCGGATCCGCAAGCATTGACTTAGTACTAATATGCTTGATACTAATGGTTTGATCCTGAATTATATCTTTCACAACATGATACTTAATGTCAATGTGTTTGGCAGCACCACTTGACTTGTTGTTACTTGCATAAAAGACTGCAGGTTCGTTATCGCAGTATAAGGTGAGTGGTTCGAAATGCCGTCTATCACTCTAAGTCCCGGATAAAGTTCTTAAGCCATACTGACCTGCCGGTGGCCTCATAACATGCCACAAACTCAGCTTGTATCGTTGAAGATGCCGTAAGGGTTTGTTTGGAGCTTTTCCACGAGATAGCTCCTCCAGCGAGTGTGAAGATATAACCTGACGTGGATTTCTTAGTATCAACACATCCCGCAAAATCTGAATCTGAATAACCAATAACTTCAAGGTTATCAGAAATCTTATATGTGAGCATGGAATTCTTAGTAGCCTGCATATAGCGCAAGACTTTCTTAACGGCCCTCCAGTGGTCCGGTCCTGGATTTGACTGATATCTGCCAAGCATCCGATTCTAAAGCTAAATCGTATGCGCGTGCATACTTGAGCATACATAATGCTACCAACAGCTGAAGCATAAGGAACCGACTTCATCTGATCAGTTTCATATTGGTTCCTTGGACATTGAAATGTCCCAAACTTATCGCCCTTAACAATAGGAGCAGGCGAGCCAGAGCGCTTATGCATATTGTATTTCTTCAGTACTCTGTCAACGTATGCCTTCTGAGATAAACCTAATATTCCTTTGGACCTATCTCGGTGAATCTCAATGCCAAGAACGTAAGAGGCATCACCAAGATCCTTCATATCAAAATTAGATGAAAGAAATCTCTTGGTTTCAAACAGCATATCCTTGTCGCTGCTGGCCAATAAGATGTCATCCACATAAAGCACTAAGATGGTGAATTTACTCCCCTTGAACTTAACATATATGCAATTATCAACTTCATTTTCTTTAAAACCAAAATTTCTTATTATTTTATCGAATTTGAGGTACCACTGCCTCGACGCTTGTTTCAAGCCATAAATTGATTTCTTAAGTCGACATCCCAAATGCTCCTTGCCTTCCACGACAAAACCTTCCGGTTGAGCCATGTAAACATTTTCTTGCAATTCGCCATTAAGAAATGCCGTTTTAACATCCATCTGATGCAGCTCTAAATCATAATGAGCTACAAGTGCCATAACTATTCTGAATGAATCTTTAGTTCAGACAGGAGAAAATGTGTCATTATAATCAATCCCCTCTCTTTGTGAGAAGCCTTTTGCTACAAGCCTTGCTTTGAACCTTTCGATATTTCCCTTAGAGTCGTGTTTGGTTTTGTAGACCCATTTACAGCCTACTGTTTTGACTCCGTCAGGAATGTCTACTAAGTCCCATACATCATTAGTGCTCATAGACTTTAGTTCATCCTTCATGGCATCAAGCCACTTAGGAGAATGTTCACTCATTATGGCCTCCTTATAAGAGGTGGGATCGTCTACCTTCCCTACATCATTAATATCCTCATTCATATATACAACATAATCATTCGGGATGGCGGATCTTCTCTCCCGCTGTGATCTTCTAATAGGTTCATTAGTTATAACAGGAGACTGCTGAGGCTCATCATTAGGTGCAACATTAGGAATTTCAGATACCTCAACAGCGGGTGCAACAACAGTATTTTCTACTGGAGGTGCAGTCACCTGAGGCACAGGAATAAAGGTCTCTGGGATGAGCGGTGAAGGAACATAAACCCGCTTTTCCTCAAGATCTATTTTCCTGGGCTCCAGCTCCTCATTATTCTCTAAGAACACAGCATGCCTTGTTTCTACAAACTTAGTTGTCCTATCAGGACAGTAAAAGCGATACCCTTTGGATCTATCAGGATATCCAATAAAATGACAACTTATTGTTTTAGGGTCTAATGTTCCAATATGTGGATTAAAAATCTTAGCTTCAGCACGACAACCCCACACTCGTAAATATTTCATACTCGGTTTTCTCCCAGTCCATAATTCATAAGGTGTCTTAAGTACTGATTTACTGGGAACCCGATTAAGAATATGTGCAGCTGTTTTTAGTGCTTCCATCCACAAACTAATGGGTAAACTAGAGTGGCTGAGCATGCTCCGTACCATATCCATAAGTGTACGGTTGCGTCTCTCAGCTACTCCATTCTCACGAGAGGTTCACCTGGCATAGAATACTGGGCAACAATGCCATTTTCTTGAAGAAACTTAGCGAAAGGGCCAGGAATTTGTCCATAAGAGGCATGTCTTCCATAATATTCTCCCCCACGGTCCGATCTTACCACTTTAATTCTTAAGTTGTGCTGATTTTCAACTTCAGCCTTAAATATCTTAAATTTATCAAGTGACTCAGATCGGTCTTTAATGGGAAAGATGTAACCATAACGGGAGAAATCATCAGTAAATGTGATGAAAGAATCAAAACCATCTACTGATGTCACAGGAAAAGGACCACAAATATCAGTATGAATTAATTCTAAGAGTCCTGTGCTGCGAGTAGCTCCCTTCTTTATTTGTTTCACAAATTTTCCTTTAATGCAATCAATGCAAAGTTAGTGGTCTCAGTCAGAGAAATCTAATGGATGGAGAATCTCTTCCTTAATGAGACGCTCCATTCTCCCTTCAAATGTGGCCTAAACGACAGTGCCATAATTTCGAAGAAGTCTCATTATTCTTTTTACCTTTAGCATCACACACATTCAAGGATACAGGAGATTCATTAAGGGAAAGCATATAGAGTTTGTCTCGTCTAAAAGCAAGACCAATAACATTAGAATCAAACGTAATAATACATTTATTATCACCAAAAATACACTTAAAACCTTCATCGTCCAACAAAGAAACTGAAATTAAATTCCTCCTAATAGAAGGAACATAAACTACATTATTGAGACGAAGCGAGAAGCCGTTATCTAAGCCTAATGTAATTGATCCTATTGATTCCACTTCGGCTTCCTTTCCATCCGCGACTTTAAGGCTTCGCTCCCCCTTTCTTAGGATTCTCGCGGTATGGAATCCCTGTAAAGAATTAGTAACGTGCACAGTTGCACCTGAGTCAATCCACCAGGAATTAATGGAAAAATTAGCATAAAGTGTTTCATCAACAAAAGTTATTGTATCATTACCCTTCTTTGCGAGCCACTTTAGAAATCCGACACAGTCCTTCTGAAAGTGCCATGATCTGCATGAAATGACATTCACCCCTTTAGGTGCTCCAAATAGAGCCACATGAGGCTTAGGTGCAGTGTGCACTTTAGGCCCGACTTATCAAGATTGGGGAGAACGCCACTTCTTTTTAGATTTGAAGTCCCTTGGAACTTTCTTTTATTGGAGCCACCTACTTGAAGTGCAAGATCCTCTTTTCCGTCCTAATTCTTTCCTCCTCTCGAACACACATGGCGATTAAATCGCTCATGTTCCACTTTTCTTCTCGAGTATTATAGTTGATCTTGAAAGTCAGATACTCGGAAGGGAGAGAGGTCATAATGAAATGAACTAGGAAACCATCGAAATCTCCATGTCCATTCCTTAAGTTTTCCGCCATATCGGTCATCATCATTATGTGTTCTCTAATCTGCCGGAACCATCATACTTAGTTGTCAAGAGCCTCGAATCAGCATCGCATAAACTTTTGTGGAGCCCTTAAATTTTTCTTCAAGCGATGCCGATACTCAGTAGCTTTTGAGAATCGGGATTGCTCCCCTGATCCCAACTGAAATGGAGGTCTTCATTATCATAAGTGATAGACGGTTGGACCGCTCCCATTTCTCAGCATTAGTTTCATAAACTTTCTTTTTGTCATCATAATTTTCTTCACCCTCGGTAGGGGGAATGGGAGCTGGCACCCTTAATGCATAATCGAGATCTAATACCCCAAGGACAACATGGATCCTCTCCTTCCAGGAGGGAAAATTACTCCCGTAAGTCGCTCAATGTTGTCGATGGTGGCAGCGACATTTGATGCATTTATTGCTGAATACAAAATACAGGGCACAAAAATAGAAATAATCATAAGAATATGTTGCATGCAATTAACCCTACGTTGGTCTGATTAATAACACACAAAAACTATAGTTCTAATTCACATCACCGTTGGGCAGATAATGAAAAAGAACTAATTAATTAATATGGCTACATATAATTATAATCAACGTTGGTCAGAATATAATCATATGCATATACATAATGCCAAAAACATAAAATGTAAAAGTCTCTAATTAAAATATCTCGTTGGTTCAATTCTAATCAGAGACTAAGCATAATATTAGGCAATAATACATTATTCATAATATATCATAATTTAGGCATCAAAATTATAACTAAAAACAGTGCTCAAAAGGGATTATACATAAAAGAATAGCACTGAAAATAAAAGAAAAAGAGAAATCCACTGTTCATGGGCCGCACAAAAGAAATCGGCCCAAAACTCACGCGCGGCCCAAACTGTGCGCGCGGCCCATCATGCGCGCGCAGCCCACACGCGCGCTTGCCAGCCCGAGATGCATAATCGCCGTCCGATCTAATCGGACGGCCGAAAATTGTTCAGCCCAAAACGCTCTCGCCGGCCTGCTAAACGGTGACCCTTCGATCTCATCGGACGGCTGAGATTCGTTGCGGGCGGGTTAAAAATCCCCGAAAACCTAACCCTAGCTCATTTCCTTCTTCTCCTCGCGAAGAACACGGAGCGACGCAGCGGCGCGAGCAGAGAAGTGGCGACGCGAGCGGAAGGAAGCGACGCCCCCGCAGCGCTGCCCGCCGGCGAACACGAGGATGAGTGAAGCGGCATTTGACGACATGAGGCGGCGCCACCTCAGCCCTCCTCGCCGGCGCGTGCGTGCAACCGAGGTTGCGCGCACGGCCGTCGAGTGGGGCTACGGTGGTGCCCGAGACCGGAGCGAAGACCGGATCTCCAAAAAACGTGAGTAACTTTCGCCGCATCTAGATTAGGGTTTTAATTTTGGGGTCTAAGTGTAACAGCCCTAACTTAGGGTTTGTATTTCAAATGTAAAATTTTGAGGAGAAATAAAAACTTTTGTTGTCTCTTCAAATCATTTGAAAGTTTTTACAATTTTCCCTAGCAATTTCCAATTTGTAGAATTTAATTCTTGTGATTGGAAATTGTTGTTATCAGATTCTTAGCCTTCAAACTTGTGATCATCCTCTGAAACTATTTTTCCTAGCATCTTGATCATCCTATCTACCTCCCTGAATTATTTCACAATTTTTAGATTTTGTTTGCTATTTCTAATGGCCAAGTCAACTCTGTTTGAAATCTGGTCAAACTCCCTGTACAGCAGCTTGTGAATTTTCTCTAGAACAATGCAGTGCATAAAAAGTTCTGGAAAAATTATACAAGGTTGTTCTCTGTCTCTAGTAGCTACCATAAAAATTTCAAAATTTTTGGAGCTCAGGAGCTACCTTTAAAAATTTCCCAAACCTTCTCTGTCTTTTAAATCAAATTCTAAAAGTACTGTTCCTCGGGCCCGAACCCAACCTCTGGCTCGAGTCCGACTCGCGCCACTGGACTCGGTCGCGTCAACTAGCTGCACCGCGCGTGAGTCCAATCGATCGTGACCGTCCGATGCAAATCGAACGATCCACGTTGCGTGAGCAACCGACCTGTCCGAATGCATACATCAATCCCGACCGTCCATCTCAGATCCAACGGTCGGAGCGATTCAGATCGAGTCAAACCACCGGTTCGCACCGTTTCGTCAGTCGCTGACAGGGCGGTCCCACCTGCAGGTTGTTTCCGCCACGTCACTTCGCCATGCTCAGCGCACCGCTCGCCCGCGCGCTCTCGCCGGCTTCGCCGCCTACATGCGTGCTGCCACCTCACCTCACCGGTCTTTTCACCGCCCACCGTCTCACCTCGCCGCCTCCGCCTGCTCCTACAAAAGCCATCGAGGGTTTTCCCTACCTCGTTTTCGTCTCCATTGCCGTTTTTCTCCACTGAGCTCTTGGAGCCGTGAGCGCCCGTGACGCTCCGGCGTTCTCGCCGCTCCGGTGATCTCCGAGCACGGTGACCGCGCCACGGTGTGTTCCACATCCTCGGGAAGTAAACCTCAAGGAATTTCGGGTTTCATCGCTGTGGAGCTGCGCGTGGCCTTTCTTCTCCAAGTCCGCCAAACCGCCTTTTCCACCGCGCGTCTTCTCGGTGAGCTCCACTCAATTCTTCGCTCGGTGAGCACCACCGACTCCACCTTTCTTCTCCACTCTCTCACTCGTCCCCTCGCTCACCCCGTGCTCCTGCCGCCGTTAATCACCTTGCGCCGCCAGGCTCTCGTCGCCGGCCACTCCGGTGCCTCTCTGTCGTCGCCAAGCACACCGGTGAGTTCCTGGTAACTCACTGATGCCCATGCGCGCGCTAAATTTCATTGTCTTCCTCTCTAGTGCAGTCGCGCCTTGTCACTCCCACTGCCGGCCGCCGTGCTCTGTCGCCGCGCCACCTCAGTTCTTCTCCGGCGAACCCGCGACCACCCTTAGCTTCAGCAACCTCTGGGCGACCCATTTTGACCGTCGCACAGCTCGCGCCGCCACTCTTTCACCGGCGTCGAACCCAGGTCCAGAGCCTCCCTGTTCTTCTGTTATTCCCCTCTCTGTCTGTCTGACAGTGGGGTCCACTCCTTCAAAACCAGTTCATTAGTTTCTAATCGTGATTAGGAATGTTCTTTAGTTCACTCTCATGCATGATCAAAATGGGTATTGGAAGTTTGAAAGTATTTTAGTGTGATCTCTGAAATTTTGTCTCCGTTGTTTCGCCTGTCGTGGCTAAATTCTAGTTCGTGTTTATGCTTTGGATTCTCGTTTAGTGCTAGTTGGCTCCCTTTTGTTGTGATGGTTAGCATGAAATCAGTTAGTTAGTGTCTTTAAGTTTCAAAGCTCTTGTTGTCATGTATAATCATAAGGGATAGTTAGCTATTCATTTTATTGTCTCTGTACTTGTGATATGTAGTTTAGTGAGGAAAGGTCTTGTAGTGATAGCATGCTGTAATTGTTAACCTTCCTATATGTTGGTGTAATGTTTAGGTGTGTTAGTACCTGAAATTTTATTAAGGCCAACCATAATTAGAATTTTGTTTAACACCTCATAGTTGGATTATTGACTAGTTAATATTGTCAATAGCTGTTGTTGATTTATTAACTTGATGATTAAATAATAGATGTGCACACAATCACCATCAAAGCCTGTCCAAAGTGTAAAGCATGTTAGAAGTTTGATTTTGTGGTTAACCTAGCAAATGTGTGGATGGGTCCCTGTAGTAATTATTTTGTCGTTCTTTGTGATAGTCTAGCCTTGGTGTATCTGTTGGTGTTTGTATTGATGTTTGAGTTTTGCCGGTGTTATTCGTTCTTATTCGCTGTTTTGTTAATCGTTAGGATTCGATATTTGCGGCAACCCTGAGGACGATCCTCCGCAAAGATATTGAGCAACAAAGACCTGTGCAAGCGGTTTGATCATATTCATCCCAGATTTTAAAGTCTAATATTTTGTTTCAAATTGTATGTATGCATTGCTTAATTTGTGTTAAATTGATTAGTTAAATCCAGTGTTGCATATCCTGTAGGCAAAATATTGATCTCTACTACCGAGCCTAGGTTATTTGTCGTGATTAGAGATCATTGGATGATCTCTTGTCACTTAGTAGATCCGGTCAACTTGCTTAGACATGCTTAGCTATCGGTAGAACTGGGCGGTTATCGACTTTAGTCGGTAACCTTGATCACACAAACTTTACTACAACTTTATGTTTCAGCATTTTGCTATGCTTACTTGCAAAACTAAAACCAAAACAAAAATGATTTAGACGCGGCACAATGGTAAGATTGGTGTGATCTTTTGGGTGTGATCGAAAGGTGCCCGGTCAATTAAGGACCGAACATCTTGTGAGTTTTTGTTATCCAGCATTTCGCGTGCTAACCACACTAGAGGGTATGGGACCTCTCTTGACCTAGTACTTTGGCGTGTATCGGTCCCGGTCGCAGGAGGTCGCAGAGGGACGGAGGTGGGAGCATGGTAGTTGTCCAAAAGCTTTATCCTGAGTGGGTAGTTGTCTTTTCGGCTTTACCATGTAAGCGTATGGTGTTTCTACCCATACGAGCGCCTCGGGGTTGATACACAATATTGGAAACAGTCTCGTAGGACTTAGCTGTGGCCGGCATACCTTCGAAGTGTTGCTTGGCTTAAAGGCGGTCTGAGGTGTGGGTACAGTGGTACACCCCGCAGGTTTAAAACTATTCGAATAGCCTCGTCCTAGGTGATGGACACGCTTGGGTAAGCTTATCGAGAGTTAGACTACAACATTTAAACTAAAACTTGATGGGTGGTACGGATCTGGGATTCGTGCTATTGTTGTGGTGACTATTGGGATAGTCACTTCTAGGTTGTTTGTCTTTCGCTTTTGTTATTATTATCCTTCATCTGTTATTTCAATCTTAAAAATGAATTGCAAACTTGCCTTCAAATCAGATTACCTTATTGCAAATGAAAATTGGCTTTATGCAAATAAAACATATGGCCCCACTAAACAAGCCCGCATGTAGCATATTAACAGTCCGCTAGTTCACACGTCGGTCTTGCGGTACAAAGACAATCTTTGTACTCGTGTGCTTTGCTTAATGTTTTGTTGCAGAGGAAGAAGGTGAGCCTCGTGGTCCTCACTTCGTGAGTCAGGCTGCCGCCGTGGGTGACGACTAGTCTTGGCGGTCCGGGCCGATGCCTTGTGGGTTGAAGGCACACCGATTGGCTTTGTTTATAGCCATCTTATGGCACTTTGCTTCATTGTCTTTTCGTTGTTATTTGTGTATCTTGTGGCCATCGGCCATTGTCTCATAATATCTTTACTATTTGTTTATCTTCCGCTTGGAAGTGTGGTGTTTGGACTCTATGTGTGGAATGGAGTTGATGTCTAATTTTGTACCGGTGTGTATATCGCTCGGGAAGTATACATATCTCGAGGATCGATTTATTTGATTTGTGATGCTAGGACCGGTGGTTGGTTAAGCATTACAAACCAAATAAACTGGGGTCCTCACAGAGTTGGTATCAGAGCCATTCTGACCGTAGTAACCCAAGCATAGTCGTCCTTAGGATATTTTGAAAGTCTTATTTTCAAATCATAAAAAGGTTTATGAAAACCTAGGCAGATTCTCAGATTTTATTCCTTACCTATCTTAGCTTTCTACTCTCATCTTACTCTAATTTAAGTTTTGAAACTTGGTTTCTCTCTTTACCTTTCAAAAGATAGTTACTACTGGTAGAATCAGTCTTTGAGAGAACCATAGAGAATTAGTCTAATTAAAATTTGTGGGAGCATAAGGGTAAGATATGTATGAGTTGCTATGTGTCTGATTTTTGCTGGTCGAACTTTATCCTGCCTTGTGTTTGTTTCTGGACTGCTTTCATGAATTTTGGGCTTTCTTGCTCTTAAATTTGTTGCTAACTTGTCTTAGTAAAACAGATGGCCGGAGAACGCGTGGCGATCAGCAGTGGTCATGATGAGGAGCTTCCCCTCCTCCGACCATGGTCGAGGTTCTCGCCGATCGAGCGAAACCGCATGGACCGACGCGCATCTTGGAGGTTATTGCTAGGAACACCTCCACTCGCCGGTGGTGGCGGCCACCGGACTCGCGGGGACTTGCAGAGTTCCTCCGCACACACCGCCGACTTACTCCCGCTCGAGGACCCTCTCGATGCGGACGATTGGTCGCGCATGGTTGAGCGAAGCTCAACATAGCTCGATGCCGAGCGCAGACAAGGCACTCTTCGCGCCCCACCACCTTGAGGGCGCAGACTCTCATGGTGGGAGAACTATCTCGCCATGCACCCGCGGGCCATGTGGTCGCGTGGGAGGAGTTCCGGTCGACTTTGTCGGGCCCACATCCTGCACGGCCGATGAAGTCAAGAAAAGGAGTTCCTCGCGCTCAAGCAAGGGCGCAAGTCTGTGACGGAGTACTTGTACGAGTTCAATCATCTGGCTCGTTATGCTCCGGGGGAGGTGGCCTCGGATGAGGCTAAGCAGGAGAAGTTTATGGATGGTTTGTCCGAGGAGCTGCAGGACAAGCTATCCATTGTGGACTTCTCAGACTTTCAGGCCTTAGTAGATAAGGCCATTGTTGCAGAGCATAAGGCAAAGGCGCTGGGCGAGTCCCGCAAGCGCAAATGGGAGGCGATCGCCTACTCACACCACCTCGTTCGCCTCGCACGGCCGGCACCATGGTCCGTTCTTTTGCTCCACCGCGCCGAGACCATCTCGCACCAGCTCCTCGCCCACCGCAGCCGTGAGCCAGCCACGCGGCGCCGCGATCCAGACAGAGCGGCCCCGCAATCCGGCGCCGAGGTGACTTGTTTTCGCCGCCACAACAAGGGCCATTATGCGAATGCTCGCCTCGAGTGTTGCAGCGAGCCTCGCCCTAATGGAGGACGCGGCGGGAGCGGTCACCGCCGACCGTAAGATTATTCGAAGACCAGTGCGAGCAATGGTCGAGTCAACCACCTTTCACCGAGGAGGCTCGAAGCGCCGATGTCGTGATGGGTACACTTCTTGTTAATTTCGCCCCGCTGCGGTATTATTTGATTTCGAGCATCGCATTCTTTTATTTCAAGATCATTTGTCGCCGCTAGTGGTCTTCACGTGTTCCTTTGGGAGTTCCTTTGCTCATCCGCTCTCCGGTCGGAAATGAGAGCCGATTTCTGATGTCGGGATGTTCCTATCATAGTTGAAGGAGTGGGGTTTTGGCAAATCTCATTCGCTCGGTTCGCGAGTCCGATGTGATTCTTGGCATGGATTGGTTGTCCCAACACTTGGGGCAAATCGATTGTGCCAGAAGATTGTCTATCTTACCAGCTTCTTCGGGTGAGCAAGTCGGGTTTCGCCACGCCTTCAGGCCCGTGTCTATGTGCATTAGAAGCAAAGCCACCTTGCAAATTCAAGATGTTCCCATAGTATCCGACTTTGTGGATGTCTTTCCGAAGATTTGCTCGATGCCTCGGCTCGAGACACGAGTTTGTCATCGAAGTTGTTGCCTGCATCGCTCCGATTTGAAGGCGCCAGATCGGATGCCTCCCAATGAGCTAGAAGAATTGAAGAAGCGCTTGGCGAGCTCCAAGCAAAGGGTTTCATCCGTCCCGTTCGTCTCCTTGGGGTTGTCCGGTGATCTTTGTGAAGAAGAAGGACAAGACTTTGCGCATGTGTGTTGATTACCGCCCTCTCAATGAGGTGACGGTGAAGAACAAATATCCTCTCGCCCGCATTGATGATCTTTTGACCGCTTGTCCGAGCTCGTGTGTTCTCCAAGATTGATCTCGAGATCGGGCTATCATCAAGTCCGGATCAGGGCTGAGGATATTCCGAAGACGGCTTTCACTACTCGTTATGGCCTGTACGAGTACACCGTCATGTCTTTCGGATTAACCAATGCTCCAGCTTTGTTCATGAACCTTATGAATTCAGTATTCATGGAGTATTTGGATAAATTTGTGGTGGTCTTTATTGATGACATTCTTGTCTATTCCAAGATCAAGCGAGCATGCCGAGCATCCAAGATTGTTTTGGGCAAGTTGCGGAGCATCACTATATGCAAAGTTCAAGAAATGTGAGTTCGTTGAAGGAAGTGGCATTTTTGGGCCATGTTCTTTCGGCCGAGGAATAGTCGTGGATCCCAAAGAAAGTCGGCGATGTTCTATCTTGGGGCCACCAAGTCGACCACCGATGTGCGGAGTTTTCTTGGTTTAGCGGGCTACTATCGCCGCTTTATCGAGAACTTCTCCAAGATCGCAGCCGATGACCGAATTGCTCAAGAAAGACAAGAAGTTTGTTTGGTCCTCTCGCTTGTGATGAGAGCTTTCGGGAGCTCAAACGGCGATTGACTTCACTCAGTCCTTACTCTTCCCGATATCCACAAGAGCTTCGATATTTATTGCGATGCCTCTCGTCGGGACTCGGATGTGTTCTTATGCAGAAGGCAAGGCGCTTGCCTATGCATCTAGGCAATGAGACCTCATGAGCCCAACTATCCCACCCATGATTTAGAGCTTGTCGCAGTGGTTCATGCACTCAAGATTTGGCGGCATTATTTGATCGAAACCTGTGAGGTGTATTCCGATCACAAGAGTTTGAAATACTTGTTCACTCAACAGATCTGAACCTCAGCAGAGGAGATGGTGGAATTGATCAAAGATTATGACATGGGTATTCAGATCATCCGGCAAAGCCAATGTGGTTGCCGATGCACTTAGTCGAAAGGTGTATTGCAATACTTTGATGATCCAAGAGCAAGAACTGCGCTTCTTGCGAGTTTCAGCGCCTCAACTTGGGTTTGGTTGAGCAGGTTCCTTGTCGCCTTGGTTGTGCAACCAACCTTGGTGGATCGATCAAGGCAAAGACAAAGAATCGATGATGGCGTGGGTAAAATCAAGCGTAACATCGTGATGGTTCACCAAGTGTTTCACAGAGGATGAGCACGGTGTTGTATGGTTTGGGCAGCGCTCGTGGTCCCAAAGATCCCCGAGTTGCGGATTTGATCCTTCAGAAGCCCATGATTCGCCTTTGTCCATCCATCCCGGGGCTACCAAGATGTACCAAGATCTGCGTCAGAGATTCTGGTGGACTCGCATGAAGCGCGAGATTGCCAGGTTCGTGGCCAGATGTGACATATGCTGTCGTGTCAAGGCCGAGCATCAGCGTCCAGCAGGTCTTCTCCAGCCCTTGCCTATACCAGAGTGGAAATGGGATTCCGTTGGTATGGACTTCATCACCGTCCGCCTGCACTTCTTCGTGGAAGGATGCTATCCGGGTGGTTATTGATGATTGACGAAAGTAGCACATTTTCTCGCCAAGATGTACCGCCTCGTTGTCGATGAAATTAGCGCACCTCTACATATCCCGCATTGTGAGTTTGCATGGTGTGCCACGAACGATGGTGTCGATCGTGGTTCTCTTTTCACTTCCGGCTTTGGCACGATCTACAGAGGCCATGGGTACCGTCTTTCCTTTTTCGGCCTATCATCCTCGGGATCGATGGTCGACGGAGCGGTCAACCAAGTTCTTGAAGATATGCTCGTGCTTGTGTTCTTTCCTATGGAAAGAATTGGGAGAAGTGCCTACCACTTGCCGAGTTCTCCTACAACAACGCTTCGAGCTAGTCTCGGCATGGCACCGCTTGAGGCTTTGTATGGGAGGCGCCGCGAACACCATTGAACCGGTCGAGAGGCGGTGAGAGGCGCTTCTTTGGCCCGATTCCATCAATGAAGCCGAAAGTCAAGTGCGATTGATTCGTGAGCACTTGCGCGTAGCTCACCCAGCGTAAGAGCTATGCGGTCGGCGCCGCCGTGAGTGAGTTTCCAGCCCAATGACTTTGTGTATCTCAAAGTTTCGCCTCTAAAGGGACATCGCTGCTTTGGTGTCAAGGGCAACCGCTCCTCGATATGTCCGCCATATCGCATCATCAAGAGAGTGGGAGCTGTTGCATACAAGTTGGAGTTGCCAGCTACACTTGAAGGGGTGCATGATGTTTTCCATGTGTCACAATTGAAGAAGTGCCTTCGTGTTCCGGTTGAGGAAACACCATTGGAAAATATCGATGCGTGAAGATCTGCCTTATCGCGAAGCGCCCGCTCGTATCCTCAAGAAGTCGAACGCAGAACAAGGAACCGTGTGATCAAGTTCCTTAAAGTTCAGTGGTCGAACCACTCCGAGGATGAAGCCACTTGGGAGCGGGAAGATCGTCTCCGAGCAGATTACCCATCCTTCTTCTCCTGGTGATCAGAATCTCGGGGCGAGATTCCTGTAAGGGGGGGAGATTTGTAACAGCCCTAACTTAGGGTTTGTATTTCAAATGTAAAATTTTGAGGAGAAATAAAAACTTTTGTTGTCTCTTCAAATCATTTGAAAGTTTCTACAATTTTCCCTAGCAATTTCCAATTTGTAGAATTTAATTCTTGTGATTGGAAATTGTTGTTATCAGATTCTTAGCCTTCAAACTTGTGATCATCCTCTGAAACTATTTTTCCTAGCATCTTGATCATCCTATCTACCTCCCTGAATTATTTCACAATTTTTAGATTTTGTTTGCTATTTCTAATGGCCAAGTCAACTCTGTTTGAAATCTGGTCAAACTCCCTGTACAGCAGCTTGTGAATTTCTCTAGAACAATGCAGTGCATAAAAGTTCTGGAAAATTATACAAGGTTGTTCTCTGTCTCTAGTAGCTACCATAAAATTTCAAAATTTTTGGAGCTCAGGAGCTACCTTTAAAAATTCCCCAAACCTTCTCTGTCTTTTAAATCAAATTCTAAAAGTATCGTTTCTCGCCCGAACCCAACCTCTGCTCGAGTCCGACTCGCGCCATCGACTCGGTCGCGTCAACTAGCTGCACGCGCGTGAGTCCAATCGATCGTGACCGTCCGATGCAAATCGAACGATCCACGCGTTGCGTGAGCAACCGACCGTCCGAATGCATACATCAATCCCGACCGCCCATCTCGATCCAACGGCCGGAGCGATTCAGATCGAAGTCAAACCACCGGTTCGCACCGTTTCGTCGCCGCCGTGGCGGTCCCACCGCAGTTGTTTCGCCACGCCACTTCGCCATGCTCGCGCACCGCCGCCGCAAGGCTCGCCGGCCGCCGCCTACATGCGTGCCGCCACCTCACCTCACCGGTCTTTTCACCGCCCACTGCCTCACCTCGCCGCCTCCGCCGCTCCTACAAAAGCCATCGAGGGTTTTCCTACCTCGCTGTCTCCATTGCCGTTTTTTCCATCGAGCTCTTGGAGCCGTGAGCGCCGCCGTGACGCCCGAGCGTGCCTCGCCGCCCGGTGATCTCCGAGCACGTGAGACCGCGCCACGGTGTGTTCCACATCCTCGGAAGTAAACCTCAAGGAATTTGGGTTTCATCGCTGTGGAGCTGCGCGTGGCCTTTCTTCTCCAAGTCCGCCAAACCGCCTTTTCCACGCGCGTCTTCTCCGGTGAGCTCCACTCAATTCTTCGCTCGGTGAGCACCACCGACTCCACCTTTCTTCTCCACTCTCTCACTCGCCCTCTCGCTCACCCCGTGCTCCGCCGCCGTTAATCACCTTGCGCCGCCGTGGGCTCGCCGCCGGGCCACTCCGGTGCCTCTGCTGCCGCCAAGCACACCGGTGAGTTCTCGTAACTCATCGATGCCCATGCGCGCTAAATTTCATTGTCTTCCTCTCTAGTGCGCCGCGCTTGTCACTCCCATCGCCGCCGCCGTGCTCGTCGCGCGCCACCTCGCTTCTTCTCGCGAACCCGCGACCACCCTTAGCTTCGGCAACCTGGCGACCCATTTTGACCGTCGCACAGCTCGCGCCGCCACTCTTTCACCGGCGTCGAACCCAGGTCCAGAGCCTCCCTGTTCTTCTGTTATTCCCCTCTCTGTCTGTCTGACAGTGGGGTCCACTCCTTCAAAACCAGTTCATTAGTTTCTAATCGTGATTAGGAATGTTCTTTAGTTCACTCTCATGCATGATCAAAATGGGTATTGGAAGTTTGAAAGTATTTTAGTGTGATCTCTGAAATTTTGTCTCCTGTTGTCGGTTCTGTTGTCAGTGGCTAAATTCTAGTTCGTGTTTATGCTTTGGATTCTCGTTTAGTGCTAGTTGGCTCCCTTTTGTTGTGATGGTTAGCATGAAATCAGTTAGTTAGTGTCTTTAAGTTTCAAAGCTCTTGTTGTCATGTATAATCATAAGGGATAGTTAGCTATTCATTTTATTGTCTCTGTACTTGTGATATGTAGTTTAGTGAGGAAAGGTCTTGTAGTGATAGCATGCTGTAATTGTTAACCTTCCTATATGTTGGTGTAATGTTTAGGTGTGTTAGTACCTGAAATTTTATTAAGGCCAACCATAATTAGAATTTTGTTTAACACCTCATAGTTGGATTATTGACTAGTTAATATTGTCAATAGCTGTTGTTGATTTATTAACTTGATGATTAAATAATAGATGTGCACACAATCACCATCAAAGCCTGTCCAAAGTGTAAAGCATGTTAGAAGTTTGATTTTGTGGTTAACCTAGCAAATGTGTGGATGGGTCCCTGTAGTAATTATTTTGTCGTTCTTTGTGATAGTCTAGCCTTGGTGTATCTGTTGGTGTTTGTATTGATGTTTGAGTTTTGCCGGTGTTATTCGTTCTATTATTTGCTTTGTTAATCGTTAGGATTCGATATTTATGCAACCCCGAGGACGATCCTCGCAAAGATATTGAGCAACAAATGCCAAAAAGCGATTTGATCATATTCATCCCAAAGATTTTAAAGTCTAATATTTTGTTTCAAATTGTATGTATGCATTGCTTAATTTGTGTTAAATTGATTAGTTAAATCCAGAGTTGCATATCCTGTAGGCAAAATATTGATCTCTACTACCGAGCCTAGGTTATTTGTTTGTGATTAGAGATCATTGGATGATCTCTTGTCACTTAGTAGATCCGGGTCAACTTGCTTAGACATGCTTAGCTATCGGTAGAACTGGGCGGTTATCGACTTTAGTCGGTAACCTTGATCACACAAACTTTACTACAACTTTATGTTTCAGCATTTTGCTATGCTTACTTGCAAAACTAAAACCAAAAACAAAAATGATTTAGACGCGGGCACAATGGTAAGATTGGTGTGATCTTTTGGGTGTGACTGGAAAGGTGCCCGGGTCAATTAAGGACCGAACATCTTGTGAGTTTTTGTTATCCAGGCATTTCGGCGTGCTAACCACACTAGAGGGTATGGGACCTCTCTTGACCTAGTACTTTGGCGTGTATCGGTCCCGGGTCGCAGGAGGTCGCAGGAGGGACGGAGGTGGGAGCATGGTAGTTGTCCGAAAAGCTTTATCCTGAGTGGGTAGTTGTCTTTTCGGCTTTACCATGTAAGCGTATGGTGTTTCTACCCATACGAGCGCCTCGGGTTGATACACAATATTGGAAACAGTCTCGAGGACTTAGTGTGCTGCATACCTTGAAGTGTGCTTTGGCTTAAAGGCGATCCGAGGTGTGGGTACGATGGTACACCTCGCAGGTTTAAAACTATTCGAATAGCCTCGTCCTAGGTGATGGACACGCTTGGGTAAGCTTATCGAGAGTTAGACTACAACATTTAAACTAAAACTTGATGGGTGGTACGGATCTGGGATTCGTGCTATTGTTGTGGTGACTATTGGGATAGTCACTTCTAGGTTGTTTGTCTTTCGCTTTTGTTATTATTATCCTTACTGTTATTTCAATCTTAAAAATGAATTGCAAACTTGCCTTCAAACTGTATTACCTTATTGCAAATGAAAATTGGCTTTATGCAAATAAAACATATGGCCCCACTAAACAAGCTCGCATGTAGCATATTAATGTGTCCGCTAGTTCACACGTCTGTCTTGCGGGTACAAAGACAATCTTTGTACTCAGTGCTTTGCTTAATGTTTTTGTTGCAGAGGAAGAAGGTGAGCCTCGTGGTCCTCACTTCGTGAGTCTTTGTCGCCGTGGGTGACGACTAGTCTTGGCGGTCCTGTCCGATGCCTTGTGGGTTGAAGGCACACCGATTGGCTTTGTTTATAGCCATCTTATGGCACTTTTGCTTCCATTGCCTTTTCGTTGTTATTTGTGTATCTTGTGGCGATCGGCCATTGTCCGTAATATCTTTACTATTTGTTTATCTTCCGCTTGGAAGTGTGGTGTTTGGACTCTATGTGTGGAATGGAGTTGATGTCTAATTTTGTACCGGTGTGTATCTTGCTCGGGAAGTATACATATCTCGAGGATCGCTTATTTGATTTGTGATGCTAGGACCAGGTGGTTGGTTAAGCATTACAAACCAAATAAACTGGGGTCCTCACACTAAGTTGGGGAAAAAAGAACTTCGGGAGGTCCCGATTTGGATTTGCTCTTGAGTTCATTAGGGTTTTGCAACAATTTCATGAATCCCCTCCTTCTAGATGCTGACCAGACCCTCTATCCCATAAGTCCCGTCGTTAGACATTAGATCCGAAGCCTTAATCATTAGATCTAAGCACATTTAGGTTCGGTTCTTTGGCTAATTAGGGTTCAAGGATGAGCTAGACTGCTCTGATACCAAATGAGTACATAAACTTAGGGCTAAACAAGAAAACATGACATGAACCCTAGCTCCAATCTCATGAACACCTACATAAACATTAGATGCGGAAACATTAGGGTGCTTACCCGAACCAGATGATGCCATGAGGGGGTGATGAGCTGATGGTGTAGATGCGTCGGCGTTTGATGAAGATGGTGACGGTCGTCGGTGGTAGCAGAGGATGTCGAGGACGAGAGCGGTGTAGTCGCAGCGTCGACAAGATCAGGTCTTCGTCCACCTTAGCACCCGTGAGAGATCGGGATTGTGTGGGGATTTTAGTGGCCAAGAACAACCACATCAGAAGCCTGCCGAACCCCTTCTATTTATATGGCGCTAGGTGACCGGGACCCAAACCAAAACGGCAGTTGATCGCGCCACCGATCATGGCGCGAGGGAAGACAGTGTCTCCCTGGAATCTCGGGGTTGTTAGCCGAGAGATCAACCCAACAATATACAGTCCAATAATTAGGCGTGGACCGACCGAATTTGATGTGACGGACAAGCCCAAATCGTTTGATCGTGTAAACGCTCAATTGACCGCTCACTGGTTCCTTTTCATGTCATGCTTTGATTACGTAGTAGATTCACCTCTAAAAAAAGTAATACTCTGCGTTTGTAGTTCTTCAAGACTTACACAGCAGGCAGTTCTTGTATATTCTTCTGTTTCCTATACTACCCCTGGTAGTACAAACTTTTTTATCGTGTGCTTTAACGCCAATCAGATATTGCGTCGTCTCCGAGCAAGCACTGAGTTCATTCGTTATTAACGAGCATGTTTAAGTTGTGACTAAATAAAATGTTTGACCTATGCAAAGGCCAAGGCCCCCCTACGAAATAGACACCTTGAGCGTAGAAAAAAGTACTCCACCCCACATGCGAATGTGATATTGAGAAGCTAGCTGGTTGACCAGGAAATCAGTGCAGCCGTGCAGGTTTGTATGCGTGGTTTGGGGAGTGTCAAGACCTTACGGAAGACCGGCATGTGCAGGTGCAATTAACCCATGGTCCCATACATGCAAAAGAGTGTAGCTCGCTAGTTCTCGTTCGCGGACGTGCACCCGCGGCAAGGCCCGCGGCAGGAGGAGGGCGCCGAGCGGGCAGATCAGAGGCGCGCGTGCGACCCCACCCTCGGTCGGCGGCTCGGCCTTGGCGCGGCGGATAGGAAACCGGGCATGGGGTGGCGGGAGCGGAAGGTCCAGCTCGGAAACTACTGGCGAGGCGGGCGCAGGTCGGCCTGAGCGCGGACGGCCTGGCGAGTAGAGAAATGGCCGAAACGGCGCGATTTGGTGGGGCGGGTGGCCGCGGCTCGGCAAGGTTCGGGCCGCAACTCGCCTCCGCGCGATGGTTAGCGTGATCGGCCTACCCGGCCAGGTTCCGATGCCACCTGAATTCCAAGAAGTGAAGCTATTTCTGACAAAAGGGCTATAGTTTGTTGGGCTCTTGTATTGGGCCAATACGATCCACGTGTTCCTTGCATGTGCATGCCGACTTTCGAATTGTACCTGCGATGGGCGTACAGGAACAGGACTGTAAACTGTGGAGTTCGCGAATCACGACAAAATCAGAGGTACATGGATGAACTATATTGTGGTATGTTGAACAGCATGCAACGTTTGATACCCTCGGGGACGTACGTAGGGTGCAATCGAAATAGATACGGTCGGATGTCGCTCACCTGATATTTTATTCCGTATTATTTTGTCGGAGTCCGACACAGATAGTGTCGGATATCTATTTCTCCATCTCGTATTCGCTCCGCGAGCTCTTGATCGATCGGTCGGTCGAACGGATATTATCCGCTTCTTTTGCACGCCTACATAGGATATTAGACAGTATGGATGCAATCAAAACAAAAGCAGATAGACTAATCGCTGAGATGTCGAATGAAAAAAGAACTCAGTATCCCTACTTACTCAAATATAACAACCTATCTATCTGTTATCCTATTTCATCACTGAGATGTCGAATGAAAAAAGAACTCAGTATCCCTACTTACTCAAATATAACAACCTATCTATCTGTTATCCTATTTCTAAGTGAAGTCACAACACGTTTTCCTCATACCACCTAATATACAGATATATATGGACAGATATCGCTCATCCCATATCATTTTTCATATTTTTTTTCTTTTTCCTCGGAGTCGGAGTTGGACACGGATAATACCAGATAACCATTTATCTATTCCATATTCACTCCGCAAGCTTTTGATCGGTCAGTCGAAAATTATTCGCTTCGTTCGCATCCCTTGCTCGTACCCAAAGATGAAAATTCAACGAAGTAGTCGCGGTGCAAATTGCAATCCTACCTGTTTTATCTCCAGCACTGCGCTTCACCACCTCCTCCTTCGTCCTTTTTAAGACTAGCACAGCACTCACTCCGCACTCAAAGGACCCAAAGCTGCTGAAGACAGATAAAGACCTTGGATACAATGCAAAATCAGACAAATCATCATGTTACCAGAACAACACAAAAGCGAAAGTTACAAATAATTACAAATAATTAGCATAGCGTTGAGCCGTCGAGCACAAAAAGCGAGAACACATAACAAGCATATCGTTGAGCACATATCAGTTTCCCATAGGGCCACCACCCGTCCACTCATGAGCGCGGAGGGGGCGCTGGGAGCGTAGGATGACGACTATCTTTTAGGGGGAAAAAGTAGGGAGTAATATATCATCAGCGCAGAATAGCACAAACATGAAATGCATGAATTATGCATAAATATTACAATCTGCTTATCTTGTTCCAATATCAATTTCCGTAATATCAATCGCAGTCTCGTCAAACTGCACGGACTCCGACACTATCTGTCAAATTTACTTTGTATGCAAAAGTAAATTTGGCAGTTCTGTGAACAGCCGAACCGTTTTGAGGTTTATGTACACGAGCACCTATTATAAAGGAGATACTTAAGCAGCGGTCGCCGCGCTGCGCCTTCGTCAATCACCAGATAATCATCGGCAGAGGCAGTTGCGCTGGTTGTCGACGGTCTAATATGATTCTGCAATTGTTCACGCGCTGCTCTTCTTGCCGTCAGCTGCATTACCAGAGAAAGCCCAGTGTGGCTTAGCCAGAGTACGCTTCAGAGCCTTCACTGACAGTGGGCTGTCCTTGCCCTGTTCATCAAGAAATAAAACCAGTTAGAATCAGACAACTTATATTTAACCTGTACTAATGATTTATGTGACTTCGTAGCAACGTTGAGGAAAACATAACGAAATGGTCTGAGCAATTACCGTGAGGCAGGTCCCTTGCTGGACATTGCAGACGGGGTAGTCATGAGGGCAGCAGCTGTAGTGATCATCACAGCAGGTAGCGCCCTCGAGTGGGCAGCAGCCCCAGGAGAAGCAGTACTTGCCATACTCGTAGATGCAGCAGCAGGTCGTGGTGTCCGGGCACGAGTAGTAGTTGTCGCAGACGGTGGGTGGTGGGGTGGGGGATGGCGGTGTCGGGCCAGGGTTCGGGGGGTTCGCACCCTTCTTGATGGGGTAGGATGGCTCAATGGCAATTCCACATTTGCCACTGGATGCTTTGATGTTGCGCTCAATTCGGACGTAGCCTGACTCACCCCAGCTGCTGCCCCAAGAGTTCTTCACGATCCAGTAGTCCTTGCCATTCTCTGTGCCATAGCCAACAGTGGTGACACCGTGGTCAAGAGCTGTTCCACAGGTTCCCGTGAAGATACCCTAAGAGATCAGGAAGTGATAATCAGTATGAAGCTGTCATTAACAAGATTAGAGAATTGGAGATAAATAATTGAATATAAAATGTGCAATGCAATGGTTTGACAGTGCCAGTGTCACTGTTTGAGGATCAAACATCTTCAGAATTAATCTTATGCCTGCTTTGCTTTGCTGATTTCCAGCAGAAGTGGATGATAACTCAAACCACTTCCTCCACTATAATCCTGATGGGAACAAATCAAAGTTGCCCGTACCACTAAAAATGCTTCACAAAGGAGGGACAGGAATTCAGGAAAGCAACAAAGGAACGTGATTATGCAAAATGGTGGGCACTGAGGAACTAATGTATTGGAAGAATACCAAAAATTTAAAATTTCAGGATATCAAAGTATGTCAGCAGCCAGGACTTCGGCGAAAGTAATTGTAATTTCACTGTAGTAGTTGCAACTTACAACTAGGTGGCCATAGAATCATTTCTTTTAGTGAAGGAGACAACTAAAGCAATTAGGTGAGCCGACCTAACATATTCTTACTGTACAGAGCAGATGCTCCCAATCTCTCTCAATCAGAATGATACCAAAAACTATTTTGGAAAGTAAGAGACACCAATAACTTTTCCCCGCTTACTCATTGATAACCAAAAAACAACTCCAGAACAATAATGCTAAAGAAGCTCACCGAGCTGTAGAGCTGGAATGCTCTGCCACCACCCTCAATCGCAACACTGACAGGCTGGTTTGCAACTGCCTTCTGCAGACTCTTCTCGCTGTTCACGGGTACATCCTCATAGCTGTCAATTGTAACAACCTTTGCGTTTTTCTGCCAATACCCCAACACACAGATGGAACAGCATATCAAAATGGTGCCAGATGTTAAAAGGTAAACGGGAAATAAGAAGATGGGACATACCCTATTGACATCACAACGGTTGTCCCTGCCCTTGTACGGGTAGTCCTCCTCAGTGTCGATTCCACCATTGTTAATGATGAACTCGAATGCATAGTCCATCAGACCTCCATTGCACCCCTGATTGTATGAAGTGTCACAGTCGACCAGCTCTTGCTCAGACAACGAGATGATGTCTCCTGTAACAATCTGGTTGATGCCCTCGACAGCTGCTATTGTCGAGAAAGCCCAGCAGCTCCCTGAAAAAGAGAAGCAAAGACCAGATTTCCATATGCTTGTGTCACGATTTTAGTTTATGTACATTGCATACTGATACTAGTACTGTAAGTAGTAACTAAGCAACAATCAAGTTCATTGCAGGTGAAACACAGCAAGGAATTTAATGTCCATGTTCGATGAACCTACTCCCAAAATACTCCCTCCGTTCTTTTTTACTTGACACAGTTGACTTTTTTTTACGGTTGACCAACAATAAATTTAAAACTATCTAGATTGGTTATATAAAAATTATATCATTAGAATTATCGTTGAAAATACTTTCATAATATTATAATTTTATTAGTACATCTTAATGTAAAAGTTATAAAAAATTATGGTCAAAGTCACATGTCGAAGACCGTAAAAAGTCAACTGTGTAGTAAAAAAGAACGGAGGGAGTATCTTGTTTTCCTAAAAATATCGTCAGGCTGTTTCATGCATACCGAGCACTCTTGCCTCCTTCCATGTTAGTACATGTGGTAATTCAGTACTATCATTCAGTTATGTAAGCGGCACAGCACCAAGTTCTGATAAAATCAGACAATAAATAAAAGGTGTCCCGGTTGCTGAGTGGTATACTACACCATCCAACAGAAATCAGAATGAAATTTGCTAGACTAATCGTACTGGGAGGTTACTAACAATATTCGCGTGCTTTAGCTAACTTTACAAAATTAATATTAACTTTAAAGAATTTTACTGTGTGAATCTCTCTATAATTCGAATTTAGAACCAGATCTATAAATGCCCCCCTTTCCACTATCCACTCAATTTGGCACATGAAGGCAGTAAAATTAACTGGTTTCTGGTTGAAATATGCGCTGGAAACAGCACGGTTGTGCCGTTTGACCTGCTGGTAGAAGATCCTAAAACTATTGAAAGACAAACTATCGCGAATCGAGGATCATGCCACGAGCGGAAACAAACTAGTCGCAAAAATCTTCACTTGCAGAGCAGATATCCATCAACAACATGTAAAAACCCTTAAGGAAAAAAATGAGAAGCAGCAGAAATGGATTAATGGATGCTTACCGCAACTGCCCTGGTCCTTGACCTCGGCAACGGCCCCCTTCTTCCTCCAGTCGACGGAGTCCGGCAGCTCCTCGTTGTCGGTGGCCTGGTACCTGGCGCTGACCTTCCTCTCCCTCTGCGGCTTGGTCCTGACGCCGAGGTATGTGGCGCGGTACTCCTCGTTGGTGAGGTCGGCGAAGCGGCCGAGGCCGAGGCGGAAGGAGTGGACCCCCGCGTCGGCAGCGGCGTTGTGCTGGTCGATGTAGCGGAGGTTGTCCTTGAACACCTGGTACCGGCGCTCCTCCTCGCCGACGGCGTTGTACGTCCTGCCGTGCCGCGCCATCCACTCCACGTACATCCGCCGCGTCTCCTCCTCGCTCCTCTCCCCGTAGGAAATGATCGACATGTCCGCCGTCGCCGCCGCCGCCAGCGACAGCAGCAGCAGCAGAGCCACCGCCGCCGCCAGAGGCGTGGAGCCCCTCCTCATCTCTGCAGCTACGAGAAGGCACAAGACTAGCAAGAAGGGGAGGCGACGAGAGAGCGGAGGAGTCGATGGGAATGGGATTAGATAGACTTGTTCGAGGCCGGCGTGTTCATTTCCATGGAGCGTGGAATCGGGATCGCTTTAATAGAAGAGGAGGAGTGGTGGGCCCAGATTCTGCGCTCGCTTTGTTTGTCATTTTTTTAATCTGCTGGACCAGTAGGGTATTTTGCTTCCGATAGAGGTATTTTTATTGTTATTGGGATCGTAAAGGTGTCACGGACGTGCACAGGTTGGGTTGGCTTGGGGATAATTTCACCTTAATCTATTTGTTGATGGGTGATTACTCGGTTTGTTTATTTGGAGAAGGGGGTATCGTGCGAAATGAGTGGAGACGTGGAGAAGGGATGGTGGTGGGAGGGGAGGAGGTGCAGATTTTTAAAGGGATAATTTTAAATTTACCTGCTGTTTACATCGTTCTTGATTGAGCTGCCGTAGCTTCTTATTGGTACTGCTTACTGGATGGAGCTGTTCATCAGGCGATTGTACAGAGCAACTGTTAGCATACACCGTGCCAGGTGCAGGCTTCCCTTCAACGAATCAAAGCCTTCACAAGATTAGCTCCAGCCATATTTACTGTAGATATTTTTGGTATCTCAGCTTTAATTGCTCTGTAAAAGCTCAGCATTAATTGCTCATGTAATCACAGCTTATCGTAGCGTTATTTGCTCATGTAAAGCTCAGCATTAATTGTTCCTGTAATCACCGTATATGTGCGTGGCATCAATGGAAACCGTATGCGTGATTTTCTATCCGCTATCATGGTATCAAATAGGTTTCAATCCTGAAACTTTTCCGCTTCTCTCGCCATAGGCGATGCTGCCGTCGCTGCCAAGCAGGAGCTGGCCGCCAAGGCCGCCCTCTGGGTGCAGGCCATTGCCGTTGCGAGCGTCAAAACTCTCATCCCCATCACCCTCGATCTCCAGGTCGGCAACTACTCCCAATGGTGTGACCTTTTTGAGGTTGCCCTCTGCAAGTACGCTCTCGACGATCATGTCACAGCGGCGACTCCTTCCCCTGATGCTCAGTGGAGACGTCTCGACGCCCTCGTCTGCTCTTGGCTCTATGACGCGATCTCTACCGCCCTTCTTGCCATGGTCATGAACGCCACTGCCACAGCCCACGCCATCTGGACGAGCATTGAGGGTCTGTACCGCGACAACGCCGAGACACGCGCCATCTACCTTGAGCAAGAATTTCGGGCTCTTATGCAAGGTACCTCGTCCATCGCCGATTATTGCCGCAAGCAGAAATCCTTGGCCGATGACCTTGGTGCCGTTGACAACCAAATCAGCAACAAGACCCTTGTTCTCAACCCCCTGCGGAGCCTGAGCACGCGTTTCACCTACATGCGAACACTCTTGTCCATGCAGAAGCTGTTCCCCACATTTCTTGAATCGCGCTCAGCACTCATGCTCGAGGAGTTCATGATAGGATCCGAGTCATCCCAACACTCGGCTTTCATCACACATACCACTAGTGGTAGCAGTGGTAACTCCAACGCCACCGGCAGGAACTACTCGCGTGGCGGCACCACCTACGGCAACAACAGCGGCAACCCCTCAAACCGTAGCAACGACGGCTATAACAATCACCTTCGTAGCCGTGGAAGCGGCAATGGCGACAACAACGACGGCGGCAACGGCAATGGCAAGGCTTCTGCACCTTGGCCCTCGTTCCAGCATCCATGGGCCGGCTCCATTCACTTGTGGCCCGGGTAGGGTCCACGGTCCACTGGTCTCGGCCTTCTTGGCAATGGGCAACATCAGCAGGTATTTGTTACCATGCAACCACAACAACTCCAGCTACTGTCACAGCCTAGTCCGTACATGCAACAGTGGCAGCCGTCGTCCACATCATGGGATCAATAGTCCCTCATCAACAATTTCAACACCATGACGTTGACACCACCCTCTGGCGGTGACTGGTATATGGACTCAGGCGCTTCTTCCCACACGACGTCAGAACCCGATAAACTCTCCTCGCTCATGCACCATCTACCTCCACCCCCAACAACAACATTGTCGGCAATGGTTCTCTTCCGATTACCCACACCGGTCGCTCTTCTATTTTCATACCATATCATACTTCTATCTCAATAAAGTTCTTGTTACTCCCCACATAATTAAAAATCTTATTTCTATTTGGAGGTTTACCATTGACAATCACGTTTCTGTTGATTTTGATCCTTTTGGCCTTTCTGTGAAGAACCTTCGAACCAAGAACGTGATCACCAAGTGCAATAGCGAGGGTGATCTCTACCATCTCCACTCGCCGGTGTCAACTTCCTCCTCCGCTCTTGTCACGAGCACCTCCCCGTCCACGATACTCTGGCATCGTCGTTAAGCCTTTAATTGTCGTGTTTTGTTTCGTGAGCAGCGTATCATTGCATTCATCAGTGCACAGCAGCATCAATCATAATTAGATTGCGCCTTCCATTTGCATTAGATAATTAAGTCAATTGTAAGCATTGCCATAGAAGTGCATCATCATCTCATATCATCTAGTGTTGTTTAAATAGTTACATCTTAGATTGGTTTACAAAGCAATAAAAAGAGTACATCCTGCATTGCATATCGCCGAGCCCTCCTTGTATCCTTGTTCTTCGATCGCCGAACCATCAAACCCCGGTGTTGTCCTTGTCATCCAAGAAACCTGCATGCATACCACTCTCCGCCAGTATTGTTAGACAGAAGCAAGCCACAGTATTATTAAAGTAAAGATTGTCGTCAGTCTCCCGAAGTGCAGCTGAATACTCGGAGCAACCTGAGTAGTTGGTCCCTTGACCATCAAGACACCCAGACCAATCGGAGTTAGTCGGCTCCTTGATCGCCAAGATATCCTGACCACCAGAGGTCCTTCGATACCTGTCACTTATGTGGGCCTCATCATCCGACAATATTAAAACCGACACCCGCATTTTACCGACCTACCTCAGTCAATATCCGAAAACCAATCCAAAGCCCACTTTTGGACCCAAGGTCCTTAAGCCACAACAGTAGAAGCATCATTAGGACCGGGGTCCTTCAGCATTTTTTAGATCATCAATAGTGCGTAGTGTCAAAGAGATAAGAACCCAGCTTTTACCATTCAAAAGGTCAAGCACAGGAGAGCACAGGGCAAAGATAAGCCCTCCAGCCGAAACATCCCCCATAGCCAGCCTCATCAGTTCATTTTCCCCCAGTCAAGCCAATCACCATGTACCATTTCAACCACAGCCGAAAGCAACAAGTCAGCATAGCACAAGGCAAGACCAAGGAGTCAAGCACCACCACACAACACCCAAACCAGGAGCAAGAACCAGCCGAAGGCAGCCAAAGCAGCATAGCAGAAGCAAGGCAAGGGCCCAGAGAGGAGATCCTCCACTGCCTCCCCACCAGAGACCAACTCAAGCCATCTCAGGGCATCAAGGCAGCAAGGAGGAGAGCACCAGCACAAGGCCGACGCTACCATCCACTTGCCCCCATCCCAGAACCCAACAGGAGTAGAGAGGAGGAAGTAGAGGAAGAAGCCGGAGAGCAAGGACGGCAGCGGCGACGGCAACAGCGTTGAATCATCGACGGCCACCAGGACCGCGCCAACAGAGACAAGAGCCCGGAGGATCAATAGCACTGAGGAGCTCCACGACCACCCGGCCAGCCTCACCCACACACCACTACCACCATCCTCAGCCCAACCCGGCTAAGCAAGGTAAGCAACCATCTATCCTCACTAGCATTTCTGCTCAAAGCCGAACCCACAGTGGCACATCCATCATCGATAAGCATCACAGATCCCAGGTATCTTATAGATCTCAGCAATTCTAGTATAGAACTTCTAGATCATTCAGTCCCCAGATCTATCATCACTGAGCACTACCCCAAAATCCCCTTGTACACAGAGCATCATCGGGTAGCTCTGGGCCGGTTTCATCACAGAGCGATGAGGGTGAGAGTAGTAGAGGGTAGGACTTAGGTTTAAGGGGAGTTTTACCCTTGGAGCGCGGCAAAGCAAAGCCACCATTAGCACTCCTTCCAGCCTGCATGATCATCAACATCAGAATATAATTTTCGCCCAAATTGAGTCTAAGTACCAAGGGTAGTAGAAGAGGGAGGAAGGGAGTAGAGGGAAGGAGCCGAGTAGCGCGACGCCGAGTGGAGCGCCGGCGGCCGTAGGTCGGCCGGCAATGGGGACCGAAGCCGAGGCGGCGCTGCCTTCGCCGCGCGAGGAGCTCGAGAGAGAACCAGGAGAGGCGATCAGCGGCGAAAAGAAGTCGGAGCCGGCCGAGGGCGCTAGGCGATGGCGCCACCAGAGGAGCAAGCCGCGGCGTGGGGACACAGTGGCGGCGACTCGAGAGGACCCAACCGGTGGCGTAGGGCCAAACACCCAAGGGGACCGAGAGGTAGGAAGAGGCGAAGCACCGTGGGAGGAGACACCGGCTACCAGGAGCCGAGGCGCGATGGAGAGCGGAGGAGCGGCCGGGCCGGAGAACCGGTGGCGGCATCGAGTGAGCAGAGGGGTGAGGAGCAGATCTGGGGGGAGGAGAGGATTTGTGAGGGAGGTGTGCTGTGCGTGTGTGTTTTGGGGCCGGCCGAGAGGGGTGAGAAGAGAGAGAGAGGGAGAGGGAGAGGGGGTGAGGTTAGGGTTAGAAGATTAAAGGTTAGATTAGGAAGTTTGGTGTTTTTAGTTGGGTACCGGGGTGAGTGGGACCGCCAGGGTTGAGTTGGTTTTGCTAGTGGCGGTAGGTTTCACTGGTCGAGCGGCGGTAATACCACGTGTTAATCAGCGGCAGCATCGCGTGTAGAGCGTCTTGTTGAGGAGTGCTAACTTAGTAGCGATCTCGAAAAGTTTTATTTAAATTAAACTGTGCTAACATTTAGAAAGCCACTAACTTATGTATCCATAGTATCACCTCGAAATCAACTATGTATTTAATTATATTATTATTCGTTTTGCCGATTGCTACAGAGGACGAACCGGTACCGACAGGAGTGATTGATCAGAGATTCATCTACGCCAACCTTTCCTGCAATTTTGAAGGCAAGCGACCCTCTTGAACATGAATTTAGCTATTTTAACTGTAAACTGTATATCGCTACCTCTTATATATATGTATTGCATCAAAACTATATCTTCAAAACTAAATCAAATAGATGAGGTAATGATGCAAGAATTCAGAAAGATGAAGAAGGTAAGTGAAGAGTTAATATTATGACTGGTAAAGGGGGCCCAGGGCAGGGGAGGCGATGAGAAAATGATGATGATGTGGTAAGAGGTGGGACCCCTTTATTTAGGGTTAGTATATAAGAACCAACAAAACTCTCACCCGGATCAGAGGCCGTATTTAATTGCCAACCATTTTTCCGTTTCGGTGGGCAGAAAATGCTACCTTGTTACGTGATTTGTCCTCTCCACATCGGGTAAGTAATATTGCATGGGTGGTGTAGGGATGATGAACTCAGGGGCCGTAGGATAAGTCCGGAACTGGGGGAGTCCAAGGCGTTATAGTAGCGCAACAGGTGGAGTGTTGGGGCATAGGAGAGATGAACGCCTCAACCAACATTGTTGGAACTCGGTGGAGGACTGGGTGCGCTCATGTCGAACCCGGGAGCGAAGGATCCCGAATTCTCTGTGTTCAAACACCAGTCCAGGATTTCCAGTATACACAGTCTCACAAAAATGAATATCACATTCATATCACGAAAACGTAGATGGCATTAAATAAATAACTGTTTAATACAAATGAGTCTGAATAATAACATCAAATGTCAAATGATAAACACAGCGGAAGTAACATAATAGTGGGAGCCACACGATGCGCCACAGGCAATCGTCTGGGTCAGAAGGCCTACTCGTCCGGGTCCTCACCGTCAAGATAGCAGTCTTCTCCTGAATAAGATTTATTCAGCAAGAGTGAGCACTACTACCGTGCTCGCAAGTCACACCCAATATTGAATTTAAATGCATGCATAAGGAAACAAGTGAGTATGGCAGGAGTTGTTTTGCATAAACAACATTTTCAGTTTGAATAAGCATAGTAGTTTCTAAGGCAATTTTTATACTATGGATAAAATCATATTTTGAAATAACAATGATATAATGTGGATAACCTCCAATGATAAAGTGAAGGATCCCCTCCTAACACTTGGCTTCCCGCCCAAATTTTCACAAGGATTGACCATCCTCAACATTTAATAAAGCATTTTAAAACCAAAAACAATACTAACTTTAAGTGGCCCTGCTAGCATGTCCATGACGCATGACGCGCTATTCGAATAGTTTTACTCTGCAGAGTTAGTACAACTTTACCCACACGAGGTGACATGCTCGTTATGTCGCCAATTCACGCCCGTAGGCGTGTGGTGAGCAATTACCATGAGGCCTTTACAATGTTTTGTCCTAATATATTCATGCCCGCTAAGGTTTCGCCTCTTTGGACTAGTCCTCCAAAGCCCTCTTGCGCCAAGTGGGAATAAAACGTCTAACCGACACCCACATAATCACGTGACATAAATATACTAGAGCATCACAAATTAGTTAGCCAAATCCTGCCCATACTGGACATGTGGTAGTACGTTATGGCATAGCAACAAGCGGCTCAAAGACCGGTCCTCAATTGACTTGGGCGTCATTCCTACAACCCATGGGCCTTGATCTTAACCAGATCAAACCCGTGCATAAACCTGCACCCACCATTCCGACCATTACGCCCAAGTCCAAACCCATTTTGATTTTATTTTGAATAAAAACTTCATTTATAAACTCATGTGGTAAAACAATACCACAATAACAAGTTTGAAAACAATTTGTAGAAATCGTGTAAACCCTCCCAAATTCTCAGTAAATGTGGACTAAGCTTGGCTAAGCATATATTTGAATTTTGGTAATATCTTGCCTATGGTATCAAGGTAGTCAGATACAACATTCAAATTTGGCCATACAATAACATATGGAATTAACTATATGTAAAACAGGATATTAAAATATTTATAACAACATATGCATGCAATAAGAAATTTAAAAACTGAAAATAACTTAAAATAATAGGGGCAATATGGTCAATGGTGTAACTTGCCTTGGTCGATGTCTTGAAATTCTAAATCTTCAGATTGATCGAACTCTCCGGAGTCGTCGAAGTCTATACCCGAAAATACGACAAATTCAGATTCAAATTCAAATAAATTCAAAAACATAGGTCAAAAGAACCCCAAATCAAAATATTTTGGTTTAGTTAGCTAGATATTGAATTTAGACAAATTTTGCAAGTTGAATCACTCAATTTGGAGTTCATTTGCAAAAGTTATGAATTTTTGAAGTTTATATCTAAATCTGAAATTCTATTGAATTTCCAGAATTATTTACCTACTGAAAATCCATTTATTGCGCAATGAATAAATCGACACTGATTTCGGGAAATAAAGGTTTTAAAAGAATTACGGCAGTGGGCCCCAAGTGTCAGTGACTCGGCCCATGGTGAACCAAGCCCACCGAGCTCTGGGACGACGGGCACGGTGGACCACGCCACGTGTACGTATGCGTGGCGCTGACGCGGCCGAAAAGGTGGCGTGGCGCCGATGTGGACGGTGAGGTGGCGCGCCACGTCGGCTTGACGGCGGCAAGAATTATCGGGCGCGGCCGACAACGGTCAACGGCGGAAGTTCACCGGCGGCGAGTGGTATCAACACGTAGCCACGATTATTGCGAACATGATGGTACCTGAATTGGCACGGATGGGCGACGGTGGTGGCCGGAATTGGTGCCGGAGCGGAAGAAGAAGCACGGTGGTTGCCGGCGAGGGTGACCGAAGGTGCTCCGAGACGAAGAAGAGGTGCGTGAGGAAGCTCCGGTGATGGGGAAGCCGTTGGTGTGGTCCACGGCGCCGGGCGTTGTTTGCGCGGAGCACCGTGGTTTTCATCGCGGTAGCAAAACCTAAAACAAGAATTGCGGCGGTGTTGATGGGAGAGGAAGGAATGAGTGATGGCTTTGAGTTGAGTGAAGGAAGGGGCACCGGGCTTCCTTTATAGGCGTCGGGAGCTGCGAGGCGGCGTGGAGAAGGTGGGGTCGTGCGGCGGCGATTTGCGGCGTTGAGGCGAAGCCGTCCGGAGAAGAGGGAGAACATGGGAAATGCGGCGGTTGTGGACGCGGTCGTACACGTCGCGAATAGGTTGGGCGGTTGAGATTAGGCGTTAGCGAGCTCGGTGCGTCGCGGAAATGGCGGGCGGTTGTTGCGGCGTGAGGAGGAAGAAGACGAGGAAGGCGATGATCGCGGGCGTCCGATTTTCAACGACGGTCGAGATTAGATCCGCGGCGTAAGTGAATCTCGAGGCGCTATTGGATTAAGATCGCGGTGGGACTTGACCGAGCGGCGGTAAGTGAAATTTGGCGCGCCGTTGGATTAAGATCGCATGGCTCACGTTGATGGTGGCATTCGGACGGTGCGGCGATCACAAAGGATCTTGACCATTGATTCAAGATCCGATGGCGGAGATGAGATGGGCGCGTGTGGGAGGTGCGCGCGTTGGATTCTAATCCAACGGTGGATGGATAGGTGAGAGGAGAGAGCGGGTTTGGGCGCGGGCGCGCCGCTGCAGGGAGGATATTGGGCGGAGCCTTTGGGTTTGGCCCAAACACTATTAGAGGATTTTCTTTTGCTTTTCTATTTGTGTTAATTCTGTTAATTCATAATAGCTTTAGAAAATAGCAAAATACTTCCAAAAATTATGGAAAAATTCACAGAAATTCCCATACTCATTCTGGACTTAATAAAATTATTTCCAACTATTCGTTGGCTTTTAATTTTGCAAATAAATTTGTTTTAGCTTTAAAATATTTATAAAAAGCTTTTGAAAATTCAGGAAAAACCACAAACATAAATAAACTTTTAAATTTTACTGAAATTAGAAATTTGGGCTGTTACAGCTCAGGACACCGATGGAAAACAATGGGTGGAGACTTAATCACGTAACCTGGAAAACGTTCTGTATTCTGAACTCGTAGTCGCATCAAAGGAAATACGGTGGACCCAGTTCAAGAGAGTTCAGAGTAGCTATGGGTACAGTGGTACAAAGACTGCGCAGTGCTAAATAAAATCATGAATTCATGCTTGACTCCTGGATTGGAGCATACGGGAACCACTGGGGGTCTTTCTTCTCTCCGAGTGACTAGTAGTCTTTTCAGAATAAAATTTTGCTACCTAATGTTTTATTGAGTTATTTTCAGAAAAGAGATGAGCTAGAAAATGAAGAAAAAGAACAGAGACGAGTCATACAGTGCATTTTGCTATTAATGCTTGCTGAGTACATTAATTTGTACTCAATCTTGCTAGTATTCTCCTTTGTAGACCCTAGTCCGGCCGGGAACTATCCCGCGTGGGACGAAGGACATTGCAGGTACTGATGAAGCTGCACGAGGCGAGAACGTTAACTATGAGGACCAAGGTGAGATGGGCAGCTGATTTGGCGCTGGGGACGAATTGAAGATCGATGGATCAAGAAAAGCAGCGAAGGAACTTAGTAAATTACTATGTAAGAACCTTAGCCTTGCGTGGCTAACTGGAATAGAAAGTACAGTTTCTGTTTTATTATTCTGCTACGTTAACTCTGGTAAAGGCTTACTATTCGTTGGAGCAATGTTCTACTGAGCAAACGAATAGTAATCCGTATGCTCTACTGAGCAAACGAATAGTAATCCGTATGCCTAAGTGTGATTACCCCTAGGGTAATGACACGGGGCGTCGCACTGTGCTTCTCGAACAAATAATACTTTTGATTTAATACACTGTGATTTGTGGACGTCTCCCGTCCCTAGTGTATTTGGATATAAATATTATTTGGTTGTGCTTGACGACCATACACACTACCTATGGACTATTTCCTTGCATCTAAAATCTAATGTTTTCTCCACACTTACTCACTTTGTCACCTACATCGCTACTCAATTCGGTGTTGCTCTCAAGAGCATCCAGTGTGACAACGGTCATGAGTTTGACAACACCACCTCTCGTATCTTCTTTCTCGACCGTAGTATTTCCCTTCGCATGTCCTGTCCTCACACGTCTTAGCAAAATGGCAAAGCCGAGCATGTGATCCGTTCCACCAATAACATCCTTCGCACCCTTCTCTTTCAAGCCAGCATGTCGCCATCTTATTGGGTGAAAGCTCTTCACATTGCCACCTACCTCCTTAACCTCCATCCCACCAAAGCACTAAACCAGAAAACTCCACATGAAGCACTCTATAGTACACCTCCCTCCTATGAGCACCTTCACGTCTTCAGTTGTAGGTGTTACCCTAACCTTTCTACCACCGTCCCTAACAAGTTAACCCCGCGCTCCACCCTGTGTATTTTCCTCGGTTACCCTTCCAACCATAAAGGCTATCGCTGTCTTGATCTACAAACAAATCGAATCATCATATCCCGGCATGTTATCTTTGATGAGGATTTCTTTCCTTTTGCCTCCTCCCCGACACCACCTATACACGATGATTTCGATTTCCTTGACACCGTCCTATCCACTGCGCCAAACCTTCATCCTTCGGTGATCCAGCGGCCCCCACTATTCCTGTTGTCCCCCCTCTGGTCACAACAACCCCCGGTCACCCCTCCCACCACGGCTGCCCCCTTGGTCGATGGGCACCACACTGCCACTCCAGCTGTCCCTACTCCTCCTCCAGTCGCACCACCCTCCCCGGTTGCACCTCCTACCACGGCTGCCCACTTGGTCGATGGGCACCACATGATGACTCGTGGCAAGGTTGGCACTCGCAAAGCCTATCAATCGACTCAACCTTCATGCTGCCACTCTTTCTCCCATTCCCAAGAGCTACTGTGGCGCATTGAAAGATGCCAATTGGCACTTTGTCATGATCGATGAGTTCTCTGCTCTACAAGCGAACCACACATGGGATCTTGTTCCTCAACCCCCTAGCTCTAATGTCGTATCAAGCAAGTAGGTTTTTCATCACAAACTTAAACCTGGTGGATCGCTTGATCGGTATAAAGCGCGACGGGTGCTTCATGGCTTTTCTCAACAGCCAGGCGTTGACTATGGCGAGACTTTTAGTCTGGTTGTCAAGCCCACCACCATACACACTATTCTTTCTGTTGCTCTCTCTCACGACTGGCCGATCTGCCAGTTGGATGTCAATAATGCTTTTCTTCATGGCACTCTCTCCGAAACAGTGTATTGCCAACAACCCTCTGGCTTTACTGATATCTCCAAACCCGACCATGTCTGTCGTCTCAACAAATCATTGTATGGTCTTAAACAAGCACCACGTGCTTGGTTCAACTGGAATTCTTCACACCTTCTCTCTCTCAGCTTTGTTAGCTCAAAAGTCGGCCCCTCTCTCTTCATTCTCTCTCAGGGCACTCACATCGCATACCTCTTATCGTATGCCAACGATATTGTGCTCACTGGCTCCTCCTTGAATATTCTCCGTTCGATTGTCACTGCCTTGCATCGCGCGTTTTCTTTCAAGGATGTCGGCGAGCTTCATCACTTTTCTCGGTGTTTCTGTTACACGCACATCTCACTGGATGCTTCTCTCCCAATGGCAGCACATCCTCGATGTCCTCGACCATGCCAGCATGCATGACTGCAACCCTTGCAACACGTCGATCGACACACGCTCCAAGTTACTAGGGTCTAGCGGAGCACATGTCGCCAATCCCATGGAGTACCACAGTCTGACTGGTGCTCTCCAATACATGACGTTCACTCACCCAGATGTTGGTCATGCGGTTCAACAGGTGTGTCTTCACATGTATGATCCCTGGGAGCCGCACCTCAACCTGATCAAGCACATACTTCTCTACCTTAAAGGTACACTCGATCATGGTATTCAGTTGCACCGATCCGCACCCGATGTGCTCATTGCCTACACTGACGTCGACTGGGCGGGCTGCCCGTACACCCGTAAGAATACTTCCAGCTATGGCATCTTCCTCGGCAACAACCTCGTGTCTTGGTCCTCTAAGTGCCAGCATACGATCTCGCGTTTGAGTGCCAAGGCTGAATACCGGGCAGTGGCCAATGCTGTCGCCGAAGCCTACTGGCTTCGTCAGCTTCTTGACGAACCCCGTCATCCTCTTTGTCGAGCTACGGTCATCTACAGTGACAACATCAGCGTCGTCTACCTCTCCACCAACCCTGTTCAACACTAGCGCACCAAACATGTTGAGATTGATCTCTATTTTGTGCGAAATGGTCATTGAGGAGGCGTATTCTCAAAGGACCCATATCTACAGCTGTGTTAATGGGGACGTGGTCTAGTAATACGCCAATTTGGCCACTATTAGTAGATAAAATGATTTCTTTAACTTCACAATCCCAAATAATTCGCTTAGGAGTTAGTACATAAAGATTTTATTTCATTTCTTCAATTTGTTCTCCTTCTCCGAAACCTTACTTATTCAGGGCAAGATTCAAAACTTAGGGTCACTGCCTTTCATCCGCCTTTCTCTCATGTGCTTAGAACCTATCCATAGAAATAGAATTCAAAACTTCAGAATAGTTTTGAGGAGAGCCTCAAGTCTAGTTCAAGGAGTAGTGTAAAGTAGCAGACAGAGGAGCGCTCTAAGCATTAGGCACGAGAAAGGACATCGTTCTCAGTCGTCCCTTCATTCCCGGAAAAAGGATGAATTGATTTTCTTTTACACTTCTGTATCTCACTCTATCTTTTTTTTAGGATTATCTAAAATAACCGATGAATTATGAATTTTCCATAACTTAGGTAAGTGCTTTACCAATATATGTAGTGTAGAATCTATCCGATCTTTATCTTTTTGCTCAAAGAATGAATAAAACCCTTTGTCGAAGCCCTTTATGATAAGCTTCCCTCGATCTAGGCCCACTTATTCGAATATAAAGAAGAGGAAGACAAACTAGCCAAGAGACAGAGAAAGGTAGAAATTGGAATAGATTCTATTCTATTAGAAAAATCAATTTGCCAATTAGAGAAATAAAAAAGAAAGTTCAAAATTTCTACCCATTCAGTGACTTTGGCACTGGATGTTCCAAAAACGGATACTATCGGATCGGGTGAATTAGAGAATAGACAGAGGTCCGTTGGCATTTCAGCCTTTCTTCTCCTTTCAGGGCCTATCTGAAAGAGAATCCAGTGCCCCTTGGTCCTGAATATCAGAATAGGATGAACGAATTGATGTTTGCTCGTTCTCCCCTTCTTCAATTCCCAGTGAACAACATGATCTTGAGATATCATTTGTTCAATTTGGTCAATTTGATACTTAGTTAACTCATTCATCTTGATGTTCCCACTAATACCTAATCGATAATGAAGCTGAATGGCTTTGCTTTCTTAGGGGAATAGACGCTCTTTTATCAGATGCGAGATTACCGGTCTGTCTCCTTAATAAAGAGTCGAGGAATAGGAGAAGAATCCCCATGCAAACAACTAGGGTTCCAGATTCGCTGGGCAGAGAAGGGAGAATAGATCCTCTCACAGTAGGTGACTGGAGGCAAAATACGTTCTTAGATTCGACATTACCGGTAAAAGCATTTATTCTAAGCCGGGAGCAGAAAAGAAAATTCGGGTCATGAGAAATTCAGCAGTGATTTCCTTCTACAAAGAAGTGTGGCGATTCTCCTTTCGAGAACTTAAATGTAAAGTTAACACGAAAAGCCTTTCCTTCTTCTTTCGATTGGATAGAAGCTCATACTCGACTAGAAGTGTGGCGATTCTCCTTTCGAGAACTTAAATGTAAAGATAACTTAAATGTAAAGATAACGTGAAAAGCCTTTGCTTCTTCTTTCGATTGGATATAAGCTCATACTCGACTTCAACAACTGGTTTGGTGCTGATGTGTCCAAATCGCATGCTCCTACGCCGGGTTGATTGATGTGTCAAAGACTAATGCTCCTTAGGAGGTACATGCACTTGCAGTAAAAATAAACTTATAAACACACAAAAGATTAAAACGATATTAGCATGATGTAACAATAAGCATCCATGCAAGTATGATTGCAGAACTAGAAAAAAGGAACGACAACATTATAGCTCCTAACGATATGAAACAATCGAAAATGAGTTTGATCCCTGAAAGAAAGTGGGGATTTGATCTAACAACCATTAATCGTAGTACAAAATATTGAGTGAACGAAGGACTGAGCGGAAACGATAGCTAGCCTCGAACTACCGCAAGCTCTCTATTTATGAGAATTTGAATCGCTTTACCGAAAGCAGTAAGAGAGAAATGAAAGTTCTTTCTAAAGGTCCGTTGCCTCTAAATGTAGGCGAAGGTTGAGTACCGCTGGGTTCAGAACGTCGTGAGACAGTTTGGTCCATATCCGATGTGGGCGTTACAGCATTGAGAGGACATTTCCCTAGTACGAGAGGACCGGGGAGGAAACGCCTCTGGTGTACCAGTTATTGTGCCTACGGTAAACGTTGGGTAGCCAAGTGCGGATCACTTACTACACACGGCCCTTTGAATGGGGTTAGGAGCATTTTCAAGATGCTTCTTTCTTTGTCGAGACAAAAAAGGAACCCATCTTTTCGATTGAAAAATGTCAGCCTGTTTTGCCCACTTTATCCATCCCCCTCTGTCAAAATGATCAAAAAGGCATTTTAAATGCTTCTTATCCCGTGTTTGATCTTGGCAATCAATACCGGCTGCTGGTTGTTTTGAATCGAAGAGTGGTGATTCCAATCTGTAACTCCAATTTCCAATACTGAAAAGCCAAGCCTACTATTATTTTTACCGGCGCTTCACGACTTACCACAAATCAATCCACAATACTAGTACTTGCTCTACAATCTCAGAGGTTAATGATGCATGTCAGTATGATGTTACTAAGCTATGCAACTCTTTTATGCGGTTCCTTATTATCCGTCGCTCTTCTAATAATTAAATTTTGAAAGAATTTCAATTTCTTTTTAGAAAAGAAAAAATGTTTTAAATAATTTTTTTCTTTAGTGAGTAAAATCAAGAAAAATCTTATTCATCCACATTATTTTACTAATTATTCTTTGTATGAGGGGATTACTAAACCCTTTTTTATTTTTAGATCGTCGAATCCCTTTGTACTTATCCCTTTCCAATCCCTTTTAAGAAATTCATTCCTGTTTTTTATTGGACCTTGTTTTATTCTCTTCGATTGATTGTATCTCAAAGCACACACTGCTTAAATACCTTCTCGTTCTATTGAAAAGAGAAAGGATTTCCAGTCACAGACTGCAACGATCTTTTACAAAATTATGCCAGAAAGGATATAAAGATTGACCGGTACAAAAGCCATTTCCATCAATCTACGCTCATTAAGGAGAGGGTTCCATAGAGAGAAGAATGGGGATCGAACGTCTATCTACATTGAATGAAATTCATACGCTCCATGGACAGAGCAAAAAGTGGAGTGTGAATCTCAATCTCACTTAATGAAAGATGCACTATGCTTCATTCAATTGGAGAGAGTTAAAATCCAAGATGGATGCCTGATTCACCAAACCATACGAACCATTGCGATATGAGCAGATGTTCCCCTTAGAGGGGGGCATGTGGAAGGAGGAAAATTGCTATCAAAATATCCGGAGAGGATAGAAATTCAAGTTTTCCCATTGAGAGGAATTGTGACATTCACTATAACTACTAGTATCGCCCAGGCCCAACGCTAAAAGAAAAAAAATGGATTCTTTGTTTGAGCAATGACTTCCTTTTCAGTACTCTTCACCAACGTGTAACCTTTAATACCTCTCTATCTAAAGATACTAACTACTCCAATTAGGTGGGATGTTGTAACATTAGGTATCATGTTTATGTGCTTTTGTATCTGCATATTTTTATAATTTGCATTTTGGGGTAAGGACTAGCTCTCAGGAGAAGGGAATCGACAACACAACTGGAGCTATCCCTTTCTTTGGTTTAGTAAGAAGCTTACTCAAGTATGTCGATTTGTAGTACGGTCAGTTCACTCGAATCCACTGACTTCATGCACGGGGACTCGACCATCAATCCTTTCTTGTGATGGGTCTTGATAACAACAAGAAGAGTCAAGGTAGCAAAAGTAGCTATACTCTAGTAGTTGGTGGCGTGGAACAATCTTCCTCTGGTACAAAGGTGCAATGCAAATTCATTGCCCGCAACTGCTTTCTCTCTTGCAGCTCATTCATAGCAATGACCTTTATGTTTGGAGGCTAACCTCCCAAAGAAAAAAGATGCCAACACCGTCGAGGATTTCAAGCCAATCAGTATCATCTCGAGATTCATCAAAATCGTTTCAAAGAAGAGGAACAAACATTGTCTTTAACTACAATCAACCGCACATGAATTGCAAGAATGCGGTTAGTGATTGATTGTGAAAGCTACAATTGAATAGAAAAATAAGTCGAAGGAGTTGTTAGTGATAAAATGTTGCAGTAAAACAAGAGGAAAAGTGCACTATAAGTCTTGGTATCGATTAGAGGATTTGATTGAGTGAGCAGCTGATTCGACTTGGTTGGTAGAAAATCCAAATCTACTTATCTTGGAACAGGTGACGTAACATACGAATGACACACGTGGTATGAAGTTCCTTACCCTTATGCACGAATTTTGGAATAATCCATCTTCCTATCAAGGTTAAGAAGTCAACCGAGCATCTCAGCGGCGAGGTTGAATACCCGGATCGAATTAGAGTTCACGTCGCCCGCCCTGAGCAAATAAAATAGGAGGCATGGGCCACAGGTCGCACTACTCTGGCGAAGGCTCATTCCTGCTGCCTTCGCACAAGCAAGCAGACACACCAAAGTTCTTTCTGCGCCAGGAAGTTGAACAAAACTTGCCTTCCTCTGGTCTATCCATCGTAGCGTCTTTCTTAGAAAGAAAGGTTCCCCAAGAAATAGTCTAATCTAATTTGAGATGATGTAGCGCATAGACGATCTAGCGGACTCATCTTGACCTACTTGACTCAACGGTTAGAGTATCGCTTTCATACAGTGAGAGTCATTGGTTCAAATCCAATAGTAGGTAAAACCGGCCGAAACCCCCACTTTTGCCAGCATGGCAGCAAGCACAGACTGGCATCACAGGTTGCTCTCGGCGACGTACGTGTTCTACATGTTCCCACGTCCTCGCAATACACTGTCATCTTCACAAAAGGTCTTCCAACTATTGTCTTCTCCAAGTTTCGTTCTAGCCTTAACGTTCGCCCTGCTCCCGCTCCGACTGTGAGGGGTGTTAGCATACACAATGCCATGTACACGTCTAGGTGCAGGCTTCCCCTCCAACGAATCAAGGCCTCCACAAGATTAGCTCCTACCATATTTACTTTGGATATTTTTGGCATCTCAGCGTTAATTGCTCATATAAAAGCTCAACATTAATTGCTCCTGTAATCACTTACAGCTTAGCGTAGCGTTATTTGCTCCTGTAAAGCTCAGCATTAATTGCTCCTGTAATCACTATATATGTGTGTGGCATCAATGCAAATCGTATGCGTGATTTTCTATCTGCTATCAGCAACTTTGTTGAACGAGCTCGGCTGTACGTATACTTCAACAGTGAAGTATGAGTACTAAATTTGACTAGATGGTGTAGATTATGAAAAGAGTCGGAGTGAAGAGATATTAGAGAATCAATTTTATGAGTACAAAATTTCACCAATGGCAAATACACAATGTAAGAGGACTGGGCTGTAGCCCAGTGAGCATGAGAGGACTTCGGTCTTCGCCCAGCCCGCGTTCAAGCGTCAGCCTCGCACGCGTGTCTTATGGTGCTCCTTCTTTGAGGCAGCGAGAGGAGAAAAAAATTCTAGCCTTAAAAATACCCAATGTAAAAAAATATCGCGTCATTTCCGGGCTGTACCATACTACCATACCATCTAGGAGTTGTTTCTCGTAAACATCGAACTATGGTCAGGCACTGACACCGTCGATATGGTATGGTCCTATGGCTAGTTGCAAAGGACTCGTTATGGTCGACGAGCAGGAGGGAATGGTAGAGAAGGCGGCTAAGTGAACAGAGGCGAACCAACCAATGCAATTTGCAATTGCAGCGCGACGTATGAAGCGAGCAAGATGTCGGAATCCACCGGTCGTTGGGAGGAGTCGAGGGGATAAGAAGAAGAATGGGAGGGGATCTGCCAATCCTATCCTCTGCTCTGCCCGTCTCGCATCGCATGTGTAGCAGTAGTATAAAACATTGTACGAATGCAGGGTATCTCCGCACGTGTCTACGCCTCGGGAACACGACATGATTCAAGCATTTGTGCATGGAATTATGTTAGTGCTAAAATGGTACCCTTGGACTCGACATTAATCGTTCAACAGATCGTGTAAATCAGTTGGCCTGGATCTGCTACAGCTCGACAGCAAAGCCCTGCTCATCCAGGTTTCTTATCAAATATGGACTACTACTAACGTTAGCCTTGAGTACATGGCGAGGCGTCATAAGGGACGCTGAAAACTTCTGTGAAGTACGAACGTTTCGGTTAGATCCAAAAGAGAGTCGAGACGGCCATACGCGAGAAGTTGTTGTACCCACCATATATATTACGAAACTACATTTGACTTGGGAAAATATTTGCAGTGTACAAGATTTGGAGCAACAGGTGGAACCACAAAATATAGCGCCGCAGCGAAGTATGGCGTAGAATCTTTACAAGAAAAAGAGGGGGTGCGGTCGCATGGGAGGACAACGGAACGGGACACCACAGCGGAGCGTTGGAATCTTGATGAGACCTCGCGGCGGCCATCGGTTGGCTGGCGTGGAGCCCCGGGACACCGAGTTCGTAAAAAATTGGGGCACGGAGAAAACGAGAGGTGAGCGTAGCGACACGCGCGAGTCAGTGAACCGGCGATGCACGCCGCCCAGGGCCCAGGGGCGGGTCTAGGTAGGTGCGTTGGTGCGGCTGCATCCTCAAATTTCTTTTAGCCAAAAATTAAGTATACGATATATATATATATATACCAATATTTGCACTTCATCTTACACTCATGAGCGTAGTGGCAGCCGGCAGTGAGCACGCATCCCATTATAGATAGGAATAGCATGTGTGGTCAATGCCTCAATGGCAAGAAGGAAGGCTATGTAAAGTTGTATTTTTAATTATTTTTTTGTGATTTCGGCTATTAAACTTTCGTACTATGTATTTGGGCTTTCATATTCGAACCCGTTACCGGAATCCTAAATTCCGGCGCTGACCCTACCGCACCCATTGGCCCCACCTGTCCACTGTGATCGTCCAATATTTTTACTGTCATGATCTACGAGAACCTGCTCATGGCCATGGGTAGGAATTGCACAGCGGACGGAGTAATTTCCTTCCCAGAATTTCACCTATTCTTTGTAAGACTCACGTAAATTATTTGCTTCAAACCGCCTCTGAATCACGACAACTGTTTTCTATATACGGTACGGTCCATCATATGGTTGGCATTAGTTTTACCTTAAACTTTGGCTTATTTTAGTTTGCGCTGCTAGACAGCGCGACATGAATGCGATTTAATTTGCGATGAGTTGATAGCGGCTGCGGCATGACTTATCAGTTATCACCGAATTACGAGTAGCTGATTTCTGCACGGTTCTTACTTCTAGTATTTTGCGTACGCAGATATCCCTTTCAACTTGAGAAACAAGCTACATACTTCTGCGAACACTTCAGCCTTAGAAATGAGTATCAAAATGCAGAAGTAACGCCTGTCACGGTAGCTCTCCTCCCCTGGGCCCATGCAGATGTGGAATAAGCAGTGACTGCTCGTTCCACCTCCTACAGAGTCAAATGAAATTGCGACCCATGTGGGCTCACCCACTTGATGCAAACTGCTCATCTATTGGGAATTTGGCATGGTGACGACAGCAAGTACGTACCAACAAAAACTTCAATTGTTGGCAACGACGCTTCCATCTATCTGCAGGTCTGGTTAATCCAGCGCGGGAGAATTGAAGGTGATCAAAAGGCAATGGAATTCCAGTCACCTTACATCCCTATAGTTCGTAGGCATAGACATGTGCCCGGGAGATTAGTTATAGCTACACAGATTTTATTCAAGAAAGAAAGGCATGTTAATTCAACTATGCAAAGTACGTACATACACATGTGATGCGAGCTAGAGCCGTAAATGATCAAGAAAGCCATGTTTCAGAGTATTTTTTTACCTCCGAAGCTAGCACATGCATCCCCTTAATTTCCCCGCCTACCTTTGCTCGCGCCTGCACGCTTCCTGATAGCCATATGACACGTAATCGCATTGGTCAAAGCCATGTCGATCGAACTGCCCGGCAGGCAATATAAAATATATCGACGTGCGTCGATGGAATAGTTCTCTGGTTCTGCACTCTTTGCGATCAACTTTCTTACGGCACGAACTGCCTTCTTGCGTCTGCGAACTGAAGATCGGTTCGAGCTTTACGATCGCCGGGGTCTTTCTAATTCCTGTACTGGGCGACAAGGGATGTGATGGGTTGCTGCACCAGTTGTTACGCTTGCTTGGGATGACATGAAACGTATGGGCGTGCCTTTCGCTAACCTGCTCACAGTCAAATTCCCAAGAGTATGGACAGAATCGATCGACAGTAAGAAACCGATACGTCCTTGAAAGTTTAACTATTCGACCCTAGAGTAATGGTCCAAGGCCCAGATCTCAAGATCATACTAATTTCTTTGAAAAATCAGAAGAAAAAAAACGATTTGAGTCCGAAATTAGTTAGGCCGATCTGAGGCGTGGCCCGTAGCTCGGCCACTGATTCGACAGACGTGCCCAAAAAATATCTGAATGTAACTGGCCATATTCAGATTGGAGACTGTCTAGACACCTGGAGTCAGATTCACAAGAGGCCCGGCATGGATACGCGCGGTCAATTTGTAAAAACTTCCGAGCAACACAAACTCCTGGAGCTCTACGCGGTCCCTCCTTCTCCGATTAACCCCGCCTACAAGTCAAAATGAGCCTGTAACAGTGAGGAAAAATGAGCTCATCATCAAGGTGCTACCAGCTTTAGTACGTCGATCCGGCATGGTTAATTGGGAATTAACTATCTGCAGTTACTAAGCCTAAGCGACGATGTAAAAATGTAGGCGTCCTAGTGTGAATCCACTAGACTACCTGAGATTCCCGTGTTACGGCGAAAAGAAAGCCAAGCAAGAACGGGATAAAAAGATCCCTGTTGCTTTCTTCTATTATTAGCACACTTCCCGGTCAGGTCTAACATGCTGTGCTGCATTTGCCCAAGTCCAAAGCATCTTAGGATTTCCGTGATTTTTTTGCCTGCCTGCCTTTTTGTTGACGTGGACAGAATGATCGGAATAAAAGGATCAAAAAAGGAGGCGATGAACTGTGGACTGTTGAGTATATGTATATCTAGCCCACCACGGCGCTTGTGCTAACGTGGTTGAGAGGCCAGGAAGGTGGGTAAAAAACTCAAATTCATGTTAAGTGCAGGGGCGCGGTTGATCTGGGCCCAACAAGTTTAGGGCTTAATTCACGCAGTAGCAAATTACCGAACTGCATTGTATATGCAATTGTGTTTCTTGACAATGAATTAATCGCAATATTGCCAAAACGGAGGAGAAATGGGACGACTGCAATAGTAACCGGTGCGCATTTCATAATGACTAACATGCAAGATGTTGTCTATGTGGCTAATCAAATAGACAGGCAGAGTTCTCACAAACTACTTCCTAAATAAATATTCCTAGCTAGCTAACCGAATAGATATGGCACCAACCACCAAGTAGTGCCCAAAAATCTAAAGTTACTACGATAAGCATGCATGGCTAGCATGCATGGCTAGAGGTGGAATTTCTAGATCAGCCCTAGGAACTTCCTGATGGGATCTTCCAGCTGCTTCATGACGGACAGCCAGCCTTCCTGCGTGGGGTGCACGTCGTCCCAGTAGAAGTACTTGTCGGGTTTGGTGCAAAAGCTGTACAGGAGCTTGTAATTGCTGCCGTGCTGCCCACAGTAGCCCTTCGGATCAAAGCTCTCGCAGCACGGCGTCAGCTTGTGCTTGAACTGCTTGGACATCTCATGCTTTGAACCTGCAGCAAATCCAACCACAACGTGCATGCATGCTCCGCTCCAAGTAAACGAATGCAAGGATGCGTATATACCATTAATAGTTAATATATAATCATATGTATGTACGTATGTACGTACCTGGGGTGGGATTGACGATGTTGGAGAAGGCAGTGTGCAGGTCAACCAGGAAGATGTCTTTGTGTTTTGAGCCCAGCTTTTGTTTCAGGTTGCTGTTGTGGACGGAGGCGCCCATGTTGCCACGGCCGTCGCATCCGGTGTAGTTGTTCGGCCTGGATTGCCACGGCGTGCAGCCGAGGGGGTGCAAGTTGTTCACCAGAATCTTGGACACCCCGAGCTTATGCAGACGCTGCACCTCCTTGGCGATCTCGGTCGTGACGTTCCCGATAAAAGCGATGATCTGAGATCGAAAGTTAAAGTGCCCGCTCATTTAGTATGTATAACTAATTGAGATGACGCATGCATGTTAATTATTTGCCGATCGATCTACTACCACTCACGTCGGTCGTGCTGCTCATGTTGGCGACGCGCGCGTAGTCGTTGCCGGAGATGGCGACGAGCGCGACGGAGTCCTTGAGGTGCCATTTCGTGACGGATCCTTCCTCGACCAGCCTCTTGAATTGGTCGACCTGCTTGCCGAGGGTCGGCACCTTCTGCCGCACCGGGAACACGCCGGCGCCGCCGACCGCGAAGTTCATGCCGGACGGGCCGACATAGTGGTAGCTGAGTCTGTACGGGGGAGGGGCTTGAGGGTACCCAATCATCTTTGCTGCAACGACCAAGCAATAGCTAGGATTAGGATCGCAATTAACAGCAAACATTTGTAGGAGGTAAGTATATATTAGTAACTCCACTAAGGATTGTTGATCGATCGAGCTCGATCTAAAAGTGCATGCATGTTCGAGCTAATTAATTACGTACGTACGTACCAACGAGATCGGATTGAACCATGGCGTTGGAGAAGCGGCCGGTTGGATGATCACCCCAAATTCCGCGTGTGATGCCGTAGGGGAAGTACCATTGACGCGACATCTCAGATTCGTTATCAGGCAGTCCTATATATTTCGGGAGGTTCCCGGTGTCCGCGAACGAATCCCCGAACACGAACATCTTGTACCATCGGAAGACGCCCCGAGACTCCGCATGAGCAGCTACGTACGTATCAATTAGTCCATGCATGCAAACTAATTAGCAAGGATCGATCGATATAGTTGAACTACTCCAAGAACGAAATGAAAACCAATTAATTAAGCGTGTGTAACAACACAATCTACGGGCGTACGCACCATTCAGAACGAGAAGGAAGCAGACGGCGGAAAGGATCACCGAGAGATTCATGGCTAGCCGCGACTGTGCTGAGGATCGAGGCCGGCCGGTGAGTGTTACGCAGATGGCGAGGCTTGATCTCGTGTTTGCTGGGGTTAGTGTTGCATGCGCATGGATGTGTGGCTGTGCCCCTCTATTTGTAGGCGCGAAATGGAGAATCGAAGGGATAAGACGTGATCTAAACTGAAGCAGTTTTCAGGTGGGATACACCGGCAGATTCCTCAACCGGCCGTGATACTTTCGCTGACTAGCTGTTTGTTTAGGTTGACGTACTGTTAGGGTTGCAATGTTGTCGTTGATGTGTACGCTCGCCCGCGCCCGCGTCCTCCTGCGATTAAAAAAAAGTAGGCGCCGCCATGTGGGCCCTGCCCCTCGCTCCCCATTCGATCTCATCCCCGCGCGCGCCGCCGCCGCCGTTACCGTGGACGCGCGCGCGGAAGCCGCTTCTGTTCGCGACCTGAACTGTCGCCCGGTTCGTTTGCGATTTTAACAAGCTACGATATATATCGATCGATATCTGCTTGCTTGGCCCGGTGTACGCGCATGAATGGCCGTCCGTCCAACCACTGGAGTAGCATATATCTAGGCCCTGCTGCGATCAAACGTACCACGACGATCAGACGCGTCGCTAGGCCGGGTCCCACCGGGAGCGATCGCCGAGAGAGGAGATGGCCGGCGTTGTGCCGGCGTGCTACTACTAGAAAATTCTCTGCATGTTGGGCCAGTAAGTATAATGCACACAGCACACCAGCTACTTTAGCCCCGTTTGGAACACCAGAAGCAAGCCCTACGAAATCCTATGCTTTATTCCATTTCATAACATACTGTGAAATCCCCTAAGTAATCTAATTACTTGATACAGCTCCATGCATGGTAGACTAGTGGTGGCAATCAAATATGAATTATCCGTTTTATTCGACTACCGTATTGATAGGATATGAATATGGTTTATATTTTTTCACCGATTAACAATTTCTCTCCTATTCGTATTCGTATTCGCATAAAAAAAAATGGATACAAATATGGTATGGACTTTTGCAATCCGCACTATTCATATTCATATTCAAATTCGATAAAACAATATACTCACTATTCAAATTCGATAAAACAATATACTCACTCTGTTAAAAAATATATGATATTTTAGATATCGTCACGGTTTCCAACATACAACTTTAACTATTATTTATTATATGAATATGTTCATAAAATAATATAAAATTACCTATATCACGAAAATATTTTTCATTACTAATCTAATGATATCATTTTCACATGATCAATACAAAAAGTTATATATATATATATATATATATATATATATATATATATATGTGTGTGTGTGTGTGTGTGTGTGTGTGTGTGTGTGTGTGTGTGTGTGTGTTCAAAGATAAGGACGTTTGACTGCACGCTTTCTAAAATGTTATATATTTTTGAACGGAGGGAGTATACATTTTATTGCAGTATGACTAATTAGTTAGATGAATATTTTTAGTTTAATGTGAATTCATGTTTTTAGGTGAAATAGATAAACTAGAATGATTAAGTATGTTGTATACGATGATAAAGTATCATAAATATCTTGTCGTACGTAACTTATGAGGATATCTGAATTCGCCGAATTGAGTAGATATTCGATTCATATCTGTATTCATTACAACATTCGATTTGTATTCGACAACATTCGAATTCATATACAAATACGAAAAGACCACTATTTGATTCATATTCAATCCGTTGACACCCTATGGTAGATCATCTAATTACAACGGTGATGCATGAGCGAGTGGCCTATTCTGCTTTCTACCCTAACGACAAATTGTAACGCTCCGTTTTTCTGAGCTTTTTGAAAATTTTCAAATTTAAAATAATCATTTGGTTTTGTTGAAGTTCTAAAGCTTAACTTGATATTTTAAAATTTTAAAATAATTTAAATGACTAAATCTAACTTCAACTAATTCAAAATTTTGGTTAGAAGTTTGCCAGAGTTCTCTCATGTTTAAAATTCTCTTTCTCTGTTCGTTCCGTTCTCCCCTCGACCTCCTTAGGACCTCCCTCGAGGACCTCCTACGACCACCCTTCAGTCACAACCACCCTTGTGGTTATGATCACCTCTTTGGTTTCGACCACCTCTTTAGGTTCGACCACCTCTTTGATTTCGACCAGTCACTCGGTTTTGACCAACCCCGCCTGTTAGTCCCTGCTCACTTTCTCTTTCCTCCCTTGGTTTTCGCAGCGACGTGCGTATTAAATACTGTCACCTCTGTCGCACCTGCCCCCATCCCGTCCCTCTGACGTGCGCATTAAATGATGTTATCTCTGCCCCGCCGTATTTTTCTCCCCTTTTCACATCGCTCCATCTTGTTGTTGTCTCCGCACCGCCGTATTTTTTCTCTCCTTTTCACACCGCTCCATCTTGTTGTTGTCTCCGCCCCACCGTATTTTTCTCTCATTTTCACACCGCTCTATCTTGCTATTGTCTCCGCCCCGTCGTATTTTTTTCTTCACTTTTCACACCACTCCATCTTATCGCTTGGTCCTCCCTCTTCCTCTATAAATAGAACACCAGGGAACCCTTTTACCCTCCTTGTTATTTCTCTCTCGCCCTCGTTTCGTCGAGCTCCAAGTTCGCCACCGCCACTAGCGCCGCCGTCAAAGCCCCTTCGTCGGCGTGGAATAACGCTTTGTAAAGGCTTTGTCACGTACTCTAGACTGCTCACCTAAGGTAGTGAGCAGTGGTATCGACGGATGCTAAATAAACTAGAGAAGTCGTGTCATGTGGGTAAAGCTGTACGACCTCTGCAGAGTATTATGAACTATTCGAATAGCCGTGTTCACGGTCATGGACATGCTGACAAAGCCACTCCAAGTTAGATTTTAATTTTTGTTTTCAAAAGACTTTATCAAATGGTTTTGGATCTCTATCCAAATGGGTTTTGGGCGGGTAGCCTTGTGATAAGAGGGTATCCTTCACCACTTGTTGATGAATGTTATCTGACTATAAAACTTGAGTTTTAGAAAATAAATTTTAGTATAGAATAACTGCTATGGAACTTAGTACAAGTACTTGGAAAGAAGCATGGCTTTATACAAATCAACTCTATAAGCCTTCCGTTGAGATAGCGTTGCATGCATTACAATCTGTTACTTGACGGGTGTGACTGCGAGCATGGTTGTTGTGCTTTACTCTTGCTTAATTTAATTATTGAGCAGGAGAGAAATGCTACGAGGAGTTGGAGACCTTGGACAACTAGGCTACGTCCTCCAGACGATTGCCTGTGGTGAATCGTGTAGTCAACCTTGCTGTTTTTGCTTTCTGCTGTAATCTGCTTGTTGGCTTTATGCCCCTTTTGTATCAACTCTAATTATTTCAATAAAAGACGTTGTATGGTTGTGTTATCATTTCTTGTTTGACTGTGTACATTAACTACTGATCCGAGACTAGTGTGGAATACACGAAGGACTCAGGATCCTTCGCTCCTGGATCCGACATAAAGCCTCATACAAATTGGCCCAACTAATCAAATCAGACTCCAAGAAAACAACAATTTTAGAATTGATTAATTCATTTGTATCTCATTGAATACAGATTATCGTCCTTCTACAAACTGTTTCAGTCCTTGTTTTGGTTCCACCAAAAGTTAAATTGCATTATAGCCCAAAGCAACAAGCAAGCAGGTCTTTAAATTACAGCCCATAATCAAGTAGACCTTTAAATTACAGCCCATAAGCAAGCAAACTTTTAAATTGCAGCCCATAAGCAAGCAAGCTCTTAACGGGTTGGTGGAGAATAAATCATACCCATTAAGCATCCGTTTCAGTCCAACTAAAAGACAACAAAAGCTCAACAACTGAATAAGCACATAACTTAACAGAAAAACAGAAGTTATTGGATGGTGATCCAATGACTCAAAAAAGTGACTAGTTTTTTTTTTTTAGTTTTCAGTCACTATAGTTGGCCTATTTCTCCTGTCCGCATTGCAATCGAAAGAAAGGATCGCACATACACGACTGTGGTTTGGGAAAAAATTCGTGCGAACAGGAGCGATGCAGTAACATGACTCGGATCGGGGTAACGTGACCCTTGCTCCACCTCTGCTCCCTTCTTCCTTGGTCATGGGTTCCGGCCGATTAGAATGGAGATGTTAGCGAGGACATCCATGGCCCAGGGCAAGGCAGAAGTGACGGCAATAGGGCGGTGGCGGCGCTCACCCACGGCGGCTGTCGGTGAGGCCTCGCCGCTGACGAGCTGAGCCCGGCTAGATTTAGGCTTGAGGAGGCGACAGATTTGTTGGAGCCTCTCAAAGAGAGAGAGAGAGAGGGAGGGAGAGCTGAGGAGGAGGAGAACGTGGACGTGGATGCCATATCAGATATACTTGTGTATGTGGATGTCACGCATGTCAGTGAGGTTTAACCTGGTTGGTTTAGGGTCGGGAGTTATTTGCACTGATTTTGGTAGTTTGGGGTGTAAAGCGAACGATTTTAGAGTTACGGATTGAAAAGTGAGGTCATAGTTTAAGGTTAAAAAATATTTTTTTCTTATTATTTCAGACACGTATGCAACCAATGGCTTAACTGCCAGACCACATCAATTTTGCAAGCCCCTGCTCTGATTATATTACACCAAAAATAATACGTTTAATAAAAAATGCTACCTACTGGAGAAGTGATGGATGGTACAGATAATTAAACTTTTATCTACTTTACACGATGATACAAAACATGCGTGGTGATTTAGAGAAAGAGAAGGGTCCAAAGATTACATGTATTGTTTGCAATTTTATGTAGAGTCCGGAGAAATGAGCTGAGCTGCCTTCTGTAACTTGAGAGCACTTGGCACCGACGAGGCATAGATGCATCAGTGGAGACTTTACAGATCTAGTGAGTCATATCGTGCTGATTTGCTCTGATTTCTATTGTCCACGACAAAAATTGCTCCTAGTGACCATCTTCGGTATTTACTACACTAGTTCGCTTGAGCGGTGTTTCTGGTTTGACTGTCTGTTGACGGGAAGCGGTATTCACCAGAGGAGGATCAATTTTCCATCTGCACCAAAATGAAAGATAATCAACCAGACAACCACTGTTTAATTTATGCAAAACATCATGGCGATTTAACATCCACAGTACTCCAAACTCAAGCAAACGAAGGCGGATATATATTTGATCCCTAGGCCAAACTGATAACAGTAATAACAACAATACAGACTGATTTAAATCATGAGCTGATTGGTTCTTGTCTTTAATCTTGTTCAAAACTCCTTTCACATGGCAATCTAAGATACCAACAACACTTTTCAGTCTTCAGAGAGACACTCACCCACTAGCAACCCCCCAATTTGAATTATTGCGCACCACACCAAAACAAATTAATAAACACCAAAGTTTAAAGTGATTAGACATGCATTTCATATTCAAATCATTACACAAAAGGAGACAGTAGATGCACCAAAAGTTGTTCTATTTATTGGTTTCAGGAAGTTTCATCACTGATAGAAAGGATATGCTAATTGAAGTGATAAGTATGAACATTCAGAATGACTTGGCTCAATCTTTTTTTAACACAACGCGTAATACAGCTAGATTAGGTGAGCATGTAGAAGAAATTAAAGAACCATTTGGATTAAGAAAGTGAAATGTGATATTATATCCCCTTTACCGATTAAACAAGTTACACCACAAACATCACGGGGAGCAAATAACATTTTTAAATAAATCTATCTTGCATGCTTATTATACAATTGTCTCACCAATGCTAAACAAAATCCTAATGTTGTGGCAGAATTTGAGGAATACCAATATAATATACTAATTTTCATCAAAAAGATTTGAGTCATGTCCATGTCTTCTTGTAGTAGTGGTACTGGTAGCGGAGACTGAGACAGACAGATCACAATCTGTACACATGCCAAGAGTAGTCTATGACAGAGCTAAGAGCAGCCAAAGACTGTTCTTAGAAAATGTCCATGTTATGCCCGGTTGTCATGTGGTTAAGGGCTAAGGCCTACACGAATTGCTTTCGAGAATCGCCCCCACCCACCAAACCTATTAGGAACACATGACCATCATTGTCAACCATAATTTGCGCGACCTAACGTACGATCGTGTCTCGCCACGAAACAAAATCTTAGATCTGAGCATGCAACTAACGTTTGTAAACGATCCATAATCATAATCACACTGTAAAATTTGCTAAGTGAAGTGAAATTCGAACCAACAGGGAGTACACCGACGAAGGAACTTACTCGTGTGGGAATTTGACCTCGTGCAGAGTGTCCGACCGGAGCGACCACGCGAGCGCCGCCTGCGCGCAGTTGACGAGCGGCTCGACGAGCCCGGCGTCAGTCACCAGCGCGAGAGGGCTGGCGACGTATGCGGTGGCGGCGGTGCCATCGTCGATGGCGTCAAGATCGCGCACCCATTCGGGCCGCTCCGCCGCGCCCTCCCAGAGCACCCGGGCGTTCACCACGAACCCGGCCCACTCCAGCCTGCTCGACAGCAGCATGTCGCTCCGGTTCGCCGGCAGCACCGTCTCCTCCGACACGTGGTAGCCCACCAGCTTCCCTGCCGCGTCGCACGCCGGCGCTTGCAGGAACGACTCGCTGGTTCCTTCGTCCTCGCCAAGAACGCCGACGGGCACGGCACCCACAGATTTCACCTTCTGCGCCTCGTCGAACAGCTCCGTCCGGAGGATGCCGTTCTCGTCGGCGAACACCACGACGCCGTCCATGCGCCGCTTCCGTATCTCCCTGTATCGCATTTGGGGAGGAGAGAGATCCAAATTGTGAGGAGGAGCTGTGGGAATAAATTAGCGAGGCAAGAGAGTGTGAGTGAGATCTGGTGGTGCGAGCATATGTAGAGTACCTGAGGGCGTGCATCCGTAGGCGCGCGGTGGAGGAGGTGGAGCCGGCGATGTGGAGGTAGTCGAGGCTGGAGCGGGAGAGCACTGCGGCGACGGCGTCGGTGCGGTGGCCGGGCTCGACGACGATCCACATGAGTGGGCCCTCGACTAGGCGGAGGGTGTGGGCCAGGGACGTCAGGGAGGGTTCCTGGAGCGCGGAGGTGGTGGTCGGGGTGACGGCAATGACGGGCCTCGCTGGCCCCGCCCCGCGGCGCTGGCTGCTGCGCTGCGCGTTCTGGACGGCGGCGAGGATGCGGTGGGCCTTGAGGAGCTCGGCGGGGTCCGGGTGGGGCCACGCGCGGACGCGGATCGGGTGGCGGCCGACGAACACCGGGCCGTGGTGGTGCGCGTGTGCCCCGATCTCGGCGGCCACCGTGGTGGTCGTCGTGACAGTGGTGGTGGTGGTCGTCGTCGTGATGGTGGCAGTGGCGTTGGCGCCGGCAAGCATGACAGGCGGGGAGACGAGGGAGACGAGGTGGGCGGTGGGGTCGATGAGCGGGGTGGGCAGGAAGAGGAGGTAGACGATGAGGCGCGAGAAGCGGAAGCCCACGGCCATGGAGGTGGCGCAGAAGAGCGCGTGCAGGAGCAGCCACGCGGCGGGCAGCGAGGGCTTGGCCGGTTCGGGCCCGGCGTCGGGCGACCCCGCCGCCGGCACCAGGCCCGGCCACAGCGGCCGCACCAGCGGGAGCTTCATGTCGTCGCCCGGCCGCGCGGAGACAACGAGACCTCCCCTTCAGCTTCACCCTGCCTCGGCCTGTGCCTAGTGTGCTACTGTCTGCGCGCCTCGCTGCTTAGCTAAGCTAGTAGTAGCAGGCGGCGGTGGGGGTGGTGGTAATATAAGAGCGTGTTTGTTTCGTGAATAATTGGGTGGGAATAGGAGGCCTTGCCGCGGGGGAGTCAATTATTAGGAGTGGGGAAAGGCGCAGCGGCAGAGGCAGCGGCCGGTGGACGGTGAGGTGAGTGGGGTTCCTCTGGGAATTCGGCAATTGGCAGCCGCGGAGGAGAGACTGCCGGTCGGGTAACTTCTGGTGCGATATGATGCGAGTAGAGAAGATCGCAGAGAACAAGGACACAGGGAGGCAGGGCATTCCAGATTGGGCGGCTGAGTGACGGCGGAATTGGAAAGAAAGGGGGGAATATTTCGGCCGTTAGGCACGCTTTCATGCAGGACTCCTCGTTTTCTTAACTCGTTAGGCACGTTTTCCCACCCTCTCGTACGAAAAAAAATCTAATGAACTCGAACTGTTTGTGAGTCTTTCGCCCACCCAACTGCTATTCTCTCCTTCCAACCGCCCACCATTTCCACCCCAACCTCACCCCCTGACCTCGCTTCCGTTCCACATCTTTGGTCGGGCACCACCGTCGCCATCGACGCGTGAAGGCGCCAATGGGGAAGGGAAATGAAGGCGACGGCGGGTCTAGAGGAGAGTGGAGACGGGGGCAAGGGGGACGGGAGTGGAGAGGGTGACGACGGACGGAGGGGGAGGGGACCGGAAGGCGGAGTCTCGTCGCGCCGGCTTGCATTGGCAATGGCTTGAGCCCTGACCTCTCTTCCGCTCTATATCTCCGGTCGGGCATCACCGTCGCCGTCGATGCTCTCGCCAGAAATTGTTATTTACTGCACAGTTTAGGATCATATCTACTGATACATCTTACTCTCTTTTAAGATTCTGTTGTAATGCAAAGGTACCCTACTAGTAAATAAAATAAAGAGAGTATGTAGGTGGAATTAGGTATCTTTTCACTAACAAGAAAAAAAATTAGAACATCTGAATTCGAATGGAAGAGAATTCAAACCGGAGTGATATGCTATAGTTAGCGTGATCTATGCAGTGGCAGCTTATTCATTTCTGCTGCGGCAGATTAACTAACGGCGCCCTGTAATAAATTTTCTCTTTCCTCCGCGCTGTACTACGTTCTGTGACCGAGCCACATCGTTCATTCATTGGCGGCGGCAGTACCAGGTGGCAGATGGCAAAACTTCGAGCAATCCAACCATCCGGGAGAGTAGGGCGCTGGACATGATCCCGCCTGTGATCCGATCCGGAATGACGGAGAGCTATGTCCCTGCATTCGACACCAGATTTTACTGCGCCAACTTTGCTGTTTACGTACAATGCACTGTGTCTTTTGCTAACCAAACTGCGTTCGATCGATTTAGTACAAGGAGCTGGCTGCTTACCTAACAATGGCTGTTTAGATTTCTGCTAACACACACCTTTTTAGTATAGTATTATGAGACTGTCTATTCATAAGTTGCCTGAAATTTCTTAAATTTAAGTCACTTGTTGTGACTATTGGATTAATATCCAATCATATGATGTCTATTGTATCAATATCCAATCATATGACAATCATATGACACACCAATCTCTACACAGATACAATGATCACAACAAGTAACTTAAACTTAAAAAAATTTCAGGCAACTTAAAACTAGCAAAACCATAGTATTATTGTTAAACTGCTACAGAATTTTTCGGGTCAGTGACATGGCTACATGAGCCTTGAGGGACGGCACTCACGTTCAAGCCCGTGCAAGCAGTATATGGTCATGGATGCATACTAATCTGAATTTCTGATGACCACCTGTTAATGTCTGCATCTCATTTACCATGCACGCGCTTCTATTTCCTCAATTCTATTTTCTGCTTCTTCCTTTTTTTGAGAAGGAATTCTATTTTCTGCTGATGTCAGTGTCGTTTCCGGGTTGGAGTTGAACGAACCAGCTCCTGATCCATACCCTGGCTTGAATATTGGATGGCACTGTGTGTCAGATTCCCTGTCTGAAAGGAGCAAGCTGTGCACGAGTCTGAGATCTTCTTCTTCTTTGGACAAAGAAACCAATTAGCTTTTTGGGAAGTAAACCGCTGTTTCATTCATTGCAGAAATAGTACGGTGAAACTCTTGCAAGAAATAGCTGGAAAATGGGCAGTACAAGATAGCAGCTCATGAACTGAAAAACGATGAAACCGAGTGTGCGAAATCCCCTTTTGAGCTCACTTGAAGAAACAATAACTCGACTAGTACAGATCGAGTTGAATCCGCTACAGTTATCAAGGACTGTTTGTCCAAGCGTCCGAGATCTGATGGATTCTCCACAGTCTAGCTAGGTCAGGTCACAGATCACAAAACAATGCAATACACAAAGACCGGAGCTATCGAAATCAAGACGCTGTCAGTGCCGCCTAGCGAAATGCACACAGCATAAGCAGGTTTTAGATATGTTCCGGCGTTCTCCTTGCAACACCTACGCAGCTTGGTGTGACGCTTACCGGTTGCCGTTGGTGAAAACTGCACTTGAACAATCGGTCAGTCTGCATAACAAACAATTTCTGGCGGGAGTAGACGAGTAGTTTGAGCATTCTCAATTCAGTACTCTTTCTGAATATTCTCTCAAAGATAACTATAAAATGGACTGCATGTTTCCATGTTTGAACAGTTCTTGACTTCTTTCAGGCATCAGAGTCTGAAGTCTGAATGTTTGTTGTGACGTACTGACCGTTCATGGTTCATAGCATGGGTGGCATGGCTTGCTTTATTTCCCCCCTTTTCGTCAGCTTTCCTTTGTTAAGATGCCATGTGCCCATTTTAGTTACCGGCTAACAGCTAGCTAGCCCACGAGCTTAATCATTTCCTGACGCTAAACCGACAAAAAGCGACGTTTAAGTTGCAATTAGGTGGAGTCTTTCTCTTTCCCTCTGCCGCAGTGCCACTCATTCCCTGCTTTTAAGTATTAATTAGCACTTCCTTTTTCTTCTTTAGGCACCAGCGGATGGAGTAGTAGTTGGAGCGTTGTCGTTTACGCTGATCGCCGTCCGTGCCGCGCCAGGAGAACGCATGCTTTGAGCTCAAGGGAAAAGGGATCAGAGCAAATTAGAGGCCTTGATTTGTGCAGTGCAATTGAAAACTTTGATGTGTGTATAGTAGTTTCAGAGTTACGGCGAGTGCAGGGAGAAGAACGAGGCGCATAAGCAAAGCAATGGCAGGTAAAAACATCTGCCGTTAGGAGCCGACAGAAAGGCAGCGAGAGGGTGGTCACTGAAGCAATGATCGTAGGAGCGTTTCCTTTCCCTTTGCAGTTGTTTTTCCTTTTGCCAAGCTTTTTTTTTTGCATCCCGGGATGAATTGCTATTTTGATACTACTGTAGCAACTCTTGCTCCGTACTATACTTCACATGCTCTGACTGAGCCGGCACATGTCAAAGATTTGTGGAGGTCTGCAGGCTGCAATGACATTTGGAACGGAATGAAGAAGAATATGACAAAGTGCTATGTCAACATGCGCAGTGACCTAATGCAATGTTAGTACGTTGGTAACAAACGAATTTTGGGTCTTGATATACCATGCCTGATTGGCGATTTGCCTAGCATCTTTTAAAAAAAGCAAATTTGACTAGCATCTTGTTCACACAGCAAGTGCTCTCCAGCTTTCGCATTATGATCTATTTTATTTATCAAAAAGGATGGAATGATCAACTTGTAACCTTCAATCCTTCACTTTGGTCTGGTTTCATTTCAAGTGGTCCGACCAAAAATGGCAACTAATGGCTTGATCAGACGTGATTACAAAAACTGCTCCATGGCCTAAAATAGGAAATTAGCGCTAGCTACATTTTCAAGTAATATCGATAGGACTAAATCGATTATAATGATACTATGCTTTGCTTGAAAGTATCACCACATTAGCGATGGCAATATCAGTTGATTGAAAGAAATCGCCCTTATTCAGGGCTTCTGCAGATAGGTTAACTGTGGCTTTCTTTGGTGAGTCATTTGTTGCAGAGATTCGCAACAAAAGTACATGACCTAATGCGCTTGCTGCAATTTGTGGGTGGTTACACTGGACTACAGAACCACTTCAGACCCCAATTATGTTATAAACTTTTGCTTTAACAATTTGAATCAGTATTAGACAATTAGAGCTAACTTACTCTAATTTTAGTCCAGATGTAAGGCATACTAGTATCAATCTTTATAGGTGGTGTCTAGGGAGTAATTGAGTATTTTATTGCTAACTAGTACTCAAATTTTGAACTCTTAGATCTAGATTCAATGCATAAGATCAGTTTGACTCTCCTCCTAATGAGATATCACCAAGCATAACATAGGTAAAAAAAACTTAAGTACTCACAAACCCAAAAAACACTCAAGTACTCCCTAGCAAACCCCATCTTTATATCCACTATTGCGCCAAACAACGAGTACTCAAAATAAATGTGCAGCGTTTGCTTCTATTATTTTCGACTATCCACCTGCAACATTAGAGCAGGCCAATCAGACGGGGTAGTAGTCGTAGTACATCCCCATATGCTATAACAAACTTCTTTTGACTTCTTGGCGAATCCGGCCAATTCTCCAGCTAGCCAGGCAGCTATGCACAAACAGTCTCCTAAAATTTGGCTACTCAAGACCGAAAGAAGTTTTCAGTTGACGTTACATGTTCTTCTTTTGTTGGACATTTCAGTTGACGTTACATGTTTTTGGACCATTCCGTAATGAATAGCTTGACTTGTAGAGACAAAGCAGAAGTCTTTACAAAATACTAGCTTCTGTCGGTAATGAAATTAGTGGTACAATCAACAAGAGTAACTGAAGTAGATAAGACGCATTTTACATTTTACAACCATCTAACCACCTCAAACAAAAGGCATCAAATTTTAGCACTAGTAATGTGGGTAGTTTAACTATCACCTGTCTGATGAGTGATGACCCAATGACCCGTGCTTGTAATAACAATTACCCCACATGGTTCACAACTCAGAGCCAGCAGCAAAACGTTTTGGCAGGGAAAGTTTCCGAACTGTGCTTTCAGAGTTTCAGTTCAGCAAGGTTCTTTGCTTTGGGTTGAAACAATGGCAAGAAAAGGGTGCAGCTACAGCTGCACAGGAGAGGAGGGTACTACTGATCGATACTGAACACATGCTTAAAGCAAGGGAATGGAATATTCCTCCCTCCAGAAAGCTGGCACACGGGTTGATGTCTTGTTTTCTTATGAAATGATCAAACGAGATGAAGCATGGGCCGGGTAGGTTAAGTCAAACGTCGGCATATGGGAATCGGATTATCGGACACCTCCTCTTTCTGATGGCGGGTTCCCCTGTTCTTTTCACATGCCAGTAGGCGTCAGGAACAGGGAGTGAGTAGTTGAGCACGGTTCGGTCAAATTTGATTTGGTTTGTTTCTGAGTATGACACTAGTCCTTAACTTTTAAGTTAGATCGCATGCGAATCAGACCGAAAAGTATGTCTATACTACTTGCATGCAAGTTGCAATACCATGGAATCTGGCTGAACTCTGAAGGGAAAGAACAATGCTGAAAGAGCCTCAGAATAGCCTGTTTCTTCAGTAGGAAGACACCAGCTCGGGTGCTTCCTTGACACACTGCAGTGGAAAGAGCCGAGCTACCTCAACAACTCCCTCTACTATACTGTCCTCCGAAATAACCGCCTCAGCTAATTTTGTCTGTGCTACGACTAGTAGTTGCGTATGTGCCATTAGCTGTTCATCTATGCAACAGACAGCAGAATTAAAAGTGGGCGACAATTATTTGTTCTGCAAGGGAAGTGGTAGTTGGATCCTCAAAACTTCTGTAGCTTCCACATTACGAGTAACATGAAATTATTAATTCCTTGTTATTATGGTTTGCTAATATCTCTATGCAAATAAAACACAGATATATGCTATTTCTCACACACGATAGTTCAACTGATCCTATCCTTCGCTTGCTCCTCTCAAACAATATGCTAAGACTATCGTTTAGCATTGCGGTGGCTTTTCAGAACACAAATTTATTTCCTTTCATTATTATTTCACTGATAGCTCGTAGCAAATTTTTTGGAGCTGCAACAATAAAATCTTTCTCGTTTGAAACGCGGGAATTCAGTCATCTTTCTTTCGTGAAAATAAGTGCAGAAACCAAAATAGTGACGGGCCGCGTGGATTCAAAGCTTCCGAATCTCTTGTACCAACCGCTCCAAATCCTCGCACGAGCTCCCACCTTCCTTCACCGCGCTCGCCGCTTCCGCCGCGAGCTCCTTGGCGCGCGCCCTCACGCCGCTCCCCTTCTCCCCGACCGCGTCGGACAGTACGGCCGCGAGCTCGCCCGCGTCCGGCGCGACGCCGATTCCGCCCGCGCATGCGGGCACCGCGACGCGCGCATCCTCCACGAGCAGGCGCGCGTTCACGAACTGGTCGGCCGTCATGGGCCACGTCAGCATGGGCACCCCCGCGGCCACCGCCTCCAGCACCGAGTTCCACCCGCAGTGCGTCATGAACCACCCCACCGCCGCGTGCCGCAGCGCGGCCACCTGCGGCGCCCATCCGCGTACCACCATACCGCGCCTCGCCGCCACCGCGCGCGCCTCGAACCCTTCCGGGACCACGCCGTCGTTCCCGGCGCTCACGACCCACACGAACGGGACGGCGCTCCGCTCCAGCGCCTCGGCCAGTGCCGCTGCCACGGCCTGCGTCAGCACCGCCTGGCTCCCGAAGCACACGTACACGACCGAACATTCAGGGAAGGCGTCCAGCCACGCGCTGAGGTTGCCGGCTGCAACGGCCGCTTCCCCGCCACGGGCGCCGGCGGTGTCCGTCTCCGGCGCCAGCGGACCCACCGCCCACACGCGCCTGAAACCCAGGTCCTCGAGCGGCGCGTGGAGGTACCTCCCCTCGAGCGCCCGGAGAGTGTTCGACACGAATCCCCAGCTCTCCAGGTTGCAGAGGAAGTTCTGCCTCAACGATTCGCCGATCTTCTCGTCTACGCGGCCTTCTATGTAGGCCTTGTACATCATGGAGAGCTCTCTCCACTGATACGCCGGCTCGCCGGGGATCTCCGGGAACGTAACGTCATACCGGTCGTCGCTGTTTGACGGTCGCTTGACCAATCGGCGGAAGAGCGAGTGCGGAACGGCGGTGCCGAGGACGCCGGAAGGCGAGAAGACGAGCCTTGGGATGCCGAGCTCGACCGCAAGCGGCTGCGTCCATCCGCAGAAGAAGTCGGATACAACTGCAACGACGGGGTGCGTGGACTGCGACTTGGCCCACGCGAGGATGTGCTCGTGGAGCGCGGCAAGCGCGTGTATGAAGACGGGGAAGTATACGGGAGGGCAGTTCTTGGTGTTCTCGAGGCCCGGGGAGGAGGGGTGGGAGGGGAAGGGAGGGTGAGGAGCTGGACGGATGCGGGGTGCGCGGCGAGGAGAGGGGAGAGGAGGGGGACGTTGGCGGGCGTGGTGACTACGGTGAGGCGGAGGCCGCGCGCAGCGAGGAGGGCGGCGAGGTCGAGGAGCGGCAGCGCGTGGCCCTGCGCGGGGAACGGGACGACGAGAACGTGAGACGTGGACGCCATCTCCATGGGTGAGAGGTGTTCGTTGAGATCGTTGGCTTGAGATTTTTAATCGAACTTCTCGTGCTATAAACTGTCAGATGTTAGTTGTTAGTAAGGCTCGCATTCGGCCTGTATGGAGCGTGTGGCCTATAATTTTAGGGAGATTTGATCATGGCCGATATTATTTTACACAGATGCATATCGAGATAAAATGCGGAATAATCAATTATCCCATAATTTTACACGTCGAGAGATGCGGTCAACAGTGAGCAGCGAGGACTGAGGAGTCATCCGAACATAACCAATCTCGCACGCGGCCTGCCCTCACCGTCGCGCCTCCTCGTCTTCCCTGCTTCCGCTGCCTGCCGCTGCACGGTGCCTCCTAGGCTCCCACTCATGTGTTAGCTGAAGGCGTTTGGACTTTGTTGGGCGGCATGGAGATGAGTACCAGAAGCCTTACCCTTGCCTCGCTCCTGTCAAAAATTCGGCCGGCATCCACGGCCTGTCGCCGGCGGCGGCTTCCCTTCGGGGCATTCTTCTCTCCACAGCCGCCTTCCAACGTGGGTGCCTGTCCGGTGTTTCTTCCTCCCTCTCTGCCCCTATTCCCTTCCAAGAACCCTCTTTGGCTAGTCAGTGAATGATTTACTCGTTCGCTTCTTCCTCTCCTGCAGCAACAGGACAGGTATATCAGGGCGCTGCGGCCGCGGCAGGAGTGGGTGGAGGACTGGGTCCGGAGCAACGACACGCTTGTCCGCGGCCTGCCCATCCTCATCGGCGGCGTCTCCCTCCTCGCTGTCCTCCTCAACAGGGCCGTTTCCGGCATTGCCGCCGTCGCCGACGCCTCCAGGTCTTCCTGCTCTTGCAGGCCCCCCAAATTGCTCATCTTTTCCCCTCTTCTCGTCGCTCTTGCAGGGCCCTTAAATTGATGGGATTTACTAATCCTTTGGTCCTTCGTTTTGTTCCCCAAACAGTTCGCAGTCGAGGGCTGACATACTGACTCTTTCGCTCTCTGTAACTGATATTCTTGCCGGCCTTGTTTGGTTGTCCATCCGGCCGAAATCCATTTCTCCGGTGAGTATTGGGTAGCTTTTATCATTTGTCCCACAGTCTAACTCCGTGTAGTAATTTCCTCATGTTTAAAATGATATTAGGTGGTTCCTCGAGGTGTCGAATGTAAACGAGTAGGTCCGAGTGTATCACGTTCTGCTCTTCATGAACTACTTTGGTAACCATTCTACTGATAGACAGAATTCGGTTTTCAATATATACAATAAAAAAGCAACAATTTTTTTAGATAATATATATTCGTAGATAGTAGAGATGAGGCAGGACAGTCTTTTAACTTTGGACTCTGAACAATTGGATTTAACTAGCAGGAAGGAATCTGACCATCGTATGATTCTAACAGCTGACATATATTGGCTAGCTTAGATCTTACTGATGTTTCATCCAAGAATAGTGAACTTTTCCTTGTCTTGCTACTTTTCACAGTGCTACTGCTTTTCTTTTTAGTGTTTTTGTTTTCTTGTTTGCCTTTAGAAAGTAATGACATCCTTTGGTGCAAGCCATGCTCTGAAGTAATTGATGATCATGTGGTACTCAGCTACAGGCTGCAACTTCATCATTCATCTTGTTAGATCTGAACAAAGCATATTGCAGCACAGTGTTAGTAGTGGTATGATCGTACATTGTATTGGCTGATGCTTCCAGTACATTGGAACTTGATTGAAGATTGTATTAAACAGTCTCACCAAGTTCTATGTATCCACAATTTCATGTTGTGTACTTGTTTTGTTTCATATATAAAGGAATTTGTGTTGTGAAGCTGGCTACAACTTATTTTCTTATAAATAGGACATGGGATTCCCTTACAACTGCAACATGTTGCAAATCCTTGGTTGTTGTGTATGGAGGTAGTTGCATTCTTCAAATTGGGGTTGCTGCTGGCTCTCCAGAAGATGGTAATACCGTTACTGTGGATGCACAGAAGTTCATCCAAGGTTCCCTTTACACAAGTGCCATGGAATCCAAGAAGCGTGAGTGACTGAGTGTCTCTTGTTACTTCATAGTTTTTTATGTTTGTTTTCAGAAACTTCACTGTAGTCTTCTGGCAGAATCTTATCTAGCAAATCTTGCTTTATATCCTGGAAGGTCTGAGTTGCCATTCTTGCCAGCTAACACACAGGTGCTAATTCACTTCATGTGCATGCATTCATACGATGTTTAACTTGTTGTAACACACAATAGCTGATTTTATCATATTTGGAGTATAGTACACATGAAGGCATTCATATTTTTATTTGGGTAGTAGAAAAAACTCTGTCATGTCTGGAGATGCTTGAATTCAAAATTCAGATGAATGATTATCTGAATGTTCTAAACCAAAGCTGTTAACATCTTCTCTACTCTATAGGCTCTAATATTACAGCCAATTGGTGATAAAGGAATTGCAATTATTGGTGGTGACACTATAAGGGGGTTCACTAATCTTGATCAGGTATATCGTTTCTTTGATTATGAGATCTTCTTTTAGCATTTCTGTGTTGAATACTCGAATTCATGTTTTCTCCTAAAACATGTAGTTCCCATGTTTTGTTTGCGGAACCACCACTTTGGATTTATTAGGTAGAAAGCACCATATATATGACAGCGGACTTTAAATAGTATCGCCCCCACCACACACACACACACACACACACAGAGAGAGAGAGAGAGAGAGAGAGCGCTTAAACACTGGTCATCATCTTTGCTGAAGTTATACCCTGTAGGGGCATGTTTACATTGGTGTATTATGAAGTACTGATAGGAAGAAGGCGCATTCTTTAAATACCAGGGTATTGTCTGAGTAAACACAAAAACGAAGTTCTTTGTCTTTTTATTTATTTATCTGGCGCAAGGAATGGGAAAAGTCCGCCTATTGTAGATTGCACTACTGTAAAATTTCAGTATGCCATTATTGCCACCCATCATCCGGTTGATCTTCCTTGCAGGCATGGATTGCAATGATTGCAGACAAGCTTGATGCTACATTGTCAAAGTCGTAAGCACGGATTGCTTGTTGGATGTTGGATTCATTGTCATTTGTCTGTTGCAAGTGGTCCTATCATCTTTACCTGATGTTAGAAATCGTCAAGTGTACATGTGGAAACTGAAACTGGAGTCTGCAGAACCATCCCTTACAGTCAAACAGTGCAAGTCCTGGTATTGAGGAATTACTGAAAACAGCTTCACGCCATTAGTTACTGCTTCTAACCAGCCAATATTTGGCGTAACCTATGTTCGCATTATTCCCCTTTGAAGTGTTTGTAGCGAATTTTAAAATGGATTTGTATACTCCACATGTAATGGAGAGCAGCAAAATGACTCAACAAAGCAAAATTCTGGAAGCCCCGGCGTGTGGTTTGGCGCATGTCTGCATTCAGTATTCATGGTCTCAAACTTCAGTTCATGCATGCATGTCTTGATTTTGGACTGCCTCAGATAAGGTCACGTTTACAGGTACGCTTATCATTGCCACCATACAAAGAACGAGAGTAGTAAGCCTCCCTCTTGCGGCGCGACATGGAGATATTGAGAGGCGGAGTGTGCACCAGGAGGGGTGGCCGTGGCGGGGGAGGAATGGACGGGACGGATGGGTCGCGTGCGCCGCGCGGTGCGGCTGGTGAGTCGGGATTTGCTCGTAGTGCCGGAGGGCGGAGGCGGGAGGCACCTCAGGCACGGGCTGTGTGGTCGCTGCGCACGGGATGTGAGATTTGCAGGCGCGCGCGGCCGAGGAGGCCAGAGCGTGGTGCCAATGTGCCATGCCCATGCGCCGATGCGGCAGTTTATCGCGGCTATTATCGGTCACACACACTGTACGAAGGACCGGCCGGCCCACGAGAACTGGTGACCGGTGAGTTGTGAGTCGGTGAGGCAGGAGCCAGTGGCACGGGGTGACGGGATGCTTGAAGAACCGGGGAGACCACAGCATTGTTGTTGGCTCGCGGATGCGGCAAGCGCAGGGGCAGGCGGCAAGCGCAGGGCTTTGGCGCGGGGCCGCTGGAAGGGCGGACACGGTGAACACCTTTGACGCTGGTGCCGCTACCCGCTAGTAGTAAACCCCGGGGCCTGGGCCGAAGGAAACAAGGCGCTCCATAACAGCAACAACTTTACATGCTCGAGAGAAGGTTTATGGTGAAGGACACGCAGAATCTTTACCACCTTCAATTCAATTGAAAACGGAGACACCGTCAGATAGCACACAACTCAATCAGAACAAAATTCGCCTACGTTATCCTCCTGCCGACGCTCAAGCTCAACTCAATCAAAATCCAACGGGAAGAACAAAATGAACCTTAACAACGCCTCATACGAAGAACGAACTGGCGGTTAGCAGTCTAGAACGCACACACCGCTTAACGGAAGCACCATGTAGAGGTCGGAGATCAGGCCAACCAACGACGCGCGCTATTCTGGTACAGAACCGCGACCCCACCTTTCTCCAAAAACATGTTTCGCCGAGTCATGACCAAACTGTTCTTCTTATGACTCATAATGACGAAGACATTTCCTACCCGGATGATCTCGGCATCCTTCTCCAACAGCACTTCACCCAATCTCTCGGCGTCCATTTGTATCAGGATGATCTCAGCATCACTCCCTCGAAGTTCTTCACTCAATCAATGATATCTTTGCATTTGTTCACATGCTTCTTACTAGTTCTTTGCTTTTTGTGCTTATCCCCATCGACATCTTCTTTCTTTGATTTCCCACCTTCGGTAGGCTGTGGTCTCTTCTTTGAAAACTCAGACACGTTGAGCCGGGAACCATATACCATCTTTCGAACATAGAAGCTTGCGACATCTCCATTGTCACGCTTCAGCAGTACATATTTTTGAAGTCGCCCACTGGAGTCCTACATGTTTCAGTGAAGTACAATACACATAGTTAATAGGCCATTGATGCAACTCGACCGGTCAGATAATAAACACAGCCCAACAATGACATGTTCCTAGTCTATTCTGGTTTTACAATGTCAAAGAACCAACTACCAAGTGGTCGAATGTACCTTAGTCTCTTGCCCATCTAGTTCTTCGAATGCTTTCTCTACCTCATCTACATCCTTAAACAAAACACATGTGGAATAAAAATCACCTCGAATCCTCGAATCAGTCTGTTGAAAAGGTAAGGAAAAATAATTAGATTATGGAAACAATGTACAAGTTTACCCGACAAATAACAAAAGTTCTGAGAGAACCTTCTCATCAATACTGGGATTCCCAGTGAAAATTTTAAGCAGCTCTTGACAAGGCAGATAGACTGGAATTCTATGAGCAAGCAACTTCATCAGATCAGATTCAGGTACCTAGGAAATGAAAACAAACAAGTCAGGTGACAACTTCAATAAAGGCTGCTCCTAGTAGAGGTGGTAGAATTAACGGTGAGGATTAAGACTTTTTTTACTCTTACACTATTTATTGCAACTTCAAGGGGATCATTACATCCATGCTTAAGCTTTGTGATAACTAGATTCATCGCAGCTTCCGCATCCTTCAAGCAATTATGTGGTTCTCCTTCTTCTCGAACAAAATACCCCAAAACAGACTAGAAGAACAAAGAATCAACAAATAATTCATCCTCCATAGTTCCACTCCACACCATAGGATTCTCATTGAAAATATAAGAGAAGAGATTGCAAGCTCCAATAAAAAATATGAAGCCATGAAATAGAAAGGAAATACCCTGCATAGCTACATCAAGCATTACTCTAAAAAATTTAGGGGGGAAAGTGGGAAGATGAGGGTGGACCGTCGGAAAGGAGGCCTTTTAGGCGTTATTTGTTTTAAGTGAAAAATCATTGTTCTTCCTTTGGCAGAAGTGAAAATAAATCCTATATGGTGCCCCTATGACCATACCTTGCACAGGCTGTTTAAAGAAGCTGATGCAGTACTAGGTAAATTTGCATACTTAAAAATGTATGCTGTATCAATAACTCGAGCGTAATCAAACTTTAGAGCTGCAAATGAGTTAAAGAACAACAGAAAATGAGTTAAATGCCGTCGAATAAAAAAAAGAAGCATGTCCAACAAACACAATGGACGCATTGAATAACTACATCAAATAGATAAGACACAAACTAATCACACATTACCATGTAAATCTTTAGATAAGCTATGGCCAATCAAAATATTTCCTTTGGACAAGATTTTCTTCAACGATTTCTAGGGAAGGAAAAGACAAATATAACTCCCATGAGAGGAAATAAAACAAAATACATAAGAAGTTTGTAGAAACAACATACCTGAACATCAACTAATGAGCATGTGACTCCTTCTAAATCCTTCTTAGATACACCAGTGATGTTTGTCCTATAGTCCGCAATAGCTTTAAAGGGATTTACAAGTTTATCCAACTTCACCTGAAATTTTTTGAATTTAGTGAGACTTAAGAACAGAGATGTAAAGTTATGACATAATTCCAAATTAAGGACATTGTGATGAAATTTGAATTATCCAAAATTTAGAAGTTTTGGCATAACCTTAAAAAATTCATCTAACATTGCAGCATTGTGAATTATGTATTGTGTTGTAAAATAACATTCTTCTGATTGTTAATGCACCAGACAATCCTATTGATCCAAATATACTTTGTTACAATATAATGTGCTACCTGCAGATTGTTGTCTACAACACATACTCGGACAACTGCTTCCGTACCATCGTGGCAAAGGACCATCTCACAGTCAAGTGCCAACATAGCTTCTGAGTTCATACAATTAGAGACTTCTCCCATCCGCATTACTTTCCATCCCTACAAATAAGTAATGCCAATAATCTCTTGTTATGGAAAATCTTAAACATTCCTAAGTACCAGACAAGTAAAATGAAGAATACGAGACGATAGTACTTTACTAAACTTACTAAATTACAATATGGAGATGAGACTACAAATTAGTCTTAAGCTATACAATTTAGACTTGGGAAATACATACTATATTTTTTTTCAAATGAAGAATCCAAGGCAATCTACAACTGTAGTCCAAGCATTAACAATCATGAGCATTATACTGACAGAACAATTTAAGACCAACAGGAAAAAGTGCAAAAACCACAAAGGATTTAATCATCATTTGTGAATTAACAGAAGTACAATAACGCTTGTACCTCTTGGTAAGATGGAAAATTATAATTTTTCCTGTACTCCGGGTGTTCTGTTGTCAGTTGAACAAGTTTCTGCATTTTGCAAAATATAAATCAATATAATTGTTCACCAAATAATGTTTGATACCCTTGGAAACTACACGAATCCAGTAACCCAATTGTTCACCAAGTAATCCAGAAACTACAAGAATAATGAAATAATATAAACATTACCTGCTCGGGAGAAAGCTTCTCAGGAAAATCCTTCATATACTGCTCAATAGCTCTTCGTTCCTTGTGACGCTTTACCAATTTGCTGAAGTACTGGAACCAAAAGTTGAGAGCCTCAAAATCTCAATACCGTGGTTCGGAACTCCGGATGCTTAAAAACGAACTGCATATGTAGTCAAACATACTTGGCTGAATCAAAAGATTACCTTTTGAAAATCTTTGGAGAAGGTCAGGAGGAAAGAAAGCAACACATCCCTGGATCGTTTCTTGGGGTCACTTACGGAAGCACCAAACTTCTTGTCGTTCCGAGCCAAGAAATCCTTCCATCCCCCCTCAGCGCCTTTCAACCCGTTCTTCTGGGTGAACCTCACAATCTCAACGAGCACCTGGCATGAACACAGCAACAAACGGAACGGCAACGCAAGATCAGGAACAGACCTATCAGGTCCTTCGCTTGTTGACGCTTTGCTTTTACCTCTTTCTCGGCGCCGGCGAGCCGCTTGCCCATTAGACGACTACGGAGAAACAAACAGGAAGGGCTGGTGCTTTAACCCTTGAACGTCGGAGCCTCGGGGGAGGGGAGTATGAAGCAGGCGGCGGCGGCGGCGGCGGCGGCGGCGGTCGGGCAGTACGCGGCACGGGGAAAACGGCCTAAAAAACCTTCTTTCCTTACGCTACCCCAGCTCGGCGGGTAAGTCAGTAAGTGGGCTGTGGCCGTGAGCAACACGGTCGCGCGGCATTAGGCTAGCTCGTTTCAGCTGAGTTGGTGAGCCGGATATGTGGGCTTAGCCTACTTAGGGCCCATGCCAAGCGTCATGACATGGGCTTGTATTCTTTTAAAGTCTAGCGGCAAGTGGGAGGCTGCACCGCATGGGCCAAGATCATCAAAATCCTAACAAAACAATTTCACATTGTCACTGAATAACTAGATAATTCATAATACGTTTATGAGTCTAACATGTGGGTTTAGAGCTCATATATCAGTGAGACAACAGTGATATATTGTGAATATCTGAAGTTATTCAGTGACTATATAGCGAATCGCCCCAAATCTTAATGGTCCCTGTCGGTAAAGCTGCTTTGGGGGGTCATTTCATAATGACCAGGCAAAATGAGGTGTATTAGTCTAATGCAGTGATCCAATGCAAATTGAGTTCCCGTTCTTAGCTTAATTCATCATTTCTTTCTCGCGAAGATGGCTTCACATCCAAAACTCGAACGAAACGACGAGTCAGCGTTCTAGAGAGCTCGGGGGTAGGCAGGTTGCAGGTCATTGAGCTGTACTCCAAATTTCGTCTACGATCTTCCATGATGTGATAGACCTGGTCAGATCGCACACCCAAAGCGTAGGTGTATCTGAACCCCAGCATTATCGCTTGAGCTACACATGCGTGCAGTTCTTAGTGCGATCGAGCCTGGCTAGGTAGCTACTACATTGACATTTTCATAACCGATCCAAAAAGTCAGATTCATGCATGTACCACACACAATTCTTTCCTCTGGAGGAGATGCAAAACATTTCTGGCATGCAGATCAGGGGATCTGATGCTACCGTGGCAACCTCGCCGTGACCATTCCGAAGCCAATCCTGCCATCTCATAGACAAGTGCCAGCCTCATCGCATGCGTGCAGCCTATCTGTTGTGTTACAGAATAGAGATACACGAAACAATGTTATCTCCAATTTAGCCTTATCTCCTGCTTCGCCATTGGTCCAACAAACAGGATGAGCTAGCATGCTTAGCACCAATCAAATGGCGGCAAAAAAAACTAATAGTACTCATCCAGCCCTGTCATATTTCTCGTGCCGATAACTATGGTATATGCGTATAGTATTGACTGTTGGGTGATGCCTTTTTCGTGACGCATGCTGCCCTGTTTACAGTGTGAAATTGAAAAGAAAGAAATGAGGGAATCACCGCGCAATACGAGGGCATACATTCCTCGTATATATAATCATGTACATGTACAGCAAATATTGACAATAAATAAGAATTACAAGGAAATATAGCAGGGAGATCCATCAAACCTGTTGGCCAGATGGAAGGTGATCGGATCCCTGATATCCCGTTGATATGTACACTCTATCATCCACCTCAATCGAAGCGTGAGGGGAATGAATACCCAACACAGAGACGGGACCGGAATTCCTAGAAGACCTACGTCAGGAGACCTCTGGGCATGACATTGGCGAACTGGAGCCTAGAAGGCACATGAAGGACACGCACAAGGCCGAGAGCCACCTTCTCTGGACGAAGTGAATGCCAATTTCCATGTGCTTTGTTCAGCGATATTGGACTGGGTTCGACGGCATGTAGATGGCATTGATATTGTCACTGTAGACAACGGTTGCCACGACGATAGGTTGGTGGAGTTCCTACAAAAGTTGGCGCAGCAAACAGCATTTGGCAATAGCATGGGCGACTGCACGATATTCCGCCTCGGCGCCAGAGCGGAACATCGTGTCATGTCTCTTGGAGGACCATGAGACGAGGTTGTCGTAGTAGAAAATGCAGTAGCCTGAAGTCAATCGCGGGTGGTCGAGGCAATCGGACATGGGTGACTGCAACAGCTGAAGCAGCAGTCGTGGCATCGGAGGCGGCGACTGTGGCAGTAGTAGCGGTAGTCGTGGCAGCAACCATTGTAATAGGAGCGACAACGACATTAGCCGATGTGGCAGCAGCGGCAGCCAGTATGACAACATGAACAACCAGTACGTCAACTGGCACGACAGAGGTTGTGGCAGCCAGTGTGGCACGGGTGGTAGCTGGGGTAGTAGCAGGAAAGGTAACAACGAAAATAGGAGGATGTGTGGAAACAAAATCAACTAGAAATCAAGAGATTTTGCGATGGTGCATTGAGTGACATAGGAGAAAGGAAAGACACGATCATCAAATATAATGTGGCGAGAAATGATGATTCGACAGGAAGTGATGTCTAGACAACGGTATCCTTTGTGATCACTCGGATAACCCAAAAGGACACAAGCGGTGTAGCGAGGGGCAAGCTTGTAAACGACAATGGAATAGAGATTATGGTAGCACAAACACCCAAAACACGGAGGTGATCGAGCAACGATGGGACACCGGTTAAGGAGAGATGTGGCAGCAGCGAGGGCCTTGGCCTAGAAGTGGGAAGGCAAATGTGCATGGATGAGAAGGGTATGCAAAACATTGTTAATGGTGCGAATTATTCGTTCGACCTTCCTGTTTTGCTGGGAAGTATATGGACAAGATAGACAGAGAAGGATACCTCGAGAGAGAAAGAATTCAGTTGAGATGGAATTGATAAATTATTTTCCATAGTCAGTTTGTATGGATTGGACAGAGCGGTGGAACTACATTTGCTCGTACGCGACAAAGCGACGAAGGGTAGGAAAAATGTCAGGCTCGTGATACAAAGGAAATGTCCATAAGTAATGCGTAAAATCGTACTGAAAACCAGAGTTACTAGGCATAGGTGATGTCCAAACATCACAATGAATTATTTGAAAGTGTCCAACCGTAGTGGAGCTGGAACTAGAGAACAATAGCCAAACATGTTTGCCAAGTTGACATGCATGGGAAAGTGACATGTTGTCTTTATTACATGAAATATAAGAGGACTTGTTCAAACCAGATAAAGCGTCACATCCATGATGGTCGAGACGCTGGTGCCACAACTTCGGGGATGAAGAAGCCGCAAGGAACGCACAAGAAGATGAGGCCCCATCGATGGGGCGTAGTGAATAGAGATCACCGATGCTATCACAACGAAGAGTCTATCTCTTGGTGCGAAGATACTTGACAGAAAACTAGAGGGGTCAAACTCAATAGAATAAGAGTTATCTCAAGTGAATTGATGAACTGAAATCAAATTCTTAACTAGATGAGGTACAACGAGGACATTTGTGTGGATGAAAAAAAGAGGAAGGGTGGAAAAAGATATGCTGCCAATGGAGGTGATTGGCATGGAGGACCCATTGTCGACCATGACGTGAGAGGAGAAAGAAGAAGGGGAGGGTTTTTGGAGGTTACCACCGTCGGATGACATATGCAATGTTGCATTGGAATCCATGACCCAGGCGAAGGTGGATAGGGCCAAGGCCAGGGCGTTCATGGCGGCGACGAGACCAGCTTGATCCCAATCTAGCATAGCGGGAAGAGTCGATGGCGCTGAAGAAGACGACATGTAGGGTGACACGTGGGTGGAGACGTTGTACGCCTGTGCCAGATGTGGCCCAAGGATGTCATTACCGCCGTTGCCGCCTGGTGGCGCACGCCACTGCCCTCCCACACCGGAGACCAAACATGGGGTTGGCCGCTCTACTAGTTGAAACACAACCATGACCAAGTCCAGGAGAGAAGGGTTACATACGGATCACTGCTCGAGGATGAACCACTACCACTGTTGCGCTTCTTATCACGCCAGCGACAACCGTTGCGCCCGGAATTGTTTGTCCGATCATCAAAGTTGCCGTCGGAGGGACCGCCGGAGTTGCGGGCCGAGGTGTTGTTGTCGGTGGCTAGGAGGGTTGTGGCATTGGTGACACTGGCGTCGTTCTTCATCTTCGCCGCGTCCATTCGAAGGAGAGTGCAGGCGTGAAGGAACGTCGGGAACAGGGTCAGGTTGGGAATGAGGGTGCGGGTGTGGAACTTTGGGTTGAGCCCGCGAAGCATGTTGGGCACCTGACCCTTGTCAGAGACAGGCTGCTCGACGTCGCGCAAGGCGTTAACGAGGGTCTTGAGCTTGTGGAAGTAGTCGGTGACGAACATGTCGCCCTCCATCAAGGTCCGTAATTCAACTTCGAGGAAGACCGCTCGACTCTCTTCATTGGCACAAAAGAGTTATTTGATGCTCGTCCAGGCCTCTTGCGCAAGCTGCTTTGGCTCCATGATGAGATCCATGATCTCATCGGAGATCGAAGCGTAGATCCATGAGAGGGTGTTATAGTCCTGCTTGGCCCAATCGGCATTGTCGTCGGGCACCGCCGTGTCGTCGATGTGGCATAAGAGTCCATACTTCATGAGGAAGGCCGTGAACAACGACATCCACTTGTTGTAGTTGGAGTTCTTGAGGTCGATACACATAGGGACGTGCATCTTCACACTTACCACATTTATGATAGCAGAGGCCGCATAGGAGGCAAGGGTGCTTAGGATGGTGGAGGGGGAGGAGGAGGACAGAGTGCCGGAGGCAGTGGAGGAGTTCTGGGACTTAGCTGCTATGGCGTGTAGCAGAAGGAGGTGGATCATGACGCTAGAGAGAAGCGCAACATGCTCTGATACCATGTGAAATTGGAAAGAAAGAATTGAGGGAATCACCACACAATCAAGGCGCATATATTCCTCATATATATAATCGTGTACATGTACATCAAATCTTGATAATAGGTGAGAATTACAAGGAAAAATAGGAGGGTGATCAATCAGCCCGTTGGCCGGATGGAAGGTGATTGGATCCCTGATATCCTACTAATATGTACACTTTATCACAACCATAACGCACGTGTTTAGTTCACGATTACAGACTAAGCACGGAAAAGCATGGTCTACTCATGTTTAAGTTCCGCTCTGGTTGCGTTTTCGGGCAGAAATGTTGTGATAGCTCAAAGATTTCACGCCACAAATGGACCCTAATGGTATGATGGCTGATTCATAAGACACGTTCTTGCCCTAATGACCAACCAGCACATGATACCACTAGTAGAGGAGATTCTTTATCGTTTTACCTTAAAGCCACTTCTAATAGGCTCCAAGAGATCCAGCACCGTAGCAACTGACAGGCACGACCAAGGGTGCGTTGTTTGTGTTGGATTGGACCTCACCATCTCAGCATCATCACTAGGGCTGAAAAATTACTCGAGGCTCGCGAGCCAGCCCGGCTCGGGCTCGTGACGTACACAAGCCAAGCCAAGACTCATTCCTAGCTCGTGTCATTTTCGAGCCGAGCCCGAGACGCTCGGTAGGCTCGTTTGGCTTGAGGCTGCCAGTCTAGCCCATAGAAACATTGAGGGCGAGGCCCATCGTGTGAACCCTAGAAACATCCATCTCGCTCCTTCCGCCGCCAGCTAGACACAGCCACACAGGCACAATGCACATAGGCCACATCCATCTCGCTCCTTCCGCCTTTCTCCTCCCCCTCGCCAGATCGAGTGGGTGCCACCGCCATCCTCCTTCCCCTTGCCCACCTCCTTCCGCAGCACCGCCGAGACGCCTTCATCTTCCCTAGCCACGGTCGAGTCCTCGTCGAAACCAAAGGCTATCACCAGTGAGCCATTCTCCTATTACTCGCGCCCATAGAATCCTAACCACCCCTTGAACACGTTCCCCTCCCCAATTGCAATGCTGCTTCACCGGAGCATCGCCGCCACGAATGACCTCCTCCACCGCCTCGGGTCTTTGACGCTAGCCCACTTCGGTGAATCTCCGATCACGGAATCCCCAAAAATGGGTTCCCCTTTACCCATAAGTGCTTTTCCATCCACCAATTTTCCAAGCGCACAACTGCTACGTTTCTAGTTTATTCCTGAAACGAGCCGATGTTTCAGCCGAACATAAGCAAGTTAGGTTCGAGCCGGCTCGGCTCGACTCATTTTCAGGCCTAATCACCACCCAAACTGACGGGGGATCTATGGGGATCTTCGCGCTGGGCACGAGACCTTCCTCGGGAACCGCGGCGGCAGGTCCACCAACACGCGATGCCGGCCGGGAAACCACGGAGTTTGTCTCATCTAGCCTCTTTGGCAGTGAATCCTGGGAATCCTGGCGTGCGAATCCGGCCGTGCGGCCCGTCCGATCGAGCCGACGGCCGACCAGGCCAGCGAAAACGGACAGCCGTTGGTTCCACGGGCCTGTGCCTCTACCCCTCGGCTTGCTCTGCATCTGCGCGTCATGTGCCAGTGCCAATGTGCCACACTGCCATGCATGTTCTTACCTCGATAAAAAAAAAGGTGCGGCTCTTGTTGTCTTCCAGTTCACCGAATCCTGATGCATGCACGGCTGCCAGTGGCTAGCTCTAGGGTCGTCAAGTCATTCAGCGCATGCGTGCCTGACTGCCACATTTTTGGTAGAGACGACAGTGACATAAGCTGGATCCTAAACTGTGGAGTTCCGGCTATAAATTCTGTTTACAGTTACAGATCCTTTGATAAATTAACCCACCCTCGGTGACTCGTCACAACTGGACATGGTCTCGGGTTAGTAGCATTACTACTTACGCATAGAGCTGGGATCTGGTCGTGCTTTTTCGGGCGGTTCAAAACACGATTGGCACGGCACGGTCTAAACATGACACGGCACGTGGTGGGCTAGGCCAGCACGGCACGAATTGCGGACCGGACTGGACCTGAGAATGCGGTCCGTTGGGCGACACGGCACGGCACGATCAGTTGGGCGTGTTTGGGTCGGCCCAGCACAAAATAGGCTCAATCTTCCCGTTCTAGCTCAATCCCTCTCTCTCTCGGCCTGGCTCAATCACTCCCCCATCCCCGGCCTGGCCCAACCAATAGCCCTCCTCTGCCACCCGATCTAGCCCAACCAATAACCCTCTTCTGTCACCCGGTCTAGCCCAACATCCCTCTCGAGCTCCCCCAACCCCCATCCCGAACCTCTTCTCCCGAGCCTCGGCTCCCAAATTCCCAATCCCTAATCACATTCTCTGATTCCCCTCCCTCCAGCTCTAGACACCTCCCTCCCCATGCGCCGCCGATCGCCGCCCTCCTCCCCCCGTGCCGTCAGCCGCCCCCTCCCTCCACTCCTCCAACCACCTCCCTCTCCTTCCCCACGCGCCGCTCTATAGTTACTTAGGGTTGGGCTTGGGCTGACACGGCACGACCCCGGCACGACGGGCTTTGGGCCGTGCTTGAGCCTGGCCGGAGGCGAGGTGGGCCGGCACGGCACGGCGGGGTGACTGGACCGAGCTGGCACGACACGACGTGGCCCGAAGCACGGCGGGCCCGGGCTGGGCCGGCACGGTCCGACCCAATGCCCAGCTCTACTTACGCAACGTGGCTTGGCATCGCCAACATTGTTTGGTTAAGACACTGGCCAAATTACCGGATAGAGTAGTGCAAGTGGTCAAATTTAAGTACTCCCTCCTATTTTAAAAAATAGTCGTTTGGGACGCAAACGATCCCTAACATGCAACTTTGATAACTAATTATTATCATAATTTTTGTAAAACTCAACAAAATTACAATAATATGAAAAGTACTTTCATATATATATATATATATATATATATATATATATATATATATATATATATATATATATATTCTAAATATTTAAAAATGTATCAATAGCCAAAATTTCTAAGGACATGTACAATAGTACAGACAGCTGCTGTCTATAGCAACTCTCTATGTCATCTGTAGACAGCTCATACAATGGGTTGTGGTGATACAGTCGGCTACAGGATTGTAGACAACACACAATCATTTAATATTTTTCTTATTTCTGGTGCTACAGTCGGCTATAGGATTGTAGATAGCATATTTCTCTCTCTTTATTCTTTTTCATTCACGTCAACAAAAATTCTACGTGACAGAAGCTATAGACAGGTGACATAAACTCATTGTACCTGCTGTAAAATTTGCCTTCACGTATTCCAAAAATAGCTTATTTTTTGAACCGGAGGAGTATCTCGGAAACGTAGATAGGCTAAAATTTGGGAACACGAAGTTGGCCATAGGTCGAGCTCTTGTTGTCTTGATCAGTCTATCCGACAAACTTTCAGCGATCTAGTCACATTGTATAGTTTTCTCAGCAAGTAGCGCGGGATTTATAATATAAAGAAACAAGGTTAGTACTGTACCGACAACACAACAACATCAGGGTCAGTGTTCAATGCACCCTCCACACCACTAACAAAAACACTATTAAAAAAAAAACTACTCGTCGTGGTACTGCTGTAGGCAACTGGGCTTGCATATTCTTGAGTGGAGTGGAGCCAACTCAGCCAGTCAGCTTAGTACTGATTTTATCTTCATTCTAATTTCATCAGATTGGATTAAATACTCTCGACTTAGTTCGGCCCGAGGCAAGCTGTCTATCTTGTCTCTTTTCTATTCATATCAATGCATGTACAATGGTATAGACAACTGCTATCTATAGCAACTCTTTAAGTCACTTATAGACAACACTAAAAACGGCTCATACAATGGTATAGACAACTGCTATCTATAGCAACTCTTTAAGTCACTTATAGACAACACTAAAAACGGCTCATACAATGGTATAGACAACTATTGTGTTTTTAGTTGTTTTTATAGAACACACAATCTTTCAATGTTTTTCTTGTTTCTGGTGATACAGTCAACTACAGGATTGTAGACATCATCTTTCTCTCCATTCTCTTTCATCCACATCAGCAAAAATCCTACGTGGTAGTGACTATAGACGGTTGACATAAGCTTATTGTACATACTCTTAGTAGCTCCAGAGAAGTAGGATCCAGACATGCCCAAATGAGCCGCCTGTGCCGTGCTGGCACGGGTACGATTAGGCTCGGCATAGCTGGTCCGGCTAACTGATTGGACCGGTCGTCCCAAGCACTGTTGCTGGGCCGTGTCGGCTCCGTTGTGCCCTGTCGCCTCCGCACCCCGCCCCACTGTCGTCGCATTGCATCTAGCTTCCTCCCCGATCATCGGTTGTGCGGGATCGTGCGTGCATCGCTTGTGTCTTTGGCCAAGCCGGCCTGGCCGACCCAAGCTGTCGACCGATCGTGTCGGGCCGATCTGGCGTAGCCTAGCTATAGTGTGGATTGTGTTGTGCCCAGGCAGGACAACAGTCACGTGTTTTGGGTCGACCCAGGAGGCACGGCCCATCTGACATCTCCAGTAGATCTCCGGTGTTTCGTGGTGTATGAGTAGTTTAGTGCTTGTCGAAATATATTCATACACGAAAGACCTTCAAAAAACTGAGTAGACGTAGATGACTGCAGAGGCGATTAGAATTATGATAATTTTTCTCTAAAAATAGAATTACGATACTTTAAACGAAATATCACAGCAGTTTAATAGTTTATACTAGTGAAATCTCGCGGCACTGTAGTAATTACTGAAAGTTACTGGGATACTGTGGTAAAATGCTTAGTCCGGGTAAATTTGGTTTAACATCTGGCTCCTGAGTTGCTCAAAGGCTGGCGGGAATTGGCCTCTCGGGACGGGACGCCGCTAGGGGCGTTTGCCTGCGCGTGGCGGCCCGTCCGTCGGCGGCGCCAGTTGTCCCGGCCCACATGTCAACTCCAGAGCACAATTGGTCCCGGCCCACATGTCAGCGTCCGGCATGGTCGACAGCGGAAGAGTTCACTGGCCCCCGTCTTGTGCTGGAAGCTGCCTGCTTCCGTTCACGTGCGTGTGTATACTGTATACCAACCAACAACCCCTACTGATTAAACTCTTTTTTTTTTTTATGCACGACACAGGAGGACAGAACAGTTTGTTCAGGGACGCCATGGGATTTTTTTTTCAAGATTCGCATCTCCGAGGCCCCCACAAAACGACCCTTCTCACAGGTCCTCCTCCTCCGTTTCAACGTTAGATTCCAAGATGCACCTTGTCAGAGATAGATACCCTTTGTATGTGGCTAGCTTAGATAGATACCCTTGTCCTGCATGGAACAAGCAACACATGCCACACACAAGAATTTTGGCAGGAGAAGCGATGGTCCCGGTCGGGACTTGATAGTTCAGCACCAAGGTTTTCCGGTTGTTCTTCACCGCCGGGCTGGTGTGGTTTGTTTCTGGTAGGTCCCTCGAAAATAAGGGCGACAACCGAGGCAGCATCTTCAATGGAGCAGTGCTATAAGGACTGTTCATTGAAAGAGAAAGGACTATTGTGAATATCTGCACAACCTAAGAAACACCTAATTACAACCACATCTTGTGACATTTTAGGAACATGATGCCTTTCAAGGCGCACAAATTAAAATCAGTGGCAGATGCAAGAATAAATATCATGTGTTTTAGGTTTTCAACAATAGTGACGAGATGATAGCGCGCGTCACTGTAATAAATATCATGTGTTTTAGGTTTTCAGCAATAGTGACGAGATGATAGTGCGTCACTGTATGAAAGAATCAGTGGCGGATCCAATAATAAATATCATTGTGGTCATTCTTATTATAACACTAGAGTCATTACTTATTTACAATGTGTTATATGCTATTTCTGTACTATAGTCTTAAAAGGATTAGTAAGAGGTTATTGGAGTCAAATGACCCCAATGCATCTATACTAGATCCGCCCTAGAAAGAATGCTTGTCAGTTGAAAATTAGACACCTAGATATTTCTAATACGTTCGCCACATCGATGGATTGGTGCTGTGTATATGATTAAGACCACACGCTGTTTCATATACACGTGAAAAATACCGGATTAGTCTATTTTCTCTTGCTCTCGCCACTTGGATTCATGCATAAACTGCTTCCTGATCGAATTTACCAAAACTTAAGTACATGATGACTGAACAGTAGCAGAACCCATGGAGTCTAGTAAAGCTACCCACTTGTCCCAAAATATTTCCTAGAGAATCCACCTTGCTATACTCCTTTCGGTCTTAAAAGGAAGTCGTTTTCGTCTTTTAAAAGTCAATAAGATACAATTTTGACCTCTGAATTTTATCATCGTATTTTTGAAAAAAGTTATATAAGTGTAATATTATGAAAATATTTTTGTGGCATATTTTCTCGTACTATTTTCGTACATCCAAACTACACATTTTAGATAATATCTCTGTTCGAAATTAATGTTATTTGATTGCACGGGTTCAAGAACCACTTCCTTTAGCACCTGGAGGGAGTACCATGCATCCAGGTAACCATATCGGCCTACTTAAATTCACGGGTATACTACTCTACGTAGGAAGAGAAGGAACACGAAGACTAGGAGTGATTCGTCAACTAAGTGGGGGTGACTAAAGGTTACTAGTACAGGATAAAGCACTGCGATTTCCTTCTCACCTTTTTCCCTAGCAGGAAACTGGAATCTCGAATAAATTGGTGTATTACAAATATACTAGGAACCAATGGCATAGCTAGAAATTCGTAGACCAGGTGAAAATTTAATCTCTGCACGCTCCCTGCTGCAGCCGAGCGCCAACGGTGACTCTGCCTTAATATTAAACGTCCTATACTCCTATACAAAATGCAACCGCACCACCGAGCTAATCTTCGATCCTGCCTTCTTTCTCTGTTTTAATCTAGCTAGTATGTTCTAGATCGCATTTTTCTCGTTTGCAATTGGTACTTCTATCCAGTCTCGGTGTGTATTGTGCAGTGCATCCATGAACATCACGTTGTTCTGCCCAGTTGGAAAGCAGGACAGGGGAGTTGTTGTGTGGGTCGTATTTTCTGTCTTGATCCGGATCATCTCTGCGAGGATCACTGTATAAACAGTAATTTGCGAGTATGTAAATAATACTCGACAGTAATACTGTAGCAAATATTGTATCAACAGAAAAATATCTATTGCAGCACTTTTACTACAGCAAAAATACTGTAGCCATTGATCTAAACATTTGTTTTTGATTGCGGGGTAGGATCGCGTAGCGCTGGAGATCTTCTGTACCGAAACCTTCGCTGCAGAGGAATCATTTCCGTCTTGCATGCAGTACTACATAACGTTGCCGTGGCTAGGCCTAGCTTGCATGACGTGTCAGCTTCCTGAGCGTGTGCAGCATTTCGATGGGAAGGCACATCGCGCGCATGTGGGTTATTTTGTGATTTTGAATGACTTTTGTTAGATGGGCATGTCTAGTGCTTTGTACCGATTGATTTCTCTTGAGTACTAGCAGAATGACAGAATCATTTGGACCACATGTCGCAAAAATGTGTTGTTTGGGTTCTCTGTTAGGTAGCTACTCCAATTTCAAGGTTAATATAGATGTTCTAGGCTTGCTCGTCAGTCATGTACTCTAAAAAAACTATGCTTTAAAGCCTAAGACGTCCATAGTTGTATCACTTAGATCTTTAAAGTTGGAGGATGTTTTAAGGTTCTAGTTTTCTAGTTTTCTTTTTCTAAACGAAAGGAGATTCAGCGGTTAAGTTAATTTGCCGGTCCGTTTGATATTGCACTGGATTAGGTAGTGATCGATTACATCAAGCACAAATGCCAAGCCAAGGATACTGGTTTCTTGGAGCAACTTGTTTTATTCTTTGTTTCATGGGAGCATCTAATGCTAAAGCATCTGTTTGTGACAATTTCTCTGAGAGAAGACTGATTACAAGTGGTAGTAGCTACTCTAAATTTCTAATTCGAACCAGACATAAACTCACACCACTCTCCTCCAGCATGGACTATGCTGTAATTCTCTATCTTCTCAGGACCCCTTTTCTAAATATCCGGTTGTACTGCAGCTTCAATATAAATCCAGAGTAATGGCCCTTTGGGCCATGTTTGCCTTTGAAAAAAAAAAACTCACCCCCGCAAAAAATTCTAAGACCACCCGCTATTTGCTCACCGGAGAAAAGAGAGACGGCCGGGAGTTGAGCTCACAACATCCCTTGACGATGGCACACCCTATTACCATTGGGGTGCACATGTAGGGGGTGAAAACGGGTGAATATTGCTTTTTCTGTATCCTAATCCATATTTTTACCCCGGATTAGGAGCCGGATACGGATACCTCAGGTACGATACAGATAATATCATATGGATATGAATTGGATACTGCTCTTCTCATATCGTAACCCCATATTCTATGAGAATTTTTGGATACGAATACAGATAATATCAGGTGCAGGCTAGGACTAAAAAATGGTACCCCGAGCAGAATTTCTCCGGATACTACAACCGATCGGGTGGGAATCATCCACCCCGTTTTCACCCCTATGCACATGTGACTATGTGGGTGCATCTGTTTGCGACAACTTAGAAGGCGCCGGTGTAGAGGGATAAATAAGACTTATTTCCTTACACAATGTATTTAAGAAGAATCCACCTACCGTTTGCAACTACTTAGCAATGTTAATTACTTTGTCTAGTGCATCACGCATGTCCTCGCTTGATTGCTATGTTAAATAGTTTCTTTCCCCAAAAATAAAGCGCATGAATCACTTGCTTATTTATATTATTCATCGACACATAATTAATTTGAGTGACATTTTTTGAGCCAAATTTGAGTGGCATATAATGTAAAACTGTATCATTACAGATCCACGGTTCCCCTTGGACACCGCTACCATCTCGGTAGTGCTCCTCTATAGGAGATTTGAAAGGTGGAAAGCAATTGTTAACAATTAACTTGTCGTGTGCCTAACCTTGATGTGAATGTCCAGCTATTTTAGCCTGCACTTGATCCCCTACCTCCAATAAAATTTGCCAACTTAATCCTTGAGGATATTCTTAGTTTGGAGTTTGCAGGGGAAGTAAAATATTCTGCTAATATTATACTCCCACTGGATCACAAATACATGGAATATACAAAGTAGACTTACTAACTCTTAAGCAGTGCGATTTATTTTGAAAGATTCACTTACTAAGGCTCATGCATGACATCATTCGTGGAAACAAAGCGGAATCATCGTGCACTTTCCTTTTGCCCCTTATTTTTTTTGGTGTAGCTAGTTTCCTTTTGCTGACTAACCTTGACTAAAAGAAATGTTTATCTGTAAAGAAGAATTAAAATACTGTAAGATAGCGTCCAGCAAAACATCAGAAAAGCACTAGCAACATGTTCGCCTATAACTTGTTGATTCTCTAGTAAGTAATCGCGATAAAAAAAAAGCCTCACGGGTTGGGTTACTTTTGGTTGGCTGATGCATGCCTCATCTGCTTGCTCCTTGCAATCTGGAAAAGCACTTTTGTGTATGTCACCTACTCCCTCGCGACACACACACATATATATATTTTTATATTATTTTATGAATATATTCAAATAAAAAATAAATATTAAAGTGGCATGTTGGAGAATGTGTCAATGTCCAAAACGTCAGATATTCTTGAACGGACGGAGTACATCCTTGGTTGGGTTAGGTTAAGGGATGCAATTGCGTGGCAGATTCTTATGGTCTGAAACTATCTTATGTTCTGAAAACGATGGGTAAAATCGACCATTTAATTGCATAAACAATGAAATCTCGCACATAATTAGCAATTTGCTTGAAATCTTGACCTTTCCTTTGCTCCTTATGTCAAGATAAGAAGGGCGCAGAAAGTAAAGAAGACCAGACAATTCACAAATTTGAATGAAATCCGAGATTAGATCCAGAGTATCTTGCAACCGAGATTAGATGCAGAAATTTCTGCAAATGCATTCATATCCGTCCTTTGAGGGTTTGCAATCTTATAGAGCCCATCAATTTCCTCCGGGGTGAATTAAGGGGTTGCTATTTTGTAAACATTTTAACTTATTTATTTCCTAGATAATTGCAGCGAGTCGTAGTTTCTTTGTTTATAGAATGCTTATCATAGAGAGATGAAAACCCAACCAAAACAGGATAACCCCCTTTGGTCTTTTTCACCATTTTTTACGAGAGGACACTCCGTTCCTTTTTTCCCGTAGTTTGGTGTCTACTCAAACACATGGACGATTTTTTTAGAAAGGAAGTCGAGGGCTTTATCAAATCTCAACAGCAAAACATGGATAAATTGGGAACACACACACACATATATCCATTTTTCTTTTTCTAAAATAGAATTGACATCTAACGTAAGAGTAGGCATTCAACGATACAACGCAAAGAATGACAATTGGAGCTATCTCCGCCAAAATTTCACATACTACAACTAGCGACCGACCGATCGAAGTGATGGGCCAATTTCTAGCCGACCTAGTTTACGGAATCGCTAATAAGGAACTTAATCCTAATTAAAAATGGAAGGGACAGCGATTTGGGCTGTAGAATATCGCGCAACCCCAGGAGATTATCGCATAATTTAGTCCATAACAATGCTCCAGAGCAAAGATTCCCTTGCATCGCGTGACTTGAGTGCGCATCCGTGCGATTCCCACTTGTGTACTCTGTCCGGAACTCCGGATTCCACAGGTTTACCTCAGAATCGCACCCACCCGGATCTTCTGCACCGGCGACGCCAACCAAAAAGAAAAAGGCGTCTCGTGGTTAGTGATCCCTCTCTTCTTTTATATTTGACGCTGAGTATAAGCTTTTTAACCTTCAGGACGTCAAGCTTTTCAGGATGGAGGGAGTAGCACTTGGTCGCCGACTGACAAATCGAGCGGCTAGTCAATCTTTTTTTTTTTTTATGTTGTGTTTAAATGCATACTGTGAAGAAGTGAAATAGAGATAAGAGTAATTTACATTGACCGTTTAGTATTGTAGGACCAGAAAGATGACTAGAGGGGGGTGAATAGGAGCTCAATCAATTTTTCGGTTTAAGATCGGATTCAAACATAATATTGACTCCAATAGCTATAAGAACTACGAAGATCAATATATATATATATATAAGTATAACAGAAGATTTGTACTGAATCCCCTTCAAAACCCCAAAAGAAACAACAAAAAATAGCCTGATGAACAGTATTGATCGTACCAGAAATCGGAACAACCGCAGGTACAGTGCCAGTTGTACCGCTGTGAACAGTAAAATCAAGCGAATAAATAGTAAATAGCCTGAAAATGAAAACAAAAATTAACGTAACTTTTGATCCGTAAGGCCAAACTCTACAAAACTTGAAACACACCTTCCTAAGGATGTCAGGAACCTATTCCATATGACGATCGTGAAGATCCTTACCAAAATTCCTATCTTTTTCAGTTTGAACGAAGGGTGCTTTAAAACCGAGTCAAAATCAAAATATGATTTAACATCTTGCTCGTGGGTGATTGATGATCAAGATGATTCTAAATGTGTTCCTACATGTCACAGCAAGCTAGATCACATAAAAAAAAACTAAGGGAAAACTCATGGATCAAATGTAGACTCAAAATCACAAAAGAAAAAGGAAGAACACAAAGAGACTCATTTTTTAGAAATCATCTATGGATTGATTCGTGATTATTGCTGGTTACAGCCACTCCCTCAAAGAGAACAAGAGCTCAATCCATGAGCACTCACTCAACTCAACACTCTAAAACCCTAAGCCTTTCCTTTCCTCTCTAAGCCCTAAAACAAACTAGGGTTTTCCAAATGAAGTCTTAAAGGTTGTTGTCCAGCACACCCCCTATTTATAGAGAGATCTAGTTTCTAGAAGAGTTAACCCTAATGGGCTCCCGTTAAGGTCTAACACAAACGGGACACATCCGCACGTATTTTAAAGCGTCGTTTTCATCTCCACTTGACCTAAACCACTTCACCATGCGCCGTCCCGCACCGCGGTTTAGCCAAGGTCACCAAGATGGTATTTGGTGAGATTACCAAAATGCCCCTTCTCGACCCTTCTCCGAAGACCGAGTCCAAAACTTGTTGAAGCAATCGCCTGTTTCGCCACGTGTAGGTTGATCAACGGCTCTCATCATGTCAGCAAGTCTCTCCCGTCCGGATCCCACCAGAACTACCAAGGCACTTGCATCGACCCCCGCGCCGCTTGATCCAACGAGCTGCATCGAACTGTCTGTTCGATCATCCTTGTCCATTCTGCGCCACGCTTGAGTCACTTGACCTCACCCTACATCCATGATCGTTCTGGACCTTAGCTCTCCAAGTTTAGTCCCGATCCTACTCGCCGTTGACTGTCGTTGACTTGCAAACCACCTGCACAGCAATAGACAGAGAAATCGTCTTCAGGAACAAGTCTTCACAACTTGACCTACGTCAGCTCAAAACATGCAATATGCAACTCGTATGCTAAGACAAACAAGGATATGATCTATCCCACAATTAAATCTCCAAAATGGCCGACAATTAGAATACAAACGGTACTACCGCCACGTTACCAGCGGTACTACCTCACTACGGTACTACCGCACTACGGTCGTACCGCTCCAATAACTGCGGTCGTGCTGCTTTTCAATGAGAACCAAAAATCTCCAAAAACATCTTCTCTAGAAAATCCATACCGCAACTCAACAGTATCACCGCCTTACGTTAGTACCGCCAACTAATATGCGGTCATACCGCGATGCGGTAGTACCGCCCGGTACATGCCGGTACTACCGAAAGTCTTGACACTTGCTGAAAACTAGAGTTTCAACAAACCTTCAAAGCTATTGTCAATTATCTCATCATCCTAAGATGATGAGTATATTCTCATGATATCCACAAGTATAAATAGTTTGATTGCGGAAGTACGTTGCAAACATTTTTAACATTTGTCTCGTGGTCACTAATTTTTTTATCCAAACAGTCGTGGTTGAGTAAATTCACAATTTCACATTAACATCCTTGGTACACCTCAAGCACAGATGGTTATCTTGACTTCAATGTTTTTTACTCAAAACATCAAGAAGACAAACATTAAACCGTTGCAAATTCACATGTTTATGGTTTAAATAATTTTTTTGGACCAATTTAAATCAAATATTATGTAGGCCTAAGTGAACAAAATCCTATGCCCTATATTCGCTCAGCCTCCAAAAGGAGGTGAAATCCAATTTTATGAATTAGCCAAAATTGTTAATACCCAATTCAACAAGTTGTGAATATATTCGATATTTACCTATCCAATTACTAACAGTTTCCTATTTGAATTCATCTAGAAATATAAAGTTGATACATACGGTTTAATTCCGATCTACTAATAATAAACCTAAACGGACGGCGCGGACGGGTTTTCAGTAACCCACCCTGGATACAAGCATGCACGTAGAGAATCCGCGCACCGAGCCCACGCCTCCAGCTCCAGGTCAGGCGGCCGCTCCCGGACTTGAGATTCCCAAATCTCGCAGCAGCGAAATCCCCTCTCGCGTCCGAGAGAAGCCCTCGCCACCCTCCCCCCGACCTCTATAAATACCCGCGCTCCCATTCCGCCATCTCCACCACGGCAACACATACGCCAAGAAGAGGAGAGAACAGAGGCGAACGAGTAGCGGCACAGAGAGAGAGAGAGAGAGAGAGTCACCTGGGTACACACCCCGGCTAACTAGATAGGAGAGATGGGGCGTTGGGCCATTGCCATCCACGGCGGCGCGGGCGTCGACCCGAACCTGCCGGAGCAACGCCAGGAGGAGGCGAAGCGCGTGCTGGCGCGGTGCCTGCAGGTCGGCGTGGACGCGCTGCGCGCCGGGTCGCCCGCGCTGGACGTGGTCGAGGCCGTGGTGCGCGAGCTGGAGACGGACCCCGTCTTCAACTCGGGCCGCGGCTCCGCGCTCACCCGCCTCGGCACCGTCGAGATGGAGGCCAGCATCATGGACGGCCGCGGCCGCCGCTGCGGCGCCGTCTCCGGCGTCTCCACCGTCAAGAACCCCGTCTCCCTCGCCCGCCTCGTCATGGACAGGTCCCCCCACTCCTACCTCGCCTTCGACGGCGCCGAGGAGTTCGCCCGTGAGCAGGTAATTAACCCCCTTCTGTTAATCAATCCCGATTAACCGTCCTAATTAATCTCGTCGCCATGCCAATACTCATTTCTGCATGGTTTCCTTCCTCACGTCCCCATCAAAACCATGAACAGTTTCGTGAACCAGTTTCAAAAAAAAAAAAAAAAGAGAACAGTTTCGTGAATAAACATGCTGCACGATGATTAAATTAACATGAGTAACCCAATCTAAATGGAAATTAAATTCCGTGGACCTGGCACGGTGGAACGTGAGAGATTGACGGGTTAGCAGCCGAAATCTCGTGACGAGCAATTAAAAATTGGAGCGCTCGCTCGACGTGTAAATGACGTGGAGGACACAGTACAAGTGTACAACATGTGTGTAGCTCCAACTTTTTCGAATAAAGCTGCAGTAACCGAACAGCATGCCAACAACTCTGCTGCGACGGGAAAGGCCGTTTCTTGCAGAGGTGAATCTTCGCTGGCCTTGTAAATCCGGCAAGATTCCATCCCAACAAGACAACACACTCGCTGTCGCTGGTCACCCCTTTTACAGTTTTAGGCCCCATGTCGGTATGGAAAGGCAGGAAAAAAACGATGACATCACTAGGATTGTCTTTTGATCTCTTCGGATTTTAGGCTCCATGTTTCGTGTCATATGCTTGATTTGGGTAAACATGCCATGTAACTATACAAGGTTCGTGCTTATCTAGCTTTACGTGGTTTCATGGGAAGTACAGTGAGATAGGGGTTAGTTTAGCTCAACAAGGTATGCAATCTTGCATCCCGTGTGAAGGTGCCATACTTCTCAAACCATGTAGTTGCATCTAGAAATCACTTGTTTTCCTGATAACTTTATTCGCTTTTTAACTTTATTCGCTGGGTTTTACCATTTACCACTTGATTTGAAATGTTTAGAATTGTATTCCGTAAAATGTTTTTGATTTTTGAGTCCTTTGCAATTTGTGTTTGTGATGCGCCTGCACGTGCTTGTCTCCTTTTCGTCCCCTGGTCTTCGGAGAAACCTGTGGACCAGATAGGAGCTATTTTCACATCAATTGAAAGCAACTACGACGTAACTTGCCTACCATTTGCTGTTGTCATGTGTGCGTATTTTTTATATCAAGCACTGTAGCCACCAATTATGAGGTACTAATTTCTTATTCGTGCGTTGTATATATGTCCCTTTTTTATTTTTTTGCAAAGGAAAAGTGAAATATAGGAAGCAAAAGGCTAGGATATATAATAGGAGAAAAGTGACGAGAAAACATGGGTCGCGTGTTGACAATAACCGCCCTGCACCCACCAAACCGTTCTTTTTTTCCTGGCCGACATGATTTGTAGGAAACTTTCCTACGGAATTTCCAAGCCATTCCAACACAAATTTGTCCTCTGACATATAAATTCTTTAAAGTCTAGATCGTGCAGCACCCAGCGAGCAAAGCCCATGAATTGCAGCTTGTCCCATCTAGAAAATAATGCTTTGATGCATGTGCACAAAAACATTTTCTTGCGGCCTGCCATTCTTTTCATTAAACAAATTAAGTAAATAGTATTAGCATGTGGCAAACATTAGTCTCTTGTCAGATACGTGAACCTAGTATGGTTCCTGTGTCTGTGCACAGCTCTGCCTGTGCTTGTGCGGCCGTGCCTCCTGCTGCTCTGTTTCTGTTGGGAAAACATGTGCACGGCATCGACTCGCCTGTGCATCACCCTGGAGTGGTGGGGGCAGCCGCGCGCGCCGTGGAATCCAGGCGGGCTCGGCCGAATCGCGCGTGCCAAACTCCAGCGGGACCAGTCCACTTGCACCCGTTCGTCTTACGTACGAATCCGTCGTCCGCTCGTGGTCCACCCGAATATGTACTACAATTGGATCTGATTCGTGCCGAATATTGCGCCTGGCCTGCAGGGCTGCAGATCTTGTTGCCGTGTACCGTACCGTGTGTGGCACTACAAAAAAATTGCAACCTTTAAAAGTGTATAAGAATTAACTGTGATTTAACAGCTGTTTTCGAACGTTTTGATCTGATTGTGCTATCTGGTTTGGTGTTTGCAGGGCCTTGAGGTGGTGGACAACAGCTACTTCATCACCGAGGAGAACGTCGGCATGCTCAAGCTCGCCAAGGAGTCCAACAGCATCCTGGTTCGTTAATTGTCTGATAATTTGATCGATTCTTCTGTGTCGGAATCACCAATGGTCTCGTCAACTAATTGTGGTTTGTGTTTATATCTCGAGCAGTTTGACTACCGGATCCCGCTGGCTGGGACGGACACGTGCAGCGCGCAGGCCGTGTCGGACAACCACAACGGCATGGTGATGAATGGGCTGCCAATCAGCATCTACGCTCCAGAGACGGTAGGGTGCGCGGTGGTGGACTCGAACGGCTTCTGCGCGGCGGCCACGTCCACGGGCGGGCTGATGAACAAGATGACGGGCCGCATCGGGGACTCGCCGCTGATCGGGTCGGGCACGTACGCGTGCGACCTGTGCGCGGTGTCGTGCACGGGCGAGGGCGAGGCCATCATCCGCTCGACGCTGGCGCGCGACGTGGCGGCCGTGATGGAGTACAGGGGCGTCGGGCTGCAGGAGGCCGTGGACTTCTGCGTCAAGGAGCGGCTGGACGAGGGGTTCGCCGGGCTCATCGCCGTGTCCAGGAACGGCGAGGTGGCGTACGGCTTCAACTGCACCGGCATGTTCAGGGGATGCGCGACCGAGGACGGGTTCATGGAGGTCGGCATCTGGGATTGAGTGCGCCGTGGTGCGCTCCGATCCGCTAATGCGTGGTCGGAGCTAGTGAGCCTGTGGTGATCTTGCGATTGCCATTTGGTTCTAGTCTGGGTCGTTCGGTCTAGGGGTTAGTAGTATTTACTATTTAGTAGTGGTCTCTGGTGGATTGGAGATTGGAGGTGGGATCAATAATGATTGTGGTGGTGGTGATAATAATGCCGATGGAAATAATAATGTGAAAAATTATATGGCATCTGAAATTTGTTCGTTCTCTCTTGTCCACTTCTCCATCTCTGAAATCATTATCTTCCCTTTTTTTTGGTTGTGTGTTACGCTTCCTTCGAGCTGGTACGATGATTGATTAAATAGGCGGCATTTGGAGTATGGACGAAGTGAAGTCCCTAAATTGTCCAACCTGAAATCCTGAATGCATTCCCTCAATTTTTCAGTCATTTGCTGTTTTCAATCTCCCTATCTTTTTCCCCCTTTAGGAATTTCTTCTTTTGAGAGATACGCGTCTGTGGGCTGGACTTCTTTTCGTTGAGACCTGGGCTTAAATCTAATGTTTGCAGCCCAACGGCTCCGGTCTATTAATAGGCTGTATAAAAGCAGGCCTACTGATCGAGGCCCATGCATCTACCTCTGCCGATGCCATGAGGAACAGCCTACTCTCGTCCGCACATACCAGTACTTCCATGCAGTCTTGAGTGTAATCCATGTCGTACTAGTATCCTGTGTCCATGATGATTTCCGCATGATTTTTACAATTTTCTTCGTGCCATCCTACTGCCTATGGCGGAGCGAGACGAACGATTTCTTGCCAGATAGACGTACTACGTCACTCGTGCCTACTCAAAGGCTGGTTCAAAGCGAGCAAGTGCTTGATGTTGGACCAAAAACTAACGGCAAGTTGGTTCCAAGTGATGTCATTCCTTAGGTGTAGTGCAAAACAATAGATTAACTGGAGACAGCGGCACCTGCCAATTTTGGACCGGGATCCTCTGCATTAATGCTACAAGCTCCACCAAACAAACAGTATGGTGAGACATAAACAATAATCTATAATGTACCATAGCAAAATACAGTGGAAGTAGCTAAATATCTAACTCATAATCTCACTGTACCAAAACTACTGTAGCTGTCGATGACGACCTTTGATTTTTTTTTTAATAGAGTTGTCATTTCTTTGATTTCTTTTATAGATTCTCTATATTAAATAATTACATACACACTTAAATACAGATGACTCAATTTTTTTAGGTCGTCCGTGTACTACTCCGATCAAGTAAGTCCGGCGAGTGTACTACTGGTTGTACCAACATTAGAAGCGACCAGAGCAGGGCATCTAGCAGCTGTTACTATAACGCAATTGAAGCTTGGCAATTCGAGCTTCATTCTTACATTCCTAAGGCCACTTGAGAGCTACTACTGGAGTAATAGTACCATCGCGTGCATGTGCGCGGTGCACCCAACCAGGAGCCGCTGTTCATTCAGTACACAACGAGCTGCCGTCCGGACTCCCGAGCGGCCGTTTTTCGAGCCTTGCAGCGTGCAAATATGATGGGCGAGTCGTGACCGCACACAATGACAAAGAATTCAGGGGCGCCGAGCTTTTGACCGCCGTTAACAAATGCCAACTTGTTTCAGTAGTCCCGCATCGGCTGATGGGATGCTGAATTGCTGATGGAGTGCCACCACTGCCGTCAGTCCAGCCACCAACCGCACTTGAATGAGCTCACGCGATGCCGTGCCGTGCTGCGTCTGCATCGTTTTCCTCTTGAGCTACGCCCACACACTGAAAGGCATTTTCCCCAGAGGCCAGAGGGACCACCTGCCATTGCTTTGACGTAAATGCCTTTTTAAGCAAACCAGGCAGTGAGGCAGAACCTCGGCAAGTAGGCGGCCACCTACCGCACTTCACGTACCAACATGCGGACAAGATTTGCTCACCCGGGCCACTGGTCAGTCACACACACGCGCAGGATCAACAAGAGAGACTTGTCATCCTTTCATGACTGTATTGCGGTTCAAACGCAAATCCCTTCCGATGTACTCCACTCAGTGACCTACCTTTTATGTACCTGCTTGCAACCAATAACCTCCGTGCTGAACAGGATGCAATTTACTCACTATCTAGGCATACAAATTGATAATTCTACCTTAAATTTGAAGTGTAAGGGGGAATAAATATTATCCCATCGCATCTAAAAAATTCTTAAAATTGATTAATGTGATATATTTTTAGGGGATGGCTAAAGGTGTACAGAACAGCTGGATGGCATATAGCCTTTTCTTTTGCAAAATAATAAAAGCGAAAATATCATTGGCAAACTGCGGTTATAAACTGGATCCTACCCCTTGGACTGGGACTAGTTAACCACTTATTGCCTACGAAGATCAAGTGACCAAATCGGTCTCGTCAAGGTAGGTGGGTACACCAATTCTCCCTTCCGCCTCACTCACCTCGCTATAAAGTAAAAGCGCCGCACACCCACCACCACCAAACCACCTCCCCTCCCCCCAAAACCCCAAACCCTCGAGCCCCAAGAAGCCAACCCACCATGGCGGCGCCGTCCCCGACCACCACCACCCACCACCGCCTCGTCCTCCCCGCCTCCACCCCGGCTCACCACCGCGCCCTCGCCCCCTCAACCCTCCGCCTCCCCCTGCGCGCCCACAGCCTCCGCGCTCGCCTCTCCGTCTCGCCGCCGCCGCCGCCCCCGCCCCCGCCGCGTCCACCGCGTCCGACGCCGCCGCCGTCCCGGGGAAGCCGACAGTCCTCGTGGCTGAGAAGCTCGGCGCCGCGGGCCTCGCGCTGCTCCGCGAGTTCGCCAACGTCGACTGCTCCTACGGCCTCTCCCCCGAGGAGCTCCGCGCCAAGATCCCGCTCTGCGACGCGCTCATCGTGCGGTCGGGGACCAAGGTGGGGCGCGACGTGTTCGAGGCCTCCGGGGGCAGGCTGCGCGTGGTGGGCCGTGCCGGGGTCGGGATTGACAACGTCGATCTCGCCGCCGCCACCGAACACGGCTGCCTCGTCGTGAACGCGCCCACGGCGAACACCGTCGCCGCGGCGGAGCACGGCATCGCGCTGCTCACTGCCATGGCCAGGAACATCTCGCAGGCCGACGCCTCGCTCAAAGCTGGTGAGTACAATCTGAATTCTTGAAAAACTGCCTCCTTTAAAATGATACTGCCATTGTCTCGAACTCTATGGTCTAAAGCATTGATGAACTTGGCATCGACTTAAAACTCGTAACTACAGATCGTGCAGGCATGTCTATTAGAGAAGTGTTACCTATTCTACAAACTTGAAAGGATGCTTGTAATAGAAAATAATTCTATAAGTTTAGTTCTTTAGTTTTGTCCACTCGAAATCCATCAGTTTTGTTGCACTCGAAAGTATACGCTTCACCAGATAAAAAGGATTTAGTCACGCTAGATGCATCAAAATGTGAAACTGTTGAGGAAGAGTACGAAAATAATCAGATAATGTTTAGTTTTGCACATGCAAGTATAAGTATGACCATTTATTAAGAAATAGAAGCCCCACTACTACAGTGCAATGCTTCGATAACATATTTGAAAGTAAGGTGACACATTTTTGCAGTCATGATGATTTTTTTTCCACTTTTACTAATGCATTTTGCTTCGAGACAAGTAGACACATTTTGTGTGAAATTGCTTGGAAGAGTATAACAGCTGATGTTTATCCAACAGTAGTGTTTTTTTCGAGCTGGTTTACTGATTTGAATCTTGTGTAGGTAAATGGCAGCGCAACAAATATGTTGGTGTATCTGTTGTTGGCAAAACTCTTGCTATTCTTGGGTTTGGAAAGGTTGGGTCAGAAGTCGCACGTCGTGCTAAAGGTTTAGGAATGCACGTGATTGCACATGATCCGTATGCTTCTGCTGATCGTGCCCGTGCAATTGGAGTTGAGCTAGTAAGCATGGAAGAGGCTATGACAACGGCAGACTTTGTCTCATTGCATATGCCTCTTACTCCTGCAACAGACAAGATGCTCAATGATGAAGCCTTTGCTAAGATGAAGAAGGGTGTTCGCATTATAAATGTTGCACGTGGTGGTGTAATTGATGAAGAAGCTCTAGTCAGGGCTCTTGATTCAGGAATAGTTGCACAGGTCTGTTCGGCTCTATTAATTTTCATCCTTTTTTCATTGCACGCTTTAACGAAAATCAGTTACTATTTTTGAATAGTTGTTTTCCTAGAGTCATGCTTATATTTTTTATATCTCTGTTCTAGGCTGCTCTTGATGTGTTTACTAAAGAGCCTCCAGCACCAGACAACAAGTTAGTGCTGCATGAGAATGTTACTGTGACACCACACCTTGGGGCCAGCACAGTGGAAGCACAGGTTTGGTCAATTAGCTCAGAAACGTTGTCATGATTTTCCATTCAGGTTCAATCCTAGCTATCAAAATGCTAAATGTCTCAAATTCATCAGGAAGGAGTGGCTATTGAAATAGCTGAAGCTGTCATTGGAGCACTGAAAGGGGAGCTTGCAGCTTCTGCAGTCAATGCACCAATGGTTCCTGCTGAGGTATGGATCTCTTGTTCTCTGCTGAATCCAACTAATTCCTCCTGACATTTGATTTTATCTTATATCCTTGTGTTTCATGCAGGTCCTGTCAGAGCTTGCACCTTTTGTTGTGCTTGCAGAAAAGCTTGGGCGCCTGGCTGTTCAACTGGTGGCTGGTGGCGGTGGTATCAAGTCTGTCAAATTGACCTATGCATCTGCAAGGGCTCCTGATGATCTTGACACAAGACTTCTCCGTGCAATGATCACCAAGGGACTGATCGAACCAATCTCCAGTGTTTTTATCAATCTGGTTAATGCTGACTTCACTGCAAAGCAGAGGGGGGTTCGCATCACTGAGGAAAGAATTTTGTTGGATGGTTCGCCTGAGACACCTCTTGATTACATTCAAGTTCAGATTGCCAATGTTGAGTCCAAATTTCCCAGTGCGATATCCGAGAGTGGAGAGATCACTGTCGAGGGGAAGGTGAAGGATGGTATCCCTCATCTAACAAAGGTAGGAGCATTCCAGGTCGATGTGAGCTTGGAAGGAAGCCTGATCCTTTGCAGGCAGGTTGATCAACCTGGTATGATCGGGTCAGTTGGAAGTGTCTTGGGTGAAGAGAATGTCAATGTCAGTTTCATGAGTGTCGGAAGAATTGCTCCTCGCAAGCATGCTGTTATGGCTATTGGTGTTGATGAGGAACCTAGCAAGGGTACGCTGACAAAGATCGGAGAGATCCCGGCAATTGAAGAGTTCGTTTTCCTCAAGCTCTAGGCGCGTATGTATGTTTGAAGCTGCAAGCATGGTGTGCAATTTTGATGTAGCTAGTTATTTAATCAGGATTTAGAGGACAGATGGTTCTCGTGGGAATAAGCTTTCTGGGGGTTATTTTGATGGTGGTGCTTGAGTTTCGTGTTAATCTGTCTTATCTTTGAAAATGGTGCTTATTAAAAATAAGGGGCTCTCTGTCAATCCTTTTCTGCTCTATTTTTGTAACATGAAGGTGACGTTAATCGAGATGTGCTGTTCTATGTGATCTATTGTTTGCTTGGTGCCATGTGACAATGGAAGTTAGAAAGTCAATCAGGAAGCGGTGTTTTGTTAGTACTAGAGTTCACATCTGATTGTACTGTTTCTCTGGAGATTTGTTTTTTTGGCCCTTTCAAAATGATCGTTTTTCTTTGAGAAACTTAGTTTATAGCCCTGCCTATAGTTCTCTTTAAAGAATATTTCAGCCAAGCACCAGCTCACAAAAAATAAGGTGCGTTTTTCTTTGAGAAACTTTAGTTTATAGCCCTGCCTATAGTTCTCTCTAAAAAATAGTTCAGCTAAGCACCAGCTCTCACAAAAAAAAAAAAGGTTAGTCGTAACAAGGAGTCTTGTTGAGCTATCACAGGTCAGATAGAGCTCTAAAGAATATGGTCCTCTCTAACCCCTGACTAATAGAGCTAATAAATTGATAATGGTCCTCTAATAATATACTAGTCATAAGAATCTCGACCAATTGATATAAAACGAAGCTAGGTCATTTAATAGGGGATGACGTCTGCTGAGTGTACTCAAAGGCCACGCCCGACGGTACATGTGCTCAGGATGAGCAAGGATGTGCAAGAGTACTAAATTTCGAGTTACTCCTATAATAATTTTACCATGCGTACTTAGCAGGGCCATTCGATTGTAACAGAACTCAATTAAAATGACTATTACACGGTCATTCAGCAACACCTATTATGTCTACCTTGACTGCAGAAACATGTTCAGCGTACCAGGTACAGCCGATCTACCGTCAGTCTAGCAAATACGGACACAGGAGTAGGGAATAGACCATCTTATCACACAGATTGACAGTCTCCTTTCCTTGATACTTTAGCTGAAACGGCCCAGCTCCCTTTCCAACTCCACGTATATTATTCTTCCAATTCCTAGGCACGTGTAACCAGAAGTTTATAAGCTTGGAGACTTCCCAAAGGAGTCCGCACCTTGTAGCTGAAATAAATCAGCGTTGCTCACGTATTTCATGTACAGCGACCGAGCGCCGGGCGAGGCCTCCCGTCATCTCCATCGATCCGTAAACAATGTGAGGGAGTGGAGGTTGATCGAACTGGAGACGAAAGGTCTCTCTGTGAGGCCCTCCCTCAGATAATTCCCTTCTCAGTAGCTGTGGCCGCAAAGACCTCCCTATCGCTCTGCCAGTTGTTGGCGAGGCTAATCCATTCCCTCCTCCATTCCTCCAGTGCAAATGGTTATTAAGTACTTGAAGTAGATGGCAGCCCTTGGTCCATAGTAGTCTCGCAGCAGGCCGCACCAGTACTTGTTTGCTGCATCAAACTTGTTAGAAAGAAGGAAATACATAAAAATAGTAAGAAAACAGTATGTTGGTGAGTGGCATCTGCCTGACCGTTATCGCGTAGCAAACTTGCTTTTGTTTCGGTGTTGTCAAACCACATTGTAATTTGTGTTCTGGCATTCCATTCATACTGCATCCGTTTAAAAGCACTCGTGTGTTCGTTCAGGCTTACACTACAAAAAGAAAAAGGGCCGTCTCCTCAGCTGCTCTCGCGCGACTCAGGGGGCGCACACTAGCCACCGCACAAGAGCCCTCGACTGCCACCTCCACCTCGACGCCACCGCCTCCTCGCCGGTATGGCGATGGCGGCGGGCCTCCCCTTCTTCTTGCAGCCCCCTCCCCCCTCCGGTCTCCTCTCCCTCTACGCACTACGGTGCACGGACACGGTTGAAGCCAGCGAGTCCATGTCGGACATGGACATGGCTCCGACACGTATTCCAAGCGTGTCCGGAATTAGTCCCGTGAAAAAACTTAAAATTAAAATCGGACATGTATCAGACACGTTGATACACGTATCGGACACGACACAGTACATTCGGCCCACCGGGAGCCCAGCCCAAACTAGCTAGCTTAACCCTATGCCCCTTCTCCATTCTCCAGAAGTCCAGATCCCCTTCGACGCCGCCCCTGGTCTCCTGCTAAGCCTACGCCAGCCTCGAGTCCCCGAGGACCCCGACAAGGCAACGCCGCCCGGCCGCCCCTTGCTCCATCACCAGCTCTGGTTGCCCCCTGCTTCGCTTGTTTCTTTGCTTCTTTCTTCTCACTCTCCACTCCCCATTCCATTTCTCTCTCTGGCATCTGTCTTGGCCAACTGGATGGTGCCACCCGAGCTTGCTCTTGTCCACGCTCCCTATGGTGCCACCTCCTCCTGCCATCGATTGTCGGCTCCCAGTGCGGCGCCTCCGTCGGCGCAGCTCGCCCCTGTGCTCACGGCCCGCTCTCCTCCCGGTGCGGCTCCCGGTAGGCCCGAGTCCCTAGTCGCCTTGGCCCACTCGTGCTCGCCGCCTCCCTCTGCCGGCTCGGCCCACCCGAGCACCGACGCCTACCTCGGTCCTCAGCTCCCTGCGCCCCCCATCTCTCTTTTACTCCAATCCTCACTTCCCCCTTTAATACTTTGGTTTTATTTCAATTATTACATGTTGGTGCTAGATTGATTTGTTGATATTGATTCATGCTTCATGTATGATGCTTTCACTGAAGGTGGGTACACAGATGTTCAAACATGCAAGGAGCCAGGAGGTGATGGGGTGAGTTGCTGTTACGGTGGGGTTCAAAGATGTTCAAGCATCCAGATTGAAATGCATATGTCTGTGCAAATTTGTACTTGTTTGCACACGCTTGTTTCTTTGCTTCTTTTATTTCAGTTCTTGATGATGTGTGTATTCAAAGTTTAGGCAGAGCATTCATGTTTACCATTCTCATGCATCAAAATTTCACCATACAACAGATCTCATGGTAACTAGTTTTGCTTGAACATGATTAGGACTTAGGAGATGGAACCGGGTGGTTCAAGTGCTGATTTATGAAGAACTGAAGAGGCCAGAAGCCGAGGAACATCTTTGAGGTGCATATTCCTATTTTACACTTTACATTTTACACTTTCTGTTTGACAAACACGTAGAAAAATATTAAATAATACATATGCATATTATATATATATATATACACACACACAGCCGTGTCCCCGTGTCGCCATTTGTTAGAAAATGTCGAATCCCATGTCTGATACGTGTCGTGTCTGACACGCCTGTTTGTGTCTGTGCATCCTAGCCTTCGCACCACCCCTTGCCAACTGCATCTGGAGATACCTCGTCGCTCCTGGCGATTCTTCTTCATCGACGGATCTGGAGCTCCCCCGACGTTCCCTCTTTGGATCTGCAGCTGACGGAGGCGGTGGCTGGGATGAGCGTCGGGCAGCCGAGCCCCTCGAACCCAGGCTGCTACTTTCCATCGGCGTCGGCCGATGGATCCTGGCGAATATGGGGACCCTCGTCGTTCCCTCTCCGGAGCTGCAGCCGGTGGAGGCGGCGGCCATAGATCTAGATCCGGATCTGGATCTCCGACGACTCTGACAACCCCCCATTTCCCTCTCTACTAGCGGTCGACAAGCACCGACACGCATGTGGCAATGGCCCCATCCGCGGTCGGGGCGAGTGCGAGGTTGGATTTGATGGGTCGTGTGAGCACCCAGGCGCCATCATCGCTGACCTGCACGGACCTCGCGGCGTAGCCACCACATCTGCTGTGCCCGCGGGCTAGAAGGCGTTGCCTCCGAGGGTGTCTTGGCGGGCGACGCGTGGAATTGTCGAGCAACCTCCCCTTGCTACTGCCGGTGTGGACTCGGAGGTGTCCCGCTAAGGGAGCTTTCGTGGGGCACCATGGAGCCGCATGACAGTCTGCCTAGAGCACGTCGGGAGGATCCCCCATGGGGTGCGTGGTGCTCCATACCAGGAGGTCGCCAACGTTGTCGACAGCAGCCATCGCCGGGAGCCACCATCACCGGTGAACACGTCAAGTTCGCGGTGCCGTGCACAAGGGACACGCTGCTCAAGTTCTACCACGGCTGTGCCAGACGTGTCCAGAAGCCACCAAGCGTGCCATCAGCATCGAGACCATCAAGCCGCAGCAGTCCGCCATGTCAGAGAGCCCTCCTCACCCCTGGACCCAGAGTCCCCATCTTCCTTCCCCGGCCCTCGTTGGTTGGTGTGGCTACGGAGAGGAACCAATCCTGCTGCATAACCAGGGGTGCTCTAAGTGTAGACTAGTGACCTAAGGAGTAGCAGGCCGGCTAGTGGAAGAGGCCCGAGAGTCGAGTTATCGCCGTTGAAGGGTCGTCAGGAGGCGCAAAAGGTGTAAGACGACTACCCTGGAAGCCCCGTTTGTAGCAGCTAGTCCAGGGCACATGTACAAGTCGGTGGGAGGAGTTGGCGAGAAGTCGGAATTGGCGAGTGTTGTGTTCTGTCGTTCTCCGTCATCACCGAGGGGAGGAGCTACTTTCTCACCCAATTCATTTGAAGCACTTTGCCGGTTGTCCTGTCAGCATGTGGATTCGCCTTGCCCCTACTTCTTTTCTTCTCTCTTAAGTTGGTGCCTTGGTGATCCTCTACGCTGCCCGGATTAGCCAGTTTCAGAGTTTATGCGTGTTGGGCAGGGAGGTTAGTCCTTCCCTTAGCCATGATGTGTGTGTAATGCAGAGCAGTTGGAGTTGTGGTGTATGCGAGTTGGGTTTCGCCTATAGCTCCAGTGATGTTGTTTAGGTTGATGCGAGGTGTGTCTAGTTGTAGGTTCTCACCTGTCTAGGGTGTCCCCTGCCGGTGAACCATTTTTCCCTTTTATTTTATTTTCTCCTGCTTTATCAATATAAAGGGCAGTCCTCCTGCTCTTTGTTTTTTTTTTAAAAAAAAAGCACTCGTGTGTTAGCAATGCTAGGACAAATATAAAAGTTGTTTTCTCTAAGCTAGCATACCATCACAAGATCATAGGTTGGTGGCTTAGTGCTCATAATGATCCAGAACAGGGTGGGTCAACCTAGGATTTACGTATGACTGGTTTAAACCTGATCACTAGCATGCAGTAATAATGAAATCATCCCTACCTCCGTGGACAAGCATAATAAAGCAGTTGTTGGAATCACATAAGATATGATACATCAGTTAATTACCTGTATCTCTTGTTCTTGGTCTCGTGCAAGGCCCTTGGCATTTTCCAACCACGACCCAAGCATAAATCCCTCATGAGAGGCTAGCAGCGTGTTGAGGTCATTAACAAGCTCAAGGAAGCGCTGACACAGGATGGTCACTTGGTTCATGTTGTCTGATTGGTAGCTTTCGATGATCTTTAGAAAAACTTGGTTGACATATGTAGGATCGATATGGCAACTAAGGTAGGTGAATGGTGCCTTCAAATTTTCTCCTAAGTATTCATCATTCAGGATTTTAAATGATCTAGAATTGATTTAGGTTTGGGGTCTCTAGATTAGAACCATGAGAGAGAATAATAACTCTACTCCTGTGTGGCTATATTGAATGTACTGATTATAATAAAAAAGAAGAAGACTAATGTCTAATGTCTTCTGCTCCAGATTGCCTCTCTCCTTCTCGTCTATTGATTTCAGCCTTTATATAGTGCATAAAGGGGTGGTAGTTTCTTCAAGCCAAGAGGTGTCTCGCCATTTCAAATGATGAAGCGGTTGATGGAAGTTGCTGTCAGAGAGACAACACCCACACGTCGCGAGGCATTTGTCGTCAAAGATAGAGAAATAGATGTGTGGTTATTCCAGAGAACAACTACGTATATTAACTGCTATGTGTATTGAACACGACACATAAGACTCCCTAATCGACTAGGCTCACAAGTCAGCAAGCGTTATCAATTAAAGGGTCGTTGAAGTCAAGATGGTCGTAGAAGATTCTACGACCACAGGATGATCGTAGAAAGGCTTACAACTATGTCATGGCCGTAGGACTTACGATCATGGGGTGGCCGTATAAAGGCTTACGACCACATAGCTAGGTTTCTCCCTTATGAATATTAAGGGGTACGCTTAAGATCAATATAACAATATATTCATCTATAATAAGAATTACAGACGAATAGTAAATTGAGAATTATTATATCCTCATCAGTTGTGCTACAATAATTTCATATCATGAGAATGCAGACGTGAAACACTTCGAATCAACCTATCAAAAGGATGACACCCCCCTGTCTAGATGCTACCCATGGTCTATCCTCACGATATCCTAACCCAACACGTTGCCTAGAGCCACCAAAGGAGTCAAATAAATCATCTACAAACCTAGGCCTATGTCTAGTAGGAAAGACAGGCTGCCTGGCTCTAAAGACAGACGCGGGTCAAGGAACTCCTCTAATGGACCTCAAGGCGCACTCTCTTCTTCCTCTCACCCTTGGCTCTACGGAAGCAGAACTCATCTATGTGGGCATCCTTCTTACTATGATGCAATGATATACTTGACCTTTTGAGGGGTCTGACCTGCTAAAATAGAAGCACTTGACTTACTATAAGGGGTTTGGGCAAAACCTATAAATCTAAAGACTGACTTAGATGGCTCAGGGGGTTCTACCTCAAACTTGCCACTCTCAACAACTCACAACCTTAAGTGGGTGATTCTTAGAATACTCTAGAGAATTAAATCCTAGGCCGCTCTTCTTCACACTCACCTTAGATTGGTCAAGAATCATGTTGAGGTCCTTCTTTCCACTAGAAAATCTCTCAAGGGTCTTTTTGAGGTAGTCATTTTGTTTTGCTAGGTTCTCACATGTGGCACACTCACTTGTCTTGGTTTCCCTAGCATATCTGTCTTTATTGACATCTACCTCAAGATTTAAAGCCTCACAAGACACACAAGGTGAATTTTTAACCTTAGCCAACTGCTCTTCATACTTGACTCTAAAAGCCTCACGCATCTCATCTAAATCAACCCCAATTTTAGCACAAAATTCATAATAAATGGAATCAATTACTTTCTTAGATGCAGTCAAGGCTATAGATTTTTCAATTTTAGGTTTCTCCTCTAGAGTCTTGTTAAGAGCATTATTCTCAATTGTGAGTTTAGAACAGTTTTCACAAGAAGCGGTCTTATAATGAAGATCCATTTTAGTCATTTCTTTTATTTTAATATTACTATCCTCACAACGAGAGCAAGTATGACAAGGATTAAATTTCAGCAATTTCTTAGTAGCACTATCTAATTTCAATTCAAGCAAAACATAATTTGAGCAAGATGATGGAATAACATCTACAAAAGTCACATCTAAAGCAATAGCATCAAGACAAACAAGATTATGACTAGATTTGAGAGATTCTAGTTCATCTATGACATCTTTAAGTTGTTTGACAACAGCAGAATAAGCAGATTTCAAATTTGCCAATTCATCGTGCAAGCAAGAGCAAGAATCACAATTATCAGCATGATTAATAGATTTGACCCTAACCACTTCTAGGTTCAAGTTGTCAATCATGATATCTTATCTCCTAATTACTTTAGCTTGTCTTTTTAGATTTCGTTCAGTAGCAACCAAAGCACGTTTCGTCTATTTGGGGAAGGGGCATACCTCATCGGGATCGTTGTATGGCTCATCGTCGGAGGAGGATTCGATGTCGTAGCTGTCCTTGGTCATGAAGCACATACCGGTGAAGTCCTGTACCTTCTTCTTGTCGGGAGTCATCCTCGTCATCCTCCATCCCCGAGTCTACATCGCTCATATCGACATTCTCAAGAGCGGAAAGGATCTGGTTGATGAACTTTCGGTAGTTGGGCTTCTTGCCCTTTGCGTCTCGAGCTTGAGGACACCTCCGGAAGTCCTTCTCCTCCTTGTCCTTCAGCCTTAGGACACTTAGCCCGAATGTGATTTATCTCACCACACTCAAAGCAAGTAAAAGGACCACCTCTCCTCTTGTTTCTCACTTTGTTGTAGGCTCTCGTGAATTTTATGGATAGGAGAGCTAAGTCATTCTCAGGTAGCCTCTCTAGCTACTCATCGCTCAAGGAGTGCAAGGCAAACAATGAAAATCTGGATGAGCCAAAATCCAAAGAATCAGAAGAGCTACTCTAAGAAGGGTCAACCACTAGAGCCATCCACTCTGTCTTGGAGAAACACGAGATGAGTCAATCTCATGTGTCTTCAACCTCGAGTAGAGCTTATCCATGGTAAGCTCACTCATGACAGTGTTGTCATTGATAGAAGTGATCTTCATCCTCAAACTCTCACATCAACCTAAGAGCTAGCGTGCATTATCAGATTCAGAAAACACAAGGCAACAACAAGTAAGTCATGAATGATCTTGGAAAACCTTCCGCACAACTCATCCAAAATTTTATATTGGGCAAAAAAATGGATTTATTTAATTCTCATCCAAATTCAAAATTTAGATAAATTTTGTATTTACATCTAAAAAATTCAAAATTCAATTTAAAATTTTCGGTAACTAGCAAAAACCGGTGTTATCACTACCCTCTGATAAGAATTTCTTACCGGTAATATTTTCCCTAGCCCTTCCATGTTTCAGCATGAGCCAATCACAGAAGAGTATAGCTGCATGGAAAAGGAGTAGCATAACACCAAGGATAATAAGGCGCTTCCAGCGGTTTGATCCTGCTCTTGCTACCTCTCGACATCAACATCCTCATCCACATGGTCATTGATGTTGTTGCTGTCATTTCTGCCATTGTTGTGGCCGCTTCTGCCACTGATGTTGCCATGGCTGCTGCCATTCCTTGACGTGTGTGTCCTGACCCTCACTTCTGCACCCTCTTCAATAAGTACATCGTGTTCTGGCAGGTGTGTCCTTCCAGTGCCACCCTTTGCCATAGCAACAGACAGCTCAATGCTAGCCCGTGCACTAGAAGCACGTAGCTTAGCTTTCGCCCTCTTCTCAGCCTCAATATATCATGGCTCCATGTTCAACATAAGTTCGGCCTTGCTGCTCTCCATCGTGACAACTTCTGTGTCCATCATTAGATTAGCAGGAACAATCATCTTTGCCCCACTCTGTTTGCCGAACTCCCAAGTCCATGTTCTCTTATCAGCCTCAGCCCCGCCAATTGAAGATGGGGACACCACAGGAAGAAATTCTGCAAGCGAGTCGTAGCAGGGTTGCCAGGGCATAGTCGTAGCGGTCTTGAACTCCACCAAGACATCCGCGGGGTAGTGCACATGTACCCGTACTTTATCAAGCGTAGATGGGCGACCCTAGACCAGCGCCAACAGGGCTAGCGAATTGAGCTCCTACTCGAGTTGCCCCATATCAATCATAGGAGCGATGAGGCAAAGGAAAACTGCTGGCCGAGCGTCAGCCTGGCCCGCTCGCGCTGGCTGATTCACCTCCATGTCGAACATGGTGGGTGTCGGTGCTGACGGAAGTCGAGCAGCGGCTGGAGCGCTGCGAAATTCTGGTGGCTCCCGATTTGAGGATGAGGGGCAGGTGTGAGTCAGGTGACATTGGAAGTTTGGAACCAACAGGAGTAGCAGCGGATCTCATTAGGACAATAGGGTTGTCAAAATTATCTTGTTGTTTCTTTTCTAACTGCATGGAGCAGTTTTTCTATTACCAAATGACGCGTTGTTTCGAAGTGATGTGTTGTTTCTTTGAAGAAAGTTGCTTGTAACTACCAGAGATCGATTAGTATAAATATGGGATAGAGCCTCCTGTGCAAAGTGAGGCGTTCAGTACCAAAAGAAACATTCTTCTTAGTTGCTTGTCGCAGTGTTTTCTGGCTACTGGAGCAACAACAACAGAAGCAAGGTGCAGGTCACTGTACTGTACATTGCAAGGCACTGTTCATTTCCATTGCACAGTGAGAGCAAGAGAGGTAGAACTGCACAAACAAAAAAATTCTCTGTGTATTGTTCTGTGCATTGTTCTTCTTTTTCAACAGAAACTAGATTTGGTATATTTGTGATCACGTGTGTGAAGCACCTAGTATGTGCTGACAATTGGTATCAGAGCAAGAGTGCTTTGATTCTGGTAAAATGTCGCACAACACAAGATCTGCATCTATGATCTCCAGAAACTTCAATGGCATCGGCCGTCGTGAAGTAGGGAGTGGTTCCGGAGGCGGCATCGGTCGTGATCTTGTGGTGCATCAGGTCACGAAGGAGGCTGGGGTGTCAACGCATTACCCCATGCTCACGTGAACAAACTACACCGACTGGGCTCTTTTGATGAGAGTCATTCTTCAGGCTCAAGGAGTCTGGGAGACCATACTACAAGCTGTGCTGCCAGAAATGCTAGCAACTTTGGCGATGAAAGGCTCCGCTAAGAAGGCTTGGGAGGCTATGCGATTGATGCGCCTTGGAGTCGAGCGTGTGCGCGAGGCAAAGGCGCAAGCACTATGAAAGGAGTTTGACGACATTCACATGAAGGAAAGTGAAAATGTGGATGACTTTGCAATGCGCTTGACTAGCCTCATCAACAACATTCACATTCTTGGAGATACACTGGAAAAAGAAAAGGTAGTGAAGAAGTTCTTACGTGTTGTTCCTTTTAGGTATTCACAAGTGGCGATATCAATTGAGCAACTGCTCGATCTAAGGAACATGTCTGTTGAAGAACTCACTGGGTAACTCCGGATGTTGAAGATCGGTATGAACCTTCAGAAGGTGGTACCGGTGGAGTGCGACTGCTTCTCACAGAAGAGGAGTGGCGCATGCACATGAAAGGGAAGGAGCAAGGAGCTTCACCCTGGAAGGGAGGAGTGCCATCTCGTGGCACTCGAGACAAGTCCAAGATAAAGTGTTTTAACTGTGGGATTCTTGGCCATTATGCTAGGAGTGCCGCAAGCCCCGAAAGGAATGCGAGGTGGTGGCAAATCTCACCAATGTGCAAGAAGATGAACCCACACTTTTGATGGCACAGATATGCAACACCACAGAGGCTGTGGATAGCACAACTGCCCAAGTTGCGCCGAACGAGGTGCATGCTCAGGCATATCTTGGGTGTGAAGGTCACCAAGATGACAAGTGGTACCTCGATACAGTGACAAGCTACCACGGATGCAAGGAGAACTTCGTTGAGTTGGATTCCAACGTAAAGGGATCTGTCAAGTTTGAGGACGACTTCGTCGTTGAGATCAACAAGATTAGGGAGTGATTTGTTGAAATAATCTTGTTGTTTCTTTTCTAAAATAATCTTGTTGTTTCTTTTCTAACTGCATGGAGCAATTTTCTATTACCAAATGACGCGTTGTTTCGAAGTGACATTTTGTTTCCTTGAGCGAAGTTGCTTGTTAGTTGTAACTACCAGAGATTGATTAGTATAAATATGGGATAAAGCCTCCTGTGCAAAGCGAGGCGTTCAGTATCGAAAGAAACATTCTTCTTAGTTGCTTGTCGTAGTGTTTTCTGGCCGCTGGAGCAGCGCGCAGCAGAAGCAAGGTGCAGGCCACTGTACTGTACATTGCAAGGCACCATTCGTTCCCATTGTGCGCAGTGAGAGCAAGAGAGGTAGAACTGCACAAATAGAAAATTTCTCCATGTATTGTTCTGTGCATTGTTCTTCTTTTTCAACAGAAGCTAGACTTGGTGTATTTGTGATCACGTGTGTGAAACACTTGGTGTGCATATGTGCTGACAAGGGTTTGAAGTGCCCCAGACCTAGGCACTTAGGGGCTGTTTGGTTTGGACCCCCAAAGTTGCCAAACCAAAATTTTGGTAATATCAAGGGAATATGGCTAGCGTTTGGATTGATACTATTTTTTTTGGCGTGCCATGGAAAATTTGGCGTGCCAATGCATCTCAGTACTTTTCTCGAGCGATTCGTGGGCAAGCAAAAAGCTCGCCCCAGTTGTGGGCAGCGCCAATGCCATTTGGTTGATAAGGTGGCAGCCAGCTACTGGCTGCATTTAATACAAACCTTTTTGATTAATCAGTTTCAAATGACCATATTTTCTAAACCGAGCATCTAATTTGTGATCCGTTTGAACCGTTATGTTTCTTATCATTTTATCAACAAAAACAAGACCCATATTGACATATTTTGGGACAAAAAAATAGATGTTATGCGGGACCTATGTGTCACTCACAATTTTGGCAAATTTTGGTATGGTTGCAATCCAAACACATTAATTTAGGTATTACCTGTGAGTTGGTATAGCTACGATCCCAACACAATTTTTGGTCCAAAATTTGACATTACCAAAATTTTGGTATGGTTACGTGGGGTGCTGAACCAAACAGGCCATTAAGGGTGCGTTTGGTTGGTGGGATGAGGTTGAATGGGATGAGATAGTACATATATGATGGAATCATTTTGGATGGGATGGTACAGGTAATGTGCTTGGTTGGTTGTATGGAATGGTATGAGATTGTGTTTGGTTGGTTGTATGAGATGATACACGAATTTAGTTTACAAATTGATTTGAATTTAAATTCAAATTTGGAAATAGTTTTACACACTACAATGTCTTCTTTTTATTTTTTCGTGTTCGGGAGCTTTGTTGCGCGAGCGCAAGAGCCAGTGCAAAACGCTGAACCGCGTGATTTCTTTTTTTTGTCGAATGGAATGATACAGAATAAAAATAAAATATTCCTCATATAAAACTATTTCATCCTGTATCATTTGGTATCATTCATCTAACCAAACATAGAGACAACCTCATATGAACTATCTCATTCAACCTCGTACCACGGACTAAACCCACCCTAAATCAACGAACCGGAGCGCTCGCGGGGGCTCCTTCCTCTGGGCATTGAAGGCGTTAGTAGCTGGCCGCAACGAAGGCGCACGCGGCTTGCTCCGCGCCTCCGCCTCGTCATCACTGTCTCTGTCCAGCCCTGGCCAGCAACTGGGTATCTTCAGCGTTGATGACTGTGGAGTTAGCAAACCCACGCTGGGTCGGTGGTGCTGCGGGGGCTTCGACGTGCACCCGCGCTGGTCAGTATGGCCTCGAGGAAGTGGCTGTATCTGGCCGCCGCCGGCCGGAGCGGCCGGCCAGCGTGGTTGGTGGGGGACGCGCTCGGGCACTCATCCTTCTCATCGAGGACCCCCCTATCCACAGTTAACTCGGCTGGGAAAATATTTGCCGGTATCATAAGAAGATACGAAGCTTGTGATGTAACTTGTTGCTACCCAGAAGTTCAGAGATACGTATGCAAAGTCTAGTTGATTAACCTGAAAATGCACAGTGCGAAGTAGTCTGCGTACTCTCAAATTTAATCAAGCTAACGAGCAGCTTTCCCCCTAACACTGGCATGAAATTATCATGCTGTCAAATGCGCCTCTCTCTTTTCAAAATCTAGCAGGAGTCTGAAAATATACAAATGCAACAGGAATGGTGTAGAACTGCACTTGCAGTTTTATATCGTGGATTTCTAGGATCGAACCAGGCTATTGGTGGGATTTGTCTTTATTTAACACTGACGAGAATCCTTGTGGTTAAGGACTACAACTCTTGAGGCCTACAGCTCGTGGGCTGGGCATCTGATACTGACCTGGGCCAGCCCATTAACTCTTTGTGTGTCGTGCATCATATAATTGGGCTATACCTATACGTCTGGGACTAACATTCTTGCAACTTTCGCATAAAATCCAACATATATACCGTGCTAAAATGACTAGTCAGTCTGATCAAATTTAATCCCACAAAAATACATGCATCCATTAATGTGAAGTAGGCACAACAGGTCTTATTCCTTCAAGTTATTTCCGTATCGTAGTACTACAACCGTTCGAAGCAGACTACATCAGAGAAGGAACACTTGTGAAGACCACAACGCTCAACATGCAGTGATCATGGTACTAATATAACAAGTCTGACATGCACTACAGTGAAACAGTGGCAGTTACTTCAGTTCACCTTCCTGCAGTTAACCCTGACCTGCCCACTGGAGCCGGTGAGCACGCCAATGCCGCCCATCTTCACCATGGCGTCGTGGAAATCGTCGAAGAAACCGGCCATGTCCGACGAATAGGCAGTGGTCTGCGCGTCGGCCGAGCCGCCGTTGAACAGCTGCTGGTCCGAGTGCAGCAGGCCCTTGTTCCTCAGGAGGTTCTTGTAGTAGAAGTTGTCGAAGACGTAGGACGTGGCGGGGTCCAGCGGCGAGGTGTTGTCGTCGCCGCCGGTCGGGTTCGGGCACCTCGGCTTCAGCGAGGAGGCGAGCGACGCGTCGAGGTTGGTCTCGTTGTAGAGACGGCCGCGGAAGTTGACGCACCTGGCCTGGCCTATGGTGTGGGCGCCTGACAGCGCTATCATGTCCGTCGCGGTGAGGCCCTTGTCCGAGAAGGCCTTGATCAGGTCGCGGAGGTCGGAGGTCGGCGGCGGGAGGTCGTTGTTCGCAGCGTCCAAGCTCGCCGTCGTCCCGTCCCGCCGGCCTAGCTCGACGTCCCAAGTAGGCCCTCCAAGCTGCAAACAAGGAAATATTCCCATGATCATTCATGCGCTGTTGCGTGCATGCAAGTTTTGCAGTAGAAATGATGATTAATGCCGGAGCTTACCACGACGACGGAATCACGGGCAGCGACGGCGAGGATGTCGGCACATGACACCACCTGCTTGCAGGCGTCCTCGAGCTGCGCCTTGATGTTGTCGACCACTTCGAACCCGCGAAGGGAGTTCTTGTTAGGCTGCGCGTTCTTCTCGCCGGTCAACCCTGTCGTATCGTCGAGCAGCACTGACCCGTCACAGCCCTGTAAGGTTAATTTGCAGGTCAATGGTTAGTCCTCGAAAAGGCAGTGTTTATTTGTTCAGACTTCGGAGACGAATTGATCTGTTATAAAGGACTTGGACTTGGTTTGAAAAATTGTGCAGACTGCAGAGTGCACACCACTTTTTAACTGACTTGTGGAGCACCCGCTGTAAAGTAACAATACTGAACCTACATCCTCTGCTACACAGATCCAAACTACAGCTGCAAACTGTACAGCATCCAATTCTTCAGCAATCAGCACCAATTCAGAATTAAGTTTGTTACTATCCCCAAATAGACATGAGTTACTATCCCCAAATAGACATGACACGAGTCTTCTCGACTGCATACATAAAAATGCAACCTAGCTAGTATTAAGAAGGCAAGCTAGATAACCACTGTGACATATATACTTGCTTTTGAAAGGCTAAATTGGGAAGAAAGGAGAACTTGTGAAGGTGTTTTATGACACTTGCATTGACAAAGCAGTCGTGGAAGTGGAGGCGGAGCAGCGACGCGCCCATGCGGGATTCTTTGGAGACAGCAGCTCTCACGGCAGATTCGATGATGTCTAGAGCGTCGGGGCATGTCTCGCCGTAGAAATCAGTGGAAAGCTGAGCCGAAACAAAAGCGGCGGAGAAGAGCAAGGCGATGATACAGCAACCGAAGGTATGCTTGGATGCCATTGCTAATAGCTATAACTAGCTAAGCACAGAGAGAAGTTTGTAACTTCACTGTGTGCCGTGTCCTCGTGTGTAGTGTGCCTGCAAGGATAGCTACATGCGCCGTGGTATTTATAGGCATCGCGGTGTTAGCATGCTAGTCCCTAGGCTACTGCTTACTACTCTGCTAAACTTTTGGACATTGTCGGGTACGTCTTCTCTGTTCTTTTCTTCCATTGTTTAACTTAGTGGTCTACAGCCAGAAAGCAAGAAATGAGGGGAACACGTACGAAAGCTTTATATGCATGCAAAAGTTAAACAATGGAAGAAAAGATGTGAAGGAGGCCCTCCCTCCCTCCCTGTATTGGTGGAAAATTTAGTCAAATACAGGGAGAGATGACCTCCTTCATATCTTTTAACAATTAACACATGACAAGGGTCTGGTTCAAATTTTTCAACAATCAACACTTGCTGCAAATAGAGGGAGGGAGGGCCTGCTGCAAATGGAGGGCCTGGTTCAAATCTTTCAACAATCAACACCTGCTGCAAATAGAGGGAGGGAGTGCCTGCTGCAAATGGAGGGGGCCCTCGTTTAAATCTTTGCTCAATCTACACATATTAGAATGACACAATCATATCGATTAGCAATAAAAAATCTCAACAAATAAAATTATATAAAATTTATACAAACAAGTACATGGTTTCAAGAGCCTACACAAAAAATTCATAATTTTTTGAACTCATTTTTACATTTTAAAATTATCACAAACTTTTATTGAGCCTAATTATCCTTAACCTCACATTAGCTTAATAGCTTAAAGGTGACCGGCCTTCTTTAATTAAGCTTTTGTTTTTTGTTTTTTGCTTTTTGCTGTTGCTTTGTTGTTTTTTGCTTTTTTTTTTTTTGCGCTTTCTTTGTGTGGGGTCGGCCATGGGCGCGGTGAGCTGCGCCGAGCGAGCGAGCCGTCGTGATTAATTAATTGTCGCTAACCGGCGTCGTGATTAATCACGATTGTAATTGTCGCTAACCGACGTCGTGATTAATCACGATTGTAATAATCGCTAACCGGCGTCGTGATTAATCACGATTGTAATCGGCGCGTGGAGGGTGGCGCAGCTCACTCTGCGCCGGGAAGGGTGGCGCGAGGTGAGCTGCGCCGGGGCAATGCGAGGAGAGTGAGGAGCCGCACGTGGAGGGTGGTGGGCTCGGTGAGGTGGCGGGCGGGCGCCGGCGTGGCGGCGCGGTGAGATGAGGTGCCGGCGTGGCGGGAACGGCGGCGCGGGGTGAGCGTGCGCCCGCAGCTACGTGTCGACACAACGGCGCGGGCGCACGGTCGCCGCGCGCCCGACTTGCTATTTTTGCAAATACTGACGGTACCTTGCCATAAGCGCAAATACGCCTAAAAAACTGGTCGTATCGGCCAAAAACTCTGCATAATGCTGGTCCGCTCTGCAGCGTAGTATACGTGTACTTTACCTGTGGTGATCATCATACACAGGCATACCCTTGGTACTTAAGATAAGACATAAAGGAGATAATTAGTTCCATATGTCTAGTTCCAGGTTAGTTCAGTAGATACCGAGCCAGAGGTTTCATAATTTTGGGCTTTCTTGAAAAGCGGCTTTTGACTGTGCTGCAAGGGTTTTTGGCTGTGGTCTGAACGGCTGGGCTGAAAAGGTTTGATGTTTGGCTGTCTGACTTTTAGATAGGTTGGTTATAGCTCCGAGATGAGTTGGACCATAAGCCACAATTAACTTGTACAACTACCATAATTAACAAAAACTACCGTGATTAACAACAATTAACAATAATTATTACATCAATAATTACAATAAATAATCATTACATTAAACAATTATTACAATTAACAATTATTTAAAAATAATTATTTCATAAGTATTTAATTTACAAACAGAAAAAGAAAAGAAAAAAAGAAGGAAAGAAGGAAAAGAAAAGAAAAGCTAGGGTTGGGCCAGCAGTGGTGGTGGGGGAGGAGCTCAGCGACGGTGGGGTGTCGCACATGGGGAGGATGAGGGAGCAGCGGGCGGGGAGAAGAAGGGGACCGACGTCTAAGGGCGGAACTAGAACAAAAATGACCGAGGTTCACCACTTTACCATACATATAGCAATATATATAATTTTCAAGCAACATTGTACTAAATTGTAATTTATGCGACAAAAGACTGCAAAAGACCGGAGGTTAGACTAAACTAGGGTGCACAGCTTTTGGGTTAGGGGGTGCATGTATAGTATATATATATATATATATATATATATATATATATATATATATATATATATATATATATATATATATATATCTGTTATTTTTTGGGCGGACCCGGTGTCCTGTGACACCGGGTGGGCCCTCTTAGTTCCGCCCATGCCGACGTCGGGGGAGGAGGTGTCACGTCGGGGAAAGTGGACGGCGGCGGCGTTAGCCGACGGAGGAGGAGGAGGCCGAAGGCGAGGCGGAGACGCCCAGATCTGAGCCGGGGAGAAGACGGTGGCCACTCGGGGGAGGAGGACCAACGCCAGGTGGCGCGGGAGGAGGCGTGCGCGGGAGGATGGGCGCACAAGATGAGGAGCGAGCGTGCGGGGAGGGGGAGGGGGAGTGGGTGTGGGTTTTATTCGATGGCATTCGGCGGGTAATTAACCCCGAAGTTCGGGGGGTAAATGCGGAATATGGGTGGTGGGAAGCTGCCCCGCGGCGGCTTCCACACGTTGAATGAGGAAGCGGCTTTGGCGAAAAGCTAGCTGTTTGGTTTGGCTTCCAGCTTTTTGGGGCAAAAGTCGAAAGCTGAAGCTGAAACAAACATGACCTTTGTTAACACTAAGGGTGCGTTTGGTTAGTGGGATGAGATTGAATGGGATGAGATGTATGGGTAGGATGGGATGGTCCTGTATGAGATGGTACAGTCAGTCAGTCTGTTTGGTTGGTTGTATGAGATAATACATGGTTTTGTTTGGTTGGTTGTATAGGATGATTATGGATGGTTCAAGATGTTGTTTGGTTTGGTGGATGAAGTTGGATATGATAACTCTCTCACTAGAGGTGGTGAGTTCACCTCCTGGAATTGTGATAATGGAGTTTAGATATTGATTTGAATTTAAATTCAAGTTTAAAAATAGTTTTGCAAACAATTAACTTTTATATTTTTTGCCAAGCCGAATTTGACAACATTTAACGATATTTAACAATATTTGACAACATTCAACGGTATTTAACGATATTTAACAATATTTGACAACATGTAATGATATTTAACGACATTTAACGACATTTGACAACATTTAACGATATGTAACGATATTTAACAATATTTAGCAACATTTAACGACATTTAACGACATTTGACAACATTTAACGATATGTAATGATATTTAACAATATTTAACAACATTTTAACGACATTTGACAACATTTAACGATATGTAACGATAATTAACGATATTTTACGACATTTGACGACATTTAACGATATTTAATAACATTTAACGATATTTAAGAACATTTGAGGACATTTCACGATATTTGACGACATTCAATGGCTCCAATGCAATCCTATTTGGTCAACAAACAGAAAAAAAAAAATAGTAACCCACCGATGTCCCCCAAAATTCTCTAGTATACTTGTTAGCTATCATACCTTAAAGAATGGATCCCATCTTGGGTTTCCTGCAATTTTGCTTGGGGTCTCCAAAGAAGGTGGTCTAATCAGCTCATTTCGTAGCTCACCTAAGGCACGCAAGACAAGTCCAAAATATCGACTAACTGTTTCACCTGACCGAGTGAAATTGGTTCCAACTAGCCTATTTCTCAGGTTATGGCCAATTGTGTTCAGGAACATGGCCACTTGCTCCTCAACACATACATGTATGGTGTCACGGAGCAAAGAACGCTCTCTCAAAACTTCACACAACCGAAAGAAATGAGCTCTCCTAATTGTGTTGGTATAGGTTGTCTCATTCTTCCAAATTTTGGTATTCAGATAATCAATTCTAATCCTACCCCTTTCCTCGATTGGACCATATGTAATACGTTCTCTCCTATTCCTTAGTCTACACCGTACAAACAAAACTATCATGCAAGCAGCCACGTATGTAGCAGAACCAATATGCGACATCTTTCTCCTTTTGAGCTTCCTGTTGTCCATCTACAATTCATGAGTGACATATAAAATTAGAGCACTAATGAACAAGCTGGATGAACAAGTACAATGCCGCACAAGGGAGGAGGAGGGGGAGGGTGGCGGTGGCTCGGGAGGTGGAGGGAGGCAGCGGTGGTGGCTCGGGAGGAGGGAGCCGGGGAGGATTACAGAGACGCGCATTGGGGGTACTATGATGGCGGCCCGAAGGTCGCCGACGAGGAGGGCGCCGGGGGTGGAGGAGGGCACCGGATCTACCATTTTTGCCCAAACAAAACCAATGCTACAACATTATCAGGCCATACCGACAAGGGAGATTCGGGATTTGGGATCCATACCTTCGATTACCGAGATGAGAGCAAGACCAGGGGAGGAAGAAGGAGCCGTCGGGTCAGATCTGGGAGGAGGCGGAAGGAGAAGCGGGCAGATCGGGAGGAGGAAGAAGGGCGTCTTGCGTCAAATCCACACCATGGGAGGCGAGTCGGCGGCGGGGTTACGTGAGGGAGATGATGTTCTCGGGGCGTGCGGGTGGCGGCCAGGCGGACACGGGAGAGCGGGAGTGCGAAGAGTGAGCGCGTGGAGAGCGGCGGGAGAGAGTGAGCACAGCGGGGGAGACAAGAGAGTGAACCGCGTGGTTCGGGAAATTCGATCGAACCATGCGGTACAGAATCTTTCTCGAATATGCTTCGCGATGGAAACAGATGGTCCTGAATCAAACGGTTCGATCCACCCAACCAAACAACTGAATCTGTTTATTTCCCGGACCATTCGGTACAGGACCATTCCATCCCTCCATCCAAACGCACCCTAAAACACAAATCAAAACCCCTAACACATGTTAGTATAAGTTTGATAACAATCGTAGCATTAGGGAAATTTCATTTTCAATTTTTCCCCTGCAAGTGCAGTTCTCTGTCCCTTACTAGCTAGTATTGCATTCCGTACAAAAGGTAAAAAGGTTGCACCGTGCATGCATGAAACGATAATTGAAGTATAATCATTACTGCTAATTCCTGGTTGCTTGGTATCTAGATCAGAATCAAGCGAGATCCAGCCACTTGCATTTATCTAGTCCAACTCTGGACATGATTTCGAAAGATACAACCCACATGTGGGTCAGGTTCGCAAATTGGAGTTTAACGTGCGACTTTGCGGCAACCTTCGAAGCAATAACCCCACAAATTATAAGACCTAAATCTCCATTAGTCTTAACTCAGGTGTGAATGCCGGCGCAGCTGATCCTAGCGAGTCTGACCGAGGTCAACAAATTAGGCATGCGTCATGTTTGCTTTACGGAGTGTATTAAACATAAACTCTAAGCAAAGGAAAGCTCAAACTTTTGGAATCCATGGTTGCGGATCTCCCAAACTTTGTGACTTTATCTGTCATGTCAATACCATTTCTTTGTCTTCACTTCTGCTTTTTTTAAGTACACGCAGAGTACCGCCTATTTAATTAATGAGTTTTTTTTATGGCACACCCAATTTAATATTTGCACTCCATTCTTTTCGATCCAATGATTTAGATTAGGTAAGATTTAGTTATACTATACCTGGCAGTATGAGTAGTAGAGTCCCGAGGGGTAGAATTGTAATTGTTTATATAAGGGATCGCATGACACAAGAGTAATATTTTTAATCCTAGTTGAAAAAGTTCATAATACTCTTAACAAATCAATGACCAGATTTAATTTATACTATCATCATATACTACTAGTAGAATATACCGTAAAATTTCTCTAATTAATAAAGAAGGTAGCATAAACAACCAAACGGAGAGGTTTAGCGAAGAAACTTAATTACATGGTATGAAATACTCCGAGCACTTGGCTCCCGCGAGGGTCTAAGGTCTACCTTCTTCCTTAATCTGTCTGCACTTTTGCTATACGAAAATATATCTCAAAATTTTGGTACCAAAATGCATTTCAAACTTGTTTAACTTCCTTCCTACCATATAAGTGAGTGAAGGGGGATAATCAGATAGCTTGACATGCTGAAATACATGAGCTGATGAGCAACCGAAAATATTTCCGTTTCTTCTATAATTTCGGTCCTAATTTCAGGGGCACTGTCCAATACCATGGAATCAAAATAATCAGGTAAAGCATATATATGTGTGTGATTAAATACTGTATTAGGCGGTTGAAAAGTCTTGATGTAGAACAGTATATCATCGCGCTGATCACGGCGGTGTCTAGCACGGCACATGCACTTGCCAAACTTTTTGGCCTCTGGTCTACTCATCAACTCCCAAGAGTAAGCAACACGAGGCTAACTCCACTGCTGCAATCGATCAACGTATATGCCAGTGGCGCATGATCACGACCCGCTCCGGTGTTATGCTAGTTTATATACGGCAGTGGCGATTGGTGAGTGATTAATTCTGACTAGGGAGAGGTTTTCTACGTGCAAGTTGCAAAAGAGCAGGGATAGTGGTCAAATCACTTGGAAGTTAGCCTGACTCCTTTGCCCTTAAAATCTCGTGCGCACGTCTGACTACTCTTGCATCCTCTTTAGGAGTCTCTCTGTTCAGCTAGCGATGGTGAACTCCGGATAAGAACTAGCTTTGTGTAGAGAAGCCTAAGCTGCCGTGAAGCTCCGAGATAGCTGCATGCGATTGAGCACCCACACATGTCAAACGGGGTACCCAAGGGCGGTAGAAATACCACTATTTTCCAGTCAGGTTGAAGCTGAAATTTACCTAGGCAGAACACATTTTCATTGTGCACTAGTGATCTTGATAACACGTACGCCTCAAATCAACCGAGAGTCGCCTCAGAGGCTGGCAAATGCATTATTGGCAAATCAAGATGACATTCCTTTGCAACCCCCAAACTAATCCCACTACCGTCGCTTGGATAACTGTGGATAGAGCACTGAGCTTTCAGTTGCAGCAATTGGGTTGGTGAGCTCTACAGTGGCCAACGGTGCGTTTGTACGCACTTTTGACATCTGACGACAAGAGGGCCACTCCACTACTGGAGCTCACGTACGCACCGGCCAAAGCCCGACTGTGTCGGGCCTCGTGGACAGAGATGGAGAGTGCTCGTCAGTGCAGCGCATCAGTTGTTCAAAAGATGTTCCATGACTACATCTTTCGCCGTGTGTATCATCACATTTTTAGGATGGTTTTTGTTTTAGTTCTGGTTTTCATTGAAAATTCTGTTGTCGGTTTTGTAAAGAGGTTTTCAAAAGTTTTATTTGAGTTCAAAGGTTTTATCTCAAAAATCCCCTTCGGTTTTGGATTTTAAGTTGCAAGTTAAAGGTCAATCCTCAAACTCAAGTTTGGGTTGGATTAAATTTGCAAATTCGGAATCCTCCCGAAGTTCAAAAATTTCAAAATTCTTTTCAGAGCCTCTTGGGCTTGGGCCATCCTTCCTGACCCAGCTCCTTCCCATGCCCCTTTTCCCCTCCTGGCTCAGCGCCGAGCAGAGCTGCCCTGGCATGCTCGTGCCAACTCTGCCGCACCCCCGTGCGCTCACCTGCTCCCCTGCCTGCTCTATCCCGTCGCCCACCTGCTTTTGACGAACAAGCGCCCTCAACCGAGCCCCCTCAGTGGCTCTCTCTCCTCCAGGCTATAAAAGAGCCAGAGTGTCGAACCCGGGAACGAAGGATCCCGAATTCTCTGTGTCTATACACTAGTCCAGGATTTCTAGTGTACACAGTCAACAAAAGTGATAGCAAACTCATATCACGCGCTTTATTAATAATATCTCAGAGTTTTATTACAACTGGGCCTGAGGCCAAAAGAAAAAGAAATAACACAGCGGAAAAAGTAGTAGTAGTAGGCCACACGACTTGCCACAGGCAATCGTCTGGGGACGTAGCCTATTCGTCCAGATCCTCACCGTCCTGATAGAGGTCTTCTCCTGAATAAAGATTATTCAGCAAGAGTAAGTACAACTTCCGTGCTTGCAAGTTACACCCAATATTGAAGATTAATGCATGCATAGGGTAAACAAAGGATAATGGCAGGGTTGTTTTTGCATAAACAGCATTTTCAGATTAAATACCATTAATAGTTTTCTAAGGCTAATTTTAATAATATAATTGAAATCAGTGATTAAGATGATAATGAATAGTAGATAACCTCCAATAAATGAATAGTAAAGGATACTCTCCTAACACTTGGCTAACCGCCCCATTTTACCATAGAATTATCCATCCTAAAATCATCTGTGGAAATCATTTTATAAACCAAAAACAAGTCTAACTTAGAGTGGCTTTGCTAGCATGTCCATGACCATGACGCGCTATTCGAATAGTTTATACTCTGCGAGTTTATGCGACTTTACTCACACGAGATAATATGCTTTTAATGTTGGCCAAAGCACGCTTCCGAAGGCGTGCGACTAAGCAATTATCATGAGGCCGTTACAACGCAGTATCTTAATGTATTTATGCCCGCTAAGATTTCGCTACCATTGGACTAACCATCCTCCGGAAGCCCCCTCTTTCGCCCGGTGGGACTAATGTCTAACCAACACCCACACATACAACATAGCATAAATATCACTAAGACACCACAGATTATTTAGCCAAATCTGTCCCATTCCAGACATATGGTGGTACGGTAAGGCGTAGCAAAATACGCTCAAAGACGGTCCTTAACTGACTTGGGCGACTTTCCATTTAAATAACCCATGGGTCGTAATCCTAACCAGATTAGGCCCGTGCATGAACCTGCACCCACCATACATCCATCACGCCCAAGTCCAAACCCATTTTATTTTATTTAGAGTGAAAAACTCATAATAAGCCTTTCGTGGTAAAACAATACCACCGAAACAAATTTAAAATCAAATTGTAAAGGATTTGGCTAAACCTTCCCAAATAAATGTGATCGAAGCATGGCTAAGCATATGACAAATTTTAATAGAACTTTGCCTAAGGGTGTCATGGTATTCATATTCAATAATCAAATTGGCCATACAATGGAGATTGGAATAACTATATATAAACAGGACATTTAAACAATTATATAAACATATGCATGCAATAGTAATTTAAAACAGGAATTAAATAATTTAAAATACTGGGAACAATATGATCAATAGTGTAACTTGCCTTCGTTGAAGTCTTGAAATTCTAAATCGTCGGAAGGGTCTAACTCTCCAGAGTCGTCGAGGTCTATACGTGAAATTACGACAAATTAACTCCAAATTCAAATAAATTCAAAAACTCAGCTCAAACTAACTCCAAATTGAAATATTTTGCTTTAGTTAGCTAAATTATAATTTTTGACAAATTTTGCAACTTGAACCACCCAATTTGGAGTTCAGATGCAAAAGATATGAATTTTAGAAGTTTTAAACTAAATCTGCAATTTTAATTGAATTTCTGGAATTAATTTTCTACTGGAAAATCAATTATTGCGCAATGCTGACGCCAGCGATGGATTTTCCGGAAATTAAAGGAATTAAATTAATTCCTGACATGCGGGCCCCACGTGTCATAGACACGGTCTACGTGAACCAAGCCTACGGCTTTTGGTTGGAGGGCGGGTGGACCGGTTGATGTGGCGACACGCGGGCACCACGTAGGCTTCTTCGGTCGAGGTGGCGCTGACCGGCGCGGCGTGGCGAGCCACGTCGGCTACGGTGGCGGCGATGTTAGGGCTCGAGCTCGCGGCGTTCTCGCCGCGGCGAGCCAAATGGTCGTGCGCAAAATGAAGCTGGTGTGATGCTGATGCTAGAGCACTACCTTGCGGTGGCGGGGTGTGACGAGGTGGCCGGCGGCGAGCTGGAGAGCGGCGGCGGTTTGAGGTCGGCGGCGAAGGTGTTCCGAGGCCCTTTGGCGAGGTGGATGGCGATGCGGCTGCGGCGACAAGGCGATGGCGATGGTGTTGACAATGAGGCGGAGGAGCCGGTGGCGGCAAAGCGAGCTCGAAGCCTTTGCGGTCGCCGCGAAGAACTTCGGTCCGGCGCTTCAAGCGGGGAGGCGTGGATGGTGGCTTTGAGGTGCGGTGAAGGAGGCGCTCCCGGCGCACCTATTTATAGGGCGCGGGCGTGGATGGTTCAACGTGGGGCGCACGAAGGTCGTGCGGCACGGCGGCGGTGAATCTGGGATTTGGGGCTACGGGGATGGAAAGACACGGCCGTGTCGGGGGCGGAGCAGATCAGGGACTTCAATGCGCGCGAGATTTCAGTGATTCGCCCGTGATTTAGCCGTGTATGGAAGGTTCCCGATTTGTATCCATGGCGGCTTCGCGACAAGAAAGGAAGGTGGAGGAAGAAGAAGGAAAGGAGGAAGACGATTGGGGGTACGTCCGATTTTGATCGGATGGTCGAGATTAGATGGGGCGAAACGGTAAGTTGGGTTTGGGCGTAGCCGTTGGATTTAGATCTAACGGTCACCGGTGGTCGGGATGTTGGAGTCGTCCGAATGCTTCATTGAGTTTTGGCTGTTGGATTTAGATCCAACGGTGGCAACAACAAGCGGCGCGAGTAGGAGAGGAGGAGGCGGCGGTGGGTCTGCTGGCGCGAGAGAGGAGAGCGCGGGTGGAGCGGGCGTGCGCTGGAAATGGTGCGGGCGCGTGGGTTTCGGCCCAGACACTGTTTTTGTAATTTCTTTTGATTTCTGATTTAATTAAATACTGATAATTCAATTAGGCTTTAGAATAAAGCAAATTAAGTCCAAAAATTCTGAGAAAATTCACAGAAATTCTCTGGAGCATTTAGGACTTAAATAAAATATTTCCAGCTATTTTGTGGTAATATACTTTGCACATAAATTTGCTTAGCTTCAATTTAATTAAGGAAAAGCTTTTAAATCCACAAAAATCCAATAAAATAGTTAAACTTTAATTTCAACTGGAATTTAAAATTTGGGCTGTTACACAGAGCAGCCCCCCTTCATCTCCTTTCCACACAAACTCTCCCTCTCTCGCTCTTGTTGTTGTGGTTTGCTCGAAACCCGAGCTCCACGTTCAAGTCACCGCGCACCTCCTCTCGGTCCTCGTCGCGCCAGTGCAGCCCCCCTCTTCTACCCGCGTCAATTTGCGTCTCAGAGCTCCTTGAAGCAATCCCCTCACTCTTTTTCAGTTTTGTTTCACAGGAGCCGCCGCTTTTCCTCTTCTCCTTCAGTCCCGGCTGGCCCCTTCATCGCCGTCCTCCTTCGCCCTCAACCACAAGTTTCCCCGCCGACCTCCTCCGGCCTCTCTCTCAGTCCTGGTGAGTTCCTCGTTCTCTGTTCTCCCTCTTGTTCTTTCGATCGCGCCGAGTAGTCGAGTCCCTCTTCCGACCGCGTCGAGCAGTCGAGTCCCTCTTCCGACCACGTCGAGCAGTCGAGTCCCTCTTTCGACCGCGTCGAGTCCTTCTTGCGACCACGTCGAGCAGTTGAGTCTTTTCTTCGACCGCACCGAGCCGTCGATTCCATCTTTCGACCGCGTCGAGCAGTTGAGCCCTTTTTCGACCACGTTGAGCAGTCGAGTTCTTTTTTCGACCGCGTCGAGCAGTCGAGTCCTTCGTTCGACCGCATCGAGTAGTCGAGTCCCTCTTGCGACCGTGCCGAGCAGTCGAATCCTTTGTTCGATCGCGCCGAGCAGTAGAGGCCCTCCTTCGACCGCACCGAGTAGTCGAGTCCTTCTTTCGACTAGGTAGTCGAATCCTTCCTTTGACCTGATAGTCAAAACCTTCTTTCGATCAGGTAGTCGAACCCTTCCTTCGACCTGATAATCGAAACCTTCTTTCGACCAAGTAGTCGAACCCTTCCATTGACCTGGTAGTCGAAACGGTCCTTCGACCTTCTTTCCAACCAGGTGGTCGCAACCTCCTTCCGACCGGGTGGTCGAAACCTCCCCTTGTTACCACGCGAAGTCGGATGAGCAGTACTCAAAACCAAAGTTTCGAGAGCTCCGTTCTCCCCCTTTATAACTCCGATTTAAGTGAATCTCGTTTCTAAATTTGTCTAAATTTAAGATCTCGCTTTTGACAGTAGTCTTATTTAATTTGGAGTTCATTTATTATTTTTATAGCACTTATTTGTTTTCTTTGCTTGTTTGTTTATTTTTCTGGTTTCGTTCGTCCGAGTAGAATCCGAAGAAGCGGGAGACCTCCAGCTTGATCAAGCACAAGACTATCAAGACTCTCTTACCTTTAATCTAGACGACTTAATACTTTGATCATTCTGATCCTACATTTTACGCAAATTATATTCCTTTAAATTACCAATATTTGCATACTTTATTTTTTAAAGCAAATATATGTTAACTCTTAAGATAGTTAAATACTCATTTGATGATTAATTATTTATTATACCATCCTTTTACAATTGAATCCATATTTTCATGTCACCCTAGTAACTGTGTGGTAACTTACTAGCTATAGGTTGTACTTAAGCGACATACTAGTCTTGCTTAAGTACCATAGCATTAAAAAGCCCCAATCATCATTTCTTAAACCATGAATTGATTTTGGGGCAGTTGTGGGTGGTGCACGACTGAAGTATTTTTGAAATAAATTGGTTTCCTTCTCAAAACCCCAAACTTCTTCTATAATATCTGGGCGGATGGTGTGATCGTGGGTGCTGAAGTAGCACGAGAACGGTGGGTATGTGGTATGAACCGCCCAGATGAATTAAAGATTTAATCCGGTGATGACCTCCCATTGTAAAACATGTGCGATCACAAGTCTGCAAAATGCAACTTGGCTTAGTAAATTTATCGCACCCTGAAAGTCATCTCACTGGTGGGAGGAGTGAAATAGTGCAAGCGTGAGCTTGAATGGGACACCATGGCAGGGGAAAGTTGCCAGTTGCACTAGTCGTTGTGGAATGTCGTAGTCCAGCTGCGCTAGTCGTTGTGGTGAACATCTCGCACAACTTATGGGTGCAAACCTATATGGGTGAGATGACGGAAGGGGCAAGATGTTTTGAAAGATTACTGTGATGATCTCTCAACCATACGACCACGGAATCGTGTGGGGCAACGAGTTGATTATCTCTTGTGGGTAAAGTGTACAGCCTCTGCAGAGTATAAACTATTTAAACACCCGTGCCTATGGTCAAAAGCGGATTTGAGAACTTTACTTGAGTTAGTTCTATTTTAAAAACTTTTGTGGATGTGATTTATTCCTAGGTGGTCATATCTAGTGTTGTTCCTGGGTGGTCATACCCAGTGTTGTTAACAGTAGTCGTAACCATATTTCAAAATAAGCATTAGGTGGACGTAACCTCTGTTGCTAAAAATATTACACAACTACTCTCTTTAATAAAATACAATTTAGTTAAAATGCTAAGTGATAGGCATTACTAATATTGATAATTGAAAACCTTGTTTTAACAAATAAAAGAACCCGAGCCACCCTTGTCAAGCCTTGCATATATATTATTACACCTTGTGCGTTGGCTCGTGAGCACAGAAGTTGTGCTCATTCTCGCTCTCTCCCCCCCCCCCCAAACCTTCAGACCTCGCAGATCGTGGAGATTATGACTACTACGAGGACCTGAAGTCGGTGGGCAAGGCAACGGTGAAGAATAGTCTAGTTCTGTTAGTCCTGATCTCGCCTCAGTCTAGCTGGCTCGTCGGCACTTATGTACGACCGGTATTGTCTAAGTCCTTGGTTAATACTAGTCGTATACGAGTTGCTCCAGTTACTGCCCGTGGAGAGATGTGCTCTACCCCTTTTTTCTTTCGCTGTAGTTTTCGCTGCTTTTATGTATTATAAGCATTTAGCCTGTTCGGCTCTCATTGTAAAACTCGACTCGATGTGGTATATGTCACTCTGATGTTTGTAATATAATGTATGGTTTGGTTTTTGATTTATATGATTTGATTCAGCAATATATTTGTAAGTGTTATATACTGATCCAGAGAATAACACAGTATTCTCATATAGGATTTAGATTAGCAAAAATCTGGGTCCGACACCATGCAAGCATTGCATCACTCGCCCGCACTCGCCACGCACCGACATGTTGGTGTTAGCACGTGCAGAACGGTGCTGAAACTGAAAGCACGATCAATGCTATTCACTACATCCAACGCTGACTTGCCGAACCAGATTTTGGGCCCCCAGCCCCCACGATAAGCCCAACATAGAAAGTTGCACTGAGTCACTGACTGACCGACGGAGAAAGCCATACTTCGACCCGGGCGCTTTTGGGAGGCGCACTGAGCTAATTTCATTCAACAGATCGTGAGGAAAACTAGGCCACTTCGGAAGAAATCATTCTAACTTCAGCCGAAGCTTGGCTCAATAAAGTTTGTGCAGCCCAAGCCAAACTTAGTCTACACCAGTCCAAACCATCAAAACTCATTGTAAACTCCAAGTATCACAGAACGTATCTGGGTAAACCACTGACACACGTGGCGATACTACATCAAGTCAGCGCTAAGTGTGACAACTAAATGATTTCATATGCTCCGCGCGTTTAATTACGTCTATCCTGAGGATAAACTAATGTATCCTATGCACAGCAGCAGGTCGTGTCATCCATCCATCTCCTGATCTCCAAGGAAAACTAAAGACATCCAAATCAGTTGCGAGTCAACTAATGATCTCCCCGAGATTCCTTTTACAAATGAGATAGCGAGCCCAACCGCCTTCTCTCACCTCTCTGAAATTTCTCTAATCATTCCCCCCGGGAGCACGCTACTGTGAGCTGCATGTATTGTGCACCAACTCTTCGGCCAAGTTATTAAACAAAACGTAAGTTTGTTAGACAAGTTTAATATGGCACGACCTTCCTCGGATCGTTCCTTGTGATTAGTTACAGTGGCATGCCAGACTTGATTAGTATTTTGAAAAGGAAATGGCGGTGAAATGGACACTTTTTTCTTCACACGGACGTCACACCAAATACCATAAAGAGTGGCTAGCTAGCCTAGGCCTGGTTTGTACAATTGTACCTGGCCTGGCCACCTCAAGAGTCAAGAAGTGTTTTGCCTTGACTTGGGATCGAGATGATGCTGTTCTCCGCAAATTCCTCGGCAAAAACAAAGGTTGGCGCTGGTGTCGGGGCGCTAGTGTTCCAGCTCGTAGTGGCAGCATTGGCCGCTCCAATAGCTTTGCCTGGCTGCCCGGAAACCTGCGGCGACATCACCGTCCCTTACCCATTCGGCACCCGCCAGGGCTGCTTCCGCGAGGGTTTCAACCTCTCATGCGACGAAACACGCCATCCACCGAAGCTGTTCGTGGGCAACGGCACGGAAGTGATCGGCATCTCCTTGCCGGGTGGCACGGTGCGGATCCGCACCAAGATGCTGAACACGAGCTCCCTACAGTTCAATGGCTCGTGGCCCGCCGGTCTGGCGGCCGCCGGCCCCCTGGCGGTGTCGACCAGGCACAACCGGTTCGTGGCCATGGGATGCAACCTGCTCGCAAACCTCATCGCCTACGACACGCTGCACGCAAACGACCACATCAGCGTCTGCGCCGCGCTGTGCGTGGAGCGCTCCGAGCTGCCAAGGGGCACCTCGTGCTCCGGCGTCGGCTGCTGCCAGACGCCCGTTGCGCGGGGCCTCCCGTCGTACGGCGTCCAGCTGAATGACTTGGCCCAGAGATCTGTCTTCCCCGGATACGGAGCCGCGTTCATAGCTGACCAGGAGTGGTTCAGCAGCGAGCAGGTCGCGCTGCAGCTGAACTTCCTCGACGATCCGCAGAAGGTGGGTGATTCGACGGCGGTCCCGACGGTGTTGGAATGGTGGCTGGATATGGACCGCGATCAGGACTTGTTCTTCTATGATCCCAGTCTCGCTGAATGGAGGAGATGCATTAGCGTGAGCAGCATCATTGTCGACGACGTTGATGGAAATATTTACGGCCGGGCACGTTGCAACTGCTCCAAAGGATACGAGGGCAACCCTTACATCGCCAATGGCTGTCAAGGTAAGTACAACTGCTTTTACTGATGTCACTCTATTTTCTGCATACTGCTATTAAACGTTTGACATGCACGTTAGTGGGCAACTCTTCATTGCATTTTCTTGGTTTTTTGCCATATAGTCTCCAACGAAAACAACCTCAATAAACACATGGAAATTACACCAACGGAAAATCTGTGTGGAAAAAATAGCTTAAATCTGACATGGGCCGACACTAGGCCCAACTAATATTTCAGTGATTTGGATGCGCACACCTGTAGGGTGTAGTGCTTAATTCAATGGCATTCAGTGATTTCTCCCAGTAAACTAGCCTGAATCCTGAAGACACTAGCCGTAAACTGCCAATCTCGTAGGTGGTGCAGCTTTTGGGGCGCAGCATGTAACTGATGTATTAGAACGTAGTATCAGCTAAACCATTGACATCTCTCCCGAACATACGTGGTGATACGAATTCTCTGGGCAGCATCACGTCGTGTCACCCATTAGTCTACAAAGAAGACTAAAAACTTAAAACATTCAAAACAGTCACGAATCTAATTAATTGAATATAAGTCGGTCCAACCGCCTCCTTAATTTGAAGTTCTTTTTCTCACCGGCAGAATGACCCAACTCTTCGACCAAGCAATCGAATCGATGCCTCGATAATCCACGAAGATGACAAGCCGGAAACGAGTTTCCAGATAATACAGAGCATGTCACCTTCCTCGCCCCTTCCTTTCGATTAGAGTACTCAATTATCCCATTGAACACTACGTCATGTAGAGTTTTCTAAGAACCATAGACCTGCAAAGCTTAAAGATCAAGCACGCTTGCAACTGAGTCCTGACCCCCTCAATTAAGCAGCGTTTGCAAGATGATGCTGTTTCCCTCTCGTCGTTCCACAAAAGCAAAAGTCACTAGTAGTATTGGAGCACTAATGTTTCAGCTTCTACTGACAACCTTAGCCGCTCCAGTAGCCTTGCCCGGTTGCCCGCAGACCTGCGGCAACCTAATCGTCCCCTACCCTTTCGGCGCCCGCCAAGGCTGCTTCCGCGAGGTCTTCAACCTCACATGCGACGAGACGCGCCAGCCACCGAAGCTGTTCTTGGGCAACGGCGTGGAGGTCGTCGGCATCTCTCGGCCGGATGGCACGGTGCGGATCCACACCAAGATGCTGAACAACTTGCTGAACGCGAGCTCCCTACAGTTAAACGGCTCGTGGTCCGCCGGCCTGACAGCAATTGGCCCCCGACGGTGTCGACGAAACACAACCGGTTCGTGGCCATGGGATGCAACCTCCTTGTTGGCCCAAACCGAAGAAAAATCAGTCGATCGGAGGAAGCAACTCACGACGATCGGCAGAACGTTCACGCTTCGCAGAACACGCAACCTTCACTGGAAACCGATCAGTAGATGAACGTACGCACGCTCAGCCAATCCGAAGAAGAAACGCACTCTCGAAGCCGAACGACTAGAAGATGCACACGCTAGTACTCACGCTGGATGCTGGAAGGAACGCATGCAAGCTATCACGCTGGAAGGAACGATGTCGTACCCGCGGCTCACCCATACGAACTACACGATTTAAACGATAAAGATGCACGTTGCTCTGCAGACGCAGGACGTGTGGGAGGCCGTGGAGCCCGGCACTGCGGAGTACTGCAAGGATCGGATGGCCTTATACGCCATCTATCAGGCCGTGCTGGAGCACGTCATGTCTTCTCTCGCTGGAAAAAACACGACGAAATTGGTATGGGAGGCAATCAAGACGACGCACATGGGGCACGAGCGGGTGTGCGATGCCAACCTGCAGACCCTTTGATGAGGACATCAACCCTTCAACCGGGCTACTCGACTGCCATCGATTCGGTTGCATCAAACGCTACTTCAACGTGCCGATGAATACACTTCACTTATATCTGGTGCTGCGCCATCTCACATTGGCCCAAGGGTCTTGTATTTGTATCAATTATTTGGCCCAAAGAGCAACCACCATTCTAGGTTATTTGGGCCGGCCGCCTCTACCTGGCCAGGCGCACTGTTCATGATACTGTTCATGTGAATAGTGACTTATGAATAGTACCATATTGCTAGCGCTTAGACATTTGCAGCTCCCTCTCCCCTATATAAGGAGGCCGCACCCCTCTAGTTTCTTTGGATTTTGTTTAGTTAAAAGTTAGCCTTGTTGCAACTTCGTGTATTGGCTTGTGTCGACTAGACCAACCATAATACCGTTTCAAATTCCTAACTCAATTCAATATTTCAATTCCTATTTGTAATTTCAGATTGCTTTATCTTTTTCTTGCGTGCTTCTTCGGTATATGCAGGAATCGACCTTCGTGGTCAGGTCATCCGGGTATTCGTGCACGGTTGATAACGACTTGTCAATCAGTTCAGCGATTGCGTGGTTTCGAGCCTTGCGTGTTCGTAGCCAGGATCGTGAGAGTTGAGTGACGCCTACCGAACTTATCGTTCCCATCGAAAGATCGGGCCAACAATCGGACCTTTGGGTTCATCACCCTTAAGAAGGACTTCGAGGGGCTGAAGATAGAGGACGGGGAGACCGTTGAAGATTTCGCCGGTCGGGTGATGTCAGTAGTCATTGGGATCCGCGCGTTGGGCGACACGGTAGATGGGATTGCCGTTGTTCACAGGTTTCTTCGTGTGGCCCCGGTGCGCTACATGTAGCTCGTCACCTCCATCGAGCAGTGTGTGGACTTGAAGACCCTCACCATCGAAGATCTTGTCGGGCGGTACAAAGCCTACGACGAGCGCATCCGAATAAGTTTCGGCGACCCGAAGGGGGGTGAGCATTTGTTGCTTACGCGCACGCAATAGGAAACTCTCACTAAAGAGAAGAAGAACGGAGAAGGGTCAGACAACGACGCAAAGAAGAACCGTGACCACAGTGGTGGCCGCGGCAAAGCTGGTGACCGCGGCGGCGGCCATGGCGACGAGGAGGATAGCAACGACTCCGATACCAGTAAGCGCAAGTTCAACAAGAAGAATATCAAATGCTACAACTGTGACATTCGAGTGCATTTTGCCAACGAGTACCGCAAGCCGAAGAAGGAAATGACGTATTTCACTGCGGCGGATGATGAACCAGCGCTACTCTGAAGTTCGACGAGAACGTACTCGAATAACGATAACTTGATTAGGGAGTGATTGTCTTAGTTTTTTCTTCATGTTAGTCGAGTCTAGGTACACAGCCCAGAGGAATGCGCGAGACGACTTGGCGTGCGAACGGGTGGCTCGTGAGTCGTGATAGAGTGAAGCCTGAGGAAGAGAAGTGGCTGTAGCCTCGGGGACGGGCCCGGCCGGGACATTTCGGCTTAGATGGGCTGGGCTTTTCGGTCATCTGCAAATACCTTCTCGGGATGACCAATGCCCAAGTGCTGAACAGTGTCCTCTAAAAAAACGCTGAACAGTCAGTGATCTACTTCCAGTATTCCACTATAATCACCAACGTAACTTTAGACCAACCTCAATTCAATTCTTGGGTATAATGTCAACAAATCATGAGTATACGATCAGTGAAATTCCAAGTTAATTTAAAGATGTCTCTTGTTTGAGCATTCCCTTTGGAGTAATAGATAGGGTACACGCTTTCGGTGCTGGCCCAAACTTTCGGTCATGGATTCATCTCCAGTTGATTAGTCGGTTGAGTTTACTTGAGTGCACGGGGAATCCAAGTGAAGCTTTATGGGTGCACTGTTGTGCATAGGATATCGGGTTCAATATTGTTTTACTTTATCAAAACCTACGTACGCATAAGTGTATCTGTAGTTTATACTCATTCACTTAACATATATATACGGTGATACCCAGTCGGTTTCGTTTTGGATCCACAACTGCTTGAGTGGACGTTGAAGTCAATTAAGAAGGCCATCTTCTTGTAAAAAAAGAAGACTACTAGTACGAGTATAACCTTTGTCTAGCTATATAGTTCCAAAGCCAAGATGACCCAGCACGCTTCTGTATCTCCCAGTACTGGTACTGCAAATTGCAGGGGATGATGATTTGTCTCCTTTCCTCCGTTCCTTCCCAACAAGCAAAGCTCCTCTTGACAACACTGATGGCATTTCAGCTCATCGTGGCGACACTAATGGCTGTCCCGGTAGCACTGCCTGGCTGCCCAGAAGCTTGTGGCAGCATAGCCGTCCCCTACCCTTTCGGCACCCGCCAAGGCTGCTTCCGCGCGGGTTTCAACCTCACGTGCGACGAGACGCGCCATCCGCCGAAGCTGTTCGTGGGCGACGGCGTGGAGGTGGACGACATCTCCTTGCCTGATGGCACGGTGCGGATCCGCAGCAAAATTTTGAGCGCGAGTACTCTCGAGTTCAACGGCGGCTAACTAGAAAATGGTTGCGGTGGCCGGAGATGGGGAAGATGGTCGATCCGAGGGATTCTTCGTGTTTGGAGCTTCATTAATAGAGGGAGAAGCATCAGTGGTGTATAAGACACGATATGACGCGGGAAAGGGTAGATTGTCGGACCAAGGAAGTCTAGAACGGGGTGCACGCCGGAGGTAAAGAAGACGATGGCTTGCCGGAGCTACGAGGTTCTTGGAGCTACATCAAGCACAGAGAGTGCATCAGTGAGGTAAGGGAAAGGTGATGATGCAGTTGGCGAGGGCAAGGAAGCTCACACGAGGAATTGACATTGTGGAGCTCGCTCACCGGCGCTAAGAATGATGCCCTTGTTCTCTATGATTCAAGGAGCTTGGAGCTCGGTGAAGGCACGAGAATGAACGAGGGGCGAGCTTGAGTGATTGTGATGCGTTCACAAGCTTAAGTAGAGGTGAGAATCTCGCGAGATGGACAGCGAGAAGAAATGGCCGTGGCGAGAACCCACGCTCAACCCTTCGGTGTCTTCGCCAGAGGTGGCGTTGAGGGCCATTAAGGAGGTGGGCAGGATGGGCGAGCCCTGGTGGTTGCGATGGAGGCAGGTGGGCTTTAAAATGGTGGACAGAGGTATGTTTGTATGAATTTCATTATTTTTTTATGCAAAAGTTTAAATCAAGCATAGATAATTTCTCATATGAATTATGCCCAAAATTATTTTCCTCGTGTATTTCTATTATGTCTTCCCAAAATATGAATTTTGGAATGCTACATCCAAACATTATGACATTTGTTGTGGATGCTCCTGACATAGTGTACTTGTTTGTGTAATTTTTTCAAAATTTGATATATTCTGCATTTTTCTTGAAAATTCTTTTAAGGATACTTTTTATAGGAATTTCTAAATATAGAAAATGAGCTCCAAAAAGTATGAGATTTATTTGAAGGCTCCTAGCGCAGTGTACTTTCTTTTGTAATTTTTATAGAATTTTACATGTTCTTCATTTTTCTCTAAAATTCCTTTAAGGTAACTGTTTGTATGCAAATAAAATAATCGATTTGAGGAAAATTTCTAAAACATGCTCAAAATACTTTCCACAACATGCCAATCCTGTCGTCGCCATCGTCTCGCTCGGTGACGACACCGTCACATCCCCGGGGAGTGATCAGATCAGACAAAACAAAAAAAATCATAGACATTAAAAATAGTAGTACGATTAGTACTACTCGGAGCATGAAGAAAAATAGTACTGGTACTCAAAGTCGACTGGGACGTAGAGAAAATTGTACTCTGACTTCATGGCAACATTCCAATACAGTTTTGATCTTCTTTACGGAGATTGCGATGAGAATAGGGTAAAGGTGAAGGTAAAAAAAGAAGAAGAAAATATTATCACATATACCAAAAATACCATTCCACAAATTTTTTCACATGGTCGGCCGCCTGGCTTGCCCCTGCTGATTAGATCAAACCTTCATTATCGCATATAGGCCAAGATGTCACGAAATCAATCAAACAATTTTTTCAGATGAAATCATGTAATTTCATTCCAAAAATGTATTATCACATGTACCAAAAATATTTTTATAAATTTTTACACATGAAATCACAGCGCAGCACAGTCGAGGGAGGGGGCATTATCACATGCACCCCGATCAAATATGACATTCTTTGTTAATTTGTTGGTTTAATGTGGATGATATTATTTAATACTGTATTGTACCGTAGGCTATATAAGCTGCAGAGACACCAATCAAATAGGCATATTTTAATTCGCGGCTCATGCAATCCTCTCCTCATATGCTCTCTCTTCCTGAGCATCTGATTCTCGATCCGATGGCCTACATACGACACCCTGCAGAGACACAACATGAGTTTGTGGCTAAAATGTCACTGTTCTGAAGTGAAATAGCAAAAATAGTCAACGTGAATGAAAATACAAAAATAGCACCGATTCTGCGCTAAAAATCACAGAAGGTAGCAAACATATATATTAGCCATTTAGCTAGCCATTTCTGTATGCATGGATCAACTAAGCTTAGGCCTAGCTAGCTAGCTCGATCGTGCAGCGTACATGCGTGCAGCTAGCTAACACAAAAGTAGGGTTTGTTTTGGAAGTACGAGATACAGTGCATGCCTAGCTACTTTGGACTTTGGAGCAGCCCAGGTTCACTTTAAAAATTGGACATCATCAAGTGATTAAAGAAAAGAGTGGTAGCATGCATGTAGTACAATAATATTGCATTGCATATATACGATTGTGCATGCAGTACAATGACGATTGCATTGCATATATATGACTGTGCATGCAGTACAATGACGATTGCATTGCATATATGACGGTTTTTATGTTCTCTATGGAGGTAAAAAAAAGAAGTAAATATCATCACATGTACCAAAAATTTCATTCCATAATTTTTTTCACCTGGAAAGCCGTCTGGCCCGCCCTTGCTGATCAGATCAAACTTTCATTGTCGGGGGAGGGGGTATTGGAAAAATCATATCAAACAATTTTTAAGATTTTAGCGAGAATCCGGAAACACCGGAAGCAAGATTTTAGTTTTTTTTTAAAAAAAAATAAATGGTGTGGGGCTATCGCACCCCTAGGGCCCCAGGGATTAGGATAAGGAAAATCCGGCTCCTACAGGTTAGAAAATTTCAAAAAATTGTAAACTTAGGATAATTATAATGAGAATAAATGTGGAAAGTATTTTGAGCATGCTTTTAAAATTTTCCTCAAATCGATAATTTTGTTTGCATACAAATAGTAGTCTTAAAGGAATTTTAGAGAAAAATAAAGGACATATAAAATTTTGGAAAAAACACACAAGCAATTACACTGTGTGAGGATCCTTAAAAAAATTTAATAAATTTTTGAGCTCATTTGCTGTATTTAGAAATTCCTATAAAAAGTATCCTTAAAGGAATTTTTGAGAAAAATGCAGAATATATAAATTCTAAAAAAAATTACATAAGCAAGTACACTATGTCAGGAGATTCCACAAAAAAATTATAAGTTTTGGAGCTCATTTGCTATATTTAGAATTTCCTACAAATAATATTTTTCTAAAGGAGAGAGAATCCACGCCCCTGGGGTTCGAACGAGAGTAATTCTGTGCCCCTAGGGCGGATTCACCATGTGTCGTATCCTCGGCAAATCCGGTCCTCTGGTGCACGGACAAGGTGTCATTTTTGCATTTGATGTACATGGGGGGCTAGTTTTGCTATTATGAACACCAACTATTTTAGCCAAAAACTCGACGAGTGTGCAGAAACTCGAGCATAGGGTGCAGTGAGCTGAGGCGACAGCCTTGTTGCGTGCACGTGCGGTGTGGTTGATCAGGGTAGTTGATGGACGTGTAGTGTGCAATGTGCACTAGGGGGTGGGAAAAAAATCTTGTTAGTGGGGCTCATTGGCTTGGTTCAAAATTGCTCTAATTACACTCATTAATTGGTTAAATATTAAAATAAGTCAATTTCTAATGAAATTAGATTTCTCTCTAGCTCGGCTCGTTAGCTCGATTCTAAAAATACTTCTGTCGATGTTTTAATATCGAACTTATAAAATGAATACTAAAAGAGGGTCTCCTTGCTTGAGATTACACGGAGATGAGACATAGGGAATTTAAATAGGTTCATGCATTCTCATGATAGAATAACAATCATAATCCTGTATTTTTGTATTGATTGTTTTCACAACGAGAGACAAGTCACCAGAGGCTAAGACTAATGACTCATGTCTGTTCTATTGCTTGTATCCTTTTTTTTGTCTTTGTCTACCGGTGCTATCTCTTGTATAGCGTCGGAGGGGGGTGGCAGTTGTTTATGTCAAGAGGTGCCCAAATGGTTGAAGAATTGCGCACGTTGATGGCAGTTATTGTCAGATAGACAACACCCCACGTTTGCCTTGCGGTTATGTCAGAGACAGAGATTAATATTGTCACATCCCCAAATTAATAAAGAGGTTTATTATGCATTTCATTACCATGCATCATGTTTTGAAACTTTTTATTTTTAATATCGCACTTGGAAAATCTCAAAATGCTTATGAAACATCCACTTTAAATTGAACTCCAATCATAAAACTAAAATAATTGCTACTGAAGTATCTCTGAAATAATTTATTCAAATACTATATTAATTATCATGAATTAATATAATTTTCCCAACATTTTGGGATGGTTTGAACCCTAAGAAAATTCAAACACTATTAAAGACCTTATCTAAGTTTGAATTTATATATTACAAAATATATTATGAACAGTAGGGTTCAATAATTTTTATGGACACTAGGCTATCCAGGAACCCCATAAATTATTTCATGATTTTAGGAATGTTATTTATATTTTTAAGGCCTCAGTCAAACTAGAATCTAAAGAAATTCAATCGGTCAATCCCGAGCCTTGTTTCTCGGGCTGAACCGCACCTTGACTCGAGCCCGACCAGCCTCTTGACTCGGTCGAGTCAACTAAGCGCCGCGACATGCGAACGCCGGATCGGAGATCAACGGCCCGGTCGTGCATCCTCCGACCTGTCAAAGTCCCCTAATCTCATCCGTCGGTAGAGATCCAGCAGTGCGCATCGAATCACTTTACTCACGTTACGCCGCGCGCCGCCTTCTCGGCCCGGCGGCGTGGGCCCAAGCTGTCGGCCGTCCCCGACCTCACGCGAGGGCGAGCTCCACGCGGCCAGGCGATCGCTCTGTCTTGCCGTTGAGGATTACGCCGTCAATCCACCGCCGCCGTTGGCCACTCGGCGTTCCCAGCGTAACGCCGCCTCAATGCCGTCATCGCCGGGCATAATACCCCTCGCAACCCCTCCTTTCTCCCCACTTCTCCTCTGTTGGAGAGAGGAAGCGTGTTCTTGCTCCTTTCACGGGTGAGTTTTCTCGCATGATTCCTCTCGATCGTGATCCACCCGTTTCCATTTTGGTAATCTCGACTCCTATCTTTGCTTGTAGCTCGCTGACCATTCTCGTGCTCTAGCTCACGTCGAGCACGCACCGCAGGACACTTCGTGCCATCTTCGTGTCCGGAGGTATTATCCTCAACTGCGCGTCACCTCATGCTATAGGTCAGCGAGAGAAATCCTAAACTAATTTTGGTAATGCAGCGAGGATCTTGTTGAATCGAAGTTTGCACCATTTCCGCCAGTGAAGCAACTTTTCACCTCCACCTTGATCCGTAAGCCATTGTCCAATTCCTTGCTCCTATGGCTTGCTCTTAAGCTCCTTGAGCTAACCCAAGCTTTCACTTTTCTTCATTTTACTCGGATCTTCATCTCTTCGTCGAGCCGTGTCGTCGCCATTTTCTTCTCGGCACCGACCAAGCTCCGGCTAACGAGCTTTCCCAGCACCTTCCTCGCTCGGGTAGCCACGGTTAGTCCCTTGTACTCGGGCACTCGCTTGTATGTCATTGCGGAGCTCGCATTTCCGTTTCGTGTTTGTCGTAGAACCGCGCCGCTTAGCTCCGACTAGCGGCGGTCGCGGGCTACCTCACGAGTCGCCACCACCCTCAAAGATGCGTGGCGTTATTACCGGCTATCACGGCCCTTGTTGCGCCAGCGTGTTGAAATCGCCGTGAGCAGCGCAAGCAAGCGAGCGAGGCGTGTCGGTCGTCGACACCTTGTAGTAGGGTCATTAGGACCGTGATTCGATCTTTAATTAGCTAATGATGAGTTAACCATTAAATGATGTCTTAGCGGTCTAATGTTTCACTTACACGGGCCCCACGCCAGCAGGGGCTTGAGTTTAAAGCGCGATGGTGACATGTGGCCTAGCCCTTAAACCCGCGTGCCGTGCCTGGGCGCGTGGACCTAGTCCACTGGGCCGTCCCACGCCGGCGGGTCCCACTGCGTCGAGCTAAATTTAAATCGAGTTAAATTAGAAAAGCACATTGTTCACGGGCCTTTGGTCATTAACTTTGGCTCATGTTTGCATCGGTGAAAAAGTTTAACGACGTATAAAATCCAAAATCCATTTATTTGCAAGTGAAAAATATGTATAACTTTGAAAATGCATAACTAATTCATTTTAACTCCAAAATGAATGAAACCATACGATAATTTTCATATTTAATGAACTTTATATTAAAATTGGTTTCAAACTTGTCCCTGTAACAGAGAGCATTACTTTGGAAAATGAGCTATTAACACTATTATTGTTACAAAGAAAACACTAATAACTTTGAAAATTCATAACTAAATCATGAAGACTCCTTTTGGAGCAAACCCAACTGTTTTGAACTTATAATAATATTGCCTATTTACCCATGTAATCCATGTACTCACTATTGTTCTACAAAATTTCACTTCATAATTAAATTACATAAATAAAGGCTTATTGAAATCTGAAATTCAAGCCACCATAACTTTCACATACTAAATCAAAATGAAATAATTCTTTCACCAAAAACCACCTTAAATCATGACTCAGCTACTGTAGGAAAATCATGCATTTTGAGCATTTTGAATTTTGAGGTATTTCTCGATGTTTATTGATTATTGCATTTATATAGATTCGAGCCTATTGATATCGACTCCTCTGCGACCGAGTGAGCAATTACTTTTCCAACAAGGCAAGCATCCTTTGAACTTTCTTTTTGCATCATATTTGATCCCGTTTTGTTAGGATAGATGCAATGATAATTGCTTGCATGCTATTTTATAATGTCGCTATTTTTGTGATGAATAGTTAGACACATCCTATTATCTTGTCATTGTGGCTATCCATGAATTACCCAGTCTTGAATTAATTATGATAGGATGTTTGAAATCTGTTGTTCGAGTTGCTTAGCCATGCAAGTCTAGAAGCTAGTAGCTCGATTATCGGAATAGCCCGACAATTTTGAGGATAAACACAACTTTCTTTATATACTTTGAATTCAGATCTTCGTATCTGTCTTATGAGTTAAATTTTGTCATTTCTAAATGAGCTTTTAGTGCGGACAAGTGTTGGTTAGTGATGGTGCTTTGTGCACGAGATTTGGGTATGTGGTTTGGCTTATGCGGACAATTAAGGACCGAACTTTGGGTTGTTGCGATTCAAGCAAAACTCATTACTATCACACGGTATATGAGTGCCGTATGGTTAAGTAGGGGAAGGTTTTATTGTGTTGAGTCCCACGGTGGTGATATTGTAAGGGCATGGGACCGTGAAATCCGTGTTCCTTTTGGGCGATAGGATGGGGCGTTAACGTCTTGTGTTTCCTAGGATATATAGGATGGAGCGTTAACGTCTTGTGTTTCCTAGGAGCCATGGGTTGAGGACTTAGCTCAATGGGATCTTCTTGCTAAAAGCGACCGTATCTCGATTTACCGTGCGGCATACCATAGGAAGTATGCTATATTCGGAGGCATCCGGAGGCTTACGGGCTAATCAAGTCGTGTGGGTAAAGTAGTACACCTGCAGGTATAATCTATTCGAATAGCCGTGTCCACGGTTATGGACGACACGCTTGAAATTTGTGGTGCTTATTGTTAGACTTGGATTTAAAATTGTGGGTGAACTTGGTAATTATCATGAATGGGATGTTCATGTTTGTGTAGTATCAAAGTGGGAAGCCACTTTGCCATTGGTATCTTTATTTGTTACTCGGTTCATTACTTATTCACATGCTTTATTCCTACTTCAAACCTGATTTTGAAATGGCACGTGAAAAACTAGTATGTGTAGGTTGTTCGGTATTGCGTCGTCTTAGCAAAACTAAGCCAATATGAGCCTTTCCTTTGAATGACCTTATGCATAAATATTTTTATTTGTGTAAGACTTGCAGAGTACTCTTTGTACTCGGCGGATGTTCTTTGGCTTTACAGGTGAGAAGATTTAGAGACAAGCGAGCTTGTCGGTGTCGATTTAAGCGACAGATGAGTAGTTGCTATCATCTAACTCCCGATTGGTTGCCGATGGGTTATGGGGCATACCATTGCTGGTCTTTTGGTTTATTTATGTGTTTCGCTGCTACTTAATACTCTCTTTTAAATTTGGCGATTCGGCCACTTGTATTAATTGTAAACTTGGAACTATGTTGTATGCCTTTCGAAATATTTATGTATGGATGTTGTATGGATGTGATCAACGTTGGATGAGAGTATGCTTATATTGGTCGCTGATCTTGGGAGCCAATATAAGTCATATTCGCTGTTCATAGCTTCCTATTTAACTCACTAAGTGTAGCGCTTGACTTGTTGGAGAACCGACAATCATATAGTGCTTTCGCAGAGAGCGCGCACATGATCGTCAGACTCTGTCTGAGTTAAGCCTTTCATTTAGATGGAGTTAAGTTGGAATTCATTCTAGGAGACTTAGAGTTATGTCCTAAGACCATGCTTAGTCTCGGTCTTACGGAGATAACTCCGGGGTCCCCACAAATATATGCAGTTATGTCAGATAATAACGACACATATTAGCTACAATGTGTAATTAGACAGTGTATGGGGTCCATAGTCAATTGGATCCACATGTCAGTGGTTCTTATCGACCATAGGATGATCATGAACAACTTGGTCGTAGTAAAGCTTATGACCATGAGGTGATTGTAGTAGACCTTACTATCATATGGTGATCGTAGTAGAACTTACGATCAATAGGTGGTCGTAGAAGAACTTACGACCATGAAGTGGTAATATGATGACTTACGATCATATAAGGTGGTCGTAGAATAGCTTACGACCACTAGGTGTTTATAATCTCCCTCATTGTTGATATTGAGGGGTACCCTTGAAGGTTGTATAAATACATTATCATCTATAATGAATATTACAAATAAATAGTTTAATTAATTGAGGATTATTAGATCCTCTTCAACTTCCAAATTATAAAAAATAATATTAAATCAAACTATCAATTTCGGGAAAAAACTCGATAAGACGAGGAGTTGACTCGATATCCACCCCTAGTGTGCATCGTGTCACAGTTGGCATACCCCGTAGGCCCTGAGCATTTTCGGCCTAGGGTCTGGGCAGTTGCGAAACTGGGTTAGTGGATTGGGGCTTTTATGCTTTTGGCACTAGTGGCCGAGGGCCTACCACCAATGCCCTTTTGTGGCTCTGGGCCATTAGATACACACACGTTGTTTAGTACGGTCAGAGTTAGTGGTGGCCAAATGGGCCGGCTGGCTCGACACGGTCCGTTTAGACACGACCCATTCTGGCCCACGAATTAAACGGGTTGTGCCATGCCGGCCTACGTGCTGGCGAGGAGGCAGCCCAGGCATGCCCCGACGGCCTTTCGTGTCGTGCTGACCTGAGCCCGGTTGGCACGATGGGCCAAGTCCAGGGCCACTTAGCCTGTTAGGCCTGGAAATTCAAAAAATTAGAAAAATGTGTAGAATTCTGAAATATATATGAAAATTATTTAAAAAATGAGACAAAACATATTGAAAATATAATAAAAAGCTTTATTAATGTCCAAATGGTTGTTTCCTTAAAACTTTTGCCAAGTAAAAACTTAACACGAGAACCTTGGCAAAGGAAAAAGTGTATAGGCTATAACTTTGCATACAACAATGTTTTAAGTATCATTGTTTACGTACAGATTTTCGAACACCTCCGATAACTTTGGACTTTCTACATACTGTTGTGTTTGTACATAAGCTTGTTCTCAGTCCTTCACAGTTAGAAGTATCTTCACTATTTCACTCATGAGACGTGTTATTCTCTCCTCCAATATTATTCCAAAAAGACTGAAAGCAAACTCAGAGAAAACCGTCAAGATAGAAATAGTTAACACATCACATACAAATATGGATAGCACGAGATATATTAACTTATGGTTATGCCACTATTGCAAAATTTTGAAGCCTTTTGAGTTAAAATCCATCGTATCGCTATCCAGATAGGAGGATAGTTCTCACTCCTTGAGAGGGAGGTTGGTCTTGGTTGAGAAGGTGCTGATGTAGAACCTCTGGATCTACAGGAAGAACCTGCATCCTAGATTTTGCTCCACAAATTTGTCTTGTTACCTGGGGTGGGTGGTAGTGGAGGTCGTTGCAAGTGAACTCCCTGAAAATTATTTTCCTACCTTTGAAAAACCTCGATAAATCTAGAACGAATATCTGCAAAATAGTATCCTTGCGTTCGTTGTAATGAGGGACAGTGATCTGTGGTGCTTAGCACGAATTTTATTTAGCTATTGCGTTACTTCGATGTTTTGAGGCTTGATCTGTACTTTCAGCATAATAGATCTGTACATGTTAATAAGAAAAGCTGTCTTTTTGGTTGTATGAATTGCCTCTGCTTTTCAACTCTGTATTTCCCCCTTCAGATATCGACGAGTGCCAACAGCCAGATGTTTATCAATGCCACGGAACCTGCATCAATGTGCCTGGAACATACCGATGCTCATCAAAGAAAAGCATCAGCAGCCTTCCAGATTCAAATACTACTCACTCAAAACAATGCTTTCCTCCGTTCAAAAAGAAAAAAGGAAAAAGAAACAATGTTTTCCTTGAATGATAATTAAGTACCTTATAAGAATTATCTGTCATGTACAGTACATGTGTAGGTCATCTCCAAAAATTCGTACTGCTCCTACATTCTTCAGTTTTGAAATTAGTTGACCCTAATACCTAACAGAAAGCATCATGACCCGTAACCATTCAAAAATGGAAGACGCCAAGAAAAGAAAAGAAAAGAAGGACTAATACAAGAATTTAATGTGCTTTAGCAATAAACCATGTGACCTGGAACAGAATACATCCAAGATGAATGCTCTGACATGTATTACAAGAAAACCTTTGCCATGGTATACTCGAGTAGTTTGAAACTTTCATTTGAACACAGCAGCTGACTTCTTGAAATGCATGACACATATACTGTATTATGAATCCGCATGTTTATTTTCTGCAGGTTTAATTACCATAATAGCAATTAGCGCTAGTTTTGGGCTACTGTTCTCACTTTTGGGTGTAGCCAAAATCACCAATAAACTCAAACAACGAAGAGCCAAGAAGTTGAGACAAAAGTTTTTCAAGAAAAACCATGGATTGCTTCTCCAACAGTTAATCTCTTCAAACAAAGATATAGCCGAAAGGATGAAGATTTTCAGCTTAGAAGAACTAGAGCAGGCAACCAACAAATTTGACCAGAATCGCATCCTTGGCGGTGGTGGGCATGGCATAGTCTACAAAGGCATCTTATCTGATCAGCGTGTTGTGGCCATCAAGAAGTCTAAAATTGTGGTTCAGAGGGAAATTGACCAGTTCATAAATGAGGTTGTCATACTTTCACAGACTAACCATAGAAACGTGGTGAAGCTCTTTGGTTGTTGCCTAGAGACAGAAGTTCCGTTACTAGTTTATGAATTCGTATCGAATGGAATTCTCTCATATCACCTTCATGGCCAAAATGAGAATCCTTTGTCATGGAAAGAGAGATTGAGGATTGCACTGGAAACTGCAAGGGCTATAGCGTATCTACACTCTGCCGCTTCCATCTCAGTGTTCCATAGAGATATCAAATCTGCAAATATACTACTTACTGATACTTTAATAGCAAAAGTATCAGATTTTGGAGCTTCAAGGTCAATTTCAATTGATGAGACGGGGATACTTACAGCTATCCAAGGAACCTATGGTTACCTAGACCCTGAATACTATTACACTAGTCGACTCACAGAGAAGAGCGATGTTTACAGCTTTGGTGTCATCCTAGCAGAGCTACTGACAAGGGTGACACCAGTTTTCTCTTCTCAGTCGTCAGAATGCACAAGCCTAGCATCATACTTTCTCTCTCTGATAAGAGACGAACGCTTGTCAGATATTCTAGATCCACAAATTGTTGAGGAGGGAGGGGTTGCAGATGCTGAGGTGGTTGCAACGCTCGCAGAATCATGCTTAAGCTTAAAAGGTGAAGAAAGGCCTACAATGAGGCAAGTGGAGACAACACTTGAAGATGTGCAAAGCTCAAAGGTCCATCTAAATTCTCAGATCACAAGAGTTAGTCAAAATGCTCTTAAAGATAAGTCATACAAGGGAAGCAAAGGCAGTGAAGGAACTAGACAATACAGCTTGGAAAACGAGTTCATTCACTCATCTGAAATTCCAAGATAACTGTGCTTCCATGGTAAAATGCCGTAGTTTATTACTAGTTTGGGTGCCATATGCTGCAAACTGAATGTCGATTAGGAACTCTGAAATATATTCTTGTGCATCTCTCCGATACTAATGGATGATGTAGAACCAAGTATGTAACAATAAACAAATGAATTCAATTATAATTTCTACGGTCAAAACATCTAGTTCTTAACACTCAAATAGAAAAGGTTAATGCAGATAAATGTTGATGGGAATCCACGAATGTACATATTCCCATTCAAGTGCCGAATTTGCATCACATAGATCTGAATAACACTAACGATTAGGTACAAACATAACTGAAATATTTTGTTGGTGGAGCTTTCATTGGTGAGCAGGGTGGAAATCTTGCATTGCCAATTTAGCATTGCAATTACATTATAAAAATGAAAATTCGACAGACCACTCTAAGGTGTTGTCATCTTGGCAAATGCAGTAAGTGAAGCGATTGCTTCCCCAGTGGTCAAATACAAGCAATCCGACCTGAAATGATCGTGAGCATCATTCGATCGTTGTATTTTCTCCATGACCTCTCCAGTTGGATTCACAAGTACAAGCTGCAAAAGAGAGAGAAAAGGGTTACTTTGCCGCATAACTACGTTGATAGCTTGGTGAATTTAACTAGAAAAATGAACCTTTTCATATATGATGAGTATACCTCTAGGCCACGTTTCTCTATTGATTTCTTTGTGTCAATGAGGAACGCTATACCACTGGTGTCAATTGCAGGGACAGCTGAGGGGGAAAATGATTTTATGATGTGTTAGTGAAAATGCTACTGCAATACAGTTTTCTTAATGCATTGCAAAATGGACTGATCTCGCATTTTCTCAGTTCCAAGTGGGAAATTAAACTTCTGCAAAGCCATCTTTTGCAAACCTGCTATTAGTTACCACTAGAAAGCTAATGCTGAACTGCATGCATTTGATATTCACTGTTATGGAAATCATTAATCCATATTGTTCTAGTGAGCTTGAGTTAAATATAATAAACATGCTATACAGTGAAGTAAATGAAAATTTTCTTCGAAGTCACAAACCTGATAGATCCAAGATTACAAAATGGAGTTCAGTTTGTTTATTCCCTGAAGGATTTTCTTCCTCTACCCATCTTTTAATCCTACAAACAGAAATATTGCACAAATATTTATCAACTTATTCTACAGTTTGATTTAATATTTGTTTCTTGTCCTAGAAGTTGCTTTTACCTTTCACTCAGGTAGTTGGTGTTTGCAAAGTTGATAGGAGCCTCAAGGGCTAGGATTAAGAACCCAGGAATTCTTTGAGCCTCCTTGTACTGATGGAGGTTTCGGTAAATATCAGTTCCCTTAATGTTTCCTTGAATCATCATTCTTGGCCTTGTGATTTGCAATAGTACCCTAAATATGGATATACCAACCTGCAAATTTTGACCATTATAATCACCAAGCAATTAAACCAGCAACTTTCTCTACAGAACAATCACTCTTGTCTCAATAATGATTTTTTGTTTACCGCTATTGCAAGGCCTTCTTGGACCGAGATGAAGATGACACCAGCAAATGCACACAAACACACGAAGAAATCCATCTTGTCCATTTTCCAGATGTGGTATGCAGCAGGGAGATCGATTAGGCCAATGACAGCAGAAATTATGATTGCTCCAAGAACAACATTCGGTGTGTATACGAACAGTGGCATGAGGAACAACAGTGTGACCATAACAGTTAGTGCCATGATCACATTAGACATGGCAGTCTTGCAACCGGCATTGTGGTTCACAGCAGAGCGAGAGAATGCTCCTAGTGAGAATAAGAGGAAGTCATCACTCTTTCTATCTTGGTGTTGATCTTAGGATTTTACAAGGAATACGAGAGAAGATGGGCGATTGTTTTGCTCCACAAATGTACCTGTTGTTACGTAGCATGATGTACATGAGCCCACAATGTTCATCAACCCTATGGCCATCATCTCTTTGTTGCCATCTACCTGGTAGTCCTTGAGTGAAGCGAACGTCCTACCAACTGCTACTCCTTCCTGACAGAGTGAAATTCAGTGCGCATCATATTAGTAGTGATATTGATTTTGATTTTGAAGAAACAGTGCGGTTACTTAATTCTAATGAACAATGCCATGGAATATATTTATTTTAGACAATAGACAATATAAAGTTATATGATGATAGGCATACCGTAAGGGAGATGATGCCGGTGATAAGGCCGGTTTTCATGGTAAGGCCTAAATATGTAGTTTCAAAGAGTAGTTTGTCCCATGAGGGGCGATTCAGTCCACACTTGAGCTGCCCAATCTGCGGTGAAAAAAGATCCAGGCATTTCTTGATTGCCATCATGTTGCAAACACGAGTAGTAAATTTACAATTCTCTCAGTTTTGCTGATTTCTTACGATGCTAATGCCATGGTTCTGTGCTTTGAACAGGAAAACAAGTAGGGTGGAGATGATGACAGATGCCAAGGGAGCACACGCTGAAATCCAGAAAAGCTTTGGCCATCTCATGCTCTGTATACACCGACAGTAAGATGAATATGTACTACTACAGGAATTCAAATCAATAACTGCAAAATGGAAAGAGATCTAATTTTAGGTTCTGAAATGAACTTTTCTCTGACACTAGCTACTACCATCTATAGTTTCAGAATAGTCAACGCTGCAACAGGCAGCTATGTCACTTATGCATTGAGCTAACACAGTTGCCTCCAGCATTAACGGTTAAAATCGGGCTCAAGGACTATTGCCAACAAATTTTCATTTGGAAAGAGAACAGTGTTCTACGAAATTTGGTTCAATTTCATGGCCAGGGAAATGTAACAGAAGTACAAAACAGAGATCGGACTTTGTAGGTTGCATAAGAGGGGTTTGAATTGTGTCGATTTGTTTCTTTTGTGCTACTTGTAAGATCGCTTTCATGAGGAATCAAACGCCTTGAGAGGCACAACACTACTCCTCTATAGCTAGCATAGAGCACCAGTGGTTGCATTATATCGCCTTGGGGCGCTTCACTCCTCCAGTCAGCACCTATAGATTCAGCTGTTTGTTGTCTACAATGCAGGTTCAGTTGATTAAACGTCACTAGTTGGAAAAAAGTTGGTTTAACGTCACAAGGTTCTTCATCGCATATTAATGCTCTGATATCAGCAATGGTATGCAAGGTTCAATTCATAGCCAACTTTGGATTCATCCCTACAGATTAATAGTACTCACTCCGGTCCAAATGGGACTAGTCTCTGTTCACTGTTTTTTTGTTTTGTTTTTTGACATATGACTTTGACCATTAATTTTTCCGGATTTGCTATTTCTAAGTCACCTATTTTTTTAAAAGTTTAGCTCAATTGTTGTGACCATTAGATTTGTGTAGAGATTGATGTGTCATATAATTGGATATTGATCTAATAGATAAAACATATAACTTATGTTTAATAAAATTTTAGTCACCTTACTAATAGACAATCCCTTAATTTTCATGGTAATATGTTGTTGGTAAAAGACCGTCAAAGCTAGGACCATGCAACAACCGGATGTTCATGGACCAAATTGAAGAACGACGTACATATCCTTCCATGGATGGTCAGATATGCATCATCTCATGCATGACTTCATCAGCATGCATGATTACCTCCCCTGGCACATACTCGTTGTTCCTGGAATTTTCTGTCATGAGGGGCTAGCGGTTCAGGCTAATGATCAGAAAGCTTACGACACGGGCACACATGACACAATCACTCAACTAGTTGCCGATTGAGATCATGCAGCTACTGCAGACAAAGTAAAAGCGGACAGAAGCAGACACAAAAATGCTATCAGCACCACGCAGCAGGCATGCATATTAGCTAGCAAACGTTTCTCTTTCCTTTTCGAAACGCATCGTATTAGTAGAGACGTCGAAGTGAAGGTTAAGTACACGACAAATTGAAGGGAAGAAGCGAGCTATAGCGTACGTACCACATGCCTCGCCGTCAGCAGAAACACCAGGAAGCACAGCCCCATGAGTATCGTCTGCCACGACCACTGCACACGTACGTACAAACACGATATCCATTAGCTAGCAGCGATACGTACGTGCATACAAGAGCTTAAGGGCGCTGCACACGTTTGCGCGTGCAAGTACGCCTCACCTCCTTGGTGTGTTGGAACACGGAAGCCATGACGGGCACGAGCCCCATCTCCGTGGTGAAGTGCACGATGCCGAGCAGCGCCTTGAGCTGCTGCAGCGACACGATGACCGCCGCGCCGGCCATGAACCCCACCAGCGTCGCCTTCGACAGGAAATCGACGATGAAACCCAACCTGCATGCATGCAGAAAATTGTACAGTATACATACTATACACATGCTCATGCGTGCGTGGTTCTGTGCGTGTGTGTATACATGGCAAGTACGTATATGGAGTATTGAGTTGACCTTAGGATGCCGAGGGAGGCCTGGACGAGGCCCGCGAAGAAGGTGGAGGTGAAGGCGAGCTGCAGGAAGAGCAGCGGCTCGGCGGCGGGGCTGACGGCCTGCCGCAGCATGGACCCCATGATCAGCGACGCGATGGAGACCGGGCCGACGGCGAGGTCCCTCGAGCTCCCCAGCACGGCGTACACCATCGGCGGCACAAAGCTTGAATCTACATATATACGTACACAACGTCATGATTCAAAGTGTAAATATGTACATGTACAGGCAAGATACTGACAGCTATGGAAGGCGTACGTACATAGCCCTATGATTGGAGGCAAGCTTGCCAGCTTCGCGTAGCTAATACCCTGTGAATGAAGAACCATGCGTACATGCAAGACGGTAAGAGTACAGTTGGTCACACAGGTGTTCGTGGAGAATCGTACAAAGCTTCAAAAAATGCAAGGTGCAGCTAGCAGGAAAGAAAGGTGTAGTAGAGACTAGCAGTTTCACTGGATGTGTTAAACACTACGTGCGCGTGTACTGGAAAGGAAATCAGTAAATGTACATATCAAAACCAACAAGGTATGGATGCAATCTTAGTTGGAAGCTTCGAGGTATGGAAACATGCATGCCTGAGGGATGGCGAGGCTGGCAATGGTGAGACCGGCGACGAGGTCGGACTTGAAGAGCGAGAAGGAGTAGTTGGGCACCCAGTCGAGGATGGGGAAGAGATACTTGACCGCCATGAGCCATTTCACCCTCAGCGGCTGCCCCTTGAAGCTCCGGAACGGGTCGTCCGGGAAGAAGGTCTCCTTCACCCTCGCCTTCATCTTGCTCGCCGTGCTCTGCGGCGGCGGCGCGGCCACCTTGTGCACCGCCATCGCCGCGATCTCAGGCGCCCCAGTCCCTACACCTTCCACCAGTTGCCTCTCGTTGCCATTGTAACCGTAAGCACCAGTCATCCCCACCATGAGAGATTATTGCTAGAGCTTACAACTTACAAGAGCTAGAGGCTGAACTCACAGGTGTCTGTATACATATGAGATGGGCCTAGCTTCTCCAAGGCATATATAAGAAGAGGCTAATAGCTACAAAAGAAGAAAAGTGGTACGCAACTTGAGAAAGGAGAGAGAATCAAATGTGACACAATGGGGGTAGGGGGGTCAATAATTAGGCAAAAGGGGCACATATAATTAATTGGATGTTTTCCTCATGGATGGGATCATTAGATTTGATACCACCATCCTTGTGATAGAGAAACCTACACCACTTTCACTTTAACATCACAATTGCATGATCTGATGTATATGTTTGTAGGGACCCAATTAGTAGTAGTATTACAATAGTACTTTTCCTTTTCCCCCCTTAGATAATAAATGCAAAAATGAAGTCCTTGGTCTGTGAAGGATCATCAGCATTCAGTTAATGGCTCTTTCAAAAAGGAAAGAAGAAAACCAGTGTTCACTGTTCAGCAATGCATCACACCGACGGCCTAAACTAACCTACACACTATGGACATGTTGCCATGCATGATGGACCCACCTATGATCTAGATATGCTCTTTAATTAAGTGACAAATGTCACAGGAAAAAAAATTATCACTTGGCATGCGTATACGTATGTTGTATAGGGGAGTGTGCCAAGAGTCAAACTGTATGTGCGAACGAACGTAAAGGGTATGAATTTATGATGTTATGGAATATACTCTGATCAACTTGTGATTGGGGCAAATGAAAAGAGGAGACCTTTTTTCTTTGAAAAAAAGAAAAGATGAGACTTGAGATAAGGAGGAAATATGATTATTTCGATGACATAGACCGTCGAAGACAAAAATAAAAAGTATTGACGCGCGAGCTAAGAAAAGCTAAACTTTGTGAGACTTGGGTCAGACATGACCCTAGCTGTAGTCGGGTTAGGTTGGACACTGTTGCGGCTGGAGCCTTGGAACCACAGCAAGTTCCTACCCGGAACCACGACAAGTTCCAATCAAGCATAGTCAACAGGCTCTCTTTATATAGTGACCCGCGAGAGGGTTAAATAACAAATACATAGTGAAAAAATAAGGTTATACATTTGCCAAGAGCGTTGTCGAACACAACCGCTGTCAGGCTGTTATGGTGTGGAATCCACGATGCGGACTGCAACAACACCATGTGTGAACAATATGCATGGGACTGTAGCAATGCCGCATGTGAACAATGCTTTGGCACTGTAGCATTAGGATTAGGAAATGGTTGTCTTTCCCAATAAGAATATCTATTTCTCTATATAGTTTATTAGTTTCTGTGTATAAGGATTAGTTAATTGGAAATGTTATCTATTAGTTAGGAAAGTCATTTATTAGTTAGGAAGGTCATCATTTAGATTGATGTTATCCATAATTGTTTGAAAATCCCTCTATATAAGGAGGTCTATTGTAATCGTTGGCATTAAGCAACAATAACAGAGAAAGAATAGTTCATCCCCATCTATGTCTATCTTCCTCCTCTAAAGTCCCTCCCCCTTTCAAGCCGTCGCCGCTCGGCCATCCTCCCAGCGGTGTTTACCCTGTTATGAACTAAGGTTCATAACAATTTGGTATCAGAGCCAATCGCCGCCCTTTTCACCATGATGGGCGACGAGAGTTTCGATTCCAATGCCGAAGAACTCAAGGCCATGAGGGGCCTCTACACTGAGCTTCGCTCAGGATTCCAAGAGTGCATGAGGCTCACGATGGAGCTCAAGGCGGAATACATGAAAGAAAAGAGGCAACGTACCGCTGCGCTGGTTGTGCCACCACAACCGGCGACACCTCCACTCATGACCGCGCCTCCACTACCGGCATCACATATGGAGGTGGTTGAGGTGCTGTCGGCGTTGACCGCGCTGCCAACACTCTTGGCTCCACCACCAGTGGTACTTGTTCTACCGTCGGAGACACTTCTAACACCACCGGCGACGCCTTCGCTACAAGTAACGTTGCCACCGTCGGTGCCCTCGGCAAGGAGGAAGATCGTCGCAGTTTCACGGTCTTCTCCTTGTTGTCGACCAACGTCGTTCCTACAGAGGTGCAAAACATGACGGATGCCCTATAGGGGATTGCGACGCTGTCGTGCCTCTCCCAACACCGTCGCGCTCCGTGGTAGAAAGGATGTCGCTGCTGTCCCACGTTGGTTGCCCATGCCCCCGACGACTCCTGTGACGTCAAGTCACATCAAAGGGTTGTTGTCTATTGGAGGTTCGTTGCTCCTTCTCCACGTGACGTGACGTTGTCATCGCGCCCTTTCGTCGCCATGGGGACGCGAAGGTCTTAGTCCGTGGCCACCACCTGACAGCTCGAGGACGAGCTGTCTCGCCGAGAGGGGGTGTAATGTTATGGCGTGGAATCCACGATGCGGACTGCAACAACACCGTGTGTGAACAGTATGGACGACACTATAGCAATGCCGCATGTGAACAGTGCTCAGGTACTGTAGTGTAGGATTAGGAAAAGATTGTCTTCCCCAATAAGAATATCTATTTCTCTATATAGTTTATTAGTTTCTGTGTATAGGGATTAGTTAATCGGAAATGTTATCTATTAGTTAGGAAAGTCATTTATTAGTTAGGAATGTCATCATTTAGATTGATGTAATCCATAATTGTTAGAAGAGTCCTCTATATAAGGAGGTCTATTGTAATCGTTGGCATTAAGCAAGAAGAACAAAGAAAGAATAGTTCATCCCCGTCTATGTCTATCTTCCTCCTCTAAAGTCCCTCCCTCTTTCAAGCCGTCACCGTCCGGCCGACCTCCCGGCGGTGTTTACCCTGTTATGAACTAAGGTTCATAACACAGGCACTCGATCTGGATGGTATCCTACTAAACTTCCCTGCCATCCGGAAATACATGCCATGCACTTATCTTGGATCATCATTATCACTTCGGAAGCTCAAAAGAGCACAACTACAACCCCTGATTGACAAGATTGAAGCGAGATTGTCCGGCTATAAAAGAAACATGTTTTCAAGGGTCGGGAGGCTAACCATCCTAAAGTCAGTACTCACGGCAATGCCCATCTACCATATGACAGTGGTAGACCTACCGGTATGGGCACGTAAACAGATTGATAAACGCCGAAGGGTATGGTTCTGGAGCGGAAATGAATCATGCACAGGGGGAAAATGCTAGGTAAACCGGAACACACTATGTCGCCTGAAAACTTTTGGAGGGCTCGGAGTCCTACAATTGGACCTCTTTAGCCGTGAGCTGAGACTCCGCTGGCTGTGGCACCAATGGAAGACGCTAGAAAAGCAATGGCATGGAATGAGGTTGACAATAGACTACACGTTGTTCCGAACTTCCACGACAATCTCACTAGGCAATGGAAGAAAGGCCAACTTCTGGAAAGGCGCGTGGCTCGACCACAAACCACTGCGTGAGATGATGCCAAACCTATACCAAATAGCGGAAAGAAAAAATAGAACGGCCCAGGAGGCTTTGAGAAGTGGAAAATGGATTGCCGACCTTAGAAGGAAAATAACAGGACTTCATATAGTAGACTTTGTAAACCTCTTTACAAAGTTGGACCAGGTTATTCTAACGCCACAGACCTTAGATTATATAAGCTGGATGTAGACTCCCTCGGGGGAATACTCTGCCAAATTGGCATACTCGGCCCAGTTTATTGGTTTGGTCATAAGGTCATATGAGCACTTCATTTGGAAGCAGTGGGCACCACAGAAATGCAGGATCTTTGGATGGCTTCTCATTCAACACAAGCTACCAACGTCGAACATCTTAGCAACTCGACGCATGCCAAATGACTATTGGTGTTCGATGTGTACCAATCATCAAGAGACTACAGTCCACCTGTTCACTGTTTGCACCTATGCCAAAAGAATCTAGTCCTTGACGGCAACTTGGGTACAACGGAACAACCTGAACCTAACACAATGGAGCGCACACGAGAATATAAGTGATTGATGGTTGCAGAGAGTGCAATCCAAACAACCAGAAAAAAAGAGACAAGGGCAGACCTCGTTGATCATCCTTATTCTTTGGGAAATTTTGAAGGAAAGGAATCAGATGATATTCCAACACCAAAGGAACGAGTCAATCGAGATGATGACAATCATAAAAGAAGAGTCCAGTGCCTAGATTCTGAGCGGAGCGACTAAGTTAGCGATGTATCTGCTGGGGGGACATGCGGCTAACCCCCTGGCTCTCGCTTGATCATATATCTATAACCTCTATATAGTGTTTTGCCATGAGTAGTAGAAGGCAAAACGATAGTCATATACTTTTCCTTTTTGGGTTCTCCTCCTATAGTCTGCCCTGTTTAAACATTTTGTTTTCCCTCTTCATGCTACTTTAATGAAATATCAACAGGTCCATGCTATTCCTCAAAAAGAACATAGGAAACCTTCTAATGTAGGAGTATATCAGTGAACCACCATGCAGTACCAATTCGGTGCTAGATCTTTCACTGTTAGAAAAAGATTATATTGATTGGCACGTGCAATTGTGAAGCATATTCTAGTAGTACTGTATGTAAACTCCTCATCTTTCACAATACAAGTTTGATTTATATCTGAATGTGAGTTGTTTTATGGTTTATATTTTTTTCCTTACCCTTTAAACTTAAATGGGTTCCAAATATGAACATCCTATTGCTGTGGTCCAATCGTAATTAGGGTTCACAATATTGAGAGTTGTACTTCTTCTGGGTGTAACAATAACAACAAACCATGAAGCTAAATACCTTGTGTGACAACAACAAACCATACTAAATGGCAACAATTTTAGCATACGGAGAAGTAGTACATTCTAGTCCTTACAGGTTTCAGTTCAATCAAACATCATTTAATCCCTCAAACAAGTCTTCTACCAAGACTACACGTTGCTAAATCTGTTACTACCATAAATGATAAATCCCCATAATTTCTAATGTCCCTCTAAACCAATGTTGAATCCAAATGTAGAAATCACAAGAACTGCAAGTCAAGAACACACTAACCAAAAGAGAGATGGGTTTGACCACATCCTATTGATTGGCGACTTGAATACTTGATTATGATTGTGCATTTGAGTTGGAATAGGGCTTATCCTCCTCCTTTTCCCATGTTTTCTCTTCGACGGTGTTGTCTGCGCGCATGCATGTGTGGCTGCCTGTCTTACTCTGCGCCGCATTAACACGGTAGGTAGGGTTTTCTTCCTCACGTCCTCTTATTAAGAGGATCACCACCCTTCATCAAAAAAGCAACCAACGATAGAAAGTAGTTGGGCCTGTGGGCTGATTTAGACTCGTTATCATCTCCATGTGGAGGTCTTTAGCCTAACAGAACCAGCTAAGTTACTATATAGTAATAATCAGAGGCAGGTGTGTCAGATCCAGGCTAATATGGCCATTTGGCATAAATGCCAACCCAAAGTTTACCCTAACACCCCATTGGCTCCCAGGAATTGGCTTTGGAATCATGGAATTGGAATTTAATTCCTAGAATAGAGATGTTTGGCTACCACCTAGAATTGAATTGATAATTCCAAACCCAATTCCAGGAGACAAGATAGAACTATAAGCAATTCTTAGCTTCCACCCATCATTTATTAGGAATCCAAGCATCATTCTCTTCGTCTTGTGATGACACTATCAGGACAGACGCTCTCAGCTCTCGATCCACCAACCCTTCCCCACCTAGCACCCAACTCTGACGAATCGCTGTCTGAAGGATCTAGACCCGCCATTATGTGTTAATGAAGTATTTTGGTGATTAATGACAAATACACTTATGAGACTAACACTCTTATTGTTATATCATATTTAGTCTCAGCTTGGATATAAAAGCAAAAATCCAAACAGGTATGTATTCATTAATGACAAATCTATTTGTGAGACTAACTATTCTATTGATTATCTATTGCTTAGTCTCGTTTGGATATAAAGATGAAAATACAAGAGGTATGCATTCTACTTCTTCTTATTATATCTTGTTGCATTCCTCGGATCCAAAATATAGGTTAAACTCCACCAAAAAGGTTAACTTGGATATGTGCATATGTTTCCATTACACATTTGTGTATGCACACATTTAGGGGGAGTTCATTCTATATTTTGTGGTTTTATTAGTATTGATATATATTCTCTTTCCACATATATTAAGGATCTTTACTTTGAAATATATCTTTGAATATATTTAACTTGTGTAGTTAATATATTCATATGAGTATATACAACTTGTGTAGTTCGTATACACTCATATTTAGTATATACAACTTGTAGTTCGTATATACTCATGGTATATATATAACTTATGTAGTTCATATATACTCATGTTACTTTATATTCAATTGTTTGCAATTGTGTTGTGGGACTAATGTGTGTGCTAAGATATTTTCAAGGCTTAGTCCCGGAGTTTGAATGATGACATAAAAAGAAAATGCAAAGGTGATAAAAGATTGACATGGCTCAAGACAAAGGAGTCATGCATTACATTTCGAAAAGCTTCTGGAAGAATTTCACTGGAAATCGGTATGACCGCATTTGGTAAGTGGTACTACCGATGTGCGGTAGTACCGGAGTTCATGTAGCGGTATGTTTTTTCCAGAGAACATGTTTTTGGGTGTTTCGGTGTAAACCCTCAGAACGGTAGTACCGCTGTTCAAGAGCGGAACTACCGCACACCCCCGGTAGTACCGATTAAGTGACGACGCGTTTTCCGATAGCAATCGTTTTTGGGATTTCTCGTGGAACGGTAGTACCGATGCCTTCGGGCGGTATGACCGGGAAAGCGGTAGTACCGCATCTTTGAAACGGTACTACCGGAGAGCGGTATTACCGGATGCTAGTGGTGGTAATACCGCACCTGTCAGTAATGGCTTGTTTAGAAGCATTTAATGCAGGTATATCTTGGTAATTAATGTTAATGACATTGTGGGACTAACATTTTCCATGAGTTGGATAAATAGGTTATGTTCCAGGGTGATGAAGACTTTGGATGACATCATGAGTTGATTATCATCAAGTCAAGGTTCAAGAAGATGATGCATCATGTGTTGATGCATATCAAGATCTCGAATAAGAGATGATCATGAGTTGATCATCGAGTCAAGAGAAGACTCATCATGTGTTGATTGAGGTCAAGTAAAAGATGCATCATGGGTTGATGCATATCAAGACGATGACCCTGACATGAAGCAAGGATGTGAGTCATCAAGCTTCAAGTGGATGGTCAAGGCAAAGGTATGACTAGCTAGGGTCAAGGATGTGTTCCTAGTCTTTTACCGGTCTTGGTGTTTGGTTGGAAGACCGGATTGCTAGTATAGGTTGTCGTACTATTAAGAGGGGTATTAATTAGTAACTTGAGTTAGTCATGTGTTGATAGCTCATTGTGTTTGCTCTAGCTCAACTTAACATGTTGCCTATATTTGCGAATGCGTTTTGCAAATAGTTGTGGCTCATGGTTATTCCTTTTAGCATGTGACTATACTTTGCAAATGTGTTTTACAAACGGTTGAAGTCCATGTACCTACTCCTTGTGGCATGATCTATGTTTGCAAATGTGTTTTGCAAATGGTTAAGATTCATGTGTATTCCCTTGACATGGTCTAAAATTGCTTGTTGCTATTTCTTTGGACTTAGACCATGGTAGTGGCTCTTTTGAGTTGTGCTTTTTGATTTGATCAAATGTGTTTGAGATCAATCAAATAGGTGGGTTGTGTAGCCCTCTGAATAAGCTTTCAATAGAGTCCAAGATCACTAAATTCCGACATCGGAGTCAAAAGTTATGACCTTTTTACCGAGTGTCGTCTGTGCTGAAAATTGAGCTGCGGTAGTACCGCCCTTGCACAGCGGTAGTACCGAAAAAACGGTAGTACCGCCCTATAACTTTGGTAGTACCGCACCCATGCTGTAACGGCTAGTTTTTGCTGATTTTAGCTCCCAACGGTTAGTTTTTGTTGTGAGGGCTATAAATACCCCCTTGGCCGGTTGAGAGACAATCTTTGGCATCCCATTGAGTTCCTTTGAGCTAAGAGCAAGCCCTCTACTCCCATTTGTGCATATGTTGCACTTAGTGAGGTTTGAGAGGCAAATCCTATTGCATGTGTTGCATTAGGTTGTGGATTTAGTATCCACGAGAGCTTTGACACTTGATTGGTTCAAGTGAAAGTTGGAGACTTGTTACTCTTGGTGTTTGCCGACACCTAGGCGGCGTGGGCGTCGTGGTCGGTGATCTTCTCAAGTGAAGCTTGTGAGAAGACCCGATGTTTGTGAGTGGCTTGGTGCTCGCCATCTCCGGAGTGGAGTAAGAGCAACCTTAGTGGAGCGAGGTGTTGATACCTCGGAGGAAGGTTTAATTTGTGGAGTCGGCCCAATTGGTTTGGGTTTCCCTCAACGTGGACTAGGGGAGACCGGCAAGTCTCCGAACACCACGGTAAAACACCGACGTGTCTTTGTGGTGTGATCTCTATTGCCTTACTATTGCATTTACATTCATTGTGTATGAATGCTTGCTTTACTTTGTGCAATTTATATACTTTGTATTAAATTGCTTATTCGTTGTGTATGATTGCAATAGTATCATTTACATTGTTTAAATTGAATTGCTTACAAGTTCATGCTTGATTGATTGTTATCAATAGACTTGTATTGTTGGTGCACTTAGTTGAGCCTAGTTGATTTAGGCTTTAATTGTGCAAAACCGTATTTGTTATAAGCTTCCGCATTAGAAATCGGTCTTAGCGCATAAAAGTTTTAAAACGCCTATTCACCCCCCTCTAGTCGGCCTCCTCGATCTTACACTGTCGTAGTCACTATCGGACTCCACCCTCTTCCCGCCGCCAATCCCCTCTACTCAACACTTCCATCTCGTCCCCTTCGTGGATCAAGTCTGTTCTTGCGTTGTTGGTCTATCATCGGCTCTACTGATGCCGCTGGTGACAAAGGAGGCTGCGATGCCACAACGACGCAGAATTGCACATCTGCCATGCCAGAGTTGTGGAGGAGGGGTGGCCCCACGGTGTCATGTGCTCGGGATGTGAATCGGCCATGGCGACTTGACAGAGCAAGGTTTTCTCTGTCACCAACGATGTGGAATTCGTTGTCTCCTCCTCCATCCCCACCTAAGCCCAAACAACCCATCTCCTCCTCTGTTGTCATGTGCTAGTGCAGCGACCAGTGGTGGACCCAGGACTAAAATTTAGGGGGTGCTAATGAGACAATGCTAACAGGAGACAAATGAAAGAAATAACAATATAATCATCTTTCGCGATCCAAAATCATAGATAATTAGTAAAAAAACATAGTGAAAATGCAAAATACAACGAAGGTAGTACCTCGGTAATGGGTAGTGCGCCCCCAAAAGCCCAAAAATATGTCTAAGTAACTATATGTACACCAAAATTACCAAAGTTAGTGATACAAGCATAAATTGTGATTTGTGAATAGTTGTAAACATTGAAAAAAAAACACCACATACCATAAGCGCTAGCATTTAGTAGTACGAGTACGATGCAATGACATTCTACGAGACTTCATGCCTTGGGAGCGTTTTCTGATTTTGTCATCATCAAGGCTTCTAAATATCTCTCGCTCAATGTAGCATATCATCATGTCACTGAACCACTCATACTCTATTTCTCAAATCCGTCTTGATAATATTCATCGGTGAAAAGACTCTTTCAACCGATGTCATTGCCACTGGAAAGATCAATGTTAGCTCAATAAGGCGATAGACCAATGTGACAGTTCTATTTTTCCTGTTTCAATAATCTTTTGAGCTAGGTTGGCAACATCACTACATCCATGAAATTCTACACTTCTTGTGACGTTGAGAACAAAGATTTGAAGCTAGTTTCTTACAACAAACAATCAGCCACATTGAAGTCATCGGTTTAAATCTCAACAAGTCAAACTAGTTTATCTACATCAAACTTTGAGAAAGAGTTCCTTGGATCAAGACAAGACATGCATACCAGTAACTTTGAAGAAACTTCATTGAACCGATGGTTCATCTCTGATGTAATGGTATCAACAGCAGCAATGGAAATCTCAACATGGTAATAACGAAGGTGAGTCGCTGTATACTTCCTATGTGCAGATTTATCTCTAACTGGTATGAGATCTTCCATATTGGGCATATGAATCTCATTTGCTTCACCAAAAGGTTTTAACTTGTTGGAACAATGGCTCCCACCCATTGTCTCTCATGTCTTGCAACCACGCTTTTACATCGATAAGCAAACCCATGGCTTCAACAATATCTTGATCCCTCCTTTGCAAAGCAAGTGATAACTCATTTGTAATGCTCAACAAATCTATAAACAAATGCAAGATGAATACATATTCAAAGCTTTCTATTTTTTGTATTAAACCTTATGCTCCACCATAACTTGATGGTTGTCAATCACCTTGGGTCACAATCTCTAGCACCTCTAACACTGCCTCCCACATCTGGTAAATTTGAAGCAAGGTTTTAAGATGAGAGCCCCATCTAGTGTCTGAAGGTCTAGCCAGTCTCATTTCTTGATGCAACCTTGTTTCAGTGATAGCCTTACCATTCTCCAACTTCTCCAACAAGATATCTTGATGCTTTGCAAGCAATGCATCCATTCACTTGCAAGATGCACTCACAGTGGTTACTATCAAGGAAATATAGTTGAAGAAATCATCAATAGCTCTACTACAATTTGCAACAGTCACAACCATTAACTAGATTCATGCTCTCATTAGTATGAGGAGTACTACTTGTATTGTTTGAAAAATATTTATGCAATGTTTGTTTCTCCACCTTTTTCAAATCTACAAATCGATAAATGACAACAGATGAAACTAAAGTACTAAATCACAATTACGCTAATTGAAAATTACATTTGTTTTTTTTAAAAAAAATAAAAATAAATACATCATTGTTGTCGCTTGGTCGCTCACTTGCTTAGTTCCTTAGTCGCTATCTCTGGGCTCTACCTCTCTGCGCCTATGCCCGACTACCCTACCCGTTGCCTGCACGAGAGCCAATTGAACGCTGCTTGCACATGACGCCCCAGGCGATGCCCGCATGACGGCTCGAGCCACCCGCTCGCCACCAGCCGCCTGTGACTCCCAGTGTGCCGCCCGCGTGACGGCGTGAGGCACCCACCCACCGCCCGCCTGCGACTCCCCGTGCGCTGCACGCCCGCCGGCCACCACCCGCGCAAGCCACCCACCTGTCGCCATGCCCGCGCTTGGGTTTTGCTCCACCAAGGCACCACCTCCGCACCAGTCAGGGCTCCAGGCCGATTGGGATTTTGGGATTTCCAAAATGGGGAATTCAGAATTGGTTCGGTGGCCCACCTTGCGTTAATAGACTTTGGTGGCATTGGGCCTTTGGCAGATGTGGTTGGCCCAACACACAAACGGTGGCGGGCTTGGAGTTGGTGTGGCCCACGTGAGGTAACTAAGATCCAAATCTCTCTAGTCTTCTTCTTCTACATCCAGTCACCCACCAAAGCTTGCAGCCATAGCGCCCCATGGTTGGCTGGGGGTGCTAGGAGGGGTACCCCCGGTGTGGGTCCGACTGGAGGTAGGGTGTGCGCCAGTCCCCCTGGGTCTGCCCTTGGCAGTGACGGTGGCTGGGTTGGGGCGGCGGCGGCTTGATTGGTGTGGCAGGCAACGGCGTTGGTGTCGTGGCTATTGGTGCTGGATTGGGGGAGCTCGACAGGCGCTAGATCATGTGAGAGCTTTTATGAATTTTGGTGTTGATTTTTTTAAGATCTAAATCTAATTCCAAATGTCATCCAAACAGAAAAAATGGTATTCGAATTGGTTTGAATCAAATTGAAATTCTGCTACAAATTCCTATTGAATGAATGAAATACAATTCTATGGAGCCAAAAAGGGTGAGAAACTTGGGGTAATTGCAAAAGAAAAAAAAAACACATGGAGAGTATGCTAGAAAAATGCCCATATTTATGTACTAGTGTCGAACTCTCCCATGTGGTCAGTTTAGGCGTTGACTGCCTGATGCGGCGGTCAAGATTTGCACTCATTGATGCCCTTCTCATTACTCTCCCGCCGGCCTCGTGCAGTCATGCTGCTGTCAAGTCTTCCCTTCTTGTGCAACTTCAGCAACAATTGAGCACCGTTAACTAGGGGCGTCAATCGAATCGAATTATCCGACATCCGAATTTGATTGGTAACGAATATTGTTTAGGTTTTTTCATCTGATTAACAATTTTTCCCCTATTCGTATTCGTATTCGCATAAAATATATAGAAACAAATATGGTATGGACTTTTATCATCTGAAATGTTATTTTTTAGGTGAAATAGATAAACTAAAATGATTAGGTGTGCTATGTACGATGATAAAGTATCATAAATATCTTGCAATTATGTAAGTTACGAGGATATCCGAATCTAACCGAATTGAGTAGGCATTCGATTTGTATTCGTATTCGTTACAACATTCGATTCGTATTCCTATTCGACAATATTCGTATTCATTTAAAAAATATGAATACGAATACTACTATTTGATTTGTATTCGATCCGTTGACACTCCAACCCACCCCGCTTCTTTCTCAATTTTGCACGAATTCAGTCAAGAAAATTTTTGCACGAAGGCCTTCGGGTTCGTTGTGTTGAGGAACCGTCGCTGGCGAGTCCAATCCGAACGATTACCTCGTGTATAAAATCAAAAATCGTAAGAACGATGCAAGAACACAAGAACAACAATAGATGAAACACAGGTATGAGAGGGGAATGCAGGCTGCTCTTTATTGCTCTTTCAATAATGAATTGTGTACATGATTTGGGGTCCCCTCTCCTATTTATAGTCTGATAGATGAGGTGCCCACCGGACCGGACTCTGGCGGGCCGGTTTCCTAATACTCCCCTTGGGCTCTCATCCTTCATGTTCATGCCTCGCTAAAACTCCATAAAAACCCAGTGGGAAAAATTTGGAGAAAGAGTACATGTATCATGTTACGCTATGTCATACAATTGCCTCATTAAAAACCTTAGCAGAAACTTGGGAAAAACTCGTCAAGGAAAAGAGTACAATTCACCCAATTTATTTAATCTCCAGGATTTGCTCTTTGGGTACTCGATCTTCGTAATCAAGCTTTAGTAATGAGTTTGTGAAGGTTCTCCCCCTGAATTCTGCACTTCTCTAAGTCTTATCATTCCAATTCCACGTACGCACCTTTCAAAGCTAGATGCTGGAAGTGACTTAGTGAATAAATATGCAAGATTTTCACATGACTTAGTATGCAGTACCTTAATTTTGTCCATCTTTTGCATTTCATGAGCATAGAAGAACTTGGGGTTGATATGCTTTGTGAGAGGACTCTTCACATAACCCATCTGCACTTGTGCAACACAAGCTGCATTATCTTCATAGATAATAGTGGGGGTTTGTGCGGTATTCAATCCACATGACTGCTGGATGTGGTGAATCATCCGCCGAAGCCAAGAGCATTCCCGTGCGGCCTCGTATAGTGCTATAATTTCTGAGTGGTTCGTCGAAGTTGATACCAAACTCTGCTTCGATGATTTCCATGAAATTGCAGTTCCACCACACAGGAATACATAGCTTGTTTGCGACTTAGCTGTATGCGGGTCTGACAAGTACCCAGCATCTGCATAGCCAGTCATTGTAAGGTCCTGGTTCTTTCTGTAGAACAGGCCAAGATCTTTACTTCCTTGGAGGTATCGAAAGACATCCTTTATTCCCTGCCAATGCCTTTTGGTAGGTTCTGCGCTATACCTTGCTAAGAGATTCACTGCGAAAGCAATGTCCAGGTCTAGTGCGGTTTGCTAAATACATGAGTGCTCAATTGCGCTCAAGTATGGGAATTCGGTCCCAGGACTTCCTCCCCTCTTCTTTAGGTCGAGCGGGTCCTTGTCTTGCTGCAAGGATCTTAGATCATTGGCACTTTTGAAGGATATGCCTTTTCAAAGCGAACCTTTCCAACACCTTACGAGTGTAGGTTGGTGATGTACTAAAATCCCTTGGTATGCTCAAGCTGCAAGCCTAGGCAATATTTGGTTTTACCGGATCTTTCATTTGAACTCCGACTCAAGTAAGAGCTTGCTTTTCAATATCTTCCAAAGTCAGATGATATTCGGATCATCTACATATCTTGAGATTATCTGAATCCATCACGGGATCGCCGTATAAAAACACAGGACAATCCTCACTTTGTTCGTGTAGCCTTTCTTGCAGAGAAAGTCGCTTAGGCGATTATACCACATCTGCTGATTGCTTGAGTCCATACAATGACTTTACGAGTTGCTGCTGTATAGATTTCTATTTGCTCTGTCTTGGTTGATGCTGAGGATACCTTGGTACCTTCATATAAATTTCGAATCAAGTTCCCATAAAGGTATCTGATTACCACATCCATCAATTTCATTTCCAAATTCAGATTCTGCCATTGAGATTAAATATCTAAAGGTAGTTCCGCCCATGACCGGGGAATAGGTTTCTTCATAATCGACTCCTGGTCTTTGAGTGAAACCTTGTGCAACAAGCCTTGCTTTATATCTTACAACTTCATTTCTTTCATTTCTCTTTCGAACAAATACCCATTTATGCCCTACAGGGTGCACATGAGGAGGTGTGCGGCTTACATGCCCAAATACCTCTCTTTTATTCAGAGATATTAATTCTGCTTCTATTGCCTTTTTCCAATCTTTCCAATCTGATCTTTTCTTGCAATCAATGGCGATGAGCTCTGGATCAAGATCAATGATTGTGGCAATTTTCTTTGCAAAATAAATGTCGATATTAGTGTTGCTCTATTCATAGATTCTCCAGTGGTCACATAATTTATAGCTATTTCTTCATGGGGCGATTCGCTAATGTTTCTACTTGTTCACATTGCTTTCAATTACGGGGCAAGTCCCTTTAGTTTTTCAGCTCCGATGTGTGCGCACACATCCATGCTGATGTCTCCCTCCGTGGGAATATTCAAATCTGGTATGCCTTTTGCTGAAAATTCCATACCAGTGCAGTCTCAACGGCTCCCTTACATTTGTGGGAACTTGGTGATCGGTGTGACAAGTCCTTCTTATCCTTTTCGCGGCGTCCCGGTTACTTGGGATTCGAGGGCGGAGTTCGTCCTTTTATACGAGGCCTGCGGGCGGGATTAGGGATACCTTCTATTTTCTTTGGTATTTCAACCCTCTCCGGTGCATTGCGTGCAGGCACATGCGACTTGGTCACGCTCTTCAAATCACTAAAGTGGTCAGGCAGTTGATTCGCTAATGCTTGCAAATCAATTATCTTACGGACTTCTCTATCTCGCTTCAGCAGTGCGTGGGTCATGTGCATTAATTCCGTGGCTTGCCACGTTATTTCCGACATTTTTCATCAAGAGGTTGATTTCCTCCCCTAATGACGAAACTATCCTCATCAAATATCTTTGTCGTAAACGGGCGTATGCAAATCTCCGATTATTGGGTCGAATACGATTATGGATGCGATCTCATAACCAACGTATATCCCGATTTTGGAGAGGGCCCATTGCGATTCACTGCGGTGGTGGTATAGGTACATAAACCTTGCACCAAACCTTGAAGATGAGAGATTTTCGGTGGTGACCCTTGCGCTAGTTGCATAGGTGAATGGATGTTGTATCTTGACGGTCTAAAATTGATGAGAGTTCTTTGCATGCGGATGCGTGTCCCCAACATGTAGTTGGTAAATTACAATTCGTAAGCGGTCGGGCAATGAATTTAATTCTTTTAATCAATGCTTACGCTAGTCCATTCAGGTGTGGACATGTGGTGCAGAGTGCTCAACGGTAATTCCCATTGCCATACAATAATCATCAAAAGCCTTTGAAGTAAATTCTCGCGTTGTCCATTCGATGGACTTTACATGATGATCGGGAAATTATTCTTTATTTTAATTATCTGCGAGATCGGCTTTGCAAAAGCATGATTTCTTGTAGATATGAGCATACATCGACCATTTCGAGGAAGCATCGATGAGCACCATAAAGTACCTAAATGGTCTCCGCGAGGCTGAATAGGACCGCAAATATCTCCTGGATTCGGTCGATGAATGCAGGATTTCATCCTTCACTTTCGAGGAGAAGGTCTAGTAATTAATTTCGGTGGCACATGCAGGGCACACGAAATCTTACGGATTGGAAAATTCTTTACATTAATATTATGTCCCAGGAATTGTTAATTATATTTCTCATCATCCTAAGACCGGGTGGCCTAATCTATCATGCGAGAGAGAAAAGTTGAGCTTCTAAAAGATGTTTCAGATGAAGTATAAGTGCGGGTGCCTTAATATGAGTGTAGTATAGCCCAGATTCATATGAAGGAAGTCGTTCTAATACCCTTTTCCCATTCTCTTCACGCTTTGTAATGGCGGTATTCCTTACCATACTCTTCTTGATCTCTACATGGAGACCGTTAGCGAATATCTTTAAAACTTAAGAGAGTTCTAGTCGATTCCGGTACAACAAGGCTTCTTCAATGACCAATGTCGTGCCCATTGGAAGTATAATTGTGGCTCTTCACGAGCCTATTATACAAGTATATCGCCAGCGATTGTCGTAAGACTACCGACATTCTTCTTGATCATTGGAAAAATTTCGTCTCTCTTAGTATGGTATTCGTTGTGCGCTATCCGCTAGACACACTTCCTCCATAGGGCACCACAGCGTTACGATATATAAAGTATTTATCAATATGGAGCAAAACAATCCACACATAAAACATACTTCAAAGCAGAACAAAACTTGCTTTATTAATACGGAAAAGTCTTCTTTGGACATATCATAAGAATTTATTGCAAATGCTCTTCTAGAGCTTACAACCTTTATTCAATAAAATCTAACATAAGCGCAAATGATTGTAAAACTAAGTGCCATGCATGCACTAAATCGAATCGTAAGTAAATTAACTTCACGCTGAATTTCATCTACTTCTATGTTTTCTTCTTGGCAACTACGGTTGCGCGCTGCAATGTCCAAAGAAGGAGTGGTAGGAGGCTTGTAGGCATGTCCACATCCATAGGTGCGACCAATGATCGTGGATCTTCTATGCTGCAATGGCGAGTGCGCCTCGTGCTGTCCTTTGCCCTTCTTCTTTGCCTTGAAAGCATCAATCACGTCTTTGCGGTTCACGGCGGACACGTGACCAATGTCCCCAAGTGCCACATTTGTAGCGGTTTTGGTCCTGCCGACCATAGGGCTTCTCATCGCGCTTCTTTGGTCGCCTTTCTTGACTTGAGCATTTTGCTTAGTTTTGTGGCTCATGACCTTACCCTTCCCGCCTCTCTTCGAGTGAGGCTTTCACCTGTAGTCGCTAGCATTGACTTCATGGCCAACTTTGCTACTAGGTGGCTGCGAGATGTAGTTCTTTACGAGAACCTCATCTTGTGCTTCCGCAACTTGCATAATATCAATCAGTTCGGCATATTCCTTGAAACCATCCTGACGATAGTTGCGTGCGGATTGCACGCATTTAGGTGAAAGGTAGATAGGGTTTTGTCAATCCTCTCTGCATCGTGATTACTTTACCACAAAGCTGAAGATTTGTACAAATTCTGTGCAAAGCAGAGTTGTACTCCCCCACGGTCTTATAGTCAGCAAAACGTAGTCGAGTCCATTCCTGCTCTGCCCGGGGCAGGATGGTGTACTTCAGTTTCTCGAACCGCTTCTTCAGGGCGGTCCATAAAGCCAGTGCGCTTTTCTCTGCCATATACTCATTCTTGAGAGTTAGACAAAGATGATGTCGAGGAAATGAAGTGCGATCATTTTCCTCGCAGTTGGAGCGACATCACGCAAGGCGCCGAGTCAATAGCGAGACGAGCTTCTTGGCTCCCGTACAATCTCGACATCGATGCCCAAGTCAAATAATTACAGCCATCTTGGGCGGCTCCTCGAACTCCCGGTTCGTAATTCCAGTCATCTGCATATTCATGCAAGGGATGCATAAGATTACTGCTGGTAATGTACATAAAAGGTTGCAAGAATTCCCATAATATTCCCGTATTTTTCTACGCATTTTTCAAGATTTCTTGCTATATTCGGTGATTAAAAGCAATATAAATGATTACAAATAATCAAAACGATAAATCTGAAAATAAATTGCATAGAAATAACAATAGCAAGAATAAATATGCTTCAAATTTCAAAAATATGCAAAAATTCAGTTCAGAGGCCTTTTCTGTTTGGAAAAGTTACTTTTTACGAAAGCGCAAGTTTCGAGGGTTAAAGCGAAATCTCAGTTACGAGAAAATTTGCGTAAATTTCATACTTTCCGAGGTTTTCTGCAAATTGTGAATTTCTATTTTCCTCCCCTTCCTTTTTTTTTTCTTTTCACGCCCCTTTTAAAGTCGGGCCGCTCCTTCTTGGCGTTTTCTTTTCTATCGGGCCGTTGGCCTTTCGGCTTGCGTTGGCCCATGGCCTTTCGGCCTACTTGGCCTGCCCCGGTGGAACAAAGCCAGGAGCTAGGTTTTCCTAGCTCCTGTGCCATAGTGGCGCGGCCCCAAACCGGCGCCTCCGTGCGTGGCGGCGGCCAAGGCGAACTCACACCGCGCGCGGTGGTTGGCGATGGCGGCCGGGCCGGGTTCAAGCGTTGGCGGCAGCGCTACATGGCGCGTGGGTGCCGGCGGCGGCGCGCGGAGGCGTTCGGCCGGAGCTTCATGCGTGGCTCCGGCGGGGCGAGGCGGTGCTTCAAACCGACGAGGCGAGCGGGAGTGGTTGGGGTTTGCGAGGCGTCCGGCGGCTCCAAGCCACGTGGCTCCGGCAGCGTCGTGCAAGGTGGCTACGGGCCGGCGGCGGGCGCGTGGGACCGGCGGGTGCACGCGCGGCAGGGCGGCGGAAGCCGCTATGGCGGAAGCCGCCGCGGCGCGAGTCAAGGCGGCAATGGCGGCGTCGGCGCGCCGGGACGCGACGATTCCTCCTTTTTTACTCCTCCCCCTTTTTCTTTCTTCGGCGCTGCTCGGCGGCTGCGGGCCGTCGGGAGCGGCGTTGTTACTGCAGGAGGTGGTCGTGCAGGGGCCGGAGTTGGCGTCGTGCGGGAAGACGGTTGGCCGGATGCTTCTAGCACGGCGTGTTCGGCTACAGGCCGGCAGCGGCGCCTGCAGGGCGCGGGGAAAGGGGGGTCCTTGCGACCTTCAAGGTGGCGGCGGCGCCTGCAGGGCGCGGGGTGCGGCCTTCAAGGCGGCGATGGCGGCGGCGACGGCGCCTACGGGGCGCGGGGGGTTACTGTTCATCAATGATTGTATGCAATGCCATGCGATGTAAAACAATGCAATCAACATCTGTTCTTTTATGCAACCTCCGATCGGATTTTCCGGCGACTTCAAGTCACCTCGCGGTAGGTTAGAACGGATTTGCAATTTCAATCTACGGTACAATCGACATCCGCTCTTTCATGTAATCTGTCGATCGGCATTGTGCCGGCGACTTCAAATCGGCTCGCGACAGATTAGAGCAAATTTGCACCGTAGAAAACAAATCTAGAAAGCCAAATTTGCAGAATTGAAAGCAATCTAGAAAACGATTCAATATACGAGTGTCATTCATCGACGGTTACCTTTTCGATGCGAGGAGAGTCGATCGTGCTGATAACGTGTTGAGGAACCGTCGCTGGCGAGTCCAGTCCGAACGATTACCTCGTGTATAAAATCAAAAATCGTAAGAACGATGCAAGAACACAAGAACAACAATAGATGAAACACATGTATGAGAGGGGACTGCAGACTGCTCTTTATTGCTCTTTCAATAATGAATTGTGTACATAATTTGGGGGGGTCCCCTCTCCTATTTATAGTCTGATGATAGATGAGGTGTCCATCGGACCGGACTCTGGCGGGCCGGTTTCCTAATACGTTGGACTACAAGGTAATTGGACAATCTCCAAAAAAAAGGTGATTAGACAACAATCAAAGAGAAAAATGGACGGAAGAGAACTGTAAAATTAACTGGTCGCAGATCGAGTTTCAGCAACAAAAAAAGAGAGAGATTTGGTTGCAAACTAACTAGAGTACTAGACCACCAAATTTTCACTAGTGATATCTACAGAACGCATATCATTTGTGTCCGTATGCCATTGGTGGAGGCATTACGTTGTCATCCTATCCAACATTGGATGGATTCGAACAAGGAGAAAAGTGATGGTTGCAGAGGATTCGAATATACATTCATGGCGAGCTTTACGCAAAGCGGGGCAATGTGCGTGGGCTCCGGGTATATTTTCGTGGGTGGGGCGGTCGGCTCGACATGACTGCAGGAGCAGTCTGATTCCTGCGTCCCATCGCATCCTCCATCCAAAGAAGACAGCAAAAATATGAGATAAACACGAGAAATGATATCTCATGGATAGAAAATGTAGGAGGATACATGATCCAAGAGAGCGAGAGCGAGACGCCGAGCTGCCTTTCGCGCGTCAAAGAGCTTTAGCTTTGGAGAAGCATGGTCGTCAAGGATCAGTCAGTCGATCGCGCGAGCAGGTGGCTAGATTCTGTGTGGCGCTTTAATAATTGCCGGGTAGTAGAATGCACTTCGCTTTCGAAGCATGTAAATGCAGAATATTTTTTCCGTGTTTTTTGATTGTGCGGTGTAAGGGGACGTCCGAACGTGTCGGTAGTTTTCTGCACTTGTTTTCTTTTTTATTAAAAAGGTGCTTAAATCCCTTATTTCAATTAATAAAAGCAGCACCGTAACCATCAATTAACCATTGAGGATAGTTGCACACTTGCACGTGCCCAGTAACTTAAGCTGGATTACAGAGTCCATTTCCTTCAGAGTTGGGACAGAGACAGTGATGGCGTTTAATCGCTCCATGATGGTTTATTAGTGGATGGTCCAAAAGCAGTGGATGGTCCACTGTACGAGCAACACGTTCATAGCTAGGTAATGGAGTGATAGGCTCAAGAGCAGGCGGCAGAAGCAGTGGACGGTCCACAGGAAGCACATCAGGCGTACTGTGTGCAGACTGCAGAGTGCACTGGAGCTGCACGATTTGGCACACTCTCCCTGAAGAAACACGGTGCCATATATACCCAAAGTAGAGACACCGGAGAGATGCCAAGGTTGAAGATAGGGCCCGCGGATTTCGCCCAAAATCGCCGCTTATCACGTCTGCATTTTTGTTTCCTGGCTAGCGTTCCGTTTGCTAACGTAGCTATGGCTATGCCATGCCAAATTTTTCTTAGCTTTATGGTTTGTTTACTTGCCACCGGTCATCTTTTTTTTTTCCTAAAAAAATTGCCGTGCTTTTAGCATGGCACAAAATGTGCGGCACCTAACCAATCGAAGCCCTTACTCTTGTAATGGAACCGTGTGACTGCATGCGTAATGCGTTCGCACCGCTTGGCCGTGCAATCCTGTCTTCCGCGGACGACGACGCGCGGACAGACTCATCGCGTGCCAACAGGCCGCGTCGGCCGCGCGCTTGAACGCTCCCGCCGCATGCCAAGCCAAGCCGGCGAGCCCCCCGACGCCAAGTGTCGTGCGCCGAGAAATGCCACTGGCGCCAGTGGTCGAATTTTTGGCCGTATTAGCATTTTTTCATGTCGTATTTATGAGAATGATTGCTGCAGAAATTTTACGGCAGGCCCTCCCACCTTCCACACATCTCCTCCCGCATGGCCACCATACGGTGGCAGCGGCCGGCCGCCACATATCCCTCCACGATTAGGGTTTCAGCAATTAGAGTTTCGGCTGTGTTTGTAGGATTTTTAAAATATAACAAATAAGTTCAAAAAATTATAAAACTTATGTGAATGCTCCTCACATGGTGTACTTTCTTGTGTGATTTTTTCATAATTTTACTCGTTCTAATTTTATCTCGCAATTTCATTTAAGTGTATTGTTTTATACGAATTTGTAAATATAGAAAATGAGCTCCAAAAATTATGAATTTTGTTTTGAAGGCTCCTCATGTAGTGGACTTGATTGTGTAATATTTCGATAATTTTATATGTGTTATGGAATTGTCTCAAAAAATTAAGGATTTAGGTCACGAAAATTTGGATTTTATGTTTCAGAAATTAGGGTTTCATGAATTCGTGTGACTTGGAATGTATGAAAAAAAGATGCATTGCAACTCTATTGGAGATGCTGATATACAATATGACACAGGAATTTCATGTTACATTTGGATAATTTATTTTCACATCATCATGAAGTCCAATTTTTGTACTAGGCTTGGAGATTACAAATGTAATCGTGCTGATGAAATCTTTCGACCGAAAGTAAAGTGTGAGGCATGATAAGGTTTGGATCATTCATTTTCACATCGTCACGAAGTCCAATTCCCTATAAGAGAAGAGGAAATTTGTTTTTTAGTTGTTTTTAGTTTAAAAAAATTTGCAAGAGATTTCTTGGATTACGGTAAGGTTTTAATTTCGTAGAAAATATTAAGAACATGTGTTCTTTAGCATGTCTTGGCCTCCTATAAAACATGCACAAATATATAATATGCAGTCATTAGTTATTTAAGATTTGTTGATATTTCAAAGGAGCCCTTATTGTTTATTATTTACTATATCTTTTATTAAACAACGACAATGGACAACTTTTTGGAGATGTGCTTGTATATAAACATCCTAGGTTATATTTTTTGTGATATACATGTCTTGACAGCAAGGTATATTAGCGGTCTAGAGGAGTTTGTGGGATATTCCAAATATGTTATACTTTTCCCTACTTCTGAAAAACAATCTTTGGCCGATGAGATAGCCAATAGTGATTTTGATCGCGACATGTACTGGGTCTCAAGAAACCCAAAGGTCAGTTGACTGCTAATCGACCGAAGGTAAAGTACGAGACACGAAAACAGAACTACATTAGAGTCTGTAGACAGAAGCATGTTATACGTGGTCACATGGCATGATGGTTCCGCTAATTGCTTTAGTCATCCTCGCTACTACTACGGTACACTGCAACACAAGTATCCGGACTATATAAGTATACATGCCTTCAGGAGATAGGAATAACTTGGTGGGTAAGATGGGGACTACTACGGAATGCCACGACCTACTGCGTGGATCGGAGTCATTTGCCCATCCTTGCGAGCTCGGTGTTGTACTCGTCGTCGGCCGCCATTTCTCTCTTTTCTCGCGTTCCCTCTCGCGAGCCTTGCGCTCCCTGCGTCTGCACCCCTCGAGATGAGCTAGCATCTCCCGTCGGATACGCTCGCTATGCTCTTCGTCGTGGCACTCCTCCTCCCTCTTCTCGCAGTCCCTCTTGGCATCCCACTCCTCGCAGTCGAGATGCCACTGGTCACGTGGGTGGATCCTTTGGTCGATCCATTTGCGGTAGCCATATAGCGGATCCGGGGACTACGAGTTGACGGGAGAGGTTGTTAGTGCGTACTTTGAAAGAGAAATGGTAGGAGAACATACTGTAACTGGTCCTTACCATCTGCCGATAGTGGCCTGTGTCCCAACGGTGGCCGGGATAGTCACAAGAGTAGTTCACGTAACTCCAGTAACGCATGCCCAGGCTGAACCGCTCCTTGGACTTGAAGAACTTGCATGTGTCCCTGCACCAACAGGGGAGCGGTGTCCCCCCCCCTCAAGCGGGTGTTGTGGTGAATTCTCGGCTGGAATGTTCAGATAGGGGTTGTTGCTATGGGGGCGTCATTGCAGGGAGGTGCCCTCCTGACACGCTCCGTTTGTTCATCCCGGGCGCAGCACCTCTTGCAGTTCGCGGATCTCGTCCCATTAGTTCTCCATCTGAGCAAGATTGTGTTGAAGTCTTGATGCAGGAGAACCCGCAGTGGAAGGGATAGTACTTATATGCTGAGTCGGCCCTGCGTACGCGGCTGAATTGTAATTCAGTTGAATAAAATTCGCGTCCGCGAGGAGGAATCATGTGGTCTTGTCGTTCTGAAAAGTTAGCATCCTAGTGTGTTGTCTTATCGATCTGTAAAAGTGGCAGCGTGTGGCTTGACAGGGGTTGGTCTTTTCGATTTGAAAAGGTCGCAGGGCAGAATGTGGTCTTGTCAGTCTGAAAAGTAAGTATTGCAGCGTCGCAGTGTGTTGTCATATCGGTATGAAAAGGTGGGGGAGTAAGGCTAGAAATAGGGTGGTGTGGGGAGTCCCGATGCTAACTCCGTCGGGATTTTTTTAAAATTTGAGAGGTTCAATTAAGCGAACATTATTTTCATTAAGCTCTACCTACCATACTAAGCTACTTTGCAATGAAGTTGCAATATACATTTTAATACATAAAATTGACGACATTTGAAGCGTTACGACCATTACATGACACACGCGCGGGCTTATTGCAGTCGGGATGAAGGTGGACGAGGTATTATCACATGTTCTCCGATTAAATAGGACACTCTTTGTTAATTTATTAGTTCAATAGGACACACTGTATTGTACCACAGACTAGATAAGTTTGTACATAAACCAATTGAGAGAAATATGTGGCATGTAGATTATATAACGATGTACCGTAGCTTCCGACTCGTGTGCGTTTCGAAGGCTACGGTACATCATTATATGATCTGCATGCCACGTATTTTTCTCAGTTGATTCATGTATAATCTTATCTAGCATGTGGTACAATACAGTATTAAAGAATATCATCCACATTGAATCGATAAATTAACAAAGAATATCCTATGTATCATCTATGCAATGATGTCTGTAACTAGTCTCCGTGGAGCCATAGACACTACCCCTTCCATGATGTCTTAAGTTGAAGTCATCCATGTCCTGCGATTCCATGATGTAAGTTGAAGTCGTCATGTCATACTATTCCATTGAGTCGGAAGAGCCTTCCTCTTCCCCTTCCCCTTGTCGCAGAACTCCCCACGTCAGTGTCGTAAGTCGAAGTTGTTCATGTCCTGTGATTCCATGATGTAAGTGCATCGTACAGTGAAAAACGTAACAATGATGTAAATTCTGCTATTATAGAAGTTTCGTTGTAGATAGCAAACACAAGGCGGAGAAAATATTACATTACGACACTGAATGACGATCAGACGAGCTGGGTCTATAGGGGCAATCCTTCGTTGAGTGCCTTAGGGTTTTGCATATCCTACACTTGTTTGTGCGGCTAATACTGGTACATTGGTCGGCATCCATGTCGTTCCGAAAATTCCACGTCTGCCATTGTCCCTTCCCTGTTGTCTTGAAGGCCTTATTGGGGCCCCATTGCACCCTGTCCGGCCAACGATCCTTGTGGTTCATGTCCAAGCCATACGAGTGAAACTCTGCACTCCATGTACTGAATAGGTGATGCATGTCGTAGTAATCGGGGATGTACGACGTAGACATCTGCCGTATTTGCGCACACACCTTATACACGTGCGAGCATGGCTTGTGCAGGAGTTTCGACTTGTTGCATGTGCATGTCGCCACATCACCTATGGTGCATGTCTGTTTTCTTTCCCCCTGGGCATGACTGTTGACATATTTCTGCCGAAACGTCATCTCGTACTTCCTCCTGAGGCCGATCACCTTGATGTCATGCATTCGGGCCTTCTCCATCTTCTGGTCCATTTGCCTCTGCATGTTCTCGGACTATTGCTTGCCTTCCTCCATTTGTCGTTTGGCTGCGGTGGCTCTATTAACGAAATAACCAACAGTGTGAGTCCATGTCTCCTCGACGATCGCAGTGATAGGGATACACCGCACACCTTTGAGGATGCTGTTGTACACCTCAGACATGTTAGTCGTTATAATCCCGTATCTCGCACCGTTCGTGTCAAAGAGAAGGGACAATTTCTCCAATTCAGGAGCGTGACGATGAATACACTCCAACAACCCAACATTGCGGTCTGTGATAAGACATACGTTGCACCAGTCTCCCACCACCACCCTCTTCATGTTCGACAGGAATCACAGCTAATTGGGTGTGTTCTTGCTCTCCACAATAGCAAATGTTACTAGGAGAAGCTGGTCATTTGTGTCGGTCGCCACCGTAGTGAGAATGGTACCCTTGTACCTCCCTATGAGGAAAATGTCAAGCCCCAAATGGCCTAGGCGAAAGCCCAGAACACCTAGTCCAGTATGAAACAGTTGGACCCTCCATCAGTATCTTCACTCTTAAGCTTGTTTATGTACGTGCCAGTGTTTGATTCGGCAATCTGGTGAAGAATCTCGGCACAAGATTGTACTCCTCTTCGTTTGTCCGTACATGGACTCGATGACCTTCTACTTGACTCGTCGGATCTTGCTATAGCTGACTGGATAACCAACCAGATTGACGACTTCCGATATCAGACATGTCCACCGCAACTAGGTGCCTGATGAGGCTTGCCACATATGCGGAAGTCATGTTCCGATGCCATCACAGGGGCTCTCTAAGCTCACAAGTGTGGTTGATTAGCGCCTTGACCCTGAAGACCAAGCCAAAGATCTTCACTCATTGAGCGCTAATTTTGTCAGGGTAGCCTTCCATTATGCACTTCACTGCCTGCTTTCCTGGGTTGGACCAGTGCACTCGGTACACACGGCTGATAGATAAGACGTATCGTTCTATAGCTTGTTGCACGACCATCTTGCTAGAGAAGCGCTGCCCAACTAGGAGAGTGTTGGCATCAAACCCCTAGTAGGAGCCTTCTTCTTGTGGCAGTACAAGCGAACACATTGCGATATCATCAAGTCTCGATGTCACGTAAGGCACCTTCGATGACACAATTCCCTCGGTTGGACCACTGGCCTGGTGTGCGTCCTCATCACTACCATCCGAGCTCTGGTCAACGCCCTCATCGGACTCCAACCCGAGAGGCTGGTCCGGTAGATACTCGTGGCAGTCAATGCGGGTCGACCACCACAATTCTACCCCCTCATTTCATACAAAATTACACGTGAATCTTCCCTCCGAGGTAACACATTCTGTGCTGTCGTCTTCAGGCTCGGGCCGCGCTTGCCCACTTGTAGAGGTCCCGACATCATCAAGGTTTCCAGGTGCCCGGCGTACGAAATTCATGTACACCATCGGCCTTCCGTGAATGGTTGCCTCGGGATGGGAAGCAATGTGCATGTACTGGCTCCATACTATGCTTCTATTCACCTTGACGAGCTCCCACACGGCATTCGTGCAAGTGATTCCCTCGATCACAACTTTCTTCTTCGTTGCCTCCGTGACAAACTCCCTCCGGATGTAGCTTCGAAGCTCGTGAATATTCATCGCGTGCCCCTTCGCCCGGACTACCTTGTACTGGCATCTCGACAGGTCCAACCCATCTGGTCCGCCCCGTACACCATCGCCATAAAATACTAACAAGTTTTGCATGTTCGAAATTACCTAAAGCCACAACAACCCCATTCGTAGTACATATGTGTAATTAAATACGACAAATTGCATGCAAGTGATGGATGACATATGTGTAATTAAATACAAATAATTAATTAATTACCAAAAATTTTGAAAAATTATTGGTAATTAATTACTATCGTGCTTACCACTATTAAACCACATGTTCATTGTCCCTTAATTACTTACGACTAACTAATTTGCACTAAATGAGTTTATGCCTAACTAATTGCTACTGAACTAATCACGACTGATTAATTACTACTAAATAAATTACGAGTAGTTCATTTCCACTAATTTAATATGTTGGACTAATAACCATTAAACCAATTATAACTAATTTATTACTAATTTATTACCAGTAAACTAAGTAATTACCACTGAACTCACTAATTATCATGAATTAATTACCTCTAAACTAACTAATTACGACTGATTAATTACCACTAATTAAATTACTAGTACTTCATTTCTACTAATTTAATATGATGTAATAATGACTAGTAAACTAATTACGACTAATTAATTACCACTAAACTAACTAATTACTACTCATTAATTATCACTAAATTAACTAATTACGATTAATTAATTACAACTAAACTAACTAATTACGACAAGGTGACCAAGACTAATTAATTATGACTATAGTAATAACGACAAAAACATCTGGTAAATTACCTGCCCTTCGGGGGAAAACAATAAAAAAAGGCCAAGCGATGAGCGATGAGAAGCAAACAAATACTTAATCTCCCAAAGAAAATAATTATGTTACGTTCTCTGAATTCTTAGCGACGAGCGCCAAAACAAGAATCGAAACGCAATTGAGATGAGCGAAGAGCGACTGCGAGAGTTCGGTATTTAAAACCGAGCGAAGGAGGAGCCGCGGCGTTGGCGTTTGGAATTCTGGAAGCGTTGGCGCCGAGAATTCTAAATGAGGCGACAGATGTGCAGAGGAGGGAGGACGGGCGGTGCGAAAGGTGGCCACCGTGTGGTTTTTTGTTTCTCCGCAGAACCGGACAGGTGCATGACGGGAGGGGAGGATCGTGCGTGCGGGAGAGGGAGGGGAGGGCGCGTGGTGGCGGCAAGCCACCACCGCCGCATGGCCGTGCGGCAGACCACCCACTGCATGGTAGCCGTGTGGCAGGAGGCCACGTGGCGGGCTTGCCGCACGGTGGCCATACGGTAGGTGGTTTTTTTTTACAAAAAAATATGAGGACGACCATTCTTATAAATACGGGAAAGAAATGAGCCAATACAGCTAAAAATTCGCTAGTGGCCATGGCGGATCACACCGAAAAATACCCATACGTACAAGCTAGCAGGCTTCGAATTAATCCACTGTTTCCTAGACTAGCTCACAAATGGGGCGTGTCTTTTACTATTTTCTATGTCCGAACTTGGCTTTGTACCTGTAGGGTGTAGTACGTGTAACATGTTACCGAACAAGAAGTGGCAATATTCATGTTACCGACTATTTTTTTTTAAGATAACGAAAGTATAACTTCTAATCTCTGCATCAATTAGAGATGTATGCAACCATTACACCACCAAGAGGTGATGATGGGTTAGTTTCCGTAGCGGTGCCTCCAAGAAAGGATACGACTCACGTCGTCGTCGTCGGATCCAACCAGTGAAGGTCGGATCAGGTGTTTTCACTCCGGAGCTCAGGTACCGATTCTCCAAAGCAATACCTTCAAGAAGGTAACGCCGCTCAGGTCGACGTCGTTGACAGATCTAACCAGCGAAGGCCAGATCAAGAGTTTTCACCCCGGATCGAAGGTACCAGCGCTCCAAGACCACGCCACAATACGACCTCGTTGTTGGATCTAACCAATGAAGACCAGGTCGTCAAGACGATGTCCGCAACATTCCTAATGGTCAACCGCCGCCAGTACCAAAGGAAGGCGACGTCCACCGCAGCCCTCGCGTCGTCCGGTTAACAATCGTCCACCGGGGAGGAGTCGAGCGCCGCACAAGCCACCGCCACCAAGCCGTCACGATCTCTACCAACTGCGCCAAAACTGGATCTGCACCACGCCACCTCCGTCGTCATACCATCGACGAAGCCGTGCCACCGGAAGAAGCCGACGGAGAATGGCCCCAGATCCAACTCCGACGAAAGTCCACACCGTTGAAAATCGGCGGACAGACGTTAGGCGTCAAGAGTACGATACAGATCAAGCGCCGCCACCGAGAAGAAGAAGTCCTGCCGCAGCCGTTGGCCGGCCGGTGGCCACTGACGATGGTGGCGATGATGAAAGGAGGGGTTTGTTTGGTGCCAACTAGGGGTTTTTTAGGAGAGAGCCGCCCAATCCCTTCTACAGATGGATAGATCTTGAGAGCGCCCACGGAGCGGACGACTTCACCCACAGATACTACGACGAATGATTTGTTACCGACTACTACTAGTAAGTTTGCTTGGATTCAATGATCCATATCGTACGTAGCCACAGATGGATGCGCTTGGAGCAAGCGACCACGCCAACAGCACTCCCGTCCGTGAATTAAATTGCTCCGTGTCGTGACTGCACCGGCCGGCATCGATCATGCCCAAACTTCAGCGGAGGAATTAAATAAGCAAACAGTGTCTCTGATCCTCTTGTGGTCTCCCTGAGACGCCCGATCACAGCTGTGTGGTCCAGATTGAGTAGGTGAATTGTCTTGGGATCACTATTTCACATGTGGTCCGGTCCTTATTCGCTGTTGCCGTTTCCACCTTCCCGATTTGGATAGCGGATAAGATTCGCGATCATGGGCCGCTCGATCCACGCTGTGCGGTCGATAACCGTTTTTACTTTTTTTTTTAAGTACACCTCACACACACACCGTACATACACCCACATGTTGTTCTTAACACACGCTTAATATAAAGCGGAAGTTGAACTCTACAGAACGCAGATACATGTTTTAACCACTGAACATAAACATACTACCATACCATGTATGCGTATACAATTCTTAAAAGAATATAACCCTGGTGACCCCAAACAGGATTTTTGGGCCACAAAATCAAAATGGGCCGACGCAGTGGTGCTGAAGCTTTTTCGGTGCGGTGCTGGGCCACGGCCACTCGGACCGTTTTTGCCTCCGCGCACGCGGCGTGCAAGGGCAAAACAGGCTCTCACCCTCTCATTTCCGCTCGGGCCTGTACCGAGGCCGGCGCCATCTGTGCTGCTCCCTCGCTTCGGTTGCCGGCCTCTGCAGACGCGCACGGCGCACCGCGTGCCTGGGAAACCCATATTTCGGCCTGCTCCACTATGCAAAAACACTACTGTGCCATAAGAATTTGGTGTGTGCAGGCCGTTCTTCGTTGCCATGCCCCGCGGATAGAAGGGTCTGAAGGCGAACCGAGCCTACATCCTTTCCTGGACATGTCCGGCTAAGAATTATCGGAGCCTAAATTTGCAATTTAGAATCTTCTGTATTCGTAGCATTAGTTTCTGAATCAATAGCTAGTGTCTACAGTTATATCATTAAATATCAATCACATATCACAAATATATGAAGCCATCTCAAATCTTCAGGCTTCAACTCATCTTTTTATTCCACTCACAAATTATTTTATGAAAAATAAAAGCTAATTCAAGTAAGTTCTCGTTATCGCCCATGACCGTGGACACAACTATCTAGATAGTTTTTACACTCTGCAGAATTCACACACTTTACCTACAAGAGACAATCAATTTATAATGTCATTGACACACTTCTATAGGTGTGTGACTAAGTTAATTATCACAAAAACTTTAAAATTCCCCATCTCAACGCAACCCTACCCGCTAAGGTTTCCACCTCCTTGAGCCGTGCTCCCGGGAGGGCCCCTCTTGCGTCGTGTGGCTTTTCTGTGGCTTTTACCCATACCCATGCCACACACTCACCAATGAAAAATCCACACTGAGACGAACAAATTAGTTAGTCAGGTTGTACCCATTATGAACTTATGGTTGCATTGTTTTTACACGAGAGGGTGTACAAGAACTCGGTCATTTATTGACTTAGGCGGTACTTTCACATACCCACTCTGGCGTGCTCTTCCTAGCACCCGCCACGTTTTTCAACCGCCCAAGTCAAAATCTATTTTTGTTTTTTTTTTTGTTTTGAAATACTTTTCTAGTCAACATATTAGCTAGGCTTCAACCTCGACTGCCCAAATTCAATTTCAAGTTTTAAATGATGTCAGAACAAATCATTGCCCGCATACCAATGTACCTAAGTAAGGCTAAACACGACACTTAGGTACGAATTTAGTAGCTAGTATGTATACTATTAGTTTAAGGTGACAAAGGATGGTGTCCAAGTTCAAAAATTGAAAGTTTATATGCAATTATCATTAAGATAGTAGCTATGAGCTGAATCAATGTACTTGTATAAATCATAGCAATACAATTTTATAATTTAAATCAAAATATATTTTACATTTAAAAGTAGGTGCGACATGATCAAAGTGTTGACTCGTCTTGCTCAATATTCTGATAACATTGGTCTTGTTTTTGCTCTTGCTTGAACTGTTGCTTCGTCATGGCTTTAAATTCTAGTTACACGGAATACGATCAAACCCAAGAATGTCTGAAAGATAACCAAATGAAATCTAATAAATCCAAATGCAAGTAATAAATGAAACACTTTAATAAAAGTCAATCAACCCAAGAGTGTGCAAAGCAGGAAATACTTTAAACGAAACAAAGTATATCTAACGATATCTTGAAAGAATGAAGTACTCTAGATGAAACTAATCATACTTAGTAGAGTTGATAAAGGAAATACTTCAGACGAAGTATATCCAAAGGAAGTTGATGAAGAAAATACTGCAAATAAAGTATATCCAAAAGAAATTGATGAAGAAAATACTCTAGACGTAATGAAGTATATCTAGTGATAATTGGAATGAAAGAAATACTTCAGATCAAAGTAGATAAATCCAAACTGTATTCGTCTAGTCTAGTGGTGGGGTTTTGGGTTGATAGTTGAACTTAGGGTTAGGTAACCGCTTGATCCGGAGTGAGGGGGAGAGGGATCGAGCTCTCGGAAAGTCCACTCGTACAAGGAGTTAGGACTCCAACGGGAGGAAGAGAATATTCATAGGAATATTCTACATCAGTTACCTAGATGGAAGAGATCATCCGGTTAGATAGGATTCTTTGATCCACCCTCAGACCACGAATTGTCCTTTTACCAGGAGTGGATAACGATGGATGATAGCTAGAGTCTATATGATGTTGTTTAGTGGTTAAACTACTATCATCCATTTGGGAACACACCATCGCTACTCACACACGACGTCTAGTTGTTCTAATGATTTTTTAGTTATAATTTTCTATTTATTGATGAAGTTCCATGATAGTTAGGTAAGATCTAAGCATAAGTTCACGATTCGTACTGGGTAAACATAAGTCTCGCCGACACATGTGATCTAGTGTACTTAATGATTTCTTTTATTATTTTATATTTAGCGAGTAAGTTTCATGAGCCTTACCTAGAACTTTCAAGTGTTGGCTAGACATCAACCTTATGTCTTTAGTGGTGTCTGCAGTTTTGGGTTTCATATTTGAGATGATCTTTACTTAATCATGCTACTTGCGTGGCTTGGCATATACTAAAGTAACATATTACACTAGATTAGTCCTTAGTTCCAGCACCTGCTAAAGACTACTTGTAGTTAAGTAGATAAATATGATACAAGGTCTATGGACCCTTATCTACTATGCCTTGTTTAGCGACCAACTCTATCATCGTGATTAATACTAATAGCATGAAGCGGGGTAGTAGTTGCTGCTACCCGTCACGACTACCTAGTTTAATGACTATGCCTAACTTAATCACTGTCGAATTGTCTAACCAGAGTGGTCACTTTACCTATGTGACAATTTGATAAGAGTCTACTTGTAAGTGTATGTTGCTATAATATACTATTTTACTAGTGGGTGTACAAGTCATTGATGCATTGTTTATCATTATTATAACAATGGCCTAGGGCCTACTAGTCATTTGGGTCATGTGTGTATGTATATGCCTAAATATGACTATATCACCTTAGGTTCTAACTTTTTGAATTGGTCACTTTAGTTTTATATTTTAGTTAGTTTACCTACTATGTAATCTCTACTTAAAGGTCTAACTCAGTGCTTGTTAAGATATTCACAAGGTTAATGATTTTAGCTTCTGGTTTTAGGTAAAACCTAGTTATGTGTAAGGCACACTCGCCGAATCATGTTTTAATTTAGTTGTGCCGGTTGAATGAGCTACCTCTCAACTCAGTCATTGTTAATGACCAAGTTTGAATAAATACGAATGAATTCAAATTGTTTTCAAAAATGCAAAGGAACTCCAAATTGGATGTTTTCTGGTTGATTGGGTAGGGTTTGATTTTAGATAAATTTAGAAACAAGAATCGTACAATTTGTATTTAAAACGAGATAGAACGGACTCTCTGAAGTTTTAAATTCCTGAAATAAACAGAGGAGAGACTCCTCTCGCTGACACGGGGCTAGCGGGTTTTCTTTTTGTTTATTTTTCATTCGAAAAATGCTCTAGTGGTAGACAGTGGGACCCTTGCTATTTTAATTTCTTTCCGATTTATTTTTCCAATTGGAATCCACTGTAGCCATTGACAAGTGGGACCCAACCAGTGCGGACTCGGTCCAAGGGAATAGTGCATAGACCGAGGGCCCACAGGTCATTGAGGCTTACATACTAGGTCCACGCTACCCTTTTAAAGGAGTAAGACCCACGTGTCATAGACTTAGTCTTTATTTTAACTTATAATTACATCTTACTAATTGTACTAGGGCCACATGTCATGTCATACTATATTAACGCTAACCAACCCTTTCCTTAACAACGTCATTACGGTTAATGATGGAGCAACAGTGCTTCTCCCCAACTCGCAGTGGAACAGGGGAGACGCCCCAGAGCTTCTCAGGTTGCGCTCGTCGCCAGCGAGCCAGGCCTCGGGAGGAACCCGGGAGACCCAAAACGGGACCCCGCAGCTCGTGCAACTCCACTGGTGCCGACGGCGAGGGTCACGACGGCCTGTAATGTCGGCGCGGCTACACTAAGCGGCCGCGGCATTCGGGTCCACGACGATCAGGTTAGCCGACAGCTAAATTCACAGAACGTCGCGGGCATAACCATCTACAGGGCGCGGGGAACATACCGGTGTGGACAGTGTGGTCGGGGATGGCCGGGCTAGGGTTGACGACGATGACCCGAGGCGACGCGACGAACTCCACGTGGCGGCGGCAACCAAGGGGACGATCATCCTCGTTATCCACAAGGAAAGTTCGAGGATGATGATGAGGTGCTCGAGGCGAGAACAATCGGGGAGGGACTCACCGAGCTAGGTGCAGCGGTGGGAAGGGCAAATTCGGCCGAAAATGGGGAAGACAAAGGCGCGGTTGATCACCTGTGGGCAAAGGGAGAAATTGGATGAGGGGAACGAAGCTTCGTGCCCCGGAAGGCCGGAACACACGCTGACGCGCATGGGGAGGGAAGGGGCTCACCGAGATGGCAACACGGTGAGGATGGTGTTGACGGTTTTGGCGGCCAGAAAACAGAGGATCCGCGCGCTCATGCTCCTTGGGCTTGGTGGAGAAGAGAAGGGAAGGGGAAAGCAGAGGGGGGTGCGATGGAGGCTCGGGTTGGCCTCTTATAGGCAGGAGGGGGATTGGGGAGCCGGTGGCGGGGTGTGGAGTGGAGTGACGGGTCGATGTGGGAATAGCGCCGTGGAGCGACGGGTTGGCGGTCAACCTTCTACCGTGGCGCGTGACGGCGTGACGTAGGGTACAAGAGGGGGAAGTGTACCTGCGGTATAGAGGCCAGGAGGGGCAGGTGCCATGGTGGGAGAAGGAGGACGGGGTAGGTGGGAGGTGTGTGCGGCTCTGGTGTGGCGGGCGCAGAGAAGGAGGGGGGGTGGTTGGTGCTGGGCCGGGCGTGGGCCGAAGCCAAGGAGAATGAGGGAGGAGAAGCTGGGCCGGGAAGGAACAAGGGAAAATGAAAAAAAAAAAAAAAGAGAAAATGAAAAAAGATGAGAAGAAGTGAGGTCTCATTTTCATTTATTTTTCTTTTCTTTTTAAATTCAATTTCTTGATCTGCCGATTGTATTCGGATTTTAAATTTCTACTTATTTTCAGGTTTTACCGATTTAAATTAGATTTGTATTTCGCTAACTTATCTCTTGAAACTCATACCTAGATGGTTATCTCCAAAACAAAATCCGAGAACTCGAATATCAACAAGATGTATTAAAAAGTTTTAATTTTTTTATATTTTTACACATTTGAACTGAAAGCAATTTTTAAGGTGTTACACGAGTCTACGATAGTAACGATACGACCGTCTTTTATCATCTAGGAGGTGACAGATTTGAGCAAATGTTGTTTTGTCTGCAGGGACGACGAGGCCCAGACGCCGACGTGGCTCCGGCCCTGTAACGGAGCGAGAGATTTTTTTACTGATCAGTGCTTAATGTGAAGCGTCACAAGTCATTGGTCTCCTGTACCTATTGTAACTTGTAAATTTAGGCATTATTCCTCTTCATGCGATTTGCCAATTTGTTTTCTTTGATTAAATGTATGAAATGAAAACAGGCAATATTTGGCGTCTAAATCATTCTGTTTTTTTTTGTTTCATACTGGTTAAGAATTGGGAACAGAATGAAACGCAGAGGCAAAAACGGCAGATCGCAGAAAAATAAGGTGCCAAACGAAAAATGATGTCATAGAATTACAATTTTGTGGTGACTATCCGAACCAAGGATCAAAGAACCGTTACCGGGCAAAATCCCGCTCGGGGCCCGGTAACGGTTATCGGCCGGTAATCGGGAAAACCGGGGGAAAAACCGGTCAAATTTCATCAAACGCAATTTGAATTCAAATTTGGCCGAACCGGTAACCGGCCGGGAACCGGGAAAAAAACCGGAAAAAACCGGTGAAACCGGAAATGGAGGAAAATTGTTTAATACCTATTGTAGAGTGTTTAATGAAGTAGCAATTGCAAAGAAAACCTTCCTAGCTTCACTCTCTGGCGTAGCTCTCTCCTCCCGAAGGACTCAGCAGCATCTAAAATAAGAAAAACATAAGATAATGGTAATAACTAATGAATAATAACTTGACTAGCATACTAAAAACAATATAAACAATTATGGTGTAGGAAACTAGCAATTCATACCAATACATTGTCGAGAAGCGCGAAGGTTGTGTAATATACTCATTATTATCAATGAGTATAAGTCCGCTATATTGAGCAAAGTGGGCTTTGTATTGATCCCTAGTGTATGTTTCATGGGCATATTGTAGCCAAGGAGGGGGACAAGAGAGGGACATCCAGCTGCAGCCTGCAGGGAATGATCACATGCATTGGGGCAGGCAAAACCGCTCAAGAGGGAATCCAATGCATTGGGGGCCGGTTTCATTCAACTCTCAGCCAACAGCAAGAGGAGGGTAGGGGGGAGGGAATCCCATACGAAGAAACAGCCTAAACAAGTCAAAAGAGCAAAAGCAAATTTCAAATTTTTTCGATCGTTTTTTTTTTTACCGCTACCCCACCGGGATCCGGTTACCAGCCGGTAACCGGTGGTTACCGGCTAGGTTTTTTTTACCATGATCCGAACTCATGATTGATGCTAAAGCTGAATGACAGAATCATCCTAAATCATTTTACCAATCGGGTACAAACCAGTAATGTCATTTCTCCACCCAAAAAAAGTAAGCCTTGTTTACACAAGAATAGACTACAGTATGGCTATAATGTAGAGGACGAAAAAAAAAGGATTAAATACTAGTTTTGTTTATTGACTCCAAAGAAAAGACAGAACCAGGGCGAGTGTCTGATACTGTCGGATGTGATGTTAATATGTACAGGACCCAGATGTGGAGGCACACCAGGTACACCAAGGCCCAAACTTGTGCCTTTAGATTCCGCCTCAAGAAGATATGGCCAGCCGAGAAGATGGAATCGAGTTGTTGGATTGCCGATCCCAGTTGCTGCTGTCCAGTCCGTATCCTGTCGCGCAGCCTTGGCGAATATGATTCTTGCCATGTACCGGCTTCAATATCTATCTTTGATGACGAGCTCGAAGAAGCCAATGATGAGGCATTATTGTCAAGCAATCTAGAAATTGCCTGTACACGATGATGGACAATGTTAGTCCCCTTGTATGCACTTTTAATTGAGTAAATTGATTACTAATCTTCTCTCTCTAAAAAAAGACTTGACTATACCAATATATTTTTTTCTCTAAATAATCTAGTTTTTATTCCGAAATACAGAAATAATACTATCTTTTTAAATTTTACAGGAATAATTATCTATCGCTCAACCGTTGGACTACTAGCCCAAGTAGCTCAACGGTTGAGCGATTTAATCCAAATAGCTCAACCGTTGAGCGACTTGGACACTTGTCGCTTAAAGGTTGGTGCTAGTGTACAGATTGCTCAGCTAACAGGGCATGCATTGTACATCATTAGGCGACAAGTGTTCTAGTTGCTCAACGGTTGAGCAACTTGGGTTAGTCGTCCAACGGTTGAACGACAGATGATTATTTCTGTAAAACGAAAAAAAAATAGTATTATTTCTGTATTTCAGAATAAAAATTAGGTTATTTAGAAGAAAAAAAATTCATATATTTTCTATGCTGACTTGAATACAGTGGGTTTATATGTACAAACCTCAATTCTCAGTAACAAAGCTGCCTTCTCTGAAGATAGGGACTCGACCTGGAAAAGAAACATCCGAACCTCGTTACTTAGTAAGCAAACAGCACATTGTAGCAAAGAGATAGCAACAGCTGGTTTCTCCATGCAGACAGTGCATTTTACTATCAGATGGCAACTATTTTTTTATGCTAAAGAATCCTTTATTATTCGCCACAGGGAATTGGCAACTAGCTCCATGAATAGTACCAATGAAGGGGGAAATGCCATTTCATTTTCAGCAGTACTCCCTCCGTTCTTTTTTACTTGACACAATTGATTTTTTACGGTCAAACTTTCTAAAGTTTGACCGCCAATAAGTTTAAAACTATTTAAATTGGCTATATGAAAATTATATCATTAGAATTGTCGTTGAAAATATTTTCATAATATTATAATTTTATTAGTACATCTTAATGTAAAAATTATAAAAAGTTGTGATCAAAATCACATCTCGAAGACCGTAAAAAGTCAATTGTGTCAAGTAAAAAAGAACGGAGGGAGTAGAAAAGAAGGCTATCCAAATTTTATCCGAGCAAGATCAGTCAGGCATGTTTTCGCAGCAAAGAGCAAATTCAGATTAAAAAAAGGCACGTCCAAAGACATGCTGTAAAAGTAAAACATAAATGTTTTTCAATCGCACGCCAGGAATTTAACAGAGGATGTGCTTTACAAGTGGACACATATAAGGAACTAACCTGCATTTGTTTTTGAATCAACCGATCAGTGAGTTGATCAAGCCTCTTCTTGAGTTCAATTTCCACCTCTGTAGGATGCACCATGTCTCTTCTTGTCAGGTCAATGTTTTCTTCAATCTTCCTTGCCTATGGATTAAAAAAAAGTGATCCCGTTGGTTAATTGTACTACTTTCTGTAGAAAAGAATGTAAATACTACTCACAAATGACCCTCAGCCTAACATCACGGGATACGAAGAATAAAATAATCCAAGGTATCACAACACATGCGCAATTAATTTCATAGAAAAAAGTAGACAGCACGGATGCCTTACTTTCCAGCTTATATGCTATTTCCCTGTCCCTTTTATCAATGATCTAACCATAACAAACATATGTGCAATAATGAAACAACATAAAGGTCATTGAGCTATGTGTCCAAAACCAGATCAAATGGGACTTCAAAACAGTGAGCTAGTTGGGGCCAAGGATCAAAGAATAGTTACCGGGCAAAATCCCGCTCGGGGCCCGGTAACGGTTCCCGGCCGGTAACCGGAAAAACCGGCTAAAAACCGGACAAAATTTAGCAAACAAAATTTGAATACGAATTTCCCCCGGCCGGTAACCGACAGTAACCGGAAAAAACCGGTAAAACCGGAAAACAAAGAAAATTAGTAATTAGCAATTTTAGATTTTCAAGCCATGGTAAAATCGAAGAGTTAACATTTCAAGCCATGGTAAAATCGAACCTAAGAGGTGTATTATGCAATAAAAAATCCAAAAATCAAATTTGAAATTTCCCGGCCGGTTACTGTTCATCCGGACCCCGGCCGGTTACTGTTCATCCGGACCCCGGCCGGTAGCCGGTTACCGGCCGGGAATTTTTTCCCTGGTTGGGGCACCACCAGAAAGAATCCTGAACAATTTGATCTAAAGCACAGAACAATAATTGCCTAAAGCACTTTGCAGAAAGAGTCCTGGATCGACATACGAATTAACATAAATGAACCAATAATTAAGTTATACTCAGGAGAACCTACCTTGTCTTTCAAGTTGACAATCCTATCACATGTCAGAGCATACTCTGCGTCGGTAATTTCTTCTTCCAGCTTGAACCTTCTCAAGGATTCTATCTAGACAAAAGTTCAATGAAGTTACAAATAGTAAAGACAAGGAGAATTTTCCAAGTCAACCACATTACTAGAAAGTCTTAAGCAAGTATTATATCTGATGCATGGAATGTAAGGCCAATAACATCAAATGTAATTCGAATGCTTACTTCATCAACCAAAGGGACACTTGTCTTCTGTATCTTTGCTATCTTTCTCTTGTATTCTGCTCATGGAATGATAAAAAAAAAGTCACATACTGAAAAACAAGTGCTAATAGATGGTGAGAAATTCTCCAAAAAGAATGACATGTTATGCTCAAGTCAGTTCAACAAAACCAAAAATGAGTCAGCATAATACGTAATTTGCCTAATAATCAGAAACAATAGTGTTGAAATGTCACTACGAAGCTCAAAAGCAGAGGGCCTTGAAAAAGACATACAAATCATGATCAACTTACTATCTTGAATAAGAGTCTTTGAATCAACTTCCTCTCGAAGTTGCGCCACTTGATCAACCTAGTCAAAATACCAAGAATAGAACAATTTTGAAAAATCCACTTAACAATTAACATTCATAAATCATTTCATAACTCACGTAGCAACAATCAAGTATCAACTGGCCCAACTCATTGTTACTAGGGGTTATGGCAGTAGCCTTCCCCTAGCAAAAGGAGGCAAACAAAAGAACTTAAGTTGCATCTGTGGCTTTGTGTGTATGGCTGTAGAGCATGGTCATTCTAGACTACCCAATTCCAGAGTGTATCAATTATGTCTTCAAGTAATGGCAGCATTTAGGAAACCACCAAATGTTGTCATGTGTATTATACACAATCTAGGCACTAGCAAATGCTAGCATTCTCCTAATTTAAAAGGGAAGAATAAAATAAGCCAATGTTCAACTAGCCACTAACATTTATGGTTTGGCCCCGCATCTGACGTATTGTACACCAAGATTGTCTACATCTGCTCTTCATTCTTCTAAAAGCCTGAACACCAATCCACAAATCTTAAAAAATTTAGCAGTTCTTACATTGCCCATGCTTTATACATGTATTGGTGTTTCATGACAACCTTATCAGTCATAATGCATATATAAGTTGATAGCTGATTATATAACTAATCCCCAAACCACAAGTATGTGTTATAGAACATTCATCGGTATAATGTAGAATATGTTGATCACCCAATTATTGATTCATTGTACTGTTTGATCCAATTCATTATGAAAACTTTCCTGGCACATTGATTTAACAGTGTATTAAGCTATCAAGCACACAGCACTGTGCTAATGTGACTGTTTGAGCTGCCAAACGTAGCAAAATGTGGTGCACAGCATAACGGTACATATAGAGGAAGCGTGCTCATATCTAGCAATGTGGAATGTACTGCCCCCTTGACCAAGAAAGAACACTTCGAAACAAGTGGTACTGAGAGAAACTGGAAAACAAGTAATAACCTACACCTACACATTCAACAACTGACCTAAAGGACAAAGAGGAAGGGGGAGAGATAACATACTTGAACTTCCATATTCCATTGTTCCCTGGCAAGTGACTTTGCAAGCTCTGCATTCATAACCTGCAAAGATCTTCAGTAAGAGCATGGTTGAGACTTGAGGCAAATACTATTCTCTACCACAAAAGTCAAAAGGCTATATATTGCATTATCTGTAAAGCAGGACAGGAAGAATGCCTGAAGCAAAGTTCTAAAGAGTGGTGATACCTCAAGCTTAGCCAACCGTGCAAGGGCTTCCATTCTTGTGCTGTGATGTCGCTGTTTCTCCATCTCCACAGCTTCCATGGTTTCAATCATACTACTCTGCAACTCTGAAGCCTGAAAATTAAACATGAAAAGTGTTGAAACAAATAACGATAAAGAATCATCACTTTCTGGAAATCAATTTCACAAGATAACTTCTATAAGACAAAATAACAATGCTTTCACAGAACACTGAGCAGTCCAACTCTGCCTCACAAATGACAAGAAACAGTTGCAGGAACAGAGCATGGGAAGACAAGATAAGAACCAAAATGGACAGCACTAGTCACAAAATGTGCATCAAATTAGGCTTTTTTATATCATGCAAAAACTCTTTATCTATAAATAATATATGCAAAACAAAATAAACCAAGTCCCCCGATAAAAATAAAGCAATCCAATCAATGGATCATAGTATGAAAATAACAGTGCTATAAACTCAAAACAGTAATAGAATAATGATAGCAAGAGCAAAGTCAATAAACATGATTGGAATTGAGTCACCCTGATTTTAGTACATCAACTAGATTGTGTTGAATGCTAATTTTATTACCACATTCTGTGAAAAGGAAAAGGATAAGTAAAGGGTGCTCACTGACATGGTTGAGATCAGCATAAAGTTGCATAATCAACCAACCGTTCAAGCTGTGTCACTTGAATTCAAATGTTGGGTTCCTAGATGTTGCTTATCACAACGCAAACCCATCCAAGCTAAGCAGAATTAGGTCCCACAAGACAAGCATAATAGCATGTACTCCTGTACTAACCCAAATAATCTGTGAATCACTCACGTAGAGGTAACATTTATGCTAAGGTATTAGAACATTCTCTTTCAGTCCGCTCATTGAGTCACAGAAGAAATCTTCACATCACGAAATCTCTCAAACTACACAAGCAGAAGTGCAATCACCATGTAGTAGCCTCACCTCCTGCGCCTGTTCCTTCTCGCGCTCGGTGAGCAGCTTCTCTAGGCCGGCTTTCTCCCCTTCGAGCCTCGCCACGGCCTCCTCCCTCTCTGCGATCGCTCGTGCAGCCATTGCCGCGAGTCGTTCAGCCCTCCGCCGCCTCCTCTCCTCCTCCCTCCGCCTCTCCTCCTCCGAATCCTCCGAAACGTCGCTCCCCGACCCATCCGAATCCTCATCGCTCCCACTCCCACTCTCAGACCCGACTCCCTTCTCGTCCTTCCGATCCCCCTCCGCCTTGGCCTCGGCCACCCCCACAGGCCCATCACCCGCTCGATCCTGCGCCGCAAGAGCCGCCGCGGTGGAGGCGGAACGGCGCGGGGCGGCGGAAAGGAAAAGGGGAGGCGGAGGCGGGGAGGGGCGCTTCGCGGCGAGGTGGAGGCCGAGGAAGGGAGGCGGGGTTGCCGGAGGCTGCCTATGCGGGGGGCTGTCGAGGAGGGCATCGGGGGAGGGCTGGAGGGCGGCGAGGTCGGAGGCGGAGGGGGACTTGCCGAGTGACTCCGCCGCCTGCTGGTCGATCTGGAGAAGACGAGAGAAGAAGAGTTAGAGGAGCTGGAGTGAGGAGGAGTGGGGAAGGAGAGGAGGGAGCTTGCTTGGTGGAGGAGAGTTTCGGCGGCTTTGATCTTGGTGGAGATCCAGCCCGCCATGGCGCGGCGCGACGGCTGCGGCGGCGCGGCGAGCGGGGGCGGCGCGACGCGTGGGAATTGGAGGGAGGTCGACGATTTGATGGGTGGATTCGACGGCCTGCACAACCGCCGCGGGTGGCAACCGGCTACGGCAAGGGGTGCTTGGCTACCATAGTACTCCATTCGATGCGTTTGTTCACCGATGGATCAAACTTAGACGGCTGAGATGGAATATGGTTTATACGGTTTCACCCAGTGATACACAGGCAGCCCTGAGATGAAATGATAGAATCGTAAAAGTGAAAAATAAACTCTAAAAAATTGTAAAACCGCTTTGAGGATATTTTGAAAGTTATAGCCATACAAGTGTACAAATATGTTTAAAACGTGAGAATGTCGTGGAAATAATCTTGCAGAAATCCCTCATCCTAAACATGCATGGTCTTTTTACAGTGCTGAGCCATATGCATATAATTCAACGATTTGGATTGTTGATCATCACTTTCCTTTTATACCTAAACTAGCGGGGTGTCTCGAGCATTTGCGTGGCTATATATGTTTTGAAGTTTGTATAAATACTTCATAATATATTTACGTATCTTGTAGACTATTTAGACTTTTAAGATATCATAAAACATTGGAAACGACAGTAGAATCTTGAAAGAAATTACAACCTGAGAAACGTAATTGAAATATATGCTTTAATGGAAGAAAATCATTGAGTATAATAAGTTGTTTGAGTTCTTAGAAACTAACCACTCTTCATCATGCATAGATCATATAGTTGAGTGCTTATATTCTTACTCTATTAGTTTTTTTATAAATTGTATACATGCACATATACCTCTATTTAATCTCAAGCAATACATTGATTATATGTGCGGCAAATTATCTTATTAGTTTATATGGTATAATATATTAGAGTACTTGCTCATGCATATACCGATGCACCATATGCGACCTCAGGGGCGGATCCAGTATAGGGACATTGGTGTACAGATGTACACCCATTTTTTTTTGGAAAAAAAAAACCCAGTATTTATTAGGTATATATACTACTAAGTATACTTTAAATATGTATTTCAACTGTACATTGCATCCCGATCGCGATTCAGCCCGGCGCTATCCGTCCGCGCGCAGCCCACTCGGTCAAGCCAGCCCACACATCGCCACAGCCCACCCCCTTTTTCCTTGCTTCTTCCCCATTTCTTCTTTCTTTCTTCCATAGCTCCTCTCCTGGGATAGCTCCGGTCGGAGCTTGGCTCCTGCCGCCACCCTGCCGCCACCTGCTCCTAGCGCCGCCACTAGGCCCGCCGCCGCTCTCCCGGTGCTCTTGGCCCGCGCTGTCGCGCCTCCTGCCCCTGTGGTGCGCCAGTGCCACTGCGCCGCCCAAGGCTCGGCCCCGTAGTTGCCCGCAGCTCCTGCGCCGCCACCTCCGGTCGTCCCCTGGTCTGGCTCCGCTGGCCTCTCGGCCCGGGCCCCTGGCTCCCTCCTGCTGCCGGCGCCGCCGACCTGTGTCCTCTGCACCCAGCTCCCTCTGGTTCCTCCCCGCCTCCCTGTGTCCGCCCGCCGGCCCGGCTCCCTCACCACTCGTTGACCTGGCCACCAGCACCTCCCTCTAATTTCCCCCCTATTAACCCCTTCTCTATTACCAGTTCTTAATGTTTTCACTTATTTCACTTTTCTGATTTTAGTTCATGGATGCATCATGCATGGTGATAGCGAGGTATGGAGGCTGCTACCAAGGTTTATGAGGTACTCTACCCTCTATTCCTCCCTCAACTCCTCCCCTTGCTCTGCGATGGCTACTGATGAATGTTACTGCTACGGATGGCTCTTTGTGTGCATGCTGTGTTCGTAAGGAGGTTGGATGGTAGACTACCTGTGTTGGGAATGGTCGGTTGGGAATGGCAGCGGGGTGGTCGCCGTGCTCCTGGGTGCTTCTGGTCCTTGTTGGTCCTTGTCGTCTCGGCTTGGTTCGACCCTCAGATAATCTTCCCATACCCCATGGGGCAGGTCGGCGGCGCTTGCCTCCTGCGGCCGCTCCTCCTTCGCCGCCACCGCCGCCGTGATGGGGAACAGCCGAACAGGGGAAGGTCGGCACCGTCGACGCCGAAGTGGGGATGGATTGGACACCTCCCCAGATTGGCACAATGGCATTGATTTGCTCCTTAGTTGAGTTAGTTCAGTAGTTCTGATAAGACAATAAGTGGATGTGTATTGGCTATTTGGCTCATGGAAGATGGAATGGAATCAGATTGGCAGTTTGGCACTAAGGTGACTGAGCGTAAGAGTGTTACTTGTTAGCTTGTATGTATATATGTCAGTGGATCTGTGGATGTGCATTGGCTCATGCCTCATGGAATCAGATTAAGCATACAAAACTAAGGCATTGATCACTTGCATTTGTAACTCCGAACACCCATTCTCGAAATCCTGGATCCGCCACTGTGCGACCTACTTTGAACTTATCTTCTCTCACACGCCGGCTGCCCCACCAAATCATGTGGTTTATATCTCTTCTCGCTGTCACAGTTTTTTTTTCTTCAACCTCCAACAGTAAGTCCAAATCTTGATCGATCCTTCTTAGCTGCTACCCCTTCCAATACAGTACTTTACCACTAGTTATACGCTACTTCTCTCCAATTATTGCTTAATGCTAACCATTGCGACATCAACATGCGTACACATGCAACCGTCGCCGATCCCAGCTGGGGACACGCTCTCTCCGGTGACCCCGAGCATATTTCCTATGGCTGCACCATCTCTACTCCAAGTCTTCTGCTTCTCTGCCTCTGTACGTTCGCATTTCTATTCATACGGATGCATACATGTACATACGTATGCATGATGTTATACATATTCGACATCCTCTTCTCTCGTATCAGTCGCTTCTCTTCTTCGATATTGGTCAACACAACGTTGTGGCTTCCTCACTAACCGTGACGATATCCCATCTTCACTAATGTTAGCATGTCGATTTTAGTCGTTGTCTAACGATATGGGGAATCTTTTCGTCATTACCAGCAACAATGTGCTCCTCACCAGTGATGGCACGCTCCTAGCTACCTGATGGCCTCATGTCGTCCATAGCTCGTCTTCAATGCAAAGCTTCATCTTTTGTCTATCAGGGCTTCTCTATCATCGAGTTTTTTTTACCATTAACTTCTTCAACAACGCTGACACTCACACTTGTCACCGCGGCCCTTGGTTCCATCAACACTGAACTTTCTCTTCAATGGCTCCTATGAGCAGCATGATATTGTCCTCATCTCTGTCGTCGCCGCCTCGACTCTTCGCTTCCCTGTGGGTCAATGTCTTCTTGCCGGATAGATCGATGCCATTGCACTCTTTCGTGGTCTCCTCCAACACCATTCGTGCTATCCTCGTTATAACTTGTATTTTTAAGATCAAAATTTTAGTTATTTTCATTTTTTTTTCCATATAAAGCAACAATAGAAATACGTGACCATGAGAGCGAACGTGATGACTTCTTTTGTGTTTCCTTGGACATCGTTTGTGTCATCCTCCTTGTAACTTTTATTTTTATTCAATATTTCAGTAATTTTATTGGAGTTCGTATACAAATCAAATTGCTAAATTTATTTAATTTATTCAGACTTTTTATCATATGGGGATTTTATTTTGCAATACGTATGGAAATCAAATTGCAAATTTTCTTTTAGTTTTCATTTTGAATTTTAGTTCTATTTTATTGGATTTATATCTGAATCCAATTGCTAATTTTTTTTTAATTTTTATTCTGAATTACAATTAGTTAGGGATTTTACTTTGGAATTCATATTGAAATCAAATTGCTAATTTTATTTAATTTTTTATTCAGAATTTTATTTTTTGTTGTATTTCATATACTAATATAATTACTAATTATTTTTTTAATTTTATTCTCAATTATAATTATTGTAATTCGTATCGAAATCAAATTGTTATTTTATTTTATTTTATTTTAGTTTTATTCCAAATTTTATTTTTTTTGTTGGATTTCATACACAAATCTAATTTCCATTTTTTATTTTTATTCCAAATTATAATTATTTAGGGATTTTACTTAGAATTTCGTATGTAAATCAAATTGCTAATTTTATTTTATTTTTATTCTGAATTTCAGTTTTATTGTATCTGATATGGACTCTTTTACTTAGGAATTCGTATGGAAATCAAATTATTGATTTTAATTTATTTTTTATTCCGAATTTTAGTTTTATTTTACTTAATATGGACTCTTTCTTTTAATATAGATCATTATAATATGGACCCATCATGATTGACGATGTAGATATTTCTCTTTTTTTCACCGATTAATGTGAGAATCTCTTGCCCTCGAGAACGAACGTGGTGGCTTCTTTTGACTCTACGTTGCTACTAAAGGATATGTATGTTATTTCTTGTATATTCTTTTATGTTAGAAATATGTCACAGCTCATGGTAAACCAGTAAAAGACCGTGACTAGTCTTGGATTCATCATGAAGTCCAATTTTCACCCATGAATGTTCCACATATAAAAAAATTAGCGTAAAAAAGACAAGTAATTAATATTTTTTTAAAAAAAGATAAAACCCTATGAATATCCTCGCAAAAGCCCCAATTATAACAAACCAACTATTCACACTTGTTTATTATAATTTTTGTGCCTCGAAATCAAAAGACCACTCAAAATTTTCTTATAATTTACACGTCCTTTTGTTATGCCTAGCATCGTGTATCTTTGAGCATATGTAATATAAATCACACAAATAAAATCATATGTAATTTTATATGGTTTTTAGAAATAATACTTGGAATACAGTCTCCAATAAAAAACAGTGGCGGATTTATCTTAGAAACCCTTCGGGAACCAGACGCTCACCCACACAACCCCCTCCTCCCTCTTATAAATATGTTAGTCCGCTACCTACCACTGTAAAAAATTGCACGCCTTTAGCCCAGACGAACCCATGCAGATCACAAATCGAGGGGGCAAATAGAGAGAGTATCTCGGAAGGGTAAAAAGACAAGTCTAGGAAAGAGACATGTGGTTGCCGTTTTGGGAGCGTTGGCGCCACAACCCCGAGGGGCTGGGGATGTGAGGCCACACCCGATAGCGTGGGCACCACAGCCCCGAGGGCTGGAGATGTGAGGCCGCCCCCGACGGAAGAGTATCCTCTTACATTGGTATCGTGACATTGCGTAGCAGCCGTCAGATCAAAAACCGAATGATGAGAGCGCGATCTTCTACAGGAGCAAAATACTGTAGCGCACTGTAATAATTGTACTGTAGCAATTCTCCCTCGATGCGGGCAACTCCGGAGATGGCGGAGATGGAGCTCCACCACCATCGTCGTCGTTTCCTCCTTCGCCACCGTCGTCGTGGTCTCCTTCTCCTTCGCTTTGGACATCTTCGTCGCCGTCGCCGCAGCCACCATCACCTACTAATGAGGTTAAGGCAAGTTCCAACCAGTGGTTAACTTCTCCCCCATTCTTGTGCTATCTTGGGTGAAGTCTTTTCCCTAATCATGTTTGCTTTTACGACGATATTTGCGCTACCTAACTAGTGAACTGGTGGGTCCTTTTATATGTAAGGTTTCTTGATTTTTTTATGCGCCATGTTCTTTTGCGACTTTGGTGATCTTTTGGTCGAAGTGGGTGTATACTAGAACTAGAGTCGGGGTGCGAACGTAGGTGCTTGATTTTATTGGCTGATTTCTTTCGATTGGCCTCTTCTTATGGTTTTTGTATGGGTGCGACTAGCGCTCAGACGTACGGTCTAAGCGCTAGCACCGTACGCTATCCTGGTAACTGCAACATCCAAGACATTGGTTGCAACATCTCAAATCATCTAATGCAACAAAAAAATCCTATAGTTGCAACATGCAACATTTTTAGGGCACATACAACACCTGCAAACTCCATCGGTGTCACCCTCAATGACAATATCACGAGGGGGCACAGGAGGCGCCCGAGGGGCTCATTGGCGCCGCGAAGTGGAGCTCGGGCTCGGGATGGCCAAGGGGGCCATGGTCGCCGACGCCGTGAGGTGGAGGGACGGGGCCACGGGGGTGGCCGAGGGAGCTTGAGGGGGCGGGGTCGCTCGCGCCGTGAGGTGCAGGAACGGGGGTGGTCGAGGCAGAGCTCGGGAGTGGCCGAGGGGAGCCGGGTCGCCGATGCCGCGAGGTAGAGAGACGGGATCTCTGTGAGGCGGAGCTCGGGAGTGACCGAGACGGAGTTCGGGGGTGGCCGAGGCGGGGGACAGGGGTGCCCGAGGGGAGCAAGGTCGCCGGCGCCGCGAGGTGGAGAGACAGGGGAGCTCCACGAGGTGGAGCAGGGGCACCGGCGCCGCGAGGGGAGCTCCGCGAGGTGAAGCTCGGGAGTGGCCTAGGGAGGAGGATGGGGAAAATGGGGATTGAGTGGATGAGAAACACAGAGTGACGGGATAAAGTGAGAGTGATAGGACCAAGCAGCTTTGCACAGCAACGAGACCCAACGAGTCAGCTTTGTCCAACGACATGACCCAACGAGTCACTTTGCGCAACAACATGACACGACGAGTCTCCTCAGGGCCGCTGCCTCGCGGACGCGAATTTCCTTCATCCGAAATACAATTCAGCCACGTACGTAGGGCCAACTCGGCTTATAAGTAGTACCCCTTCCACGGCGGGTTCTCCTACATCAAGACTCCAACACAATCTAGCTCGGATGGAGAAGCAATGGGAAGAGATCCACGAACTCGCAAGGCGTGCTGGGGCCCTGGACAAACAAAGTGAGCGTGCAAGGAGGTCCCACAATGACGCCCCCCTCTCCCGTAGCAATAACCCCTACCAGAACGTCCCAACCGAACGTTCGCTACAGCACCCACTCGAGAGGGAGACGCCACCCCTCTGTTGGTGTAGGGACACATGCAAGTTCTTCAAATCCAAACAGTGGCTCAGCCTGGACATGTGTTACTGGGGTTGCGTGAACTACTCCTACGACTATCCCTACCACCGTTGGGACACGAGCCACTATCAACAACCAGTAAAGACTAGTTACAGTGTGTTCTCCTACAATTTCTCTTTCAAACCCTGCACTAACAACCTCTCCCATCTACCCGTAGTCTCCGGATCCGCTATGTGGCTACCGAAAGTGGATCAACCAAGGGATCCACCCACACGACCAGTGGACTCTCGACTACGAGGAGTTGGATGCCAAGAGGGACCGTGAGAGGAGGGAGGAGCGCCACGACGAAGAGCACAACGAGTGTATCCGGCGGGAGACGCAAGCTCATCTCGAGGCGTGCAGATGCAGGGAGCACGAGGCTCGTGAGAGGGAGCACGAGAAAAAGAGAGAAATTGCGGCTGAGGCTAAGGCTATCGACGAGGAGTACAATGTAGAGCTGGGCCGCAAGGGTAAATGGCCACGTTCCACGCAGTAGTCCGACCCTCTCCGTCCATATGTCCCATGTATTTCTAATTTCCTAAAGGCATACTTGTACCGTCCTTGATTCGTTAGCCTACGTGCCATGTAACCTCTTTGTCGGATCAACTGTCGTGTTATTATCGTTGCACCATTTCTCCAAAATTTTCCACCATGTATGAATTCCCTGGCGAGTTGCAATATCACTTATCTTCCTACTTACGAATCATTGATACATCAATTGTCCTCACAAAATTCTTCAGAAATTCACCGCACTACAACAATATACAACGATCACAAAATATTATTGTGAGGCTAACAGATTTTGTACCGTTTAGAATCTACAAAAATTACAAACACACCAACCAGTTTAGGGTTTAGGGTATTCATGTCGCTAGTTGAACTGGCGACAAGGAGTTGGACTGGTGACAGGGAGGGAACAAGGTCCCTGTCGACTAGCGACGGGACCTAGTTTTGTAATTTTTTGGGATGACTATTTATTTTTGTAATTTTCTTTTAAAATAATATTATTTTTCAAAAAAAAATCGTATAAAGTGCGTCCTAAGAACAGTGAAGCTAGCAATATGCAGCTCGTAGCTCTTGTAAATTGTCGGACCTGGGAGTAACACCCCTAAATCCTCTTTGCATTTATGAACTAGTCCCATGATTAGTAGCTAGTTCACACAGTAAACAGTTATGATAACATCCATAATTCACACAACTTTATTAATAATCAACAGAGTTTATTGCAAGCGAGGCTTATAGCCAACAATAAAGAACACAGCGGGAGACGAAGAAGACGTAGTGGAGTCTAGCTGATTTGCCACATGCAATCGACTGGGGTAGCGGCCTAGTCGTCACGATCCACACCTGTAGCGAAGTCCTTCTCCTTTGAAATTTGTTTGAGTGAAGTCCTTCTCCTTTGAAATTTGTTTGTATAAAGCAAGTATGAGCACAACTACCGTACTCGCAGGTTACACCCAGCAAGTAACATATTATAATGCTTGCAAGGATATATCAAAAGAAGGCTTATTGGTTGAATTTGCATAAAACAATGTTTTCTTTCAATACTTGTATTAAGTTCCAAAGCAGATATATTATAACTAAAATTTATTTTCTAAATTCTCAAGTTTTATAATCAGATAACATTCACGCAAGAATGGTAAAGGATACCCTCCTATCACATGGCTACCTGCCCAAATTCCCGATTAGATAGAAACCCAAAATCATTTGTCAAAATCATTTTTGAAAACAAAACCAAAGTCTAACTTTGAGTGGCTTTGCTAGCATGTCCATGACCGTGGACACGGCTATTCGAATAGATTTACACTCTGTAGAGGTTGCACAACTTTACCCACAAGACACGACATCTCTAGTTTGTTTAGCATCTGTCGATACCATAGCTCACTACCTTGGGTAAGTAGTCTAAAGTATGTGTCAAGGCCTTTACAATGCGTCATCCCACCGTAGTCCCGCCTCGCTAAGGTTTCGCCCCCTTTAGATAGAAATCCGCAGAGTTCCTAGTCCCCTCTTGCGCTAGGTGGGAATGCATGTACGTAGGTCGTAAAAGACCACCCATACAACCGGATGGAACGGCCACGGTGAAACGTTGCAAATTAGTTAGCCAGGTCCTGCCCCCTCAGGACATGTGGTAGTACGATGTGGCTTTGCAAGATACGGCTCGAAGACCGGTCCTTAATTGACTTGGACGACTTCTAGAATAACCCCTGGGCCTCAACCCTACCTGGATTGAGCCTGTGCATAAACCTGCACCCATCAAGCATCCATTTCGCCCAAGTCCAAACCATCATCTAATTTTATTTAATTTTTCAAAGTATTTGTAAAACTCCCATGACACACTAATGCCAAGGGTACAATTTAAACAACAATTGATTTTTAGCTGAAAGTCATCGAAATCTATACGCAAAAATAAGCTAAATTCAAAAAAAATCAAATAATAATTTAAATAAACTCCATATTAAATAATTTTAGTTTAGAAAGCTAGATCTTGAATTTAGACAAATTTAGGAATTTGAATGGGCTCAATTGGAGTTCGGATGGAAAAGATATGGGCTTTGGAAGATTGAAATCAAATAAATAGATGAAAATCACATTTATGGATTTACTCGGTTTATTTTCCTAAAGGAAAAGGGTTTTATGACGCAATGCTGACGTCAGCCCCAGGATTTCCGAATTAAAGAAATCTAGAAAAAAAAAAAAGACACTAACATGTGGGCCCATGGTCAACAGACTAGGTCCACGAATCGGTCAAGGTCCACCATGGAGCCGGTGCACAAAACAGTAAACGGGGTTGCGGGTGCTGGCACAAAAGATGACGTGGCTTAGCCACGTAGACAGCCACATAGGCTTCCGCGCCGATGTGGCGCTGACATGGCATTGACGTGGCGGAGCCACGTCAGCCCGAAGGTAGAGGAGCTCAGGTGATGAGCTCGTCGGCGCTCTGCGCCACGGCGAGCCACGCGAGTGGTACCAAAATGACCAGCAAGTTACAACAAATCTAGGGCTCACCTTAGTTGCTCAAGGGCGCAACGATATGGTCGTCGACGACGAGGTTTAGGGGTGACGGCTTTAGGGCTCCGATGAAGGCGATGCTGCGATGGTCCTCGGGCCGTGGTGGTGCATGCACGAGGTAGGCGATGATGCGGCGGTGCCGTAGGAGGGGTCGGGGTCACCAGAGGGGGCTTGTCGTGCCAGAGAAAACGAAGAAGGGAGCTTCGGTGCTTGCCGGAGAAACTCAAAATTAGGGCGCTAAAGAGAGGGAGAATGGACGGGATTTGAGGCATTGGATTCCATGAAGCAGTGCGCACCCAGTGCTCACCTTGATTGCTTGGGGGCGCGACGGAGTGACCAACGGCGAGCTCAAAAGGCGGCGATGGTTCTAGGTCGTCGGTGAAAAGAGAGCTCCGGTGGTCCTTGGGGCAATCGAATGCGCGCAGCGTGTTCGCGATGATGATGCGATGTTGAAGGTGTGGATGATGGGGCTGGAGTGGGTTTGACGGCGGCGCAATCGGTGTTTGAAGCAAACTTGGCCGACGGCGAAGAAACTCCAAATTGGGGCGTCGGGGAAGAGAAGGTGAACAATGGATGGTGGCGTTGAGTTCAGTGAGGAAAGGGCTCCCTCATGCTCCCTTTTATGGGGGCCAAGGGGCACCGGGGCGGCGTGGAGATCGTGTGCGCGAAGATCGCAGCGACGGTTGTGATCGTGGCCGTACCGGCGCAGAGAAGAGGGGGTAAGGTGGGGGTTATGGCGGTGGTGGGCGCGGAGATCGTGCGCACGTACACACGGGAAACAGGGAAGGTTGGGGGCGGCCGTTGCGGAGCTTTGAGCTCGCAACAATGGCGGTTGACTTGGGAGGAAGAGAGGAGGAGGGTGATGATGACGTGGTGGTGTGGGGCCCACAAGTCAGCGGAAGCGAAGTGGAAAAAGAAAGGGGCCGCGTTGAGTCGTTGGATTGAAATCGGACGGCTCTCTGGACTTGAATGTTCGGACCTCCGAACATCATATCTAGATCGGACCGTAAAACACCGATCGGATGGTCCACAACGCTGTGAACGTTCGGACCACCGAACATTCGCTCTAGATCGGGTCATTCATAATAGATCTAACGGCTGATAGTAATTGAAGCGCAAAAGCGCGCGGGCTGAGTGAGAGCGCGCGAATGGGCCGCTTCGTGGGCCACACACGCGAAAAAGGGAACTGGGACGAAGGAGATTTGGCCCAAAGGGGGTTTTTGAATTTAAATTGATTTGGCAATTAAAATAATCCAGTTAAATCAAAAAAAGGCTTTAGAAAATAGCAAAACAAGTCCAAAAATGATGGAAAATTACATAGAAATTCCCAAAGGCATTTAGGACTTAAATAAAATAATTCTAACTCATAATTGGTAATTAATTTTGCAGATAATTTTATTTTGGCTTGAAATAAATAGGGAAAAACTTTTAAAAATCCAAAAAAAAATCCATAAATTACTTAATTTTTCTTTTTCAATTTTAAATCCAACAAAACTTCAGAAAACTCAAATAAATTTTATTTTTGACTTTTAAAATTTAGAAAATTCAAGAAAAACAATAAAACTCTTTCAAATTTCAGAACTTCCAACAAAGTAATAATTTTATTTTTGGTAACAAAAATTTGGGATGTTACATAAATGCACTAGGCGTCCCCTCAATCCTGGAGAATCTTGATACAAGCTTGCCTCGTAGTGCTGTGCAACTCAATTAGCATGAGTACTGCCCAAGAGCAGAATCATAAGTGGAGCTAATGTCGGGACCCTTGAATTTGCATGGAAGTGTCTCTTCTGACGGTACCTGTGTGGAGAGTGTTTCTTCTGAAAGCAGTTACCATACAGCTATAGGTACACCCATGGAACTTCTGAATCTGGCTAGTACTAGTGGCACCACTACAAACAGCTCAATGGAAGCATTGGAACTGCAGTCAATTGACACTGGTTGAACTCCTTCCCAGGTTGGGTCTGGTGAGTGTTAGAGATATGTTAGAGATAGAATATGAACTCTTTTATATTTCCTTATCTACCTTTGTATTGCATTATCTGTATATGACATACACCTCTTGTACTCCTATATATATATTGCTCATTAGGTCTCTTCAATACATACACAATATTCAACACATGGTATCAGAGCAAAGGTTAGGTTTAGGGTTTACTGTTGCAGCGGCGACCGCCTCCTAGCCGCTACCTGTTCTCCGCTGCCGCTGCCCCCTAGAGGACCGATCTTTGCTCCCGGGGGTGGCCTCTCGTCGCCACCCGAGCTCTCTCTCGCCGAGCTTTTGGAGCGGGGTGGCCTTTCGTCGCCGAGCCGCTTGCCACCCTTGCTCCCGCCGCAGTCGTCTCTGGCTTTGAAGGGATCTCCAAGCAACCTTCTTCTTGGGTCGGGGAGGAGTGGAGCTCCTCTGCCCCGTGCTCCCGTCGCCCCGAGCCTCGCCCACAGCAGCCCCTCTCCTGCTCCGGATCCTGTGCTGCTTCTTGCGCCACACTTCTTCCGCACTACGCCACACTTCTTTCGCACTGCGCCTCCGTTACGCTTCTTGTGCATTGCGTCGCGCTTCTTTTGCACTGTGCCTCTATTGTGCTTCATGTGCACTGCGTCGCCGCCGTCTTGGACTACGATCTGTGCCGCAATGCTTCTATTGATTCCTATTCGGCTTGATTTGACAACTTTCTTTATGTTTATCGATTTCATCTTCTTCTTCGTCGTGTTGCCGCGGTCAACTTTGCTTCCGCTTGCCTCTATAGTCCCTGCACATTGTGCTTTATGGGCTGTCGCATGACTCTTGATAGAAGGAGATATTTTGACACTCGATATATTTTTCAAGAACTGCATGTTACAACGATATTATCAAGACCCGGACTTAGGATTTTTCATATTTTAATATTAACCATTTTCAAATGCAATGCTATTGTATGTCTTGCATTTGAGATGGGTGTTAAAGATATGTTAGAGATAGAATAAGAACTTTTTATATTTTCTCATCTATCTTTGTATTGCTTTATCTGTATATGACATACACCTCTTGTACTCTATATATATATATATATATATATATATATATATATATATATATATATATATATATATATATATATATCCTATATAGGAAACCTTTTTCTACTCCTATGAGTAATTACTCCTACTCCTATTAGTATCTCACATATCTCACAACGTAGAGAGTATCTTGCGCAATCGAGAGTATGTATGTGTAGTATACGAGTATATAAGACCATATAGGTGGTATTTACACATTTTTAGAGGTGGTATGTATAATTTTTAGACATACTCTTTTTTATGTGCGAATATGAAGGTATTTACAAAATATGTTAAAAACTATGGATTCTTTTGCAAATTTTTCATGTGTTTCACATTGGAGTATCTTATAATTAGTATATGAGTATACCCAAAGTGATAAAGGAGTATGTCAAGTTCTTTTATGTGGTATATCAAAAGCGGGAGTAACTACACCTAGGAGTAAAAAATATTTTTCCTATATATATATATATTGTCCATTGAGTCTCTTCGATACATATATAATATTCATAACAGTGAGCACGATGGAGAAAAAACGATTGACGACTTGTCGCCAGCAGAAAGAAGGCGGTTAGTGACCTTGTGGTATAGGCCTGGACACTGACATTCTTTATCCCAAGTAGACCTATCTCTGGAACATGTGCATGATTCTGGACAGTAACATTTGGGCTGTGACTTGCTTGTAATGGGAGCGTACTGACACCTATCTGCTTTTTAGCTGGGTTCTGCCATGAGTTAATGTACTGCATCTGTCCTTGACTTCTTTGGGGATCTTATCTTCCTGCTGCATACATCATCCATCTTGTTGTGACTCGTAATGTTTTCTGGAGACTTTTCAGCAGAAATACATGGGCTGGAAAGAAGTGAGGGTTTACTTTTGCAATGCTGTGGCTGGCGATTGGTGTTTGGAAACTAGTTTGCGGGGAGTATATCAAATACGAATAGATGATAAAATTGGAAGACGGCATTGCTTTGTGGTAATGTTCATAACCTACAAAAGGGCAGGTCTTGGGTTCAAACCCTTTAAAACTGCACTATTTCTAAGTCTTTTCCGTTTTAACTTCAAAAAACAAATTTTGATTTAAAAATTTCAGCCGAAAATTTTCAATTTTCGACCAAACAGGTCCTACCAGTGACCCCTCCGTAAGATTTTCAAACCAGTTACCAAAACCCAAAACCCTGGTTCCAAGAGCTCGCCGCCGCCATTGTCAACTTGGGCGAGGGGCGGAGCAATTTTGGCTCTCCACGGCCTGCGCCTTCGGGCCGCGTTTGACATGCATATGGGGCCGCTTGGACGGCCAGTGCCCCGAACCAACGTTGTGAGCGCACCGTGCCGTTGCGCATGGATGGCACACATTTGCAATCCCCTTTTTTTTTTCCCACGTCGGCAACGAAGGCAACGCAACCCTCCCGTTTGGCAAACGGCCTCGCCCCATGCTTGGCCTGTGCCGTGACCGCCATCCCGACCCATCCTCAACCACCGCCGTACCAGCGCTGGATCGAACCTGCCCGGCACATGGCGCGCCGCACGCACATACGCCGCGCCCGGCCATACCGCACGTCGTTCACGTGGGTCAGCCCTCCATACCAGCGCTGGATCCGGAGGCGGCAAGTAGCAACAGTGACCGTGCGCCCTCTCCGCGGTTTCCAGCCCATGCATGCGCCGGCAAGCCATGGACCTAGGATTTGGGGCTGTTTTGGTTCACGGCCCCAACGAACCATGTTAAAATGTGGCAAAAAAAACATTTTCTGGCGAGTAATTTTCTCACTCTCGGATTGCTCGCGTATGACATTGTATTTCGTTGCTATTACCATTTTTTTTGTTGGCATTACCGAATATTTGGTAGCAAACCAAAAGATTACGTTACCATATTTTGGTTTGTTTCATACCGGTAACAAACCAAACAATTGATCTCGACCTAATCTGAAACTACATCAGCCATGATTTTACTCTCATGTCCTTAACAATTCAAACCCTATCCGACTAAATTCTCAGCAGAACACTAGTTTTTTAGATCGCAAGGGTTGGGTCTGTCTCCAGTACAACTCTACTTGTGTCATTGATTCCCGTAGTTAGTTGTGTATGTTTTCACCTATTTGGCACAGTTACGCATCGTAATAGTAAAAGTAGCCCATTCGGAGCAAAAGTGTGAAAATGTCACAGCGGACATGCCGACAGGCGACATGTGTTGCCTGCTGCCCGCCCGTCGCCCGGACCCGAGTCAGCCGCACGCTGGCCGCCGGATCCGAGATCAAACGGAAACTAAAATCGTGCACACCGATAGTTTACTTATTTGCACATATAAATGGAGAACAATGTGTACAAGCTATACAAGGAAATACACAACAAGTATGGTGCAGATTGGACCATTTTGGTACATGTGATAATACATAGAAAGTCAGGCATATAAGGAAAGCGCATACTTTCATGTGCCCTTTATTGATGTGCACACATAAATGGAGCACAATGTATACAGACTATACAAGGAAATACACAATAAATATGGTGTGAATTGGATCATTTTTTGTACATATGATAATATGTAGAAAGTCAGACACACAAGGAAATCACATAATTTCATGTGCCTTGTTTGTAATACGAATTTTTGGCTTATTTGACACTGTTTGGCACAGTAATAGCAAAAAATAGCTCCATTCGGAGCGAAATGGTAAAAAATATTTGGGTTTAGGGTTGGCACGCGTGTTGTTGTCACGATTGTAGTGTTTGCAGAACCAACTCCTTTAGAAAAAGAGAATAAAATTTGAAATAGACGAAATATTTCAAAATTAAATTTGAAAGACTTCATAATATAGTTGCAAATTACATGACACGCAGGTTTGGTTACATGTATTAGAAACGATAGCATGCACAAATCAATAAACCGAAAAACACCTAGGATACATGTGCACCTTTTTGGAATCGAAATTTTTTTGTTCAGAACGAAGTTAGTCTAGATGGCCCATCGATGCCTTCCCCTTGTCTCTTGCAGATCCGCGGGTGCGGCCAGTCCCAAAGGCAACTCACCACTGGGCTTCGAAGATCTCCTCGGAACTAAGCACTCGGCCAGCCCCCGATGGGACAATCGGTGTCTTCTCCTTGTCTCCTACAAATATGTGGGTGCAACCAGTCCTGAAATTCATGTACACCATCGGTCTCCGTATATCGTTGCCTCAGGCTTCACCGCAATCTGTATGTACCAGCTCCATGCAACGCTGGCATTCACCTTGTGTAACTCCCATACACCTTACCATCCCCTATTCGTGCAGGTGATCGCCTCGATGACAAGCTTCTGCGTTGCTGTCTCCATGTGAAACTCCATTCGGATGCAGCTCTTCAGCTCGTGAATATTCATTGCATCTAGGATTCTAGGCCCTCCGCCCAAACCACCTTGAACTAGCATCTTGCCATGTTCAACCCACCCGGTTCGCCCAGTACGAGACCGTCGCCATAAAACACAATCAAGCCTTGTATGTTGGACATTACCTAAAGCACAAGCACGACTAATTAAGTACGATTAAATTAATTACGACTAACTAACTATAACTAAATTAATTACGATTAATTAAAGACGACTAACTAATTATGACTAAATAATTATGGTTATTTAATTATGACTAAATTAATTAGCACTACTTAATTGTGACTAAATTAATCATAACTAAATATATGACTAATTAATTATGACTACTTAATTACACCTAATTAATTATGACTATTTAATTACGAATAAATTAATTATGGCTACTTAATTATTACTAATTATTTTATGGCTAATTAATTATTCCTCCTAATTAATTATGAATAAATTATTTACAACTAATTATTTACTAATAAATTAATTACGATTAATTATGCTGCCTAATCAGTGCCTACTTAACAATCTGTCGTAATCCTTAAAAGTTTGCACTAATAAATTTACATTATTGAAATGTTAATTTAACACTTATTACACGGTTAATAAACATATTGCATGCGGAAAAAAAATCACCTTTTCTAGAAGATCTTCGCTTGATGTCGAATTTTCTCTACTAATACGACCACTAAATACTGCTCTAAACACTCTCAAACCGGAACTAATTTTGGCCGATATGCTACCTCTCACTTGCTCGTCCCTCTCTGTCTCTCTACGTCGAGCGAAATGGTTGGTGTGGAGGATGAGAGCGATGCGCGATGAGTTTTATAGCCACGGGAAAGCACTCGCCCGACGACGAAGTGACGCGAGGGTGACGGGGACACAACATGCGACGGGACATCACAAGCTAATTTTTATGCATGCGGGGATCGGGGGAATCAGGGGGCGATGTGACTGGGCGACGAGATGGCTCGGCAGAGGGAATCTGGGCGCGTGGCGTGCGGATGAGGTGGGTCCGGGTGCCTAGAGCACGGCAGGGGGGATCCGGACACCCGTGACACAGCAGGCGACACATGTCGCCGGTTGGCAAGTTCGTAGTGTCGTTTTTGGCTTTTCTCTATAGAAAGGCTATATTTGCTATTTCGAGCGCAAGCCACGTCATTTAAGCCAAACACTATAGTTGTGTAGAGCTGTCGGAGACTCAGGGGCAGAGTCCATAACTACCACGTGCTTAGCTCTTTACATATGGAGTATATACCAATAACGTGCAACTGGGCGTAGAACGTGCCAAACAGCCATGACGATAACTAAACATAGCGTGCAGTTGGGCACCTCTTTACAAGGCTGCCATGTTCTACCTATCCAAAACTGAAATTTACTACTTACGTGCAAATCATGTATGTCACCATCATATTGCATAACATGGGCTCCTTCAAACGAGCAGCGATGCTTCCTAAATTCTTTTTTTTAGCTGTTGTTTAATCGTTTGTTACTAAAGAACTAGCAAGTCATTGCTATTTTTTTATGCAAAGAAAGCGATATCAGAATTATGTAATTGGATCAATCTTGCATGTACCAAGCAGAAGTCGGAAACCAAACCAAACGTTGGTTGCGAGTGAACAAGAAGTGACAGCTGAACCTTCGGACTGCACGGAGGCACGGAGCGGATGGCGACCAGAGCCAGAGGAAACACCATTGGTTACGTGCTGCACATGTGGACAGGTAACACCAGATCTGTCATAGGATAGAAATAATTATCGTATGGATGCTCACTTGGCCAGAGTCACATGGAACTAGTCCATCAAAAGTTTTAAACACCTATTGTTCGAACCAAAGGCATCATGGACCAGAAGAAGGAATCAGAACACGGGCATTAGCTAGCCGGTTGTATAAATAGGGGACCAGTACTACAGGGGGTAAGAAAGGGAAGGAACATAACAACACACGGAGAGAGAGAGAGAGAGAGAGAGAGAGAGAGAGAGAGAGCAAAGATAAGCTAAGCTAGGATGGGCCTTCTCCTGCTTCTTCACATCCTTCTGGTCACGGTGATGGCAAGAGCTCCTACGACCCAAGCATGGGGCAAGGAGGGCCACTACATGGTGTGCAAGATCGCGGAGGTAACCGATCGAGCTAAATTCCCACTAGCACTCGTGCTTGATTGGTTAGTTATCGATAGACTGATCGACGAAATTGATGAAATCTTGCAGAGTTTCCTGACGAGCGAGGCCTCGACGGCGGTGAAGGACCTCTTGCCGGGGTCGGCCGGCGGCGACCTCGCGGAGACGTGCTCGTGGGCGGACAGACAGCGCTTCCGGTACAAGTGGTCGAGCCCCCTGCACTTCGCCGACACGCCGGGAGACTGCAAGTTCAGCTACGCCCGTACGTACTCGCGCTCTCGTACTCCTCTGAACCTTCCATACATTACACAACCTTGCTGTTGCACTTGCACAGTCTCCGATTAGACACGTCTCTTCTGCTACTTAATCACGTTGCTGTCAGACATTAATGCGTACTTTGTCTTCAGCTGATGGTTAACCAGAGGCACTAATTATTTATACCATGTCATATGATACGTTGTTGCCATGAGTACGCAAGTTACGTTCACCCGCAACAGAAGCAACTGGCCGATGTCTGGTTAGCGGTTAGAGTTGTGATGAAAAAGACTTGGGTAAAGTGTCCATCTTTGGAGGATCTCCACGAGGGAATATTATTATTCGATTCGGCCCGGAGTTATCAGTCCGGCAGGCAATTAATCTTGAGGATGCGTAGGAGTTTAGGTTGCCTTGCTTTGCTTGTTTGGTCAGGCAAGCAAGTTAGGCTTGCGTAACCATCCGCGCGCCATAGACAATCATAAATCAGAACAAATCTCTGCTTAGTGCTTGCTCCTGGCTAGCCGTTTGCCTGAGCAGTGATGTGCATGCTCTGATAAATGTTGCGGTCAACCTCATGAACTGATGCAGGATTCGTGCAACATCGTGACAGTTAAAGCTTTCATAAGGAGAGTCAAACATGGAGTAGGAACAAACAAAAGCCAGACACAAACCGTATCAGAAATTCAGGATCTATCTTGCGCTTTTGATGTATAAGTGCACTGAACTTTTTTGAAAATGAGAGGTCTGATGATGTTATTTCTGAACAGGGGACTGCCACGATACGAAAGGAGAGAAGGATCGGTGTGTTGTTGGAGCAATCAACAACTACACTGCCGCGCTAAAAGACTCATCGAGCCCATGTATGTAAATATCATGTTTTTCCGTCATGCATTATCTGTGCTGAGCACACAGCTTCTTACATGGTTACCTATACTGCTATCAGATGATCCGACCGAGAGCCTGATGTTCCTGGCGCACTTCGTCGGCGACGTCCACCAGCCTCTCCACTGCGGCCATACCGCCGATCTGGGCGGCAACACCATCGTTGTCCACTGGTACAGAAGGAAGAGCAACCTTCACCACGTACGTAAAGTTCAATGAAAGAATCGAATGAACCAACCATTGCTTCATTTTGTTTTCTGTTTACAACTCGAAGATATATCGAGGAAGCTGATATGTAGATGGTACTGTAACTTACTTTTTTGGTTTTTAGGTATGGGATGTGGACATCATCGAAACAGCCATGAAGGACTTCTACAACGACGACCTAAGCTCGATGATAGAGGCCATCAAGCTGAACATTACTGTAAGTTCTGAACTGTACTGTCCTGCATTGCATTGCGTATATCACTTCAGATTTCGCCTTGTTAGTAGTAGTAGTAAGTTTTGACCGAGTTTTTGTCCTACAGGAGGAGTGGTCCAATGAAGAGAAGCAGTGGGAGACGTGCCGTAGCCGAACAAAGACTTGTGCTGACACGTAAGCTCATGACCTGTATGAACCCAATTCAACTGAACTTAATATTCAGAGGCTGACAGCTGAATGCAAATGCAGATACGCGCAGGAGAGTGCAGAACTGGCTTGCAACGCGTACGCGGGTGTTGAGCAAGACTCCACCTTAGAAGGTAGTAGATTATGAAGACGAAACTAATTACTTTTGTAATCTTAGTGATTGGTTTATGGTTCAATTGGAAGAACTGTGATGTGACCCTCTTGAAATTAAACTGCAGATGACTATTTCTTCTCTGCGCTGCCGGTTGTCGAGAAGAGAATTGCTCAAGGAGGTGTAAGGCTTGCTGCGATACTCAACCGGATCTTCGGTGGGAACAGCAGGCTGCAGAGCGGTTGACCCTGTAGAAATTATAAACAAGAAAGGGAAAGGAACTAGCCTACTGTCTGAATTAGAATAAGACTATCCTCTCTGACCGTGTTAAGTTCAGCAATCATGATCACCACTAGATGTATTTTGCATTCATCAAAGCTAGTAGCTAAGAATTGCTACAGTAAAGTGCAAACGCATTGTTTCATTGCATGACGATGTATTAACATTGCATTGTATCCTCATATTTCTGTTATATTTCAGGCTGAATTATGACAAAATTAAACTCCCAAATTAAGGCGGAATAAACAAGAAGGAAAAATTACTACTATACTATAATCAAATGCATTGAATGCCTGAGAACATATGACTTCATGGTTATTCATAAATGATCTCACAAGAACTTAGTGATTACATCAGTTACCAACTTACCATAGCATTACTACATGCGTTTACATTGACGACGAAGTACAGTAAACTCGAACAACTGGTGATTGTTTTAAGACAAAGATAAGCCCTTGACAAACTGCGCCCTGTTCCAATCACACATACATTATTGTATCAGCAGGAACAAAGCGAACACGCCAAGTCTCAAATTGAGGGTTGCTCCATCCCTTTCAATCGCATTCCTTCTACAGTTCATGCTCACATCACGCGCCATGGGCAATGAGACTGCTAACTACCTCGTCCTCATCCCAAGCCCCCAAGACCCACAGGCCGCAGACGACCTCAGCTTGCTCGCTGCTAGGCATGGAAGGTTTCTGCAAATTTGCGTCATTGTGATCCGTTTCCTGAACTGGAGTGCCATGACCTGACACTGTTCTTAGGTCCCTTCCGTTGCTTAATTCAGCGCAACTGCTGCACGTAAAGCTTTGAGAGACCACTATCGTGCGTTCACTGCTAATCTCACCGTGGCGTAGGCTGCCGAAGAGTCAAGTGAGTGCTCACCTTTTATTTATTGTCATGAATGTATTCATCAGATAAGGGGAGGGGCAAGTTTATGCCACAATGGGCATTATCCTCAACTGAGTTGAAAATGACTAAATCACTTATTGAGTGCAAAATATTGTGAAATCAGAAGTTGTTTCTTGATTATTATTTTTCTGTAATCTTCTCGACTGTTCTTCTTGATTATAATGTTCCTCCTCTCTCGCTCTCTTCTTTTTTTAACTTGAGTATTATGTTCCTTCTCGATTGTGTTTGTATGCAGAGATACCTACGGTAACAGATGTCACGCAGCACAGGATTGTGCCGAAAGGTTTAGTTCCTGTACAGGATTTAATAGAAATGCTAAGGGCATGTTCATACTTACCTGATCGCCGATCCGATATTTTATTTGCCGACCAATACTACATTTGATTTGGACAAAAGAGAGAAATGATATCAAAGTATTGCATGACGGAGGAGTAAACAAAGCAAAAAGACTGAGTAAACAAAGCAAAACTGGGCACTCGGAGTGTCCTGCTTGTGTGTGTTTTGCAATCTCCTAATTTATGCTAAAATAATTTATTTCAACGAAACAGATCGTTGCCAACGCCTTACTTCAAAACCAGTTGGATAAGTTGGCTTGTACTTCCAGCAACGGCCAAGAACAATAACTAGCTAACATCTGTACGAACCGATAAATTGTGGCCATAATCCAAACTTGCATCAAGAGTGCAAAATCTCGTTAGGAAAAATAGAAGTAAATAGAAATCCTTTATAAACTTGATTTCCTTCTAAAAGGTTCAACAATCAAACGCCCATAGAGTAGCAAGCAAATTAAAACTCTGTGATGTTACTCATATAATTATGTCCGCAGAAAGGAGTTCAAACTGTCCATGGAAATGGAAACTTAATCTATCCTTCTTATCTGTATGTTACAGATGAAATGAAGGGTCCTTCATTTCTCAATTGTAAATCCCGTGGAAAACTGACATCTGAGCTCCAAAGACAACAGCTGATACACGTAAAAAGTGAATGCAACCTCCTTCCAAATAAATCCTTGAACAACAAGATCGAGTCAACCAATGAAGCCAAGGTTCATTCTCCAGCAGCAGACTAGTGGAAGTGCACGACCAATGTGGATTGTAAAATTCCAGCATTGCTCTTTGAACTCCCATGTTTGAGAATGCTGAGGTGATGTTATAAAAGCTTCAGACCACCAGTGACATCATCAACCATGTCAGCCGGCCCTGCTCAATTGAAACAGCAGAATCAGCCACAAAATATAAGATCACCACAATACTGAAAATAATGGTACACTATGAATTGCTTGTAGCTTACCAAGAATAGCCATAACTGTTCTTGAATCTACAGGAGGGCAAGACAAAAAGATAATCGATCCAAGTCAACAACAGAAGAAATTAAACTGGTATCAAGAGAATCATATAAATGAAGATTGAAAAACTCACTTGGTGCAATCTGTGTTCTTCCAGCATCAATGGTTATGTGAGTTGGCAGATTCAAAGACTTTGCTCTGCCCTGCATCCGAAAGTGAATTCACATGTGATGGGATAAGGAATATAAGTATTACTAGTAAGGTGTCCGTGCGTTGTAACGGAACCTAAATCTTACAGAAATAATATTTTCCTTTAACACATAAAACGAATCAAGCAATTAAAAGATAGTGATACATATATCTACGAATATCACATTAGTGCAACATGGTAGAACAAGAACTTCGTGCGACAATTATGGAAATAAACGGTAGCAAACAATATCTTCTCATAGTTTACTTCAATACCTATACCTATACATAAGATCTCATTGCTTATTGTAGTCATTTATTGGCCGGTACAACAAAGTTTTCCACAAAATAGAATCATAACAATACTTGTAAGATACGCAATATTGTAAATTACAAAAATTGTTGCACTACTTGGTCGGTGAAGGAGGTGGTCGCTGTGCTGTCATCAGGACTCGCCGTCGGTGGAGAAGCGGAGCCTCCCTCAGTCGCCCTCCATGGCTAGTCACCCGCCATGGCTAGCCACCGTGCCGCAGCCGCTCGCCGCACCCGTCGACCTGCCAGCGCCGCCCGTCATCGGTGTGTGGGGAGAGTGAGAGAGGGAGAGAGAAGAGGATGCAAGCAACGGATGTGCGCGCGGTCGGGTGGGGTGTTGCGGGGCGTGACTGACACAATGGCCCCAGCAGAGGTAGATGCGAGGAGCAGAGGTGCATGCAGTCGGGTGGAGCGGAGCGGGGCGTCACTGACACGGTGGTCCCACTATGTAGGTTCGTAGCTTTCTTACGTAGTGGGAACCCTAAGCTCCATGTCAGATGCTTGAATTGTTGACGACGTCTTGGATCGTAGGTTGTATTTGTGCACTTGACTCAACGGAAGACCAGGCCCGCGCAATGGCGGGACGCCGTGGACGTGCGGGTCGCCAGCAGACTCGATCAGAGCAAGCAGAACGAGATAGAAGAGCAAAGGAAGATTGGGGCAATTTTCTGATATTCTTTTCTGGTGTAAATAAAGTTGATCCTCTCCTTTAATAGAGAGTTCCTAACAAAGTAATCTAAAACGGATTCGAAACGGATAGCTAAACGATTACAGACTTCCGGATTTAACTATGACTGAAAAGGAAATTATAATACATACTATTCCTAAACCGACACGGTTGCAATACTTTCTTCGGCAGCTGACCCAGAACTCCCAGGCGCAACAGCTGGTTGATGTTTCTTCCGTCGCGCATATGTAATACCCCACATGATATCTCTCCCCTCCTTTAAAAACAGCTCGTCCTCGAGCTTAAATAAAGGATATAGTTGCTGAAACTGCTCCAAATCTTCCCATGAGGCACTGGTTTCTGGTGCATTCTCCCATTTAATTAAAATCTGAAGAGGGTCGCGAGCCCAACGAGATTTAATAACTTTGGCTGGCAAAGGACAAGCCCGACCATGCAATATTACCGGTAGTGGCGGAGGGGATGATGGTGAAGAACCAATAAACGGTTTCAACAAACTAACATGAAATACATCATGAATCTTTGCTCGAGCCGGCAATTGCAAACGATATGCCACTGAGCCTATTTTCTGAAGAATTTGATAAGGCCCAAAATAGCGAGGTCCCAATTTCCCTTTGAGAGACATGGACAAAGATGCGGTTGGCCGATTGTGTAAACGAAGCCATACCCACTGACCTTCTGACAATTCGAGCTCTCGATGGTTTTTGTCGTAATGTCTTTTATACGTTTGTTGAGCGAGAAGCAAACGGTCATGGATTTCAACCAAGAATTCATCCCTATCCTGGAGAAGTTGATCCACTGCCGGTAGTCGAGTGGCCCCTGGTTGATAGGAACGCAAAGTTGGTGGTTCGCGACCATAAACTACTTTGAACGGCGAAGTACGAAGTGATGTCTGAAAAGAGGTATTATAACAATACTCGGCCCAAGGTAACCAACGAAGCCATTGTTTAGGTCGGTCTCCAGTAAGGCAACAGAGATACATAACAATTATCTTGTTAACCACTTCTGACTGGCCATCTAATTGAGGGTGAAAAGCGAATCGAGGCGGTCAGACACGCTAAGCGAAACAATTCTGACCAAAAAGTGCTTGTAAAAACAGTATCGCGGTCGCTAACAATAGACGTTGGAACACCGTGGAGACGAACAATTTCACTGAAAAATACTTGGGCGACTGAAGATGTCGTGTAGGGATGAGCCAACGGCAGAAAATGTGCAAACTTAGAAAAACGATCCACAACGGTTAGGATGACTGTTTTACCATGAATTCGTGGAAGTCCTTCAATGAAATCCATTGATATGTCGGCCCACACAGTAGAAGGTACCGCCAATGGTTGAAGCAAGTTTCACGGATGCAATTGTTCGCCTTTATTGTGTTGACAAACATCACAAGCCCGTATATAATCTTGAACGACGGCCCCGCATGCGCACATGAAAATCACTCGAGACGGTGAAGTGTTTTCGAATACCTCATGTCCCGCACCATGAGCTAATTGAATAATGGACGGTAGGATCGAGCAATCGATGGGATGTATACTCGATGGTTGAATGTAATTAGGCCATCGGTAATAGACCATGAAGCATGCTGTCGGCCTTCTATGATTGCAGTACGTAAAGATCGCCATGTCAGATCTGCGTGATGACTAATACGTAACTCCTCAAAAAACGAAAACCGCGGTGCAGACAGAGCCAAAGCGACCGGCGAAATTTCAGACTCTTGCCGTGACAGAGAATCGGCGACCACAGCTTCGGAATCTCGCCGAGACAAAGAATCAGCGACTATATTGGTGCTGCCAGGTTTGTATTCGACGGAGAAATCATAACCCAAGAGTTTACTAACCCAGTGATGTTGCGGAATTGTCGAAAGACGTTGATCAAGCAAAAACTTCAAACTGTAGTGGTCAGTACGTACCAAAAATCGGCGTCCCCACAAATAAGGACGCCAATGACGAACCGCTTGGACAAGGCCGATTAATTCCCTTTCATAGGCTGCTAGGGAAGCATGTCGCGGAGCAATCGGTCGACTGAAAAAGGCCACTGCACCGGTGCCTTGATGTAAAACAGCCCCAAAGCCAGAACCTGAAGCATCACACTCAACAATAAAATCACTACCAAAGTTTGGTAATTGTAATATGGGAGCCTGAGTTAAAGCTGATTTGAGGCAAAGAAAAGCAGCCTGAGCTTCAGATGTCCATAAAAAAGCCTCCCTCTTGAGCAATTTAGTCAATGGAGCCGCAATAATACCAAAATTACGGATGAACTTGCGGTAATACCCTGCCAACCCAAGAAAACCACGGAGCGCCCGGACTGACTTAGGAGTTGGCCATGTAGATACCGCACTAATTTTGGCATTGTCAACAGCCACACCTTCTGCTGACACAACGTGGCCCAAGTATGCCACCGAGGTCTCACCAAAGGAGCATTTAGAGCGTTTCAAAAACAAGCGATGGTGTTGAAGACGCTGTAATACCATACGCAGATGTTGTAAATGTGTTGACCAAGTAGGACTGTAAATTAGAATATCATCAAAGAAAACTAGGACAAAGCGACGAAGAAAATCCTGGAGCACGGTATTCATAAGGGCCTGGAATGTGGCAGGCGCATTGGTAAGGCCAAATGGCATGACAAGAAATTCAAAAAGACCCTGATGTGTGCGGAAGGCGGTCTTCGCAATGTCCGCCGGGTGCATTAACACTTGATGATATCCGGAACGTAAGTCCAATTTCGTGAAAAATTTGGCACCACGAAGCTCATCAAGTAACTCATCAACGATCGGAATAGGAAACTTATCTTTGATGGTACGGTCGTTGAGGTTGCGATAATCGACACAAAAACGCCAAGAGTCGTCCCGCTTCTTGACCAATAAGACTGGAGATGAAAAAGAAGATGAACTTCGGCGGATGGTCCCTTGGTGGAGCATCTCGGCACACTGACGTTCCAACTCATCTTTTTGTAACTGCGCATAGCGATATGGTCGAACGGTAATGGCATCCGTCCCTTTCTTCAAATGAATACGATGGGAGATCTCTCGACGGTGGCGAACCATGCGCTCCTCAAACAAGTCCTTAAAGCCAGCTAAAAGATCATCCAGGAGGTTAGTGACAGAGCAGCTGAGGGCATGGCTTGACCGTGAGGGCATTGGCAATCCGGTCCACGTAACCCGTCGTCCATGGCGAGCGAAGGACATATTCATGCTAGAAAAATCCCAAGTAATTGGGCCAAGGGTGTCAAGCCATTGAACTCCTAGGATCACGTCGAAACCATCAAGCGGCATAGCGTAGCAATCCACTGTAAAGTCCTCGCGGACCGATCACGGATGGCCATGGCTCAAGACAAGCCCAAACTTGTAACACGATCCCGCTGGCCACCGTAACGCTCAAGCCGGAGCGTGGTCGCATGCAGACGCCGGTAGCTGCCACCACATCATTGGCAATGAAGTTATGTGTAGAACCCGAATCAAGAAGGGCAACCAACGTGCTGCTACCGATTTCGACTGAGAGTCGCATGGTTTGGCCCGAGCGTGGCTGAATACCCGTCAAAGCCGCCAAAGAAATTTCTGGCTCGTTGCCACTCGGCGGATCATCTTCGCCGTTGTCCCAACTGTTGTACTTCAATAACAAAGAGGCGCTTACACCGGTGGCCTGGAACGAATTTTTCTTCGCACTGGAAACACAAGCCCTGAGCATGTCGCCGGTCGAGCTCTGCAGGGGACAAGGTGCGACGTGGTAAGGGTTCTTTGGAGGAGCCGCCGCCGGTGTCGGTTGCTACGCCGTAACCGGACTGGTGGGCGCACTACCGTAACGCCAAGATCGACGGGAATGAAGGGCTATCGGTAATGCTAGCCGCGAGCGACGCTCATACGCGCGAGCTAAGCTCATGGCCGATTCCGCAGATGTGGAGCTTGCACCGACGTCCGCTTGCGTGGTCGTCCGAGACCCGCGATGAAACAATTGAACTTGTTGAGGCTCTGACAGGGGGTCGGTGCCGCACAACAGAGCCAAGAATTGGTCGGAGAAGTCACGGACAGTGCCTTGCTTGCGTAGAGCGATGAGTTCGCCCAATGGATTGGAGCGCAGCGGGGGTCCGAAACGCGTGTTAACCAGTTCGACGAAGCGGCGCCAAGACGGTGTGCCGGTGTCGCGCTCCGGTCGATGATACCACAACTGAGCCGAACCAGTCATGTGGAACGTCGCCAGCCAAACTTTATCCTCCTCCATCGTGTGTTGACCCCGGAAGAATTGGTCGCAGCGATTGAGCCAAGGTAAAGGGTCCTCCTGACCGTCGAACAATGGAAAATTCAATTTGTAAATCGCGGCGCACCACGCCCGGTTTGATGGCCTTTACCGTCCGACGTGTTGGAGCGGTAAATCCCGCCGGCGTGGCGCAAGTCCATCACCGAGGCAGCTGGCGAGGCCGGAAGTCATCGATGGGGGTTGGGGAGTATGCCATCAGTTGCTCGGAGGCGTGCATCGGTGAGGGTGTCCTGGTCATCATCGCCAGGCAGGTTGATGCGCCCATGTTCCAATCGGTTGATGGCTACATGATGTGCTCTTTGTTGATGATCAATATCCCGAACGGTGTCGGAGAGATGGTCGATCTTTTCATGCAGCTTCACACGATCGGTCTCCATCTGCTGAAACAACAGATCGAGTTTCTTGCTGATCCCTTCGATGTTATCTCCTTCTGACATGTTGGACAGCGCAGCGACTTCTGATACCAAGTTGTCAGATGCTTGAATTGTTGACGACGTCTTGGATCGTAGGTTGTATTTGTGCACTTGACTCGGCGGAAGACCAGGCCCCCCATGGCTGGGGACGCCGTGACGCGCGGTCGCCAGCAGACTCGATCAGAGCAAGCAGAACGAGATAGAAGAGAAAGGAAGATTGGGGCAATTTTCTGATATTCTTTTCTGGTGTAAATAAAGTTGATCCTCTCCTTTAATAGAGAGTTCCTAACAAAGTAATCTAAAACGGATTCGAAACGGATAGCTAAACAATTACAGACTTCCGGATTTAACTATGACTGAAAAGGAAATTATAATACATACTATTCCTAAACCGACACGGTTGCAATACTTTCTTCTAAAATGACCCGAACTCCAGCGCAATACGGTGGTTGATGTTTCTTCCGTCGCGCATATGTAATACCCCACATGACACTCCACCCCGGCCCTCGTCACCCCTTAGTGCCATGCACAACCTACACCATAGTCTCGGCTCCGCCACCATGACCCGAGCTCCTACCACTCATTTTCCCTGAGCGACACAAGAATCAACGAACCACTCAGCGGAGGTGCCCATAAACAAATTCATAGTCCCGAAAGTACCATACAATCTAATTTATCCCAAATTCACCTCAAATTACCTCGAAAATATCGAGTCAGTACACTCGTAAAGTCACCTAGGCCAGAATTAGCAAGCGCACATCCTGAGGGAAGAAACACATCATGAATCCCGATTGGATCGAGACCCAAAATTAAATCCACAGATTGCTACGCCTCCCATACATAGAATCCGTATGCAACCATCAAATCGCCCAAAATCCGCAACCAATTCTCCCAAATCAGACCCTTGAAACCCAGCGCAGAGCCATCACACCAAAAAATGAAACCAACACCAAACATGACTGCAAATCACAATTCCACCAAACTGCTCACCTCAGCAGGCGGCAGGCGGCGACTAGAGCGGCACGGCCCTAATGGAGACCCCCACGGGGACGTCGGCACCGCCCAGCCCCTGCCCTGCCCCTCCCTTTCGTCACACCTCCATCCACCATGTAGCTCCACCTCCCGTCCACCTCCTCCAGGCACAGGAGCCCCTCCACCGCAGGTGCCGGCCCCGTGACCCTCGCCGGGGCCTTGACGGGCGGCGAGGCGATCGTGGAGCGCACGGCCTCGTGCACCGCGAACCGCGCGTCGGGTGGCAGCAGCATGATGGTCTGCGTGGCCGTCTGCTTCATCCCCACCGTCGGCGCCATGGCTGTGCGGAGGCAAGGACGAGGCTTAGTCAGGTGAGCGAGACAAAAATTACTCGCCGAGTGGTCGCGACAGGCACACAGGACACCAAGGCGAGGTCGTGGTTAGAGAGAGCATCAAGGGCATGACCGCGTGTGGAAGGGGAGGAGTAGTTGGGGCATGATTTTTTTTTCGTGCTAGGGCAGTGAGGTGGGTGGGACAATCGTCCATGCGTGGGGTAAACTCCAATATTTAGTAGTTAAGATACATCACAACATAAAACAATGAAATTCCTGGAGCTGTTTCAGAACAGGACATATTCTCCTATCAAAATTTCCAGTTATTTCAAACAGTAATATATTGATATTCCTAGTACTCTTTCATCTGACTACTGCAGGAAAGGAGTTTTTAGTACTCATTGCTATCTGATTGGTAATAGCAAAATATTTTCTAACCCTGTTTTTGCACATGTGCTTTGTTTTTCTGCGTTACTATCTATTGATATCCCCAAAATAGTTTCAAGATTAGTAAGTCAGTATGCAACAAGGTAGAAATTTACTTGTAAAACAACCATATCTTCCTCACTTTCTATCTTCACAACCACCTTAACTTGCCCACACCTCTCCCACCTGCAAAAGACAAAAAACTATAAAATAAAGGAAATTTGGTTTCCTTTTTGTTAGCTCTGTGCAGTGCTAAGACATCTAATTACACATCACTATGAACATCAGAAAGTAGATTCAAACATACCAAGGAAATGTATTAACAATACCTTCTTAATGATTTTGGTGCTCTCTGTTGGAGTTTTTTAAACAAGCCCAGTGTGGCATGGCTGAGAAAACAGAAATAGAAATAAACCAGAATAATTAACACACTGCTCACATTTCAAGAAATAACAAAAACATAAAATAAAAACACCATAAGCATGATAACTGTTCCACTGCTGAAGGTGATAATTTAAGCATTCGGAGGAAAAGATAAGCATAATTTCATAATTGAAATGTTCCACGTGTTTCCTTGCCAAAATAAATGTACTATCATAATTGACCTAAGATAATTTCTGCAGCCTGTCTGTCCTTGTTCAAAGATGCTGAATAATCTTCCTTGTTCAAATAATGCATTTGGTTTGGGAACTAAAGTTGCTTCTCGCTGTCTAGCCAAGGAATTCTTATTGAAAATATATTGGCTGGTTAGTTCTTTGTGACATGGGTACAAAGAGCAACATTTTGGACATTGCATAAGTCCTACACTCCTACCGCATGAAGCAGCCAAGACAAATTTTGCCCCAGTTTTTGGGAAACCAAATGGGGATGATAAGATTGTCTTGGATGGCAACCAGCTGATGTAGGTGTTAGGGAAAATATTATCATGTTTTTGTCAAACCATATAGAACTGCAGATTTTGAATTAGGTAAGGCAGCCACCTGGTTCAGACCAAATACTCTCCCACTCCCTCACCCCTTCCATCTCTCTGATTTTCAACATACAAGTTAAGATCTACATATTATTGATCACAGTCCTGAACTGTAGATTACAGCAGCAGGATAGACCTAACAAAGGACATAATGCTACCCTTAGCGGACACAACTTCATAGATCACTGGCAGGAAGAAACATGAGAAATTGGGGTCACATGTAATCGACATGACCAATCTGTCTGTGCCATTTCATTTTTTCCATACAGACAAAGGTATCAATAGAAAGCCAAAGTTTGTTCAAGTAATAATCCTTGTTTGGCTCATAAAAGTCGAACAGGTACTTCATCCCAAAATCTCCTATTGTAAAGATGGACAGGCTCGGTTCAACATTGTCAAGTTCAACTTTTAACCACGCGATACACCGACTAGCCCATCCCTCTGAGTGAATCGTTGACACTAGTTCCTCATCTAAGTTTCTACTTTAACATGATGACAACCCAGATGGCTGAAAATCTGTTACCTGCATTGCGCGGCAATTTTCCCCTTTCCCATCTTCAGGTCGTTTCTCACCACTAGCACCTACCACCACGCAAATAAAATCAACAGTCAACCACACATTCACTCTCCACATCGAAACACCATCCAAACAGACAAAAGAATGGGAATTTTGAACTAAATCTCCAATACCATCTTGAAATCTTCTATTATCTCGGCGAGGTTCTCGACCTCCAGGGGGCTGGCGGCGGTCTGGTCCTGGGCCCTCTCCGCCTCCCTGGCCGAGTCGGACTTGGTGACCACGTTGCGGGCCCAGAAGAGCAGCCGGAGCCCGGTCCGCTTCCCCCCGACCGCCCGCTTCGCCGTCCGGCTGCGGCCAGAATTTTCGTCATCATCTTCTTCCGAATCGTCCTCGGAATCTTCATCCGAGAGACCCCCGGAAGCGGGGGCAGCGCCGTGGCGGGGAGGCGGCTGAGGGCGAGGAGGTAGCCGAGGGCGAAGCAGCCGGCGGCGCCCGCGATAGCGGTGGCCGCTCCTGGGAGGGAGGTGGCAGCCGGGAGGGAAAGTACGGAGGCGGAGGCACCCATCGGGATCGCCGTCGCCGGTGACGACCGCGGCGGCGGCGAGGAGGTGGTTGGGGTGTTTCGATACAGTGGGGTACTGGGGTTCGGGGACTAGTGTTTTAGGGGAGGAGAATCTGACAGGTGGACCGCTTGATCAGTGGGTCGGCATCCCTCTCGTGCCGCGCACGGTTTCGTGAACACTTCCGCGTTGCTTGGGGCAGGATCGTCCGATTGGAATCCAGCTTGAACGTTACCCGCCCGCACCATTGCCGCACGGAAAAATTTTCAATATCACGGATGCTACGTGGCACCGGCCTATACACATATTATATAGCACATGTGTTATATAACACTTACTACATATCATGTATCCAGACTCGGTACCACATAACACTGATGCTATAGAAAAACCCCAATTGCCACACTGCGTGCGTCATGTGCCTGCGAGCAGCACCATTGCTGTTTTGTGCCGACACTATCACTCGGTACAGGACGAAGCTGAGTCCCGGGGCACTTGGGTAATGGTTCGAAGCCTACTATCAGAAGCCCATGAAGAATCTTTTAAAAATTATCAAATACTAGTCCGGCCCATAAACAACTAGCCCAATCCAAGATTTAGGTGTGACCGGCTCCGCGACTGGCTCGGCGCATGCACTTCCCCCCGTGTGCGCTGGCCGGTGGCTGCGCGGCGTAGCTGCAAGCTTTCTTTGCTCCTTCCGTGTCGTGCGCGCGCGTGACTAAGCCGACGCCTCATCGCTTCGTTTGCCCCGTTGCTGTTGTTCCGCCGTCCGCGCAATGCCGGCGCTGTGATATCTAGGGAGTGTGGTTGCTGTGCTGCACCGGCATGCATCTGTTTCCCTGGGTGGGTGGCACGTAGTACTCACGTACGCGCGAGTTTGTGGCTTGGGTTGCGGCCGTCCTTGCGTGCACGACAACGCGAGACGCGTCTTGCGTCAAGACGCACTGTGAGTTCCCGCAGAAAATAGAAGTGCTCGCGGGTCACCGAGCAAATGGAGCCTACTTGGGAGTTGGGCCAAGGCCGGGCCCAAATTAAACTGATCGGGTCACCGAGAAAATGAAGCAGTACTGCATTCTTGTTTAGCGCTCACGTTTATCACACGACGAAAAGTGACTCGACAGGCTTTCTGCATCTCTTCCTACTCCCCTAGGACCTTTCGTGCACACCTGGTCCTAGAGTTGTGCAAATGTAGCCTGCAAGGTAAGCACGAAAGGCTCCATCGGTTCGGGAATCTGCATATTCTGGGGACTAAAGGCCAGTACCTAGAACCTACCTTCTGCGAATTCCTATGCTACAGCTCAGGTCCCGGGACCGTGTTGAGAAAAGTAAGGTTACTCTCAATGCCCACTATTTTAGTGTACGAGGAGTGTTATAATACTATCTTTTTAATGCATAGTTTTTTATGGTATAGTATCTTAGTTTTTTTAATTAATTAGATATAGAATCTCAAGGAGATGATATGTACAAGATAGAAAAGAGTTTATTTTCTTGTCTATGATTTTGAGCCAGAGCAGTCTCTTATTTAGATACTGCAACAATCTCTCACATCATTTAATCTACTGCTATCTCAACACTTTGACTACATAACACTCTTAACATACTGGCTAGGGTAAAGCATTAGAAGCAGCCTAAGCTCGTACGATGTGTAGTGTAGCATTGGCATCACATGCGTGTGCCTGGTGTGTAGCGCGCGGTTCTGCATGGATTGACCAAATCGCATGTTGTAAGTACCGTAAAGGAGGATGCTCATTTAGCTGACACGTTTGAGATAGATCACCGAAAGCCTAGCTGAAACGGACCAAATCGAGCAATACTGGTACACACAATCCAAAACCTCTCCGGTATTCGTCAGGGCCCAAGGAGGTGGCATGACGCGAGCACGCCCAGCAACCATAAAGCTGCGTTAAGGTAAGCAGAGCTTTTAATTGATCTGCCACGGTACCGGCCGGCTGCAAAATCAATAGTAGCAACGGCTGACAAAAAGAAACCGATCGATGGACATATCGACCGTGTACAGCGGCGCACGGACGGATCGACAGCTGCGACATCAAAATCGGTCGGTACTTGGTACATGCCGATCGATCGAGGGGAGTAAATATGGCATGCATGTCTCGTCTATTTCTCCGGTGGTACGTACGCGTACGTCGTCGCAGATCGAATCATGCACGGGGAAACGATACCTTGCGGGCCGGGGAACGGTTGAGGTCGCTCGCTATAGCCACGATTTATCCATGATGCATGGGGAGGTCCATATATACGCTTCAATTCGTACGCAGTGCTGTTAATTCGTAGCGTTGCTGGGGACCAAACAAATGCGGCACGAGGAAGACGTTTCGGAGTTTTGGGTTGTTTGGTTGTTAGCCCTCGGAAACCATATTAAATTTTGGTTGCGGTCAAAACCAACGTATTGTCAAAACTTTTGTATCGTAGAAGTGTTTGGATTGCAATATGGGTAAACCATGCCAAAGTTCTTGTGGTTGTGACTGATGTGTGGTCCCATGTAGCACCTAACATTTGCAACGATAAAATATAGCTAATATTTATCTTGTTTTGTTGATTTTCCTCACAAAGAACACAATAGTTTAAACAGATTACAAATCAAATACTAAATTTAAGAGGTATGTTCATTTAAAGTTTGATAACCAATCAAACCACACATTTAATGCTACCAACAAAATCCTACCACGTCAGACATGCAAGGTGCAGTGGCTTGCCAAATATTTGGTGATGCATTTTCTCGCCGCAAAACTGTCGACATCTTCCGGTAAAACAATCCCACATGTATATAGAACCACACACTATTTACACCATTCAAAGTGCATCAAGATTCATGCTTCATCTATTTTGCAAAAAAAAAAACTCCACTCGCTTTATCTTCTTTCTCATCTCCTCCCCTCTCTCTCTCTCTCTCTTCCCTTTTCTTCCCTTCCGCGGCAACTCACTGGAAAACTCGCTGCATCGTAAACCTCACCGAAAACCTCGTCACGTCAGAAACCTCCAAAACCCGCCGCTAGAAACCCCGGGCCCCATCGTCCTTGCCATCGCCACCACCACCGAAAACCCTACCAGACCTCGCGCCTCAACCGAAAACCCCATGAAACCCTGATGTTTCCAGCATGACGTAGGGTTCCCAGCGATGGCGGTGAAGCTGCTCAGGCCAGGGCGGTGTGGCGGACGACACAACACGGCCGGCGAGGAGAAAGGAATGAGAGAAGTACGGCAGAGGGTGGTGAGGGGAGACGCGACCTGCGGGAGAGAGGAAGAAGAGATGAGAGAAAGGGACAGGGTTTCAAAAAAATATAGTACGAATTTTGGAGCATTTCAATGGCGGAGATAGCGTATAAGGGTATCATGTACATGTGCAAAACACACTCACATCTTCACTGCTTCTACAGTAGGTTACCAATTTTTCTAGAACATACCAAATGTTGATAGCAATCCAAATGGTGGTCAAATCTTGTAGACACTTAAATTTCAGTATGGTTTGTGAGGGCTACAAATCAAATAGTCCATTTCTTCTTCTTCCCTGTTGATCGACGTGAGCCGATGTGCAGCATTCATGACTGGTCATCTCTCTCTCTGTCTGCGAGCGGCGAAGTAGTCGTAGTACAGTGCCCTGAGCAAGATGTTTTATCGGTATGGGAGCTCACGTGTTGGCCATGTTTTTTGCATGGGAGGAACCTTATCACATTAACTACTCATAAAGTTACTGGTCGTAGACATCTTATTGTCTTGAAAAACGTACGGACCTTCCGTTTCTCGAGGTACGGCTAGCGCAGAACGGCAGAAGATTGTGTTCCCGTTTGAAGATTAGAGCATCTACAATAGTTTGTTTCTTAACTTGTTACTAAGAGGAGAGAGAGTATTCAATCTAATAAAAAGAAACTACTCTTCCAATAGATTGTTACTTGAGCTTGTATCTAACTTTAATTGCTACAAGCATGATGACTTTTAAGCCTATTTTGTTATTTTTTGTGTCTTGGTATCAATAACTTGATTGTTTCTTCATCTAGAAACAACTTCACTCTCTCCTCACCCTCTCTCCTCCACATCACGTAAATGCTGATGTAGCTACTCTTTAGTAACAGCTGACGTGTATTGTTGTAGATGCTCTTAGTACGCCATAAGACCCAATTTGCAAATTTGAACAACATAATGTTTCAGTTCCAGACTTGCAGCGAGGAAGACCTAGCTAGCTTATCCGTAGATGGATCTTAGGAGCACGAGCAAAACACCCACAAGAAATGGAGCGGTGGTTGTGGAACTGTTGTCAACAGCTAGCACAACATAATGTTTCAGTTCCAGACTTGCAGCGAGGAAGACCTAGCTAGCTTATCCATAGATGGATCATAGGAGCACGAGCAAAACACCCACAAGAAATGGAGCGGTGGTTGTGGAACTGTTGTCAACAGCTAGCACGTCTAGCACAGCACCTCCTCTTTGGCTAGTGCCTAGTTGTGCATTTCTTCTCTCTTGCCTCTTCTCTTTCGTTTACTTTTCTGTGACAACAACTGTACTTAACAAAATGCCAACCAAAACGGAAGGGGAGAGACTCGAGAGGAAGCTAGGTGTTTTTTTTTTAGGTCTGAGTTTTCACCCAGATAGTCTTAAAAAGAAGAGCACAATACTCTGTAAGACATTTACAAGAGCAGCGCTCGGACTGTGGCGGGCCGAGAACCCTAAAACCCTCAGCCACTGTGCCCCATGCACAGCCCCCGCCTCACACTGTGCCCCAGCACAGAGCCACGCGAGGCTCGGGGTTCGATCCCCCGACCAGCCGTTGGATACAACGCCAGCTGACCAAACGAGCCAGGCTCGTTCCTCGAGAGGAAGCTAGGTGTTGCCACTCAAATTTAGCAATTGAGGGTGACAAATGGGACCAGAGACAAGGTCAATAGCAAGCATAGATAATTGGCAGGCGAATTGGTGTTGGATTCCACCATGTTAAAGATTTCGGCGAGCTGATCGCAACGATGTATTATTCATCCAATTCCGAGTTCGAGTTCGAGTTCGAGATACAAGACCCAGAGGAACTAGCGATGAACTAGTACACGCTACTTGCATGCTAGGATGCAATTGTTGATGATGCCGATCCATCCGATTAATGCCGTTGCGTGTTAATTTGGGCAATGCATACATGCATGCACGTGCCTTACTACTTCCGAGTTAAGAGATCAGCTTCCGCAGAGATAGAAGCAAGCCGTGTCGAACCGACCTTATCGTGAATACAACCGTATACGACACCAAGTTGTGAAGATCCTTTCGGAAAGATAGGAACGTGACGGCCACCCTTCAAATATAAATATGGACCGATGGATTACCTCTAAGATTCATTCTCCACCAACCAAAAGTTATCTTACTTTTCCTATACCTTAGGAGTACGTAGTATCTGGTTTTAGCCAATAGATCCAATCTATCATCTGTAGCTTGATGTTGATTGATATTGCTCCGTATCGACGTGCTGATCTTCGTGGGTTTACGCTTATATGAGAATTGTTTATGTTTGATATTACTTCGCACCAACGTGTCATTTTGAATCAATTTTCGCCAAGTTATCTTGCTATCGACGATCACCGCCGTTTCGCATCTCCTTGGCGATTTCGGTCGAATCAACTGTCATGTCTTGGTCTATCGTGTGCTTGACCTTCGCACCCTAGGGATACAGCGTTGCCGTGTTAAGAAATTTCCCGACGGCAACACTAGGTTAGTTCAATTCTTGTAGAATCAAGTTTTGCATCTGGTCCCAAGATGCCAGGAGATGAGACCGTGGGGGCTAGCTTTCGGTTGCTGTTTGATGGACCACTCGCTATCATCGACTGTGTAAAATAGTTCACTCAGAGTATCTTGAGACTTTTTTCCCCCTCTGATGACGAAGAGGGAAGGCTTGAGACGGAAATGGGATCATCTGCATTGAATTTAATGCAAAATTCAATGAGGTGGATTGTCACGTACCCGATTGGATGAACACCGATCACCACTGAGCACAAGAACTAAGTTGCAATACCAACACTGGATACAAGTATTGGAGCTACAAATTGAGGGAACTGGAAGCAAAGGTTGGGAAGAAGCAGTAGACCGGGAAGGAGTAGAGACTAGGAAGTCAGAGGAAAGGATTTGAGGAAGAAGAGCAGTGGGGAAGAAGAAGCCAAGGCAGCCTGAATGATCTTCGGTGCCCTCTGGTGCGTCTGTTGCTTGCCCTTAATACTCCCGACTCCCCTCTCGCCTCTTAGGCCCACGGCCCACAAGCATAAGCCCATGCCGGTCCATAACATTCCTCCCTCCTTGAATTTCGGCTTGCCCCCAAGCCGATGCCATGAAGTCGAAAGAAGCACTAAACCATCTGGGTCCCATGTCATCTGGAGTTCACATGCACCCAAACGGCCAGCTTGAGCCTTGAACTTGTAAGCACATAGGAGACCGCATTTGTCCAAGGTGGAAGTCAGTAAATCTCCACACTTCCGCTGCACAATTGACTTGATAGAAGTATTGAACTCCTCCAGACATTTGGGGTTGAGAGTTTTCTTATGAATCTTTGTCTGGAAACGATAGGGTCCGGGATGACCTTCCATGTATGGATCTGCTAGTCCTTTTGGATCAGAGAGTTTCATATCAGCGCCTTCCAAGATCTCAACCTTGGCATGTGCAATAGGTGGCTTCTCATCAACACTAAACCAGCCATCTGTTGATTCTGAGGCAAACTTCTCCAATTCAATAACTAGCATATTAGGCTCCACAAGGGTCTGTCCGAAGGCAACGTCCCACATCCTGTCAAGCCGTCCAGAAATTCCTGAAAATTCAGTTACGTCAAGCCCATGACTGAATAATGGCTTCACTGTCATCTGGAAGTATGGGGGCTCAACAAAGCACACTCTTGCATGCCCCATAAAGGGCCACTGTCGGAGGAACCTCACCCCAACCAGGACCCTTTGTTCAACATACACCCCAGTTATATGCATGTTTGCTGTAATGCCAAATCTTAATCTATTCCTTAGTTGCACAGCCATTGTGGCATCCATATCATCTGCGGAAAGGAAGTTCATTCCTATCTCCAGAACCAGATGGTCATCATCAGTTGATTGATTAACAACCCTTATATCTGTAAACATCGGTGCATTCCTACCCAAGTAAAGGTTTTGGATCTCTGCTTTCCTTGTGATCCATGGCTTGAACTTGTCTAGGAACCAAGGAATTATAGGCAAAAGGAGCTGCTGGGATGCAACCCTCTCCATCCAAACTGGCCAGATCTTCTTAATAACATAATTTAACCACCTGACTGTCTTGTTATCTTCGTTCTTATAATAGAGTGCCAGGAGAGATGCATAGGTGTAGTTACTGGGGACAATACCCTGAGCCCTCATGTCCTCAGAAATCCTCAATGCCTGCTTGAAAAGGACCAGATCTTTGTTGTCTGGTTTGAGAAACGAACGGGGTACGTGATACAGAGTCTGTGATGGTTGACCACATTTCTGTAGGCATTTTTATGAACTGTAAGCTCCGCTATAGTTGCATGAATTAACACAGCCGCTTTGTTGAGCCGGATTTATTGGCCAGTAGCGACCAATGCTCTGCCCGTTCACCCATGCCTCGCCTTTTCCCATTCCCGTGAAGTCAATGGTAACAGGATCATCACCTGCAGGAGCCATAAATTTGGTCTTGTACCAGATCAATGGTTGATTGGTTGGGTGAGCGGTGTATGAGATCCATTCTGGAGAGGCCTCTGAAGGACTATACAGATGCAAGTCTTCTCCTCCGAGTCCAGCCTGGTATGTCCAATCTGTAGAAGATAGATCCACTGCACCATTTGGTCCACTCACTTCATGGACCGGTAATTCCAGACCAACCAAAGTCAAGAATGCACCATAATTCGACAGCCAACGCCGCCGCTAATTTGCCATTGATGTAGACCAAGAACATGTCCAAGTGAGTTGACAAGCGATTGGACTGGCCGCCACTTAGATACGCTTGGTCACCTTTAACAATGATGCTTGTTGAGTACCACAGAAATCACCGCATCCGCCGTGGTGTTGATCTCGCCCATCAACCTGTGTTTTGTCAAGGCATTCTCCTTTGTGGTACCAACAGCTCTATGGCGTAGCTCGGCCTGCACAAGGATGTCACCCGAGAATTGATCTCGAGCGGTGTTCAAGACCTCATTCTTGCAAATGGGAAGGATCGACGTAACACGCAGGGATTTTATATGCTTTGCCATTGAAGGCGACAATTTTGTCAGATTGAGCATCTATATTAGCAAGGAATGCCGCACATACTAAACCAATCTTGTATACGTGCGCCTCAGCCTTTTGACCCAGAAAAATGTATGAGGGATCAGTTGCTATGAGTGCTGGTTCGCACAGCTTTACTGCCTTGTGCACATAGGCCCCTGGCTTCCCATATAAGCTACAGATAAAAACGAACAAGTAATCTAAGACACTCAAGTCATGCTCCACAACAATCACATAGCTGTTGGGTCTAGGCAAGGAGCGAATAACTCGCGCAGCTTTAAGCCTCTGTTTGACATCAAGATAACTTGATGGCTCATCAAACATGAAAATTTCTGCATTTTGCACAAGAACTATCGCAATCGCAAATCTCCGAGCTCGCCACGCACAAATCTCCAACATTACGGTCGATAACTTGGTTCAACTCAAGGGCAACACAAAGCTCAGCTTTCATATCCCTCCCATATTTTTGATCAAGCACTTGATCTACATTGCCTTGAACAGCTTTCGGAATGTGGTCAACATACTGGGGCTTGATGATTGCATCTTGATTTATGAGAGACCCAGGTGGCGGCCATGGCTGTTTGGGCTGCACTCCAGCTCGATAGAAGATGAGAGATGGCCATGGTGTAGGATGTAATCCCTCTCCACTGCACTTGATCACCACTCGCGAAGGCGGCGGCCATAGTTGCCGCTCGTCCCGCTTCATCGGTGGTGGCCACAACACCACTATACTCCTGCTAGGCATTTCATCGAACAGCTTGCGCGCACCCAACTGACGACAGCATAGTTTTGGGACATGCTCGTCACCTAGGTCGATGGAGTGGAAGGCGACGCCGCTGGGTGTAGGGGTGCAGTCACTTGTGCCGTCACGTACCAGAATGGTGGCGTCCGTCGGCTCATGGCTGGTGATGGTCGAGAACGAAGTCGGCGGCACAGCAGTAGCGCGAATGGATGTTGGCACGCCGATACTGCGGTCGAGACAAATCGTCGAATACCTGGTGGGCATCAGTGTGTCTTGTTCGATGGTGGAGAATAGCTTCGGCGAGGGGGCCGACGAGTGCTCCGTGGGCGCTGGAGCGACCGTGGCCTCTCCGCGGGCGGGGACGTGGACGGCCTCTGCGCAGGAAGTAGTTGCCGCCACGGCGTGGTCCACCGCGGTGACAAGGGTGGCCGTCGGTGCAGTCCCGGGCGGTGGCAAGGCATGAACTGGCGCTTCTTGCAGCTGGACGATGGCCTTCAAGCCAACCGCAATCTCGTTCATGCGTACCGCCAGGTCTTCCATCTCCACTGTCTGTCTCTTCACCTCCGAGATTAGCTTGTCTAACATGGCTTTGCACCGTGCTTCGCTCTCCTTCTCGGCATCGCTCTTGACCACCTCGGAGCACAAATCCACCATGATCGACGGCTCTGATACCAATTGTCACGTACCCGATTGGATGAACACCGATCACCACTGAGCACAAGAACTAAGTTGCAATACCAACACTGGATACAAGTATTGGAGCTACAAATTGAGGGAACTGGAAGCAAAGGTTGGGAAGAAGTAGAGGCCAGGGAAGGAGTAGAGACTAGGAAGTCGAGGAAAGGATTTGAGGAAGAAGAGCGATGGGAAGAAGAAGCCAAGGCAGCCTGAATGATCTTCGGTGCCCTCTGGTGCGTCTGTTGCTTGCCCTTAATACTCCCGACTCCCCTCTCGCCTCTTAGGCCCACGGCCCACAAGCATAAGCCCATGCCGGTCCATAACATGGATCTACAATGTATAGTATTAGAAAGCGATCTACATCGTCCGATCAAAAATCAAAGAACTATAGGTGTGGGTTTAGCCTCTATACACTATAGAAAATTATGCTAGGCTTAGAGCTTTTAATTACAGTTGTTGGCTCCATCTTAGAGGCACTTGTAGTCTACACACTAATGAAAATTATGCTAAGCTTAAAGGCTGCCTGTGGGTCCCAGCTTACACGCTGATCTGCTTCTAAACACTGCGAATGCCCCTGCAGTTCCATCGTTAGGTGCAAGCCAGTACGCAAGTAATTAAGGGGACGTGAGCTTGAGATTTGATCTATCAGGTTATAGGTCTTCCACAATTTGTTCTGGGCCCCAGCAGCTAGTAATTTTCTCAGTGCATGATGGAGCTTCTGCACGCGCGAGAAAAAGGCACGACAAGCATGTAGTAAAACAGTATTTGATCCACTCCATCACCATGCCTCGTCGGTGCGCGGCCATGCATTGTTACGTCCCTCTCTGCCGGGTAAAGAAACGAACGCAACAAAGATGCCTTGTCCACCGACGACGCAAGGTCCTTTTCGTATCTCGTGGTCTAGCCCCTCCGAAGATGCAGTTTTATCACCCAACAGTTCTGCACAAACCGGAGGGTTTCTTGCGAAAACTGGCTAAACTACACCGGGCAAGGAAGCTGCTACAGCGAGCACAGCAGCCACGCGTCCGCGTGGTCCCCGAGGCGGAGGTGGTGGGCCCGCGCCAGTACAGCGGGGCGTAGAAAAAAAGTATGCGGCCACAAGATTATACACGTGCGTATAATTAGGGAAGCTTCCTGATTGGTCTATTTTTGGTCGTCGCCTATCCCCTTTCACTTTCATGTGGGCCTACTCCTGTCCCCTATAATTTCTTTCTGCCTCTTCACATTTTAGAATAGAAAGGGCTCCTCTGGTCAACACTTGGTTGTCAAATTTTAGTATAGGTCAGGGTTTTTTTTTAAACGTGACGTGTTTTAATTTGATGTTGTGAGTGAACTGCTAATATGTCCTTAATTCAAATACATATATGGATATATATTTTCATATGAATAAATTTAACATTTTTTTTGTAAGAGACTATAAAATGTTCACAAAGCAACGCTAGACTAGATCTCTCTACCTTGCAAGCAATTCCCCTAAAAAAACTTGCGAGCAATTGATGCGCAACCTAAGCATGCATGATGTGCTCGAAAACTTCAGCTTTACCATCGTGAAGACTATGCGCTAAACATCACTACTAATTAATCGCCTGCCCTTTCATGACGCTTATAAGTTCAAAGAAAGCTTTGATTTGCCCCTTTTTTTTCCCCGTATATGAACATTTAACTAAAGTTACTAATTAAACTAAAGATCACATTTTGGTTTCCTCTATTTCCACAAGCAACAAACTGCTTCAAATATTTTATCAGACGGCCAAAGTTAGGCATGCGTTTGGTTACTTTGAGATCTCGATTGATTAGGCGTGCACAACGCACATGTCGAAACAACCATGGCCTGGCAGCTTAAAGGCATCAAACACTTGATTATTTAAGGATTGTTAAGTGGCTAGCTAGCTGCTTTAGCCAAATAATTTACACTCGCGTGGACGGCAGTGGGCTTATGATTTCCAATGTCCCTGGCCACCCACTTCTAGAAGGATCCGAATTCTCTTTTGTGACCGCGGAGAACACCATGTAAAAAAAGGTTTTACTCTGTGAACAGCGTCATTCAGCTTATTGTAGAGGAAAAGTAGAAACGCCACATATTTACTGTAGTGGTTATTGTTCCTTTTATACTGTACCGCTTGATATGGGTGTTTATTTTTGGGTTGGTGGAGATAATACGTTAATGGTAGTCACTATATACCCTTTGTATTTTTCTTGCAATATGGAGGTGAACCAGAGCGGCGGAGATCAAAGTTTTCGTAAATTAGTAGCTAAGTAGTTAGACCTCAAAAACATGTTCTCGTGTGAATAGTTTACTTGTCCTGAGGCATATAAAACAATGGAGGCAGTACATCATGTAAGGGAATAGTGTGCGCACCAAGCGTACAAATAAACAGCATAAACAAGAGTTCGCGTGGAAAGCAATACAATTTCGCTGTAAAATAAATATATGGTGGTAAGTAAAATGAATGCAACACATTGTACTTTTTAGACTTATAGTACTGACTATTGTGCTCTTCTATATAGTCTTAGCGTTATATATTGAGTGTGTTAGACGCACGTAAAAGTTGAGATGATTGCATATCTTCCCCACTAATCTTAAACTTATGTTGTAAGTCTTAACTAATAGCCGAGTACAGCAAAAGTTTCAGAAAGCAAGGGATAATATTATTGATGATTTACCATTAAATTGATGTGTAATCGATAATTTGTCACTCCATGTCTCACTCACATGTGAATCCCGTGAGACATAGAGTGGTAAATTATCAATTGCACATCAACTGCTGTGACAAATCTGCCAATCCCCCTAATATAAAGACTAACCTAGCTTAAAGGACTCTTGAGGTTTTTTTATCATTTTGCTATTGTCATTTGCGTCCAATGTCCACTCATGAGAATTGATAGAAGGATAGAAAATGAGGGAGTGACACCACTACAAAAGTCTAATATTGGACGACTCATCACAAACGGTTGAAAAAACCGTCTATACTATATAAAATCACACACGGTTTTGGTTTACAGACTGTCTATGTTACCGGCTGCGCTAAAAACTGTCTGTAAAAACGTAATATCACAGACGGTTCATTATTAAAACCGTCTGTGAAGTATCACAAACGGTTCTTAACAATAACCGTCTGCGATATTTAGAAATATCATAGACGGATTTCAACAAACAATCGTCTGTGATATTTCACAGACGGTTCTTAATTATAACCGTCTATGATAATGTTGCTACAGTTCTCGTTGAGTTTCTTCGTCGCCGATGCGTCTCTTTGTCGCATCAATGCTGCTTCAGCTCCCCGATGCGTCTCTTCTTCTCTCGCGCCGAATTTACTCCTTGTTTTATAAAAACAATCATCCGCTACGGAAGATGATCATCCCCACATATAAACTCTACAATATATAATTTTAAAGCAGAAATTAATGGCTTCCTCTGTTTATTTATGTTTCTACTTTTTTTTAATATTTGTAAAAAGCGTCTAGTCACGCTATTTGGCCATATGTAAATTCCAAAATGAAAAAAAAAATCTAGTTTGGAGGTATATTTATATGTTGAACTATATATGTACAGACGGTTTAGTGGAACAAATATCCGTCTGTGATATGTATCCTAGTTAAAACAAATTTTCAACAGTATTTAAATGACAAGATTGATATATAAACATGTAATTCTTTCATGTCATGTAAATGTATACATGATAATATGCTCAAAACGTAGAAGTTGAGAACAACCATATCAGAGACGATTCCATAATAGAACCGTCCGTGGTATGGAGACCATATCACGGACGGTTCTATTACGGAACCGTCTGTGATAAGTATCACTCTTTATTAGTAGGAGCCTGCTAGGGTTTGCCCTAACTCGTCACTCCCCAGCACCCTTACTCTCGTCCGTTTCTCCCCTCTCCACCCGAGTGCCCCCGACCTCGACGTTGCCGCATAACCCTGTCGCCGACGCCGCCCTAGCTTCTTCCCGTCGTCGCCGGTTGTGACACCACGGTTCACTGCACAAGACACTCGTACGATAAGAGTGTCTTGTGCAGTGTCACTGTCGTGTCACAACTACGGTGGCGCTGCCTTCCCCTCTTCCTCCTCTCATCGGGTTGCGTGACCCCGGCTACCTCGGCCACCGACCTCCCCCGGCTACCTCTCCACCAACCTCCCCTCGGCTACCTTACCACCGACACCGCGATATCGAGGTAAGACAGATCTAACTATCACCTATATTGGTTTGTGCTGTTGGTATATTCATCTGAACCGAGCTGCAATGTGGGTTGATGGTCGGTTTGGACACCCTTGGCCTTACTGTCTTTCTGTCTTGCCCTGATCTGTGACTGCTGGCTGGCTGTATGGATGGATGGATGTGGAGGTGGGGATCGGAATAGGGTTGTGTTATGACTGCTAGCTGGTACTGCTGCTAGTAGTGGATAGAAATATTTGTATTCTCTGTGTGATTTGTCTATACCTAGCACTGGGAGGTATTGCAAATTGGTATTTGTATGCTTTGTTAAACTGTTCAATGGTGTTAATAGTGATCTTATGCTGAAATTGAATCGATAATTAGTTAATGCATATTTAAGCTCTAATGAATTGCTCTTTCTGTTATTTTAGTTTCATGCTTGAGCTTGTTTTGGTTTAGTGATGTGAGTTTATTATATACTGATGTGGGTTAATTTATTAATTAAGTATAGTATATGAAATAGAGGTGGGTTAATGCATGGTGGAGGTGTTGTCGTCAGTGTTGTGTCGCACACATACAAATTTTTGTACATGTATGTAATCTTATGGTATGTTCCTATATGGTATTATGTGTAACCGTGTTCATGTCGGTCAAGTTCTCCTCCCTTGTGTCCCAGGTATGCCCTACCATTCCTTTTTTGATGTCTTCTCTATAAAATCTCAAAAGAGTGGCTGCTTATGCTTTTAAAACTAGCTTCATATATATATATATATATATATATATATATATATATATATATATATATATATATATATATATATATATTCGTAGTCCCTGACCACTTTCTGGGTCGTGAGGAGGAAGAGACAACAACCATGAGCAACCTCATCAAGCCTGCAAGTTCAAGAAGTATGGTTGGCAGGAGAGCGCGTGGGCATCAAATTACCTCGATGTCGTTGATAAGTAATTGGACTTGACATCAAGGAATGGTTGGTTGCTAATACATGAATTGAACTACCTCCCAATCAGAGTACCTGCGCTTCAACGCTATATTCGGAAAGTGGCGTGGATGCACAAATGCTCCAACTGAGAAGTGGCTTCATGTATCAACAACCAACCATTCCTTCATGTCATTTTCTATATTTTAAAATTTCTACAAACAGCGTTGAAACCCAGTTTAAACCCTAAACCTAAACCTGGTTAAACCCTAAACCTAATCCCGGACATATGGCCCCCGTTCATGAATGGTGGCCATGCATGAACGTTGATGAATGTCGTGCATGAACAGGCAACGTGGCAGTGGGGGAGGCGGGAAGTGCATGAACGGGCGACGTGGTGGCAGGGAGGCATTAAGACGACGCCGCCACGCCGCGACGTGGCGACAGCGGTGTTCCCGCATGACGGTGGTGGTGTTATATATATATGATATATATGTGGTAACGATATATATATATTATATATGTAAAAAAATCGAGATGATCATTTCTATGAAAACAAGTTGAAAAAGGTATCAATACAACCAAAAATTTCTGTTCCATCACGGTAGCTTTCTTCGTACTGTCGTTTGCTTGGAATGATTAGACAGGTCATCACCTTTAATTTAGACACCTGTCATACACAGTAGGTTATAATAAAGACGAAAAGAACAGAAAATTGATGAGCCGGTGGTTGCTCGGCGAAAGATTTGCCGTTCGAACTGTTTGGACCGATCGGGCAGATTATTAACCTTTAAATTTGGTATGGTTAGGCCTATTAGGTATTGGCGTCACCTAAAGTTTTTTTATTCAATTGGAAACGGCATAGAAACGCACGCACATGGTTCATATGAATTTATTTATGGGTTAATTTGAAACAGTTTCACTCAAAAAAATTAAAACAGTTTCTTTATTTCTTCTTTCTTGAATAAATAGCCGTTTGGCCAATTATTGCCTGACGAAAATTGCCTGTAGCCTTTGGCATAGCCACCACACCAAATTCGACTGGGTGCCATGCCGAGAGAAGAAAATGGAAAAGATACGCGTGTGTAACCGTGGGATCTGATGAGACAGCAACTTGGGCTCGATTTGGGTAAACAAACCTCCACCTTTTCCTTTCTGACCACAAAACCTGGCACGTCTCACTCCAAGCGACGTGGCTTTCTTTTGGGTCAAGTGAGTCTCATTGGCTACACGTACGTACGGTCTCATTGCTTGTGGAGCTCGTTACGTTCCAAGTGGTGGTGCATTGTCATGTCTTGTCAGTCAAAATAAGATGGAATTAAAGGAGCCACGCCAAGTCATCCTTGTATTTCCCAAGAATTCGGATCGAATATAAAAACCCGATGTACATGACCTAACGGTATGTACTATGCAGTTGCTTAGAAATAAACTTAGCAAATAAAAATTAATTTTTTTTTATCACGTAGGATAAATAAAATGTTTATTTTGTAATATCGATGTTAATTAGATATAGGTATTATATATATATATATATATATATATATAGCATTGGAGGGAATGATTTTTACATGAAAATTTGATGTGACTATATTATTACTCTTTAAACACTTATATATAAACATGTTGTATTGTACATGCTTTCAGGGGTGCTTCTAGTTCACGTTCACACCCTACCTCACCAACCAACTTTCAACTCAGGAAAAATTTCACCTGTCAATACAAACCTAGAAACTTCATATTTGAATTTCGATTTTTCTACTAAAAAAAATTCAAAACTTTGTACTCGGATTTGGGAGCTTTAATTCTACTCACATCTGGAAACTTCCCACTCGAAATTTCAAAAAAAAATTGAATGCGGACTTTGACTTGCACCTGGCAACATTCTCAATTCTCTGTCACAGCAACTCCTTACTGCACCATGTAGTCAACAAAGCTAAAAACAACCATCATCTATGACCAGAGACAGTTAACGGAAGAAGCTATGTGGCAAACCCAACTTTGGCTCTACTTTTTTACATGGAGGAGCTCAAATCTAGAGCTTTGGAAGCACAATTCTCGATGACTTTTAGGGTGCTTCTACTTATGTTAGGGCATCCTGATAGTTTGTTTCTTAGGTTATCTTTAATATTCTCAATGTCATCTTAAGATAACATTAAAGATAATTATTCCAATAATTTGTCTGTTAGGTTGTCTCTAACACCCTCACAAACATTTAACATTTGCATGAATTAAATAAACATACTGATCAATACTAACTCCAATCTATGTGACCTACATGTGTTGTATCCAAAACTGCAAATCTACTAATCTCCATTCTCTACAAATCTACTAAATTAAAATCTTACTACGGACTGGATGGAGTAGCATCCAACCAAGAACCATGCACTCCCTGGTCTAATAATGATCCCCATTCTCTACAAATCTAGTAAAGAAATTCATACCAAGAACCATGAATCGGATGAAGTACAGCTAGGTTAATTCATACCAGAGCACAGAAGGTCCCTCCCTCTAGACCAGGGGAGGAGAAGAGCCCAATGGGGTACCATGGTGGCACCGAGCGGTCCCAACCAACCAACATGGGCGGAGGCAACGACGGAATCCACGGACAAGGCGACGACAGTTAGCGTCGAACTCTCCTGCGGCGGCGGCGCCACACCTCTAGACCGGCGAACCATCTGCCGTGTGCGGCGAGGGGGGGGGAGACGACGTGGGTGGCCCGGGCGGAGTACGTGGAGGCGCTGGAGCAGAGCGGGGCTGGGAACGAGACGGTGATGGTTCGCGGTGGAGCTGTGAGGGTTGTGCGCCGCCGATGGCGATGAACCGCCCAATATCCTCCACCTCAACCCACGTCTGCACGGCTCGAGGAACTGGGGATGGGGATAGAGGAAAGACGAAGTGGAGATAGAGAGGGGGGATTTTTTTGCGATGGGAAGATGGAGTGGTGCAAGAAAAAAGCTTCGCGCGTAGACTAGGGAAGGAAAAGCTTTGCGCAAGGAAGGAAAAGCTTCGCGCGCAGACGACACACTGTATCCGACGAGAAGAACAAAGAACGCGGAGGAAACGACAAGCCCTCTCCAACAACAAAATCCTTCAACGCTAACACCTTGTTTCTCGTGCGCCCCGTCGCTTCGTAACACGACGACCTAGCTCTCTCTCCTCCTTCTCTCCCCTTCACCTCAACAAAAATCCAACGTGACATCTCTTAGAGACAGCTAAAGTGGACTATTGAAGATGCTCTTACGAAGGAGCTCAAAAATCAAAGCTTAGAAAGTATTTACATTCTACAGTGATAACAGTGACTTTCGCATTTGCATAATGTTAGTTAAAACAGCCATTGGTAAAAGTATATGCAAATGGGAGTAGGAAAATAGTGAAGGAGAAAAGGTTTTAATATTTTTTTAGCTAGGAGGTGTATGTAAGATAGCCATCCCCTTGAATTTTAGTTGAATACATGTACTCAAAAGTCAAAACCGTGCCGGAAATATGATGTGATGCTATTTAAGGTGTTGCTTGATTAGATGCAACGTCTAGATTGTAACTGGTTGTATTTGGTTCGTCGTTTTTTTTAATAAAAAAAATCGTATTTGTTTCATCGAAGTTGTGATTTGTGAATCAAGGGGTAGGTAATGACCATGATTTATGTCAGATTCGATTCACCGTGGTAGGTTGTCTTGGAAACCTTTATTAAGACCTAGGTACAGTTCAACAAATTATATAAAAGGGGTAGAGCCCAATTAAATGCATAAAAAATCACTTTATTTTGCAGTTAATATAATATAAAGTATATCACGCAATTCACATGCGCCGTTTGCTGTACCCGCTCCCGCTCCTCGGCCCTCTCAATTGTTCCTTTTTATTTTCAAGTCCCTTTCCCTCGCACCGTAGACCGAGAGAGAGAGAAGGGGAAAACAAGAGGGAGTGGAGTTGGTTGAGGTGAATCTGTTGCAGAGGAACATTAAGAAGGGGCAAGAGGAGGAGGAGGAGGAGGAGGAGCGCGAGGAGGAGGAGAGGAAGGGAGAGGACAAGACCCAGGAGTCCCAGCAAGGTCAAGGCCTTAGCCTCTCACTCACCAACGGCAGCAGCAGGTAGCCTTCGAATCCTATCCACTCTTGCAAATCAAGGGGGGTTCTCTGAGGATTTGCATCTGCCGGATGATTCTTAGCTTGGTCTCTGGCTGATCGATTTGTTGCAGGAGTATGTGTTTGTGTGGGTTCTTTTCTTGTTCCTCCCTTCTCCCGGCCAGCTCTTCCCCGCTTGCCCGTTCTTGATGCACTTTTGCACGTGGCGCCCCGAGCTTTAGTGCTATCATGGCAGAGCCCTTGCTGTAGTCTTCTTGGATCAAATTTGGGTTTCTCGGCTAGGTGGTGCGGGGATTGTGAGTCGGTGTGGATTCAGGAATGTGTTCATTCTTGTTTCTCCCTACCTTGCAGTCCAAATCCTCCCATCTTTCCTTCCCTGTTTTTGATGCTCTTCTGCGCTTGGCACTCCCTGTTGTGGTGTTATCATGGAAGCAACCTTACTTGCTGTTCATAACTTGGATCAAATTAGGGTGAAATTTTCGTAGCACGTGTTCTCGTTGGGATGATGTTGAGCTGCTGGAAATCTGGAGTTTCCAGTCTTTGTATCCTTGTTATAATGTTATTATTAACTCGCATGCGTTTCCTTCCTCTCATACTGATTATTATTATTGCGAAAACCTTCATTCATGGTTCATTTAATGGCAAAAAAATTCCTTCTTTTGCTCCCAGTAAAATAAGATAGTTCTTGGCGATAAGGAAAATAATTCTGCAGGTTCTTAATAAAGTTTACTTACATGGGAGAGCCGATTTGGTCCTCTTCACTAGGCAAGGGTTTTTTCCTAGGCCAAAATGGTTAGCTTCCTTAGGAAAGAACTTTGCCCAAGTGGGACACAGATTCAGGCAGCTCTCACCCCTTATTGGCTCAGTTTCTTGTTCTAGAAACTATTGAAAGTGTTATGAAAAGTTTTCAATTTAATTGTTGAGTTAGGTTCAGTGGAAAACTCCTTAGGTCACTTACATTGTTCTTTATGATACACACCTCGAGTTATCCTTTTTGAGAAAAATGGGGAAAGGCATAGATCTGATTAAAGTTGAGTTCAACAACCAGATGACTTGCATTATACTGCCATCTACCAACGATTCAATTGCAAAAACCTCCCGTCCCTAGGGGGGTGGTGTTCCGGGGATGTTCCCGAGCCCCGGCCCCGGTGGCTGGTGGCTCTGCCAAAGGACAAAGACCTTGTGGTGTGCGGCTGTGCCCTTGGGTTAGCTGGTTTTGACTTAGAGATTAACATTTCCCCGGGTCCCCACGGGCCCCCATGTGGCCAGGTCAGGCCCCGTCCCCGACCCGGTACAGTGACGCCCCTGTCCCCGGTACCGCGGCCCCCATGGGGATTTCCCTCGTGGGGCGGGCCCCACGGGGAATTGCCACCCCTTCCTGTCCCCCCATGTCTTCTCTTTAATTCAAGACTAAATCTGAAGCTGGGGACCAAGGATATAGTTTCTGGCCACCAATTCGCAGCGTCGAACTAGCCCTTCAGATATCTCCTGACATGTTAAGCCCTTCAGATATCTCCCTTTGCCTATCCCGTTTGTTGTGAGCGTGCAAGTGGGATGGTTTGCTGAGCGGATATTGGTTTTGGGCTTTTCGGCATATTTGTCGGCTGCACAGTGTTCAGTTATTCACCATATATATGCTCAGGCATTGATTTTAGTATAGTAGAATGTTTTCCTAGGTTTAGCTATTGCCGATTTCCTTTTATTTTACATTCCATTTAATGGTTGTGTGCTAGGCTGCAAGATGTTTAAGATCTACATTTTTTAGATAAGGCTTGGAGAAAAAACTATGAAGCTGTTCTTAACAGCTATCTTGAACAAGAATGCCTCTGCAGATAATTTGGTAGGTCCAGTGCTTAGGATGGAACTTCGAAAGTTACGCAGATTTATCCATCTTGGACAACCTTTGAACTGGTCAGACAAATTATTGGATGCTGGGTGCATACCCGTCCTGCACGTGTTGAATACTTCAGAGTGAACCACAAAATTTCGGTCCTAGTCTGCTGTTATTGGATCTTAGATCTTGCAATTTAGGTGCTGTTAGACCCAGAATGTGAGGCACCAACAAAGTAGTTAACGTTATCGATATTGACTTGAATTTGCTGTTGTGAGGTGGGCCCTAGGGTCAGAGAATAATACAAGTCACGACTAAGAGACAGTCCATTCTTCAGTGGCCATGTAGAAACTTCTTGTCTTTTGAAGATATATTTCCTTTATTAACCCATCAAGTAGAGAGTAGAATAATTACTTCTTGGAGGAGATGTAACTTTTGTCTGGTTGCAGATGGAGTGCATAGTAAAGCTGTTTCAACATTTAATCTTTGCCATTAATTCACTCTATCTAAAAAGACCATATGACATAGGGAGTTAGTAAATTTCTGTAACTGAACATTGTACATCAGTGAGCTAGCTTGTCCCCCAATTTCACATCGCCCTTTGCCCTTAGATGCCCATTTTACGTAATTTAATGTCTGCAATTAGTCGGATTGCCAGATGTCTGCTAACTTTCCAATACATTTATGCAATTATGTGACTTTGTATTACTTTTGCTTTGCATGTTCTTACTATTTTTTCTTTTAATCATTAGGCCTGTAATGTTGCCAATGTCGAGTCCTCCAGCTATTCCTGCACAGCTCACAATTTTCTATGGTGGATCAGTATGTGTGTATGACTCAGTGCCACCAGAGAAGGTCATATTTACACTTCTTACATCTTTTTTGTTCTCAGACTTTATTTTTCAAAGTTTATGCTAATACTGCTACCTGAAATCTTGGCATCGACAGGCTCAAGCAATCATGCTTATCGCAGCCGCAGCCGCTGCTGCGGCAGCCACCAAAAGCAACGCTGCCACTGCTGTTAAGCCTCCAGTGATGCCTGCAACCAATGCTGCCCAAGCAGCAGTCTCTCCTGTGCTCACACGGTCACCCTCACTGCAGAGCACTTCTGTTGCAACTGGACAACCTCTGGTTGTTGCTGACCCTAGCTCAATTTGCAAGCTTCAGGCTGGTAAGATGATCTTTTTGTGATATCTAAAAATGGGATGTTTTAATCAGTCTTGATGCAATCTAACATATTATAAAATTACTTTCATCTGCTGGGCAGATCTCCCCATTGCCAGGAGGCACTCCCTTCAGCGCTTCCTGGAGAAACGTCGTGACAGGTTAGCATGAGTGCATGGTAGCATTGGTTTTAGGTTTAGCTTTCCACATGTTGTGTATGGTGTGCCACAGCATTAAAAAAATGCATTTATTTTTATGAAGCTAAGCAATGAAATAAGGCATTTACTATTTGTTCTCCCTCTAGATCAATGACAAAATAAATCCATTTGGCCTTCTAGTTGTATTTGGAAAGTTGTTTTATTTTCAACTTGAATGTACTAGCACGAAGAACTATGGTATGTGATACACGTTTGTTTAGTTAAAATCTACTTGCGTCCATTATTTCGTAGGATAGCTGATTTGAGAAATTGTTTTTGAGCAAGTATTTATGTACAAGGCATGCAAAAGATGCTAAAGATAATTTGTGCATTCCTGTATGTTCTTCTCATGTTTTATATGGAAAAGAAACCTTTATGGAATCTAGGTGCTACCTTTTTTTAAGATAATGGAAGAGAAAAAAACTCTTCCGGCCTCTGCATCAAGGATCTAGGTGTCAGCAAGGAAGCAATAGTTCTATATTCTGATCAAGATGGCAATACCTGTTTTGCGTTATCTTACATCTGTAGCTGGAGTCAATTTCCAATATCTTTGCTTCTGCTGGCTTCAATTGATTAAATGATCATATGAAGCAGGTTGGTGAACAAAGCTCCATATAGTCCTGCAAAATCATTTGAAGGCATGGAAGCATCTGGGATGGAAGTAACTGCAGAGGGCAAGGCCCAGTGACCCAAAGACTCAGCCGTGAACTGGCTTGTTGGAAACTTCGAATGGTGAAGGCTGACGTTTGGAAGGGAGGGATGTGTTAGCTGATGTCACACCTCAGAACCTTACTAATAATCGGACCAGAACCTCTATTACCATTGTTCTGTTGTCATGTGCTAGTTTATTCTGTCATGAATTCGTTTACTCAGATTACCGAATTGCTACTGCTATAATATATCACTGTACATCATGCCTGTCATATCTGACAATGTTACCATGTTCATCTAGTAATGACATCACCTATGCTGCCCCAGTTAATCCGATTTTTGTTGGTTTGAAATTGAGTAACTTTGTTCCATTTGAGTGTTACTACCCCTGATATCTTTATCTGGCTGCGCCTCTGCTGGAATTGAAGAGTCGTAAGACTCGCAACCCTCAGAGGCTCTGCTCTTGTACTTCTAGGTTCTAGGCTAGCACTAGAATATGGTCATGCCCGTGTTGATGCCAAACGGGCAGCTTCCCTCGGGCAAGTGACAGACAGACATCCGACGTCCTGCCGCCGTTGGCCTCCGAATTTCTTTATTACAAAAATAAATAGTAAAAAAACAATTACAAAATTAAGCTCTTGCCGCTATTGACAATTCCTGTTGTCATTCCAATTGGCAATAGCGACAGGAGCCTAGTCCCTGGTGATAGGGGCTTAACAGTTCCCAGAGCACCCTGCAACTGGCGACAAGGGATCCTTATTTTTAAAATTTTAAAATTTGAAAAACAATCGAATTTTTTGCCGATACGGTCATTTTTTGAAGCGTATTTACACATATGACAACTTTCGAAGTGTATTTACAAAAATAGCACGTCGGCGCGACGGTGAACTCGCGCGCGCTCTCGGCGTGACACTGCGCGCGCCGCCAACTCGGCCTGTGGGCGCAGCTCACGCCGCGCGCCGCCGCCACCTCGCCCCTCGCGCCACGCCGGCCTTCCGGTGAGCTCGCGCCAATGCGTCTCCCGGCGCAGCTCACTGCGCCCAACCCACCAAAAAAAGGGAAACACTATGCCCTAGGTTAGCCGTACTGTTAGGTTAGGTTTAGGTTAGGTTAGGTTTAGTAATTAGATTAGGTTAATTACATAGTTTAGATTATGAAATTTAAAAGAATTTTAAAATATAGGAAATGAGTTCTAAAAATTATGAAAATTTTTATGTAGCTCTTGACATCGTGTACTTATTTGTGTAAATTTTTTTGTAATTTTATCTATTTAGAATTATTATCGCTACTTCGTATCAATTGTTATCCGTATACTCGCTTGTTTTGAGATTAAGGTTTCATAATTTCATGTGATTTGAAATGTATTTGAGATTTTTGATCGGGAATGTAGTGGCCATCTTTTCCACCGCCATCTTTTCCACCGTCCTCCTCTCCTCCTCCGCACATCCGTCGCCTCATCCAGAAATTTCGGCGCCAATGTTTACGGAATTCCCGACGCCAACGCCGCGACTCCTTCTCCACTCGACTATAAATACCAAACTCTGGCACTCGCTCTTCGCTCATATCAATTGCGTTTTGATTCTTGTTCTTGCGCTCGTCGAGAACTAGAGAGAACATAATTAATTTTATTGGGATATTAACCGCTTTCCTTCTTCGCCGCCGGCGTTGATTTATTACTTCCCATCGCCGTCGCTTCTGCGTTGATGTATTACTTCCTCGAGGGCTAATTGATTACTTCCTCGAAGGGCGTGTAATTTGTGTTATGCTTTTGCCGTTTCTCGATCACTAGTCGTAATGAGATAATTTAGAGGTAATTAATTAGTCGTAATTAGTTAGTTGACTAGTAATAAATTAGTTTAGTGCTAATTAATTAGTCGTAATTAGTTTAGTAGTCATCATTACAGCGTATTAAGTAAGTGAAAATGAAGTACTGATATTTTTTAGTGGTAATTAATCAATCATAATTAGTTAGTTTAGAGGTAATTAATTAGTTGTAATTAGTTAGTTCCCTAGTAATGAATTAGTTTAGTCGTAATTAGTTTAGTAGTCATCATTACAGTATAGTAAGTAAGTACAAATAAAATACTCGTAATTTTGTAGTGGTAATTAATTAATCATAAGTAGTTAGTTTAGATGTAATTAATTAGTCATAATTATTTAGTGATTGTTGTGGCTTTAGTTATTTTCGAACATGCAAGATTTGCTGGTGTTTTACGGCGATGGGCTCGTACGGGCCGGACACGATGGGTTAGACCTATCGAAATGCCGCACAAGGTGGTCCAGCGGAGGGCTCCACACGATGAATATTCACGAGCCGCGGTCGCATCCGGAGGAGTTCGTCACGAAGCCAACGACGAAGAAAATTATGATCGAGGCGATCACCGCACGAATTATGTGGGAGCTCGAAGGTGAATGGAAGCATAGGATGGAGGCGATATGGAGATTGTCTCACCGAGGCGGTCATTCACGGAAGCCTATGGTGTACGTAAATTTCGTACATAGGGCATCGGAAACCCGATGATGCCGAGGCCTCTACAAGCCGCAAACGCAGATGCGAGTCAAGATGGCGCACGGAATGTGCCGCCTCGGAGGGAAGTCTCGTGCCTAATTTTGTGCCAAACGGCGGGCGGAAACATGGTGGTCGGCCCGCATCGATCGCCACGAGTATCTACGGACGAGCCTCTCGGGTTGAGTCCGACGAGACACCGACCCAAGCTCTGATGGTACCGACGAGGACGCACACGGCCGGTGGTCCTTACGTGGCATCAAGACTTGATGATATCGCGTGCGCTCGTCGTACTACCGCAAGAAGAAGGCTCCCGGTGGGGTTTGGCCGACACCCTCTTAGTTGGGCGGCGCTTCCACGACAAGGGCCGCTCAACAAGCTATAGCACGGTATGCCCCGTCCATCACCGTGTACCGAGTGCACCGGTCCAACCCCAGAAAGCACGCAGTGAAGTGCGTAGTAGAAGGTCGCCTCGGCAAGATCGGCCGCCGAGCAAAGATCTTCGGTCGATCTTCACAATCAAGGAGTTGATCGACCACGCTTATGAGCTTAGTGAGCCTGCGGCGAAAGATCGAACGTGACTTCGCATATGTTGCAAACCTCATCACGCACCTAGTTGAGGCGACGTGTCTATCTCCCAAGCCGTTGATGTCGGAAGTCGCCAATAAGGTTGGCTATCCGATTAGCTACGCAAGGTCCGACGAGCCAAGCGAAGGTTATCGAGACTATGTACGGGACATACGAAGAGGCGTACAACCTTGTGCCGAGATTGCTTCACCGATTGCGAATCAAACCCCGCACGTACATAAACAAGCTTGACCGTGAAGATCTTGGCGAAGGGCCCAACCGCTTCATACTTTGGACCGGGTGTTCGGGCTTTCGCCGAGCCATCGGGGCTTCAAGTTCTCGCCGTCCGTGCAACCATGGATGACACTTTCCTTACGAGGAGGTACAAGGGCACCATCCTCACCGCGGTGGCACCGATGCGAATGACCAGCTTCTCCGATGGCATTTGCCATTGTGGAGAGAGAACACATCCACCGGTGTGGTTCTTGAAGAACGTGAAGAGGGCGGTGGTGGGAGACCGGCCCAAGGTCTGCCTAATCACAGACCGCAATACCGGGTTGTTGGCGGCAATCAAGACCATGCAGGGTTCGACGGATCCATCTCACAGTGGAACGACATGCAATCTAGGTGGTGCATGAGGCATCTTGCATCTAACTTGTTCACGCGGTTCCGCAGTCAGGAACTCATGAAGACGTTCAAAGCATTGTGTCTGCAGAACCAGAGACGGAAGTTTGAGTCTATTTGGAGAGACCTCGAACACCGGACTACGAGGCATACAAGGGAGTCCACTCCGGAGGGGGTGCAACCCAGTAGCGCCATAAGCTTCTCCGAGTGGATTAACGGCCACGCTCCTGAATTGGAGAAATGGTCCCTCCTCTATGACACAGACGGTGCGAGATACGGGATTATGACGACCAACATGTCCGAGGTCTACAATAGCGTCCTCAAAGGTGTGCGCGGCCTCCCTATCACCGCGATCGCTCAGAGACATGGACTCGCATCGTTGGTTATTTCGTCAATAGAGCCACCGATGGACAAGCAAGCGGTGGTCCGAGATGGACGATGGCGGAAGATGGAGAAGGCCCGAATGCACGACATCCGGGTGCACCAGCCCACCGTAAGCCCATGGTGGGCGCGTCTACGACGTCATGTGGGGGGGGTCCGACTAAAGGGTACGGGTGCACCGCTTTCTCTATGGTCGGCCGCCAATAGGGAAGTGCTCCCAACTCCACACCGCAGAGCACGTAGCAGACGGCTAAGTTGGTAGCAGTGCTACCGTGTCGCGAAGCGTCACACAACCCCCGGTATGTGGCGCAAAAGACGGCTGATCCCCGCCTATACTTGAGGCATCGCCCCCCCGCGTCAACCAAAGACTCGGCGATGGGGATGAAGTCGGGTTCAAAACATCCCCTTTGATGTTGGAAACATGACCCAACCAAAGAGTCAGAATGTAAGCAATGAGGTACGTCCTAACGACTCGTCAGTGCACCTCCGGCATTTCCCGAAATGCTCAGCCAAGTCCGGGGGACGCCACGTGCACCCTCCGGGATAGATTGGCCAAAGCGTTGCTCCACCCTCGTCTTCCAGTCCGCACTCGCAGGCCCGGAAAGAGCGGCACACCTCGGATCGGAGACCGGCCAGAACGACACGCCCCGTAGGGTGACCGTCATCTCACCCCACCGAAAGTGGAAGGTGTGCGCTCTCCGCCTCCACTGCCGACAAGTGCGGACAGCAGCTACCGCCGAGGTGAACCGCGTCCGACGGAGACCATCTCGCAAGGGCAACAAGCCCGCTCGCTCGAGGATCGGACGTAACGATCGCCCAGCGCCACCGCCCCTCCCGCGCCGGCGCCAGGCGGAGGGCCATCCGCGCCGCGTGGTGAGCCACACTTGCACCGTGGTCCTCATCGTAGAATGGTTCCAGAGTTCGATGCATGGACATGCCTAGCAACACATGCATAGAGAACATTAGTCGAATATAGCTAATGAACATAAATGATTGTAAATTAATTTCAATTCCAAAATTTTCGTGGTAGTAACAAGTTTCAAACCTTGTGCATGTTCTTATCCATAGTGCATGTTTCGCTAACACCGAGTGCATGTTCTAAGCCATAGTGCATGTTGTAAGCTATAGTGCATTTTCACTAAAGTACAATAAAAAGGAAACCAACACAATTCTAAGCCATAGTGCATGTTCTGCTAACACCAAGTTAAAAATTAAAAATTTACGGTCAGGTTCCTCATACTAACACTAAACCTAACAACAATAAGTCTGCTAACACTAAACCTAACAACAATAAGTCTGCTAACACTAACCCTAACAACAATAAGTCCGCTAACAAGACGTCCGGATGTCGCCATAGTGCATGTTCTGCTAACACCAAGTTAAAAATTTAAAATTTTACGGTCAGGTTCCTCATACTAACACTAAACCTAACAACAATAAGTCTGCTAACACTAACCCTAACAACAATAAGTCTGCTAACACTAACCCTAACAACAAGAAGTCTGCTAAGTAGACTAATTGAAAAGAAAAGGCTTTGCTAAGTCTGCTAACACTCTGTCTCCTCGTTTGTTTCAATTCTAAGTCTGCTAACACTCTATTTCAATTTTGTTTAACGACCTCTAAATATTTTAATATTTTACAGTCAGGCTCCTCACACTATGTAAATCACCGAGTTAAAATTTACAACACTAACAACAATAAGTCTACTAAGTCAACTAATCGCGTTGCTAACTACTAAGTATTCTAATTACGTACTAATCACACTAAATCTTCCATCAAAATATACCGACTACATAACTATAACTACTTAGTTTCTACAATAACAAACTACAATTCATCTAATCACATTCTAATCACATTGCTAAACCTACCTAAAACTATAGCCGAATGCGAATGACACTTACTTTTCTAGGTGCTCGACGATTTCAACTTCTCTCTGGTTGGCTTCTACCTTCTCTCGCCACGAGCTCGGTGCGATATGAAGTGAACTACTAAAAGAACGAATGAACCACTACGAATGCAATCCGCTAGCTCTCTCCTCCACCGCTCTTAAAGAGAATCGTTACCGCGCACAAATTAAGCCATAAATTTCGGCTCACAATTTGAGACAAGAGACAAGAGGTGACTGATCAATGCTTTGGTGGAAAATACAGAAGTGAGGGCCTCTTTGCATCTTTTCATAATCAACACATGGCGTGAGCCCGGTTCAAATGTGTAAACAATCAACACTGTTGCAAATGGAAGGAGGAGGGCCTTCGCAAATAGTTCAAATGTGTAAACAATCAACACTGTTATTGCATTTCGCAAATGGTTCAAATATAGAGCCTGTGAAGGGCCCTCATGCAAATGAAGGGCATCGATTCAAATCTTTGCTATCAACACATATTAGAATAACACAATCATATCGATTAACAATAAAAATCTAAACAAATAAAATTATACAAAATTTATACAAACAAATAAAATTTCAAGACACTACACAAAAAAATTTATAATTTTTCAACTCATTTTTATATTTTAAAATTACCACAAATTTTCCTAAAGATAACCCTAATTAACCTTACTTAATCTCTCAATTAACAATTAAATTAAATTAATTAACAGGAAGCGGGCGCAGCTCACCTGCGCCGGAGAGTGGCCATCGCGACAGCAGCACGCGGCACGCGCACGTGAGCGGCGGCGCGCGTGGCAAGACAGGGAGGCGGCGCGCGCAGCGAGCGCGCGCGCGGCGGGGCGCTGGGGCGCGCGCGTGGCGGGCGGCAGCGCGAGGCGCGGGTGGGGGCTGGGCGGGCAGGGGGCGGCGGCGGAGGAGGCCGGCGCAGGTGACCCGCGCCGGGTAGTGAGTGGCGGGCGAGGGGGGGGGCGTGGCGCGCGGAGAGCGAGGGCGCACGGGAGGCGGCGAGGTGGCGGGCGGGCGCGTGGCGGAGGCGTGAGGTGGCGTGGCGCGCGGAGGGAGCGAGCAGCGCGCGGCGCGGGTGAGCTCGCGCCACGGCGACGTGTCACGCCCCATCGCGGCGCGGGGTCACCGTGCGCACGAGGTCGCCATTTTTGCAAATACGATTCGAAAGCTGCCATATGTGTAAATACGCTTCATAAAATGACCGTATCGACAAAAAATTCAAAACAATCATTTCAAATGGCAATAGAGATCCCGCAAATCCATGTTGTCATTTCAAATGGTGACACATCTCCTCTATAAAAGACTCTTGAAACCTAAAATTAGGGTAAAATTCACTTTTATTCAGAAAAAAGAGAAAGATGGGAGGAAAGGAGAGGAGCAGAGAGAAGAGGGGAGAGAAGCTAGCAAAGTGCCGCCCGTCCGGTCGTCCACTTGTCAGGTAATGTTTTTAGCCGAATGGATTACATAGTTTTGGATGTACAGTTATGTAGTTCAGTATATTGTACATTATACTTTCGGTGCGTAGTCTAATTTGAGATATGTGATTAATCGTGAAAAATTAGTTTACGGTGCAGTGCGTCAAATATGTCGGACGTCACTAATTTTAAAATCTACTATGGTCAGGGGGACTATTCTTGATAGTCCCGAGGGGATTGATTTGTATTGTTTTCAATCGATGATCGTGCCCCTGCCAAGAGCAGAGCGATGTCAATCTGGCGCAGTGATACGGTGGTTGTTTCGCTCATTAGAATTGGATTATACTGTGTATAATCTAAGATTGAGTTGTCTTACTCCCAGAGCAACACAGCGCACATATTGGGAGTTAGTGCAGCTCAAGTGAATAAGGTTATGGCGATCATATATACGCATGGCGAGGGTGGGATTTGGTCATTCTGGCTTAAGCATATACCAAGCCCACTTCTGCATCGACGGTTAAACAAGAAGGAGGTGGTAATGCCGAAGAAAAAGTCGGGGACTCCAGCCACAGTACGGCGCACCCAATGACTAAAGCTCCGGGAGTAGCTGGTCCATTCGATGAAGACTCTGTGGAAGAAGCTCTTTCGGTCAGGCAAGCTAGTGAGCTTGCTGGCGAGGGTGGAGAGTTGGAAGCCCTAGTGTAAAGGATAGATCTTGAAAATCAGGATTACATGACATTACCAGAACATGAAGGATCAAACAACGAATATGAGGTGGACTAGCAGGCGGTTCTATCCGAGTGGAACACATATCAATTCGACAACCCCGTCGTCAACGAAGGCTCCCGTGTGCGCGGGGGTACGACCAGAGCGAGGCCAGGCAAGGAGCTATGTACAAATGCAAAGAGGCCGTGCAGGAGGCGGTCAAATTCTGGGCCTTGTCGGTGCGGCGTACATTGACAGACGTCAAGTCTAACCCAAGATGCTACGACGTGAAGTGCGACATAGAGGGATGCCCTTAGCGAGCGCATGTATTTCTGCCTAAGTGGGGCACCTATTGAAAATGCTCTATAGTGGCCCCTCACACATGTGTCGTCGCCGAGTCAATACAGTCCCACAGGAATCTGTCATCAGGCTTCATCGCCAACCTCATGTACGTTGAGATCTTGGATAATCTAGATTTTGAGTAATGATCCATCATTTGGGCGATTGAGGCAAGGTTCTATTACACAGTCAGCTATGCCAAGTCTTGGAGGGCAAAACAGAAGACATTAGAATCAAGATTCGGTATGTTTGAGGATTCCTACCACAACCTCCTCGGGCTACTCCAAGTCATCCAAGACAGGAATCCTAATACTCATGTCGACATTCAAGATTCCACGCATCCGAAGTGGCCCAATAAGAGGATATTATAGCGAGTATTCTTTGCCTTTGATCTATGCATCAATGCATTCTGACACTATCGTCCAGTCTTGTGCATAGATGGCATATTCCTGACTAGAAAGTACAAGGGTCAGAAACTGATTGCAATAGCGACGGACAGCAACAATCAAGTTCTTCCCATGACATTCGCTTTTGTTGAAAGCGAGAACACAAATAGCTAGTTGTGGTTCCTGATGAATGTGAGGATTTCTATCGTACAGAGCCATTCAAACGTATGCGTCATATATGATCAGCATGCGAGGCCTGCTGAATACAATAACTTAGCTACAACAATGATAGAATGAACCACTTCCATGGGTGGATCTGTTGAGCAAGTAGTGTATAAGGTACTTGGGTTCAAACTTCTACAAGCAGTTCCACAATAAGGACTTGATGAACCTGTTCAAACGGTTGTACAAACAAAACCAGCAAAGAAAGTTTGAAGCGCTCTGAAAGATTCTGGAAGAGTGGACCCAGACACACAAAAGGGAGGCAACAAAAAGGGCCGCTCCAAGCGCTGACCAGGCTCTCAAAGTATTGGCACAGCTACCCAAAGATGATCCCGGTGTGACGAGGAAGACAGAGGCACGGATGAAATACTTCTCAGATTGGATTGAGCATGAGCATAAGGAGAAGTGATCGCTGCTACATGACAGGAGTGATGCACGATATGGTGTTATGACAACCAATCTAGTCGTGGTGTACAACTAGGTCATTCGTGGCACAAGGCGCCTCCCTTTGTTGGGTATTATAGAGGTAATTCTCCGCGGTACCACAAAGTATTTTGTTGACAGAAGCAACAACACGTCGCTCGTCATGGAAAATGATAGAGTGCTCTACTCCACCATGATCACCAAGTACATGGAGGAGAAGAGCAAGAAAAGTGAAATGCACTGGGCATTCAAGATGGGCACAGGGGAGCTTCACTTCAAGATAATGTGTAGGGATAAAGGACATCATGGGACGAACCGTAAGAGGATCACCCACGAGTGTACGCTATGCCGTGTTAGTTGCATATGCATTTGCAACAAACTCTTTCTTCTGCATAGGCATTGCTCCTATGTCATGGCCGCATGTTCAATGGTAGCACAGCATCCCAGCCAGTAGCTCTCTAACTATTTAAACAAAGGGGAGGTGAGGCAAACATAGAGTGCAGAGATGTATGATTACGTCGTTGTTGGCTATTTCACTGGCTATCCAACTTGGGAGCAGCTTATTTAGGCCACGGACATTAATAGGCTGAAGGGAAAGATTAGCCGGCGATGAGTACGCATCAGAACGACATGGACGGATCAGAAGCCGAACGTCGTACGAAGAAGTGCTCCATTTGCAGGGAGTCTGGGCACACCTTCAAGAAATGGCACACGAGAAATTCTCAGGACGAAGGAGACATCGGCACTTTGGGCGTCGCCGCGGGGACCTTATCCGACCGTCCGATTCGAGGCTGTCCACATGGGGGATGTTGATGTTGCGGCCACGGGAAAGGTTGGTCTAGTTGAAATATGTGATGTCCAATACTTTGTAATACCACTTTGATTTATAAAAAAACTAGGTGTTATGACGTTGTGCTGAATGTTATGTAATATCAGTGTGATTTGTCCACAAAGTATGTGACGACGTTGCGTTGAATGCTATGTTATGTCATTGTGCATTGTGTCATTTACGATTTATCGACAACATAAAAAATAAAGATCGAAAAGACGTGTTGTGGAAGTGAGCACTAAAAATAATGGTCCACATATCTTATACAACAAATTACATCTCTTTCCCTCAAATATCGAGTCAACATCTCGCATCACACGGGCAACATAAATCTTACAAAAAAATAAAAATTCGCTATACATGAATTTAATTTATTTTTTACAAATTCCCCTACACAAAAATTTAAAAATATACAGAGACCTCCTGTCGCCAGTTCAATTGGCGCAGGGTCCTGTCGTCAATCGAACTGATAATAGGAACCTCCCCTACTGTTCTCTTTGGCGACAGGAGCCTAGTTTTATCATTTTTAGACTATTTTTTAAAAATAATATTATTTTTAAAAATTCGTTGGCCTGTCTCCCACCTTAGTGGCGCGCCTGTACTATGCCAGGCAAACGGCTCCTCGGCTTATTGCCCTGTACTGAGTTGCATATATTAACCAGTTTATCTAAAAACTTAAGTTGATCAGGAAATATGGATAATTCACTTATAATTCAACACCCCTAACTCAAAACCTCTTAACTCTAATATTATATTGAGTTACATGTACCGACTAATTAAAAAAAACTTAAACTGATGAGTGACGAGCAAAGATGTATTCCGACGGGAAACTCCCACGTGAAAGAGATACCAAATGCCGGCTGCTTCCGATCTAGCGTTTCGAGGGCGCGTGGCTTAGGCAAACATGTGCACCCCCGTGGCCGTGGCACGAGGTGGTTGCTCCCGCACACGGGCCGGCGCACCGCTCATTGCAGCGGGCCGGCCAGATTGCCGAAAGTCCACCGGCCGGCCGCCTCCCATGCTGCCACTTCCCGCTGGACGCAGCACAGCGCGATCACCGCACTCCGTTCACCACGAGACAATGCGCTCTTCCGGTCTCACGTGCAGGCGCACCCGCGCACAAGCCGTCGACCAGCCAGCTGCGTCGCGGTTTTTATTTTTAACCGCGCATCGCTGCACGACTGCACATCATCGGCGGGCGCAATCGCCGCATCCCCCGTGGGCCGTGCCTACACGCGGCGCGGCCCACTCCTTCATGTTGTAGTTGCGGCCCTCGCCTTCTCCCGGACTTGTAGAGACACGGAGAATGGGAAAACGCCGTCGTCCTTGGATAATCCGGCTCGGGGAATGTGGGCTTAAATCCACCGTACTAATATACTGTGGGCTGTACATGCAACCACAGCGTTGCTAAAATGGGACCACACGACGATTACCCTGGAATTCTGAGATTGCGTTTCTGCACCTGCAAATTGAGAACAAGGGCTATAATAAATGGGTGAATAATCTACCAGGACCATGCCGTAAGGTCGACTTAAACGTGTTCACAGAGGCAACTCGCATAGTCGCATTACCAGAGGTCCAATCCAAACGCAACTGTATATTGCTGCTATAAAACCTGGATTCAGGCATGATTTTCCAAATTATTGCATTCGTCCGCTACCGGATCACATGCTTATCCATAACATGAACTCAACATCATAACAAGTACATTAACAAATTCATCAAGAAGGTTAAAATAAGCACACACTGCAGATTCTAAAACACGAAAACAGATGCAGATAAGTGCTTGAAACGCAACAAGTGATACATAGGCTAACTAGGGAATTGCCACAGGCTGCATCACGCATGTGAGCTACGCAAAATCCCATGGAAGTAGCCACCGACCATGACCAAGGAGACCAGAGACACAACACCAGCTGGGAATATCTTTCCAGACTTCTTGAAGCGAGATCCCATGACTGACAGTAGTGCAGCCGATATACCTATAATGCAAAGCGAAACAACATCAGGCAAAGAATAGGGGTTGATGTAACTCCCAAGCAAGGTGGGAAGGGCCACAGCAAAGGAGTTTTTTTTGGCTGATTTAGCCTATTTTTGAAACACAATAGCAAAACTAGCTCCCTCGCTAACGAAATGGCAAAATAGCACCCCTACCATGCGAAATCGCCCCGGCAGGCCACGTGCCGCTAACCCAGTCCGCGGAAGGACACGTGAAGAGCTCCCAGCCTGCGGCAGGCGGCCTGCCGACTTGTTGCGGATTGGGTTAGCGACAGGTGGCCTGCCTCAGTCTGGGAGCTCACCACGTGTCCTTCCGCGGATTGGGTTAGCGGCATGTGGCCTGCCGCGGCGATTTCGTGCGGTAGGGGGTGCCATTTTTGTCATTTCGTTCGCGAGGAGCTAGTTTTGTTATTTCGTTTCAGAAAAGTGTCATTTTAGCCACAATTTCCACAACAAAGATGGGTCAGAAAAAGATTCTGCGTACCTAAACCGATTGAAGATGCAAAGACGGGTTTCACTGGGAGTTGAGTGTGAACGAAGTACAGGACCAGGGCTGATATGCCTCCTGCAGCTAATGACTTCTGGCTTCCACTCTTCATGTACCCCATTACTCCACCAGCTACAGAAGTTAAAAGCACAACGATCATTTGTCATAAAATGTTGCAACTTGCAAGAATCTGTCATAAAATGCTGCAACTTGCAAGAATTAATAGTCAATGCAACATTTTTTTGGCATATCAGAATACTTTCAGGTATAACACAATAAAAGATTTACATCTAAGCAGACACTGATGTAGAACCCCATACAAGAATGAGAAATTGCAGGACTTGATTGCTGGAGCTAAAATCATGTCAGGAGTTCTTAGCCCTCTGCTAGTTTCACAGACATAACAACAATGGAGAAAAGGTGCTCATTGATAAACAATACAGCTCTGGTCTGGATGGTCATGGTATCCTACTTACTAGGAGTCTAGGAGAAATATCCTACATTGTGTTTGTTTGTAAGCCTTCAATGGAGTTAGCACTTAGCACGAAGAGCATTCTGTGTCACACAGAGAGGTAACATCCCAGTTTTATTGTTGCTCTGATACAAGCAGGAGTTGAGTAATCAAAAGTGTGTTGATGAGTCTGCCTCCTGGTTTGTACAATTGCCAAGTCAATTTAACCATCGTCCCAACAAAGATGGAGCTAAGATATGTTTCATCTAACAAACTGGGCATAATCCAGTAGTCAGAAGTTCAAATGCGCACAACAACCCCGGTGAGTAATGAGTAATCACTTGCTAAGGAAGTAGAAACCGAAATGTACAGACATTCCCACAGTGGGATTGATAGTGGCCAACTTATCTCCATCTCAAAGGGAGAATTGAGCATTGAAAGTTGAAACAATGGCGGTAAACAGTGCGATGGAGGAACATGAGAGGGAATTGAAGAACAACACCAAGCACAATCCATTATTGCCCATTTGACCTTCTCCGGCTCTCCGCAAATCGAACTTAAGTGCCAATAGTGTAACGCGGACCATTATGGCTTATATTGATCAAGGACGGATCGCGATTCGCAAAGAAAATAATATAATTTACTCCAATCCAAGGCATTTGCAGTGAATCACTACGAAAATAAGAGAATCCTGTGGTGTTACCTCCGACAAGCGCGGCGTAGGCGAGGGTGAGCTTCTGCGACATGGACAGCCCCTCCCCCATCTCCTCCTCCCCCTCCTCACCACCGCCCTGCGGGTTACTTTCACCGCCTCCGCCGTCGCCGCCGCTCCCTCCTGCACCGCCGCTCCCAGAACCCTCACCGCCGCCTTCCGATCCGCCGCCGCCGAGCTCGGGTTCCTTGGCCGCGACGGCCGCGAGGAGGCGGGCGCTGGGTGGGGCGGAGCGGAGCGAGAGGGAGATGGGGGCGGGAGGGCGGCGCGGGAGGAGGAGCGACCACTGGGAGGCGGAGATCGGAGGCGGGGTGAGGGCTAGAGGCGCGAGTGGGGTCGTCGCGAGGGCCATGGGTTTGGTGCTCCAGCTGGTTTTTGTGGGACTAGACCTCGCTGGAGCGGTGGTGATGGGGAATTTTAGGGGAGGCTGGTGGAGACTGCGGGTGGGGCCCTAGGTTTTTAGGCACTTCTGTTGATGGTTGTTGCTCTAGAAGATTGTTTTCAAAAGTAAAAAAGAGCTATCTAGATGCAGTGGTGGGCAAACGGCGGCCCGGCCCGCCATATGCCTACGGTCTATTCTATTCCGCGAACTAAACAGATGATTTGCCATATAAGTATTAAGTATTAAAAAATAAAATCATATAAATATTAAAAATAAAAATAATCATATAAATATTAAGAAATGAAATAAAAATAAAATCATATATATTTGTGTGTGTGTTAAAAATGAACTGTCGTGCTAGCCGGCACCATCAGTTGTGAGGTGATGATCCAAGCACGATCCGAACTATTTTGCCGTATCACCCAGTACATAAACAGTACGTGCCGTGTCATACTTAGGCCAGATCAACAGTGTCATGCCTCATGCCTGTCTAGCCGGCACGATCCATCTGGCTACCTCTGTTTGGAAGGTTGATTCGTTGCTTGCAGGGAGCGTGGGGTGCATATGTCAGGATGGTGGGGTGCATATGTCAGGATGGATTATAGCTGGTGCTTAAGCTAAGCAGAAGCAAGTAAGTTGATTGAAGGGTATGAAATGTATGATATCTAGTCTTTTGTAGTTAAATAAGGTTTATCTGATAACATATTTTATCGCGCTTCACTATAACATGATACCGACAAAAATAAGCCTTCTTTATTTACAAACTTTTAAATTATATATATCAAAGCTAAAATAGGACTTTGATAAGTAACCTTGCAACCGTGCATGTCACTATCTTTCTTTCGTTCGTATCATGCTATGCTTCGCTCTATGTAAAAGTGGTTAGATTTCCTCGGTAAAAAATTGAAACATTGGTTAGACTTCTCGTACAACAATCATAGGCTTATTTCTACTTATATACTAAAAAATATTGTTAAAGACTTTTCAACTATACGCGTAATTAGAGTGGGCTAGATGGACGACTCGGTCTAACACGGCACGGGCATGATGTGGCCTGGTCTATCTCAGCACGGCTCATTGTGACCCGACTAATAGATAAGTCATACCATGTCGAGGAGGCGGCCGAGGCACAACCCGATGGCATGTCATGCTGGGTCAGGCTGGGCCGAGCCCATTTAGCTTGACAGGTCGTTGTAACCCATTTAACCTGTTAGGTTCAAAAAATAAAAATAAAAAAGTAGAATTCATAAATGAATATAAAAATTATATTAAAAAATGAGACATGCATATTGAAAATATAATAAGGAGCTTTATTAATATTCAAATGGTTGTCTCTTTAAAACTTTTGCCAAGTAAAAACTCAACGTGAGAAAACCTTGGCAAAAGAAAATGAGTACAACCTATAGCTCCACATATATCCTTGTTCTACATGTCATTGTCTAGTTACATATTTTTTAACACCTCCGACAATTTTAGATTTTTCACAGAGTGTTGTATTCGTGAATCAGCTTGTTCTCAATCCTTCACAGTTGAAAGTATCTCCACCATCTCACTTGTGAAATTGGTTCTTCTCTCCTCTAATATTCTTCTAGAAAGACTGAAAGCAAAATCAGATAAAACCGTTGAGATAGGAATAATTAACACATCACATGTAAGTATGGATAACACGTGATATGTTAACTTATAGGCTTGCCACCGTTGTAAAATTTTGAAGTATTCTGAGTTAAAATCAACCGTATCTCTGTCTAGATAGGTGGATAGTTTCTCACTCCTTGAGATTGTTCTTGGCTGAGCAGGCGGTGCTGTAGAAAAAGACTTAGACCTGGAGGAAGAGCTACCAAAGATCTTGCCTCACATATTTAATCTTGCTACTTGAGGTGGGGCTACCGGAGGTTGTTGCAAGCGGACTTTCGGAACTTATTTTCATATCTTTGGTAAACCTCGTGTAATCGAGAATGAATTTCTGTAAAATAGTTAGTATAGTCTAGCTCTGTAGCATCACTAAGAAGATCAAGTACATTAGCAAATGTTTCAATTTTAGTTATAGGATCTAAAACAAATACAAATACATACAGAAAAGGGATTTCTCTCTAATATTTAAGGTATTTACTTTTCATAATAACAATAGCCTCACGTAAAACTAAGCTAATTTCATACATTTTCAATTGAGTAGTAATCTGTAAAATACTATGCACAATGGTAGAAGATGTTTGATAGTAGACAACGGACAAAACAATAGTGGACTCATATTTTTTAAAAAAACGTTAGTATCTTCTCAGCAATGAACCAATGTTGCTCAGTCAATAGTATACTACCATCAATGCGTTTGAATAAAAACAGAAAAAATGATTTTATATGGTAAAAGACTCTTAAGCATCAGGTAAGAAGAGTTCCATCTTACCGACATATCCAAACCGAACTTTCTTGGACGTACACTCATAACAATGCAAAAGTTCTTATATGCTACTATTTTATGGTAGAATTACTCAAGAAAGTATCGCATCGTGAAAAGATTTAAGATACAGATTCAACCTTTTCAAACCATATTTGACTATAAGGTTTATAATATGACAAGTGCATCGCTGATATAGTAAGAAGGATTCGACGTATGTACTCAACACTAGAGTAAGATTATCTATGACCCTAGAGTTCGAAGCGACATTGTATAAAGTAATTGAGAATATTTTGTCTGTAAGACCAAAGTTTTCCATGACTTTGATAATATAGTTCGCAATATTCTCACTTGTGTGTGATACATTAATTAATTTCAAACTTATAATTCTTTTCAGGTCACCATTAACATAATAGGAAATTATACTAAGATAATCATTCCTAACCCAACCACTCCATATGTCTGAGGTTAGGGCCACCGAAAATATGTATGTACTAAATAGTTCCTTTATTTTATTATGACGTTCATTGTAATATTTTACTAGATCCCTAGTTGTTGTCTATTTAGAAACGACAGAAAATTTATGATTATGCGCAATCCTAATATAAGTTTGAAAAGCAGTAAACTCTTCAAAGCCTAATATTAAATCCTCAGAAACAATTAAATGACAGAGAGATTGACGGGCTACCTTAGGATCGTAGTCCTAGCTACGTACCGTACCGTATGGGTTATATTGCAGCTACGTCTGCTTCATCACTAATCCTTGCTTGGCTCGACATCTTGCAGCATGTCTAAGCAAGTGCTCTGTTCCACCTGTATACTTTGTAGACAATTCATTGTGATAATTTTTTAAAATAGCATATGACACCTGATTTTCCTGTGCGTTTGGTTTGGTTGTTCTGTCGAAATTCTCCCATACTCTCGATGTAGACGACCTTGATCTCTTTGCTCCGGTGGTCGTCGACGAAGATGCTGCCATAGAGTCTGATGATGGAACTCCGCCTCCATTGATGCAACTTCCTCCAGTGAAAGTCCGTAGTTACCAAGAGCAAAACTGTCGTAACTGTCCATAATGAAAACTGTAAAATCGAAACTAACACTATTATTATTTTTATTTTAGCATAACAGGTACTAACAATAAAAGTATGCAAAAAATAGAATTGTATCTCTTTTGCTGACTCACCGTCGAAAATTGAATATTCAAAAATTTGCAAAGTTTTTTTTGAATTGTGCCAAATTATCTCACAACGAATTTGAATTTGTACACTAGAATTTGAAAAAGAGTTTGAGAAATAGTGGATGCTGAATGGAGGAGGGTATGATGGCTATTTATAGATTTTTTTTTTGAGATTTTTGATATTTCTTTTTGCTATTTTTAAAAGGTCAAATGTTAAAAAAAAGAGCAAAACATGCCCAACGCCCATATTCTAGTCGAGCTGTGACGTGTCAGGCACGGCCCACGAGCCCGTTGTGGCCCGCCTCCTGCCTGCCCGCGCCAGCCCTGCCCTTTCCTCCCCCTGCGCGTGCCCCTGCTCGCGTGAGAAAGTGCGGTAGAGTTTGGCACGCCGCATGCCACGTACCGCCCTCCACGCTGGCGCCGCTCCCTCCTCCTCCACCTCCACCTCCTCTTCTCCTCCTTGCTCCCTCCTTTCTGCCGCCTTCTCCTCCCTCCACGCCGGCGCCGCCTCCTCGTGGCTCTCTCCCTCCCTCGCCGACTCACCACTCCTCTCTCCATCCAAGTCCTAGCGCTCTCTGTGGCCTAGGCTGTCTGCACCTCCTTCGGCCTCTTCGCAAGCGGGCTACGTCATTTCTTGTTTGGGTGGCGATCCAATCACGATATGAAATTTTGTATCGGCACGGATTATAAGTAGTATAAACGGTTCATAGGCCAACAGTGTCGTGGCTCGAACAGCGCGCCCCATCTGACCCGCACTAAGCATAATGTACCTGCAACTCTGCTAGTCTGGAAGTCTAAACGGGAAGGAAAATTCCAGCAACGAATCAGGACGGCACGCGAAGACGTCGTAGGCGATACCCTCCGCCGAGTGAGTCCGAGTCGCCAAGGAAAGGAAGGAAGGAGGCGAGGAAAGAGCAAGGATATTGCTGGCGCGGGCGGTGTGAGCAGCGACCCACCCACTCCAAAACGCAGCAGATTTCGTCGGCCGCGGCGGCGACGACTCCACATTACAGGTCTCCCCCACCCGGCGCCCTCGTTCCCCTCGTCGGCGACGCCTCCTGCATGCGCCTTGACCTTATCTCTCCCGTCGCGGTGGCGAATGATGATCCCTAGGGAACCGCCGCTGACGGAGCCCCCGTGCGACTGCTGATCCCCCGACTCCCCCCGCCGATTGCAGCGGCTGCCGGCTGCAGCGTTCTAGGTTGGTTGGTAGTCCCGGATTCGGTTAGTTATCGCCAGTCTTCGGATTTGGGTCGTTGCGATTAGGATTAGTCCCTGCTCGGTTAGATTTGGTGTGGATCTGGGGCGGGGGATGCATTAACGTACTTCAATTAGTAAGTAAATTCTTTGGCGCGATTCGATAACAACCAAAACTGAAGTAGGAATCGGATAATCTCACAGAAAAAGAATCGAATTTGCACCTCATGTTGCTTCTTTTGTTTATTTTCCTCATCAACACTGTCGTTTCATGTGGTGCTAGAGGATGGAGAATCCTCAAATCGAGATGGGGGCTTTCAAGGCGAACGGTCCACAGGGGCCGAACGGCGGGCTGCGGTCCATCAGCACGGTTGAGTCCTGGAACTTGCAGAGGACCCTCCAGAGAGTGTTGCAGAGCATCAGGATCGTCGTATTCACGTCCAAGCTCAACTTGCTGTTGCCGTTTGGGCCTGCATCGATTGTTCTTCACTTTGTTACTAGGAGGCATGTAAGTATGTTGTTACAGGAATTGATCTCTATTGCGGTGCTGTTCGTTTATAGACCATTAGTTGTAGGCTAGATGGTTTCACTTCGAAATAACACGTATAAAAGAAATTAGAGTATCCAGTTGAGGAAAACTAATGATTGGACTCACTGCTCTTCAATAACATGTAGTTGGTTCAGTAGTTTTGGTTATGCTCGTTTCATCATTTACAGACCTTTGTTCGTTCAGTTCAGTTCAGTTCAATTGTAGGTTTTTGTTTTGGATGATTGTTAGTCAATGCTGAAATGATTTCTACTTTATCAAAATTGCAGGGATTGGTTTTCCTTTTCAGCATGCTAGGAATTACACCGTTAGCCGAGCGTTTGGGTTATGCAACTGAGTGAGTTTGTAAACTCTCTACTTAGTTTCCTGACCTTATTAAAATTTGACGCCGATTATTGTTCTACAGGCAGCTTGCGATATACACTGGTCCAACAGGTATGCATTTTTATCTTTACGGTTTGTAACCTATTAGAAAATGGAGTCTTTCAAGCAACAAATAATAGTTTATTTTTCTCACAATTGCAGTTGGAGGCCTTCTGAATGCTACATTTGGAAATGCTACTGAGATGATAATAGCAATATATGCTTTGAAAAATGGAATGATCCGAGTAGTTCAGCAGTCGCTATTGGGTTCTATATTATCAAATATGCTGTTGGTTATGGGTTGTGCTTTCTTTGCTGGTGGTATTATTCATCGCAACAAAGACCAAGTCTTCAGTAAGGTGATGTTTGTGCTTTTAGTTTTGTGTTTTTTCCATGGAAAATCTCTGATAGTGAAATCAAAATTTTATTTTCAACAGGCAACCGCAGTTGTTAACTCAGGTTTACTGCTGATGGCTGTCATGGGACTGATGTTTCCTGCTGTCCTTCATTTCACACATTCAGAAGTGCGGCAAGGAGCATCTGAGGTTGCTCTTTCAAGGTTCAGCAGTTGCATTATGCTTGTGGCATATGCGAGCTTTCTTTATTTTCAACTAAGTGGACGGAGCAACGTTTACAGTCCAATTGGCAGCGTAAGTATGGTACCACAATTTTCTTTCTTCCTTGCTGATGACAAGGACCATAACTCTGATCCTGTAATATCTATTGTGGGTCTGTCTATGTTAGTTCAATCATAACACACACTATGTTGGCACTTTCATTCTTTCAATTGGAATGCCATGTGATGAACTAAATCTCCTTGATAAAGAACTATTTGCACTGCTTAAAAATAGAAGGTGCCATCCATGCTTTGTCATTTGATTAATGTTTCAGTTTCATCACATATTATCAATACTTCAGGAAGAAGTGCCTGATGAGGATGCCACGGAGGAAGATGAAGACGCGGAGATTGGCATGTGGGAGGCCATTACATGGCTCTCAGTGTTAACTTTATGGGTGTCTGTCCTTTCTGAATACCTGGTTAATGCCATTGAGGTTTTTTTTTTCTCCCTTAGTAGAACAAGACAGAACAAATGATGACTTAAGCAATTCCATTTTGTTGATAGTGGGTCACTCTCAGTGTCAGGGAAATGTTCATCTTAAATTTGGAAGTGGTTGTTTGGATATATGTTGATTGATGTTTGCCACATTCACATGGAAAATTCCATGAACAGTGGATATACATCTAATAACTACCTTGTAGGACAGATTGAACTACCCATGCCATGGTATCAATCAGGGATCACATAACCGTTACCGGCAAGGGGGTGGGAATGGTAACCGGCTGGTTACCGGAAATCCCGGTGGGAAACCGGATGAAATTCGATTGAATTTGCTTAAAAATTGACCAAAATTCGAAATTTGAATATTGAATTTGCTAAACCGGATGTTGTTGTTCCGGTTTTGGGATTCCCGGACCCCCTCCGGTAGCCGGTAACCGGCGGTTACCGGCTAGGATTTTTTTCCTTGGTATCAATACATTGTTAGTATTACAGCTTACAGGTCATCTGTATACTTCTGCAAGGATGTAATTGGTCACTGTTTTGCTCTATTGCTGTCAGGGAGCATCTGATTCATTGAACCTACCGGTGGCTTTTATCAGTGTTATTTTGCTTCCTATTGTGGGCAATGCAGCCGAACATGCTAGTGCAATAATGTTTGCAATGAAAGATAAGCTTGTAAGTGTTTAGATATGCTCAGCTTTGATTTTTGATCCTTTGGTTGTCTCCTAACTGTCCGTGCATATGCTTGTCTCTGCTACAGGACATAACACTAGGTGTTGCAATCGGATCATCAACGCAGATATCAATGTTTGTGGTAATGACTTTTAACTTATTGCCCCATTATGATCTCTGAATGCTCGTTAGCACTTGTTCAACTAAATATTATGTTGGTCTCTTCCTTCTATATAGATTACCACTCTTCATTCCAAATTATGTTTTGGTTTGTTTATGATATCCAATTTTCTTCTTTGTGATGTTTGACATAAGTTCTCCATTAATACAGATTCCATTTTGTGTTGTCATTGGTTGGATGATGGGGCAAAGGATGGACTTGAATTTTCAACTATTTGAGACAGCAACTCTCTTCATAACAGTACTTGTTGTGGCGTTTATGCTACAGGTAGGTTGTTAAGTGGATTAAAAAAAATACTTATACCTACTTAATGGGGAGTTTGCAAAGTTACTTTTGTTTTAAGCCTTGTGAACATATCTCTAGTTTGCCTTTTGGGCTGAAGTGATAGGCACATATTGGTAAAGGTTCACCGTCCATCTAGAGTGGACTTGCTGCAGTGGTACTATATACTATTTTCCATTAAGCGTACATACAATTTTTTTATTAAATGCTTGTTATTTGCTGTAGTGATTTAATGGTTAATTGGTTATATTATCCATTCAACTTTATGTTAACTCTTCAAGCCAACAGTAATTGATCTAGTTAGTTTATGTATAGCTGGTATCTTATTTTAAGGAATCGTTTTTTTAACCTTCTCTCTGTACCCTAAAAAAGAAAATGTCCCAATAAGTTACAATTGGTGATTTTTATGGTCTTTTCCCTCCTTTAATAGTGATATAGTTAGCTGACTTTCTTGTTGTTCGTTTCATTGAGATCTGCTGGAGTCTCTTATAAACCGGAATATATTTTGATACCTGAACCTTCACCATGTGCTCCTTTGTTTTCCCCCTGCAGGATGGCACAGCGAACTATTTGAAAGGACTGATGCTGATCCTGTGTTATCTAATAGTTGCTGCCAGTTTTTTTGTTCATGTTGATCCACAATCCAGTAAGCAGCACTTTGTTAGTAATAGACTAATGCCTTTTTTCTTCCAATTTCCATCTTCCAGTCAGTTTACTTATTTTCTAAGGGGAACTAACCGATATTCCCACAAAAAATATAACACCCCGTTTGGCTCCCAGGTATTGTCAGGGAATTGTGGAATTGGAATTCAATTCCAAGGATGTAGTTTGTTTGGCTGCCACCTAGAATTGAATTATTGATTCCAAACCCAATTCCAAGAGGCATGATAGAGCTAGAAGCAATTCGTAACTTAGACCATGTCATTTGTCTGGAATCCACTCTACAAAATTAAGTAAAAGTTCAGTATTTGGAATTTCAACCTCGCGTTCACAACATAAAATTTTCACGAAATCGACTGAAATTTGTTGGAGATGATTCAGTGTGTAGAGAAGCTAATTTGTGCACATTGGCGGGTCTAGGTGCACAGGTGGCCCCACAGCCTTGTAGAGAATGATTTTGTAAAAGTTCGGTATTTGGAATTTCAACCTCATGCTCACACTACAATTTTTCCACGAAATTGTATGAAATTTGTTGGATATGATTTAGTGTGTCGATAAGCTACTTTGTGCACATCAGTGGACCTAGGTGCACAGGTGGACCCCATAGTCTTATAGAATTTCAAATGACACCCAAACAGAAAAATTGGATTTTGAATTGGCTTGAATCAAATTCAACTAGAATAGGATTTGGAATCCAATTGAATGAATTAAATTTAATTCTAGGCAGCCTAACGGGGTATAAGAGTTCCTACTGTTTACAGCCTAATTTGTTCTATTCTACAATACCTTTTCTTTTTTTCCCCTATGTGTATTGACTGTTGTAAGTGTTCTTGCCAACTTGATTTTTTTTAGTAGTAGGATTTGGCATGTTCTGAGGAATGAACCGGTGGCAATATAGATTTAGTAGATGCCTGTGGGGAACAAGCACATATGTTGTGATAAATATGAAGTTACGATTCTTTTGCAGGTGACGATTGATGCCGCCAACACTGTAATTAATGTACCAAATACCCTTGAAGACTTGCTGATCCTACTTTGATGAGCTGCTTCTTTTGCATTGTTGGTTCCTTCATGAACTGCGGCAGGAATTCTTGTATTGTTTTCGTGCTGAAGCTTTGAGGGGTTCTAGCTAGGGGTAATCATATAATGTATACAGAAACAAGAAATGTCGTCCATGTAAGTCTGTCATATTCAATTAATTGAGTTAATGTGGCCTTTTTTTTTCCTGTTTTGCTCAGTTATTTATTGGGTTACTTTGGTGCTATGTATATGTTCTAAAATCGTATATGGGTGTGATTGAGGAAAATCAATATCTTTTTTGAAGGTAGAGGCAAATCAATTTGTATGGCCGGTTATGTCGTGGCCTTGCTACCTATGATGTTCAGTTCCTCTGCCAATCTGCAAAGCCTAAACTATAATCAAACGGACTGGCCACTCCAATTTAGCATCCAAATGCGCTTCTGTTCACCTTTAACAAATTTTGTTGTAAATCTGTACTAGATCTGTGGGGATTGCAGAGGGAAAAGGTGAAAAACTAAAATATTTTTGAAATTTAAATTTACCGCGTTACCCTTTTCGTTCCATTTTCCTAGTCAACAGCCCCGAGCACGTACTGTCCTTGTCCTTGTCTTCTAGCTTACAATTATTTGAAGAAGAAAAAAAAAACTTATAGCAAACTGGACATAATTTATGAGCAACGAGGAGCAGTGAAACTGGAGCAAACCACCCATCATCCCGTGCACGCAATTCAGAAAGAAAATATATAAGCACTGCACGCGCGTACAGTCGCTGAATCGATCGAAATCTGCTCCCGCCTCTCGATCTTGTCCCGAAGCCGAGGCAGAGACTGGCGAGCGAAGCACGCAACGCAGCCCCCTCCCTGAAACCGCGAGCCCGATCGATCCCGATCCCCAAGCGCGCCACCGCACGTGCGGGCGCGAGGGACAGCGAGACACCGACGCACCGTCAGCCACGCGCGGCGTGCGGCCTCCGCCTCGTCGGCCGGGAGGTCGCAGGTGATTTTTTTTTCTTCTTCCTCGCTCGTACCCAGCGCAGCACCGATCGCGCGTTGTACATGCAGAAGAACTGGGAATGGCAGCACGTACGTACTAACTACAAGCCAGAACATTCGTCTTAACTGCGGCTGCAAAGTCCAGCAGCGCAGTAGAGTACGTACGTGCAACTTGCATATGGCACAAAGCACCAAGGATAAATTTGCAATTTTTGGGAATAACCAGCGTCGAATTAGTTTGTCGCAGAAGTAACAGCAGGTGGCTTTGGAACAAAGCTAGACCTAGCTAGCTGCCTGAGGTCAGCGACATGCATGGGCGCAGCGCACATCGATCGGTCTAGAAAATTAACCATGCGGCCGTGTGTGGACGCATGCGTACGAGAGACGCTTCGGTGCATGCCGGTTAGAAAACAATCAATCGTTGCATACATCCCATGCCGCAATAAAATATTCGGTTTCACGTAACCTTTTTTTCTCTCTCCAGAAAATAAGTAATCATACCGAAGCGAGTAGTACGTGCAGAGAAATACACAGGTACATATACACAGGACGTCACCGATCACACATACAGTAGACAAGCGGGACTGTACATGCATGGAATGGAACCACCACACCTTCAAAGTAAAAGTGTACGCGCCGAGAGATCTAAACAGAGAGAGACGCGGCAGTACGTATCGATAGCCCAGAGGTCACATGGAACCGCCACGGCCGGCCACACGTACTCCGTCCAACGGCCATCGATCCCTGAAGCTCAAGACACGGCGTCCTCGTTCCGATCGATGCAGTCTGCGGAGCAGAGATGTCTGTGCATAGTGTCTGTAGATCTGTAATACTGCACCGCACGCCCGGCCGGCATGCACGCTCGCCGATCGAATCCATGGATATTTATAGCCTGCACTGTGCAAGCACGTAAGTACTCTCGGCTCCTTCTACTGCATCCACACGCACAAGCATAAATCCGAGCTCCTGCCATGCGTCGTCGTCCCCAAAAGTGCAGTGCAGAGGAACACGCATGTCAGGGCCAATAATCGGGTGTTTCATCAAACCCCAGCAACAGAATCACAGGACGCCGTCGGTGTAGAGCCAGCTGCTGTACGCTTTAGTTTTTACTCGGCTGGCTCAGTGACACTGTCACATCTCACATGCATGCTTGCCAACGGCCGGACGATGAGAAGTCGACCAGTGGGAGTACGTGGAGAATGGTGGCGAGATGGGCTGCAAAAACGACCAGCGGAGAGTCAGACGCCGAGCCATTCGGCAACCGCTGCATGCGCCCTCCCCACCATCGCGGGTTGCAAGAACAAACTCCCGCTTCTCTCGCTACGTTTTCTGCCACCACTGCTAGTATTCAACTTGCACGCACGCGCTCTCCAATCCCCCAAAAAACACACGGCCATCTATGCCTAGCAACAGCAAGAAGTCGGAGCTAATCTGGACTTAATTTATTCCTGTGTACGTGTCTCGGGTTGCTCTGCAAGTTAAGCACCTATATATGTGTGTATCATCGTTCTCCTTTTTCTCACTTGCAAGCAACCCTACTGGCAATTGCCGATTTCAGCTGCTGGGAGGTTTTCGATCAGGTGGCATCCAGCTCAATTTGTGCTAAAAACTTCTTCGGTTGCTTTTTGACGATGTCTCTGAACGGAGTATCAACAACACTCGGTCGATAACCCAGAAAATATTTTGGGGGAAATATAGCGTGGAATGCTATGAAAGATTCATGGTTTTAGACGTGGTGCTATACGCAAATACATGACGGTACTAGTTGCAAAGGTCATAAAAGCATTTTATTTATGATATTTGAATTGTTATTAAATACAGACATCCTTGCAACCCTAGCTCCACAGTCCATCGCCTCCTATAAATCCTCCCACACTTCACCCGCAAAAAACACAACTAACCATCAAGAAAAAGTGCTCACTTCCCTTTCCAAACCCCCGGCCTCCCCTCTCTCTCTCACACACACAACCGCCCACCACAAATTCCGGCGAGCTCAAGATCAGTTCATCGTTTCCATGATGAGCGGCAGCGCCGGCGCGAGCGCCAGCTTCGAGCAGCACCCGAAGCGGGGTGCCCCGGCGCCGGCGCCGTCCGACCATGAGAGGCAGCAGGAGCGGAAGCTGCTGAGGCTGTCGGTGCAGCAGCAGGAGGACGACGTGGCCGCGGGCGTAGTGCCGCCGGTAACCGTCGTCCTGGACGGGCGCTGCATCTGCCACCGCGTCCACCTCAGCAGGCACACCGGGTACCGCAGCCTCGCGGGCGCCCTCCGCCGCATGTTCGTTGACACGGACGCCGGCGCCGACGAGGACAGCAGGAGCGTCGACGCGGACTACGGCCTCGACCTCTCCAATGCCGTCCCGGGGCACGTCGTGGCCTACGAGGACATGGAGGACGACCTCCTCCTCGCCGGTGACCTCAACTGGAAGTAATAATAAATAATCAAGTCTTTAATTACAATTCTTTATAGTGTTACGTTTAATCCACTAGTCAACTGCTAATCTTTCTTGATGCATTTTTTGTTCGTCATTCCAGGGATTTCGTCCGTGTTGCGAAGAGGATCCGGATAATCCCAGCGAAATCATCAAACCGAAGGAAGCAATAATGCCGAGGCCGCTTAATTAACTACGCCTGATCAATTATCACGTGTGATTATTAAACCATACCTCTGCTTCACTCCGCTCGATCGGCTCCACTGTGGTGATCGATCAAGTCTCCGTCGTCGTCTCCCTAAATCTTTACATCCTTTCGTTTGCATTTCCCCTGTGTTAATTAGTTAATGTTAATCAAAAAAAATTAAAGCTTTGTTTCGTGTTTCGTGTCCCGATTACCCTAATTAGCAGCTCAATTAAGTTATCGAGGGGTGTCCCGTCTCACCACTGTCACGCACCGGTACAGTACGTGTGCAGTTGTGCGTTAATTGGTGATCCATCCAAGTGTGCGCACGTACCATGCGTGTCCCTCTCATGAGTCACGCCCCTTGATGTGTGTTTTTATCTTGAAAGCTAGGCTGGCTTGCCTAACTCTTCGCGTGCGATTGATTGGACTCCCAACTCCGTCGCATCGCTCGCGCGGGCAGTTGGGATTATCCCTTTTTAACACCAACGTTTGTTTGCGACTCGCGATCTAGCAGCTAGCTAGCGCATGCACGCAGTGACGCAGCCGATCGAACAGTGATGCAGATAAAGGTAGCCATCAGTTAAGCGCGCGCGGTCCTACGTGCAGCGAGCGAATCAGTGGATCGGAACGGAATGGAACGTGTGCGTGCCGCTTGCTCGGTTCATTCGATGGATGGATCTGTGCGTGAGACTGAACATGTCGGTGTCGCTCGATCGATCAATGGGAGGTGACGACGTGACCGTGAGATCGATTTGCAGACGCGCCAACAGTTGATTGATGGAGTTGACGACCCACGAGTGGGGGATAGATCCCGGAAGAATAACTGTCATGAACAGCACCCCATTAATACTGCCGCCTTGGCACCATTGTTGATTTCCCCGGTGAAATGGGAATAGATCTTCTTGACCTGTTGGTTGCTCGATCAAGGCGGTCGCGCGCACTCTACCGTCGCCGTTGTGGATACCACGCGGCCACGGCGCCGGTGAACCTACCTACATGCATGATGCCTGGAAGGGAGAACACGGCCAGCGCTAGGCCTAGCTAGCTTCCGGAGGGGCCGGGGACTTGTCATCAGTCATCACTGCATCTGCAATTCTGCATGCATGCCGTAGGAGTAGCAGTGATCACACAGCATGTTTGGCGGTCTGACAAGGCCACGACTCCTGGAGCTCGGCCGGCTGGCGTGCGTACGTGAGAACCCAATTAACTGGCGAAGAAAAAGAAACGCGCGTACCCGCAGACTCTGATGATGGAGTCAGTGTTGCGTTTGGAGTTGGAAATTGGAGGAGTCATGACGCACGAGACAGACAAAGGGGTGGACGGACGTATCTAGCTGCGAGCACAACCAAGATGAAAATCGATCCATCTTTTAATCCCCGAGTCAATTTCGGAGGCCGGCAGGATGAAGTCATTCTGCTGATTTAGATGCAGGAATCGGACGCCCGCTAGCGGCACGGCACTTGAGGAAAAAAGGCTTCTCTTTTTCTCTTTTTTTGTTTCCATTTTTTGAATGGGCCATGGGTCCGGGTAATGGAAAAAATCACGGCCCAGCCTGAGTTGTTGGAACTCGGACTCTGCCATTTATTTAAGGAATTATTTGAGGATTTTACGCATTTGAGAATTTATCCACCGATATCTCACTGACATATATCTATATCATAATGGTAAATTCTCAAATACCCTTTATTTAAACTAGTCGTCAACCCGTGCAACTGTATATATTTATATTAATTCCTATTTTATTAAAAAAAAATATCATATTGTGTACTTCAATTCTAGTTGCATATACAACTTCAAAGTTCTAAAATTATATAAAATTTACATGTTTTCATTGGAAATTTCTTCGGGAACTTTAAGTTTTTTATTTACAATTTTAATACTTATACGTTTATTCTAATTTGGATATGACTTTTTTACATTCAAAAATTGAATTATGTTTTCTCTGAATTTAATTTAAAATTTGTTATAATATTTAAGAAAATTAAATTAATTTCTAAGGTTTAATGGTAATCCAAATTCCAATTTATATATTTTGGATTTAATTATATTTTACAATTATATTTATATCTGATTTAATTTTATGTTCGAATTAAAGTTAATACGACATATGGGTTTATATTTTCCATCTTTTATGAATCCTGATAAAAATTATTTTGATATGTTTAAATTAACTCAAAAATAATATTAATGATGGGTCTAAGTTTTCACTATTAAATTTCTATCTTGTGTTCCATACACTATACGACTCAAATTGTTGTATCAATAAGAACCTTTTAAGTGGCGCTATATGATTTTGTAACCATTGTCTCTAGACAAAATACTCCTTATTTAAGGTACAGAATGGGGTATCACCTTCCATAAATGTTTAAATTCTACATTTCAAGTTTAATACCTAATTATGATGCTTTTCTATATTGATTTTGCATTTATTTTAATTAAAATTGCGACTCAAATTGTTGTATCAATAAGAACCTTTTAAGTGGCGCTATATGATTTTGTAACCATTGTCTCTGCTTATTTAATGCAGAATTATCACCTTCCATAAATGTTTAAATTCTACATTTCAAGTTTAATACCTAATTATGATGCTTTTCTATATTGATTTTGCATTTATTTTAATTAAAATTGTGTGCCATTTTTTATGTTTAACTTCATTTTGGATTTACATTTAGTATGGATTCAATTTTAATTAAAAATATATATATATTAAAATAACTAATATTATTAATTTCAATATATATGTATATTCATAATTTCATTTTGAATTTCTTGTCGATTTGAATTAAATTCATGCTTAATTTTATTTCTGAATTTCAGTATATTTTAACTTGGTACATACCATACAATAGTATGTTATTAGCTATCTCACTTTGCTTCCATATGAGAGAGGGAGATAGTATTGTAACACTACACGTTTACACCACACGTCAAAGGCAATAGATGTTTGTCTTTTTGATTCAATTATTCCATGAGAACTCTAGATCCTTTGCTTTGCTTATAAATAAATCTTAACCGTATTGTAACACTACACGTTTACACCACACGTCAAAGGCAATAGATGTCTGTCTGTTTCGGATTCAATTATTCCATGAGAACTCTAGATCCTTTGCTTTGCTTATAAATAAATCTTAATCGTTTAAAAATCTATTCACACCATATGGTTGGTTAGGATTTTTCCTTTTCTCTGATTAACATGGAAATTTCTAGCTTTTTTCTTTTTCTCCGATTAATATGAGAATTTCTACTTTTTTACCTCCTATGATTAATGTGGGGGTTTCTAGGAGAGTCTCCAATTAGTATAGATATAGATAGATGAGAATAGAAATACACCAGCCTTCGAGGGGTTACGAAGCCAAACAATCAAGTTGCAACAGTAAATGGACTATCGAGGAAGTATGCACACATGTGCCTTGGAGTTATCTTGATCCATGTGTGGCATATGTGTACACTTCTTTATTCATTCACCTTTGTAACCAAAAGTTTGTCGGTGCATTTTGTGGCCGGTGATTTAACCAAGCCAACAATTTCGTGATGGAAGTCTTTTTCTATTAAAAGAAAAAATGTTCACCTAGAATTGCTTTGCTCTTGGTTTCTCAATGTGTATGATGTAGGTCTATTTAATAATTAGTTCTTTTCCATCCCAAGCAAACGTGTACAGATTTGTTTGTTTTGGGGATTAGTTGTTCAAACCATTCTGTAAAAGAAGTTGATACGTACGTAAAGCTTTTCTAAATCAGAAATACTACAACCACAATAATACATGAGCATCGACCGCTTCAAAATATGATCTAACTTATTCATGAGTCAGCATGCACGATTAGACATAGTGTTTTGCATCCACTTCAAGGTCACTGACGAATTCACCATGTTGTTTTTGAAAGTGTAGCACATTATGATCTTTTTCATTGATGTGATTCGATACATATAATACAAATGGAATCAACTAACTAGGAAATATCTTCCAGGATGATCTCTAACCGATTACAGAAGATAGCTATCCACATATACAAGAGGTTTCAATATATACAAGATGTACATTCCAACATCCCCCCGCAGTCTCAACCAAGAGTGGTGTAGGATCAAGGATAACCGACTAGAGGGGGTGAATAGGAGGTTTTTAAACTTTTAAATAAATTAACGAGATAAGCTAATTAATAACTTAGTCTAAACAAATTATACTTCTAGCTAAGCAATACAAGCACAAAGATCAAGCTAGAAATATAAATGCGGAAGAGTAAAGACTAGGAATAACCACAATGAGACAACGATGTTTTCTCGTGGTATCGAAGACTTGCCTTGGTCTTCACTAGTCCACGTTGAGGAGTTTGAACCAATCAAGCCGGCTCCACGATTAAGCCTTTCTCGATCACTATTGGTTGTTCTTCCTCCTCTCCTGAGATGGTGAACACCAAACCACTCACAATATGGGCACCGGCCTCTTCACAATCTTCTTGAAGAGATCACGTGCAATCACCGCTAAGCCGCCTAGGAGTTCGGTAAAACTCCAAGAGTAACAAACCAAGACCTTCGCTGACGACACTCAAGTGCAATAGGATCAACTAGAATGATGAATGCACTTTGAATGAGCTCAACAACCTCTCAAAGAGTGAACAAATGAATTTGAGGAGTTGAATGAATGCACAAGGCTCTAAGGATGTTAAATGTGGTCTAGCACTGTTTTGAGTGGTGGGAAGTATTTATACCCCAACAACAATTATAACCATTGGAGAAGAAAACTCACTTTTTCACCACATACGGTACTACCGCTATGCAAGGCGTATTTACCGCACTTCTCCAATCATTACAAAGAACGGCTATAATGATGCATTAAATGACCGACATAGCCGTTTAAACTTGCAGAGCGATTACCGCTAATCGACGAAGCAGATTACGCATAGCGGTCATACCGCAAGGAGATTGCGTACTACCGCTTTCAAGAGAGACAAAAGGGTGCTTATGGAAAAACATACCGCTTAACATTCGAATAACCGCATGCGGTAGTTCCGCTTAACACCGCGGTACTACCGTATTCCGGCCATACCGCATGAACATCGCGATACTACGCGCTTAGGTTTTGGCACGAAATCGAAAAGAGACTCTCTCAGAAAAACATACCGCTAACTAACGATCGAACAACCGAGGCGGTAGTTCCGCATGCATAACGCCAGTAGTACCGATTGTCCTGACAAGGCATATTTGGTTTTAGAAAGAGAATCCATATGCATACATGATCCTAAATTGATCCATAAAGCACAAGACATGCCTTCAAGCTACAGGACATGATCCTCTTAATAGTACGACATTTAACCTATAATCCGGTCTCCCATCTATTTCTCCTAAGACCGGTAAAAGAAAATAATATCAAAACCACTTGTACCTTATCCTTGAGCTATACTTGATCTTCATAAAACTTTTAGCATGCATCTTCAAGATCATATTTTCCAATGGGACTAGGCCTTGTAAAAACTCAACAAACCAATAAGTCTCATTTTCACATATTATCATAAATTACCAAAACATATTTTTAGGGGCCTAGATGCTTTTCAAGTGGCACGTACGTTGAGGCTGGATCGGAACTCGATGAAAGCGAAGTCGGTAATCCCTTTGTGAAAATATCAGCGTACTGCGAAGAGGATGGAACATGCATAACACGAACGTCGCCGAAAGCCACTTTGTCACGGACTAAGTGGAGATGAATTTCCACATGCTTGGTGCATTGGTGCTGCACGGGGTTGGTGGAGAGATACATCGCAGTAGACAATGGTGGCTCGACGTAGAGGTTGACGAAGTTCGGCCAACATTTGGTGTGACCAACAAGCTTTTGCCACAGCGTTAGCCACACCATGATATTCAACTTCGACGCTAGAATGTGAGACATTGTGTTTCCATTTTGAAGACCAAGAGAGCAAGTTGCCCCCCCCCAAATGCAGTATCCTAAGGTGGAACGTCGAGTATCTGGACAACCGGCCCGATCGGCATCGAAATAAGCAACAAGATCATGAGAGGAGGATCGAGTGAGCTGTAAACCGAAGCCAATAGTGCCTTTCACATAGTAGAGAATGCATTTCACAAGTTGGAAATGAGGCTCACGTGGGGCATGCATGTGAAGACATACTTGTTGAACTGCGTGAGTAATATCCGGGCGAGTGAAAGTAAGATATTGCAGTGCAGATTGCGATAGAGTGTGGGATTCTGGACAGGAGCACCGAAACCAGCAACAAGTTTGATGCGCGTTTTAATAGGAGTGGCACAGGAATAGCTGGAAAGCATGTTGGTGCGCTGTAGAATTTCCGTGGCATATTTTTCTTGGGAGAGAAATATGCCAGTGGCATCGCGATGAATGGAGATGCCAAGAAAATAATGTAGAGCGCCAAGGTCGGTCATGGAGAATTCCTGGCGAAGATGGTTGATGATTTTGTGGAGCAAAGAAGTTGTCGAAGCAGTAAGAATATATCATCAACATACAATAAGTGATAGGCCATGTCGGAACCCTGGGTATAGATAAACAGTGAGGGATCGGATTTGAAGCAAAGGAAGCCAATGGAGAGAATGTATGAAGTGAAACGACTGAACCAGGCGCGTAGAGCTCGTTTGAGGCCATAAAGAGATCTGTTTAACTGGCAAACATGTTTAACGCACCATGGAGGAAGGCGTTTTTGACGTCCAATTGATGGATGAGCCAATCGTTGCCCAGTGCAAGGGACAGAACAATATGGATGGTGTCCGATTTGACTACTTGACTGAAGGTTTCATCGAAGTCAATACCGGTTGTTGAGAGAAGCCACAAAGGACCCACCTGGCCTTGTAGCGTGCGAGGAACCATCCGAGTTATGTTTGTGGTGAAAAATCCACTTGCAAAACACAATATTGGCATTGGAAGGGGAGGGACCAAGTTCCATGTATGATTGGAGGTCAGACATGGAACTTGTCAAGCATGGTGAATGCCAGTTGAGATCAGTGAGAGCACCTCGGTATGTTTTAGGCAAAGGAGAGATGATGGGAGAGACCGAGGTGTGGAGATCAAGGATCTCGCGAGGAGGTACACGGTGACTAACTTTGGCACGAGTGGTCATGGTGTGAGCATTGGTGGTGGGTGTAATAGGGATAACTCGAGCTGCCAAAGGTGGTGCAACAGACAAATGAGCTGGTGCGGCAAGGGGATCGACTGGCGTGACAGGTGAATCAGTTGGCGTGGTAGATAGATTTGCTGCAGGTGCTGGCGCAGCAAATGCGACAGCCAGATCGATTGGCGTGGCAGATGCACCAGGTGGATCAGCCAATGCCAAGATTGGCACTGTAGGGAAATCCAGGGGTGTGGCAACTAACACGACAGGGGAATCGGTGGTTGCAGCAGGCAATCCGAGCGACGTGACAGGTAATCTTGTAGACGCGGCAGGATGTCCTGAAGCGGGAGGAATTGTTGTAGGGAAAAATTCATCATCAAGAAAATAATATGATGAGGTGGGATTGGATGGTTGGGTGGAGAAAGGGAAAGAATTTTTGTAAAAACATGGCGAGAAATGATGATTCGATTTGTAGAGAGGTCGAGACAACGATATCCTTTGTGGTTAGAAGGATAGCCAAGGAAAACACATTCGGTGGAACGAGGTGACAATTTGTTGAGGGTGGTGGCGAAAAGGTTTGGGTAACAATGACATTTAAAAATGCAAAGATGATTGTATGTGGGTATTCGGCCAAAAAGTAACTCGAATGGGGTGAGTTTGTGTTGAGTTTTGGTTGAGTGGAGATTGATGAAGTGAGTAATAGTGTGTAAAGCCTTGGCCCAATAGAAGGGTGGCGTGGATGCTTGGAACAACAACGAGCGAATGACGTTGTTGGTGGTATGAATGATCCTTTTGGCTTTACCGTTTTGTTGGGAGGTATGTGGACAAGAGAAACGAAAGTGAACACCATGCCCAAGAAGAAAAGAGCGAGCAACGTTGTTGTCGAATTCGTCGTTGTTGTCACATTGGATACCTTGGATGGTAGAACCGAATTGTAATGAGACATGGGCAAAAATGCTTGATAATGGTAAAGTGTCAGACTTTAACCAAAGAGGGAATGTCCATAGAAAATGAGTATAATCATCCAAGCATACTAGGTAGTACTTGTATCCCAAACACTCCAAGTAGGTGATGTCCACAAATCACAATGAATGAGCTCGAAGGCTTTATTTGTGGGGAAACAGATGTTTCAAATGGAAGACGAACGTGTATACCCAATTGACATGGATAGCAAAGTGTATGATCTGAGCCAATGCGTTTATTACATGAAATGGCAGAAGATGAAATTAAGTGAGAGAGTGCTTGGTGTCTAAGATGACCAAGCCGACGATGCCATAAGTGCTTCGGGCAGATGGTGGCGGCGAGGGCCAATGGAGAGGAAGGTGACACTGATCGAAGGGGGTAGAGCGCTCCCGAGCTATTGCACCTGAGAAATACACTCTTGGTGCGGAGATACCTCACAGAAAGGCCGAAAGGGTCAAACTCAACTAAGCAATGATTATCCGTGGTGAACTGACGCACGGAGATGAGATTTTTAATAATGCGAGGAGAAACTAGAACATTATGGAGAGAAAGTGGAGTGTGTTGGGTAGGAAGGGAGGTGGTGCTGGTTGCAGTGATGGGTAGACGAGAGCCATCACCGACAATAACATGTTGAGGGAAGGAAGAGGGAGGTGAAAGTGGAGATTACCAGGGTCGAAAGTAAGGTGAGCGGAGGCGCCAGAATCATGTACCATTCCAATGAGCTCGGTTGCTGGAGGGACATGGTGTTCATGGAGCCGACGAGAGAGGACGTGCTCCATTGCGGTGTCGGAGGTGTTGGAGGAAAACCGCCAGGAGGTGGCGCAGTGGCCAGATGCGCCTGCTACATGGGGCGCTATCCGAGGATGCGGGTGTAGATGATGGCATTGTAACATCCCAAATCAGGGTTTGTGTTTCAAATGTAATAAAATGAGGATAAATTAAAACTTTTGATGCCTCATGAGTCATTTGAAAATTTTCTAGAAATTTTTCCTAGCAATTTCTATTTCCTAGAACAATGTTTCTTTTAATGGAAGTTGTTGTCAATAAAAATTTCAACCCTAATCTTGTGATCATCCTCTGGAAATATTTTTTCTATCTTCTTGATCATCCTAGTAACCTCTCTGCAAAATCTCATAATTTTTAAATTTTGTTTGCTATTTCAAAAGAGCAAGTCAAACCAGTTTAAATTCTGGGCAAACCCTTAGGGCAACAGCTTGTGATTTTTCTAGGGAACAATGCAGTGCATAAGAATTTCTGGAAAAATTACACAAGGTTTTTCTCTATTCCAGAAAGTTCCCATAAAAATTTCGGAATTTTGGGAGCTTCGTAGCTACCTGTAACATCCCAAAGTGCTGTTACCAAAATAAAAATTAATAAAGTTATTCTTTTAGTGGATTTTCTGAGTTTCAATAGTGTTTTCTTGGTTTTCTTGAATTTCTAAGATTTTTAAAAGGCAAAAATAAAATTTATGTAGTTTTATGAGTTTTTATTAGATCTAAAGTGAAAAATAAAATTTTAAGTAATTTCTGGAATTTTAAAAACTTTTTACTATTTATTCTAAAACAAAATAATTACTGTTCAAAAATAAAGGCCAACTTTAAGTTGGAATTATTTTTATTAAGTTTAAAATAATTCAAGGTATTTTTAGGATTTTTTTTTCTAGATTTTTTGGACTCTATTTGCTATTTTCTAAAAAATCTATTTAATTTATTTAAAATCCGAAAATCAGGGAAATTATTCGGACCCTCATAAGCCCTAACTTGGACAGTACACTATGAACAGTAATTTCGAAATAAAATATATATATATAAAAAATCCAATTCCCGTTGGTCACCCATCCACAATTTGCTCTCAGCACAGACTCGCTTAACATTGCCAATCCTTCCCATGCACTACCAACTTGCCACTTGTGTTTCAATTAACCACATACACTCCTTTAATTCCTTTATTCCTTCCATCCCTTTCCTTTCTTCCCCAAAGATTTTTATGTCCAGAACGTGTGCAACACAGCCGACGCCATTAGAGGTCACAAGAGCTTTCAAAAACCCAAGATTTCCTCCACCATTCTTCACGAAATTTGTGGTATTCAATTCCCCGGTCATCACCTCCCCCATTTTAGGTCATTAATCCTTTCCTCAATCTCACCAATCCAGCTAATCGCGTCATGTCCGGCCGTGACATACGTGCATTGATCTCCCTCCACGGTCCACCTCCACCCCTATATAAGAGAGCACCGTGTGCCTCTCCTCTCCCTCATCCATCCCCGAAAATCTTAGCTCCTCCCTTCCTTCCTCCACGACGCAATCGAAGTTTTTCCATCGTAGGCCGAACGTCGTTCATCGGCCATTTGCGCCACCTACAGTGGAGCCCCGCCACCATCGACCACACCCCTGGCTTCGCCTCGCGACGTTCTACGCTCAACCTCTCATCGCCGGAGCATCACCGCCACCGTGAGACCGTACGCTCGCCGCCGCCGTCACCGGTCACCGTTCACCGCACCGCCACCTCCTACGGCATCGTCGCGGGGTAAGCAACCCATTTTCGTTGTTTGCCGGCCACCCCTTCCTTTCTATCACCGGCGCCACCACATTTTCCATGGCGCCATGCTTCTGTTCTGAGGAAGAAGATGAATGAACAATATTAAATTATCTAGTCGATGCTCTGTAGTGTGTACATACACATTTTAATCCTTCTAGAAATTCTTTCTCTCACATACAAACTCCAAATCCGTTGATTCTTTTTCCTAAATTCACCTAAATTCCTCTACTATTTACAGTATTTATTTCGTAATTTTTAGATTTTATTTTGTTTTCTATTATTTATTCGGTCCATTATCCGCATCGTCGCTTTCTCCTCGCCACCGCCAACCTTGCGCTGCTCCACCCCAACCATGGTGAGCGTTGCGTTCCCGCTGTTTCCCTTCAAATTGCCACAAACCTCACCCGTTAACTCCCCTCCGTTTGCCCGGAACGGCGATGTCAACCCGAAGGTCGTCTCCGTCGCGTTCCGCCACCATCCGATGTCTTCCGGTCGAACCGTCTGCGGCGTTGAGTTCGCCTCGACATGTTCTACATCATACTTCCTAGCCATGGCCATAAAACTCTTTCCTTGTTTCCAGTCAATCCGAAAAACAATTTCTAGTGAATAGTATTTTTAGAATTCTATCATTTCATGTGATTTTCAACCTTCCAGAATTTCGTTCTCCCTCATACGAACTCCAATTCCATCGATTCAACTTCCTACATTCATATAAAGTCGATAACTTCCTCCCTGTATTTATTATATATTTTTTAGAGTTTATTTGGATTTTATTTGAATATTATTTGAATTCGGATCGTTTACGCGTATAGATTTTGACGACTTCGGACGACCGGATTTCAACATCGTTTGAGAGCAACGAGTAATCAAGCAAGGAAAGTTATACCCTTGATCATATCGATCCCATTATTTCAAATTATTTATATTCTGGTTTAAATTATTACTGCATGCTTATTTATATCGGTATTTTAAATTCCTGCTTTAAATATATAGTTATGCCTAAACTCCTTTGTATGGCCAATTTTGATAATTGAAGCAAACATATTGTCACCATAGGTAAAACCTAGTTGATACAATAGTATGGACTAGGATCATTTGAAAAATATTGTGCTTAGCCATGCTTATAGACCAAACATGTTTATTTTGGGGAATTTCGGCCAGAAATCGATTGTTGTTTAAATTGTATCCATGGCATAGGTATATCACGGAAGTTTGTCTTTGAAAAAAATAAAATAAATGAAAATAGTTTGGACTTGGGCATAATGGATGTTGGTGGGTGCATGTTCATGCACGGGCTTAATCTGGTTAGGGTTAAGGCCCAGGGTTAGTCTGGAAAGTTGCCCAAGCCATAAGGACCGGTCTTCGAACGCATGATGCTATGCCATACCGTACCACCACATGTCCTGTGTAGGCAGGACCTGTCCAATTAATTTGCAACGTTCCACTATGGTCATTCCCTACAAATGCAATGGGTAGTCATGTTACGACTTATGTTGGTCTCACCTAGCGCAAGAGGGGCCCCGAACCCGGAGGTCTTTATTCCAAAGGGGGTGGCGAAACCTTAGCGAGGGGTAACTACGGTGGAATGACGCATTGTAAAGACCTTGACACGTGCTCCAGACCGCTTACCAAAGGTAGTGAACGGTGGCATAGATATATGCCGGACAAACTAGAGAAGTCTTGTCATGTGGGTAAAGCTGTACAACCTCTGCAGAGTGTAAAACTATTCGAATAGCCGTGTCCGCGGTTGTGGACATGCTAGCAGAACTACTCAAAGTTATACTTTGATTTTGTTTGAAATTAAACTCCTTCAAAACTAGTTTATCCAGATGGGAATTGGGCAGGAAGCTATGTGATAGGAGGGTATCCTTCACCATTCGTGTGTGAATGTTATCTGACTATAAAATTGAGAATTTATAGATTTTAGTTATACTGCTTTGGAACTTAGTACAAGTATTTAAAGAAAATGTTGTTTTATGCAAATCAACCTTTATGCCATCCTTTGTTACACTCATATATGCATGTCATTCTGCTATTTGACGGGTGTAACTTGCGAGCACGGAAGTTGTGCTCATACTTGCTTTATGCAAACAAAATTTCAGAGGAGAAGGACTTTGCTACCGATGTGGATCTCGACGACTAGACCGCTTCCCCAGTCGATTGCCTGTGGCAGATTAACTGGACCTTACTACTTCTTCGTCTTCCGCTGTGTTTATTTTATTGTTGGCCTGTAAGCCTCCTTTGTAATAAACTCTGTTGATTATTAATAAAGTTGTGATATGAATTTGTTGCCATATTTGTTTACTGTGTGAACTAGCGACTGATCATGGGACTAGTTCAGAAATGCACAGAGGATCTGGGATATTAATCCCGGGTTCTGACACTACCTCCAAAAATTCCCCATCTTCTCAGCCTTTTCAAAACCAAAATCTGAAATCATTGTTCCTTGGGCTCGAACCCAACTCCGACTCGAGCCCGACCGCGCCTCTCGGCTCGATCGCACCGCCTAGCTGCACCGTGTCGAGCCCAGCACTCACCGACCGTCCGATGCAAATCGTGCGCCCCACACGATCGGGCCGATCGGTCTTCCGAATGCCTCTTCAGATCTGAGCCGTCCCTTCCAGATCGAACAGCCATCGTGGATCACGTAGAGCGGACTCGCGCGCGCCATTTTGTCTCACTAACGAGGCGGGCCGCGATGTCAGCTCGTTCTTCTTCCTCGGCAGAGCACGTTCGCCACGCGGCCGCGCCGCTCTGCTCCGACCCGTTGGAGGATGCTCACGCCGTGAATCCACCGCCCGCTCCGACCACTCTTGGAGCTTTGTTGCTTAACGCCGCCTCCACTCCGCTATCTCCCCACGCATAATACCCCCTCTCTCGCCCGGTAGAGGTCATTCCTCCTCTCGGTGGCTGAGGAGGGAGGCGCTTGTTTGAGCTCGGCTCTCGGGTAAGCTTCCTCCGTGTGGTTCCCCTTTCTTCCTCGTCCTTCACCGTTTCCATTCTTGCTTACTTGGAGCCTTGTTTTACCTCGTAGCTATTGGTCCGCTGTGAAGCTCCCTGCTGCTCCAGAGCGTGCACCCGAGGCCGCCGCCGTGCCATCTTCTTCTCCGGTGAGTTTCCCTCTCCCTTAAGTGTGTCACCATGCGCCTTTTGGTCTAAGGAGGAGAACCCCTAAATCAATTTCATGTTTCGGTCGTAGGAGCTCTTGGGATTTGACTTTCCCCCATTTTCGACCGTCTATGCCATCTTCTTCTCCAACGACGTTACGGTGAGTCCCTGTCAAATCCCCCACTCTTACACCATCTCGAGGCACCTCTGATGCATCCTCCATCGCCCATTCTCTTCCTCTGTTCTCAGGTTGAGCTCTCCTCGGTAGCACCATCGTCGCCGCCGCTGTTCTTCGTCGCCGGCTCGACTCCGGCAACCCCTCCACCTCCGGGTCATCCCAGTAAGGTCCTTTACTCTTGCTGTTGCTTATGCTCATGCTAGATCGGGTGATGCGTGGTCGTATCGCCGTTTTCGTTTTCCCGTACTTGTCACTCCGCTTCACCTCGTCGCGCGCGCGCGTGGTCACCTCGACCTCGCCACGGTGCGTGCGGTGCGCATTAGCGTGCTAGTTTCATTTTAGTGCTTGGCCGCCGCCGTCGAGCCCTCCTTTGCCGGCGACGCGCCAGCAAATCTCGCGGCCGCAGCGCGCTCTGCGTGGCGTGTCCCACAGTTACTGTGGCGAATCATTAGGAATTAATTGTTGTCTTAAGCGCGGGTTTCTGTGTAGATCTGGTAATCTTTCACTGGCAGGTGGGCCATAGGCCGGTTAAGTGGTAGTTAAAGTGGAGTTCTACGCCTTCCCTTAAGGAAAACACATTTCTATTAAGTGTCAGAGTTAGAGTGAGTTTCCAGTTTCGGAAAGCGTATTTTCGGCTGAGATCTGGGTCGAATTTGACCAGGTCAGACTTTGACCGTGGCCCCACTGGTCAGTGTGTATGGCTAGCTCGGTCAGAGTATAAAAAGTATTGAATGTTTATATGATTTTCCGAAATGCTTTATTTTTGTACTGTTAATTGGTTAAACTTCAAAATGACATAACTAATTCATTTTAGCTCCAAAATTGATGATTCAAATTTTGTTAGCTTCTATTTTAAATGTAATTTAATATAAAAATGTATTGAATCATGTTACTATTCCAGAAAACACTTTTGGCAAAATTATTGTAGGGTTAATAATATTGTTGCACTAAAAATTGTTTAACTTCAAAAATGCATAAGTATTTCTCTGTAACTCCAAATTGAGTGAATCCAATTTTGTTGGCTTACTATATTAATGAACTTGCTATTAAAATTTGTTTTAGGCATGTTACTGCTTGAAAAATAATTGCAAATACAATTATCTTGTGCTCTTTTTATGTCTTGAAAATTCATAAAAGATGCATCATAGCTCCAAATGAGATGAATCCAATTGAGTTGTTCATCTTATGAGGTGCTTGTTTTACTGTAAAAATTTCAGCTTCACCACCTTTCTAGAAAATATTGTCGAACAATTTAATTATGATGAATAGTAATATATTGCATTTTTCAAGCTGAGCAGATTTGTTTTAATCATAACTTTTGCATAGAACATCCAAATCAATTGATTCTTGTTTCTAAATTCATTGTAAATCATGCTCTTGCTTATGTAAAACTTTAAGAGCATTTGGAGAAAGTTGGCTGTTGAGTCTTTTCGATTTTTCTTCGTTCTTATCGGTTCTATTTCGTTTTTTCGTTAGGTGCCGACGAGTGCGTTGATCTTGAAAGTGTCCCTCTGCAGCAAACTGAGCAAAACCAGCAAGGCAAGCAGTTTGATCATGTTAATCCCATTATTTTCAAGTCTAATATATTGTTTTCAACTTGTATGTATGCATTGCTTATTTTATATTAAATTGATTAGTTAATCCTTTAGATGCATAACCTGTAGGCAAATGATTATCCTCTACTACCTGAGCCTAGGTTATTTGCTGTGATTAGAGTTCGTTGGATGAGCTCTTGTCACTTAGTAGGTTACGAGTTCAAATTGCTTAGCCATGCTTAGCTATCGGTAGTATTAGGCGATCATCGACTTAGTCGATGATCTTGGTCACACAAATGTTAATATTATTCCATTATGTCCAGCCCTTGTGTTTTGCTAATTTTCAAATCAAAAACTGAAAATAAAAACTATATCTTGACTTGGGCACAATGGTATGTTGGTGTGATCTGTTGGGTGTGATTGGAATGGTGCCTAAATCCCCAAGGACCGAGTTACTTGTGTCACTAAGCCAAGCGCTTATTGCGTGCTAACCACACGAGAGGGATATGTGACCTCTCTTGACTAAGTACTTTGGGAGGTGTTAATTCGGGGTCGCAGGTGGTTAAAACTGTTTTTATAAGGGGAAGAGCACCCATGATTGCTTTACCGGGCAGTGCACCTACCCTTCAGTTGTCGCGACTCTTAATTAGCATCATTCATTGGAAATATCTCGTTAGACTTAGCCGTACCTGCATACCCAAGGAAGTATGCTAACCGTGGCTGGTGGAAAGGCGGTATATCGTGTGGGTACATTGGTACACCCCTGCGAGGTTTAAACTATTCGAATAGCCTCGTCCTAGGTTATGAACATTGCTTGGTAAGGTCGTGCAAGAACTAGACTACAACATTTTAAAAACTTAAAACTTGACATTGGTGGTATGAATGGGTAATTCATGCTATTGTCGTGGTGACTATGGGATAGTCACTTCCAGGAGGTTGTTGTCATTTATCTATTGTTACTATGATATTCTTGCTGCTTTTTGAACAATAAAAATGAATTACAAACTTGCTTTTAAATGTATTATATTATTGCAAATAAAAGTTGCTTTGTGCTAAAATGAGCCATACAGTCTTCACTTAAATAAGCTTGCATGTAGTATATGTATAGGTCTACTAGCCCACACGTCAGTTTTGCGAGTACATTTTTGTACTTATTTGCTTTGCTTAATGTTATTTGTTGCAGAGGAAGAAGGTGAGCCCCAAGGGCCTCACTTTTGTGAGATGTGCGGTTTTTGGCGGTCCAGTTGGTTGCCATGTGGGAAAAGACACACTGATTGGCTTTTGTTTATCGCCATCTTATGACACTTTTGCTTCCGCTATTTACTTAGTTATTTGTATGTCATTTGGCCGGTCAGCCCTCTTTTATAATAACTCTTTTTGGTATGTCTACTGTTTGGTAACGTGTTGCTTTGGATTCTATGTCTAGAATGGAATTGATGCATGATTTTGTGAAGGGGTGTGTATACTGCATTTCTGGGGAGTATACATATCTCGAGGCTTAGTTTATTTGATTTGTAATGCTAGGACCAAGTGGATGGTTAAGTATTACAAGCCAAATAAACTGGAGTCCTCACAGGCATCATCCAGGGGCGTTGAGGAGGTGCGCCTTGGGTTGGTCACATCTGGAAAGATCCTATCCACAGGTTGAACCATGGAGCCAAGGGAGCACCGCTGCCGTGGGCAGAGCCAACGTCATTGTGATGCTTGTATTTCTTGCCATTGCCGAGAGTTGTGGGAACCACCATTGGAGTTGTTTCGGTTGGATGGGTTGTAGCTGTGGGAATAGGAAGGTGTGGATTTTGGATTTATGGCGGAATATAGGATGGTGGGGAGGGTTGATGATTTGACGTGGCTGGCTTCGTCGAGGACGAGTAGGGAGCGAGCTTGAAGAAAATCTAGGAAGGGAATTTTGGTGGCGATGATGGTTTTGATGGTGGCAAACCGTTCGTTGAGACCATAAAGAATGGTCATAGCGAGTTTGTCGCTAGCAATCTTGTTGTCAAGATCACCGAGAGGCGAGAGCATCGGCAATGGACTTGAGCTTTTGATCATCTTGTGAAGTGCTGGTGAACTCGCCTCCATGGTGAGTACTCACACCTTCTTGTTGTCACATAAGAGCCCCTTGATGTGGGCCCATATCTCGCATGAGGATGTGCCAGGAGACAAGACGATGTTGAGTATTTCATCGGAGATGGAACCTTAAAGCCAAGAGACAACCGAGAAATCATTGAGATTCTAATCGGTGTCGTCGGCCGGCTTGTTGGAGCCATCGATGTGATTCTGCAGCGAGAAGCAACTGACCAGAACCGTGAAGAGCTCGCGCCATTTGGTGTAGTTAGGAGGATTGAGTTCGAGGTTGGATGGGATATGACATTTTATGTTGGCAACGGTGAGTGCTAGAGTGGAAGTTTTGTTGTTTTCTCCCATGGTGATGGGAGGGGGAGGAGGAAAGGTGGCGCGTGTTGCCGAGGAAGAGAGCACGGGAGGAGGAAGGTGGGTAGGGTCAGGAGAACGACGCTACCTCTAATACCATGAAAGCGTAGCATGCAATGATCTTTCTCATTGATGTGATTCGATACATATAATACAAACAGAATCAACTAACTAGGAAATATCTTCCGGGATGATCTCTAACCGATTATAGAAGATAGCTATCTAGATATACAAGAGGTTTCCATATATACAAGATATACGCTCCAACAGTTTTTCCCATACGAAAAAATGAAGAGGAAAATAGTGTGGCACGATGCTCAAAAGGTTGGTCTTCTCTGTCCTTGCTGATAGGTGAGGATTGTAAGTTTACCAGGAATACAAATTGTCGCATACCTTGCTCTTAACACAACTCGATCGGTCACTGACAGGTATTAGGTGCAATAGTTTCCCTGCACTTGATGTTAATGCGCATGGCTCCCTCTTCCCCAACTGTCAAATCAAAACCGTATGCTTGTAACAAAAAGGGCGAGGGCATCCCCATGATGCTTTCTTCTCCACCTAATGCTCAGGATATACGCATCAAACTGCCAACTGGACTAATTACAAGAGCACGTGTCAAGAAACTACATGATCAAGTGAACTTACTCCTTAATGAACATGTCATTAATTTTAACGAGAATTTTATACTACCTCACGCTTGTACTTTACTTGTTCTCAGGTTTGAGTAAGGAAAGAAGAGCTATCGCAACTGGGACAAGAGTCGGCGCCACTGTGCCTATTGGCGAGTCCAGCACGAGTACCAGAAGGCGGGAGCCAGGCTCGATGCTACCACGAGTCTACACATCGAGATCAACAAAAGGAAAGATCGCACCATGTTCACATCAATTCTTTGGAGATGGCCCCCGTCCACTTTGCAAGGAGCCAAACCATATTCACGTAATCATGTCTATGGCCAACACAACATGCATGTTCGGTTCCACCAAAAGGAAAGCATCAACACTAATAAGGCATGAAGTGCACGTACGGCCATGGGGATTGACTACACGCCATGCATGACCGAATCAACCTGTTCGACTGTGAACACATTAGGCAAGTTTTTGTTTTTAGCAATTGTGAACCAAAGAATTGGAAACACACCCGACACTACCAATCAACCGAGAGTTATTGCCTTATTCGGCCCTGGTAATCAATAGCTAGCAATTGTCTTTTCCATTAAATAACTAGCGCATGTACAAAGGAGATAGACCAACTTTGAGAATAGAATTGAATACAAGTTATTGCTTGTTCTTTCATATAAGAAATTCATGCGAGGATTTGAGAGAGAATTAGGTGATCCATTGTCGTTCTGCAAATCAAGGTCAAGTTTGCTTTTCCGTTGGGAATTGAGGGCTTGATGATCTCCGCTTGTGGTCTAGCGGCGATCATCTCAGTGCGTGTTGGCGAATATCCATAGAGCTGCAAATCCGTGCACTGGCGCGTGGTGTACAGTTGAGTGTTGTTCGTCGTCAAGCACTATTTATCCACGGTTCTACTCGAGAAGATCGGGCCACCCCGTATCTGTTGGTCTTCTCTGTCCTTGCTGACAGGTGAGGATTGTAAGTTTATCAGGAATACAAATTGTCGCATACCTTGCTCTTAACACAACTCGATCGGTCACTGACAGGTATTAGGTGCAGTAGTTTCCCTGCACTTGATGTTAATGCGCATGGCTCCCACTCCCCCCAACCGTCAAATCAAAACCGTATGCTTGCAACAAAAAGGGCGAGCAAGTTAGCCTTCATATTTCTCTCAAATATGCTTGCAATGATTTATCCTTCTATATATCTTGCATTGACTTTAAATTACATGGTGCATGGTTGTCCATTGCAAGATTCTATCCAGACCTCAAATTTTGTTGAAGTGGCCAAGTATAGATTGGAAGCCATCTCCACTCATTTTTGTTCTTTTTTCCAAAAAAGTTCAACGAGATCATAAGAGCTACGATAAAGTATAAAGGCATGAAAGACCTAAAAAAGCACTTCGTTACCGATTTGTACTAAATAAAATATGTGAGCCAATACCAATAGTAGTCTAATACTTAATTTTATTTGAAACATTTTCTCCACATAACGTACCCTTTCTACCCTACCCCTCATCTATGGATGCACCCCTTCTTCGCAGTCCACACACCCTTCGGTCAATAGTGGCCCCCTTCTCTACATACCTCCTGGGTTTATGTTACCCTTCACATAACCTACTATACAACATTGTCATCACTAGCATTATTTGTCTTTTTCCTGGTCCTCATCACCTTATTGGTTGTCCCACCCTCTTCTTCTGCCCCAACACTCCTCTAGCATCGCTCTTGTAACATCCACGCTACTAGAATCAAACGTGGAGAATGCGCGCTCTATAATGGGCCAACTTCCCTGTCTAGTAATCAGTCTCACTATTCCCCCCTTGTTGATAATCACAACTTATCGCCAGCATCAATACCTTTTTGCTTCTCCTCATCACCTTGTTGGTCACCTCACCCTCCTATTTTACCCTGCAAATCCTCTACTACCATCCTTGTAACCGCCGCCGCCGTTACAACCTAAGGTTACAGATGTGTGCTTTATCCCATTACCCTCCTAGTCGCTTGCACCACACCACTCGCCGCTATCATCGATACCTTTATGCTCCTTCTCATCACCTTATTGGTCGTCTCACCATTTTCTTCCTTCTCGTAACCCCTGCCCGCTTAGACCATAAGATGAGAGATGTGTGCTCTTTAATGACCCCATTAATCATCAATTGTACAACTACAACATCATTCACCAATCGCCCTATCGGTCCTCCTCTTCTTGTCTGTAACTCCTCTACTAGAATTCTTTTATAACTGTCACCAGCTTAGACTCTAAGGCAAGAGATGCATGCTCTTGAACAGTATTGTTTCCATCCATAGCCGTCTATCCTCAATACCCTCCTCGTTGTCGATTATATTGCCATTCATTACCGATGTCGATCATAGCCTCTCCGCTCCTCGGCACTCTGGTCTCTCTTTCAACCTGTAACTCCTCTACGGGTATTCTTCGTAACTGTCAGCCTATCAGAGCGTAAACAAAACAAGGTATGTATGCTCTACATGGCATGGACTCGAATTAAAGAGCAGGTCGTATGGAAGGAAAAAAACTATACTCTGATAATAATTTTCACGAAATACCAAAAATGTTTTTTTTTCATGTACGGCATTCACAATGCAGCGAGGAGCCGAGGACAGCAGCGGATGCTGAAGGTCCCCAGTTCAGACAGATACAACCAACCACCTTCTACGATGGAAAGACTTCTTTTAAGGAGAGCGCATCTCACAGCCCCTACGCAGCTCGCCTTCCCGAAAAAGATAATAGGAAAAGCAAGCAAGGCACTTAACTTCCAACCCCTCCGTCTCCGTCTCCGTCTCCACCACCTCTCCACCAGTAGCAGCAGATTAGCAGTTGTTGGTAGGTGCACCCCACTAGCGCCTCCCCTTCCCCATCTTCTCCCCAACCAAATCCTCGCGGGGGGAAGCGATGGCGCTGGAGGCGGCGAGGTCGTGGGCGGCGTCCGTCCTCCCGCCGGAGCTCGCCACCGCCGCCGGGGGCGACCCGCTCGCAGCGCTCGCTGCCACCGCCGCGGCGCTCGTCGCCGGCCTGCTCATCCTCGCCGTGTGGTTCCGATCCGCCGGGACCGCGCCGTCCAAACCGGTCGCCGCCCAGCCCCGCCCGCCGCCGGTCAAGGTCGACGCCGACGCCGACGCCGACGATGGCCGCAAGCGCGTCACCATCTTCTTCGGCACGCAGACCGGCACCGCCGAGGGCTTCGCCAAGGTCGCTGTCCGAAACGATCCGCCCCCGATCCGAAAGTTTGCGTGCTTTTTTAGTGGAAGTGCCTTTTTTTTTTAATTCGATTCGATTCGGTTGGGATTTGATTGGCGCAGGCGATGGCGGAGGAGGCGAGGGCGCGGTACGAGAAGGCGGTGTTCAAAGTGGTGGATCTGGTAATTGTGCATGATCTGTATGTGTACGTGTGTTCAATTGCTTGTTTGACGTCGGTGTTGGGAATTTGAGAGATGTGTGAGACACCTGTAGGATGACTATGCCGCGGAGGACGAGGAGTACGAGGAGAAGCTGAAGAAGGAAACACATGTGCTGTTCTTTTTAGCAACGTGAGTTCTTATCATTTTGATTCGGAGATCGCTGAATTGCGCCTTTTGTTGCTCACACGTTAATTCCATAACCCACCTGCCTTTTGTTGTAAAAGTGAAGTGAACTGTGTCTGTGTGTCAATACAAATTTTGTTTGAGATTCTAAAGCCACCTAAGTTACTATTGGTAAGTCTCTGTACTTTTAACCCACTAGTGGGCATTACAACTGGGATGATGTGATAGCTTAATGGTGAAAGCATTCAGTGTTATCTGAGTTGGAGTTGGCTGTGGCAATTTTTTTTTTGGAAAGAATCAGGTTCATTTATTCTTGTCCAGATTCTAATGAACACCACAATGTTGTCGAATGGGAACGCTGTTTTCAGTGAAAGAAAGTAACTAACTTCATCAAAACTGTTGTTTTGTATGAGTTATGCGTATTCAGCTCTTGTAATCAGATTCACTGATCAATAACTTTTGTGGCTAATTATGTTTGATGACCACAGATATGGGGATGGGGAACCCACTGATAATGCGGCAAGATTCTACAAATGGTTCACTGAGGTTTGTGAATTGTTTGTCATTGACATATGGTCACTAGTCACTACAACATTTTGTGGTTTCTTTAATTTTTGCACTAAAGCAGGGGAAGGAAAAGGAGGTTTGGCTTAAGGATCTTAAGTATGCTACTTTTGGCCTTGGGAACAGGCAATACGAGCATTTTAATAAGGTTTGTTTGATTAAATATGAAATGTTACTGATTTATAAAGGTTGATTAGTGTTCTGGTAATTGATGTTGGCTTATGTGCATGGAAAATATAGGTTGCAACGGTGGTGGATGAGCTACTACAGGAGCAGGGTAAGTACTTCAATTTACACCAGTGTTACTTGTACACCGACACAGGTGGCATGAGTTGGAAAAATTGAAAAAGGACATTGCTGTGTTGGAAGTTGGAACAGCTTGTTGCAGTGGCATGAGGACACATGTTCCAATGTAGAGGTTTCTGTAGGTGGACACTATCACATTTATTTTGACTATTACCTCAAAAACACTATTTAGGGGTTATGATAATAGCTTATATGGACGAAAGGTAAAAATGTACCATGCTTGTTTTGTTCAAAGTTTGTTATGGAACATATATTAGTTCTCGCTAGCATATCCCCCCCTCCCCCCCCCCCCCACCATTATGCTGCACTGATAGTTTTTTACTTAGTGCTTTAGTGAGCACAATGCATGATATATTTGGTGATTCATTCCCACGTATAGTACAATTATTTGTTAAACTTTTCTAATGATAGGCGTTACATGACAAGGTGCTACTTTTTGCTCCATGCTTCTGTGACTGTGATTTGATCTTGTATGCATGATTCTCTTGATTTCTTTTGTATCTAGGTGGCAAGCGTCTTGTTCCTGTTGGCCTTGGAGATGATGATCAGTGCATTGAGGACGACTTTACCGCATGGTATGAAAATGACAACGATATAATCTGTTGTGTTTTCTCTTTGCAACGGTACATATCTGTTGTGTAGGGACAAAAGTGAGTTGGATAATATCTGTTTGGCTTGTTTCTGTATCCACAAGATCCAGGCTTGGGTGCCAAGTCATGGCTATGATTGGTTTGGATCTGGATACAGAACAAACCTTTTCTTTGTCGTACTCGTACCTGAAACCAGGACTTTCATTTTTGGCTAATCTGGAATTCTGGATCCGGAAAATGGGCACTCTAACAAAATCAAGACACTGAAAAGTATATAAGCATATAGCATATTCGTAGAACTAGTAGATTTTTTTTTTTATTAAAAAGGAACTGCTAGTATATTCTTTGGAGGACAAAGCTAGTATATGTTTACTTTCAGGCATTGCAGCCTAACTCTTTTTTTATGTGCAATATGATAGCGTTATTAGCTGCCTTCTTAAGTTGTGATAATGTATAACATCAGACATTTGCTAAGATAACTGCAGATTATGATTTACTTATCTTGTTATATGTGATGGTGTAGATAATTTAGATGTGTTATTGATCTATTTACCACAGTTATCAATTCTAAGTCGTATTTTATGTAGAACACTACTTGATTGGTCAACACTCAAAGTAATTTCTATATAGAGCTTGGATGTTTTTCTTTTGTATTTGTTACTTCTGTGTTATGATATCCATATCAAGGAACAAAGAACCAGAACCAGACTGCTTCCCGGTGGCTGGCCAAAAACGGTAACCGGCCGGTTATCGGAAATCCCGGTGGGAAATTGGATGAAATTCGATTGAATTTGCTTAAAATTTGACCAAGACTAACATGAGAGGAAGCAGTTAAAATAGATTTGATGGATTGGAATGTAGCTAAAGAATTAGCTTTGGATTGGAGCGCATGGAAGTTACGTATCGGAGCCATAAGAAGGTTTAGGGGCTGTGTTTTAGGCTCTCGGCTCAGATGGCAGGATGTACGACTTAGGGTTTTAGTCTTGTAGGTTTTTTCCTTCATATATTTTTTTCTTTTTTTAATTCTATTTGCAAGGCTCTCGTCTCTTTGACCTTGAGGAGGTTTCATTCCTAGCCTATCCCAACTTGTTTGGAATCAAAGGCTTTATTGTTGTTGTTGCTTAAAATTCGACCAAAATTCAAATTTTGAATTTTGAATTTGCTAAACCGGAACAACAACTTCCGGTTTTGGGATTCCCGGACCCCGGGCGGTAGCCGGTAACCGCCGGTTACCGGCCAATTATTTTTAACCTGATCCATATTTGGTCCACATCCAATCTGCATTAGGATTCACAGTTATGAATAGCTCCAAATTCTGGAAAAAATATTGTTGCATATACAGTTTACGGGTGCGTGCGGCATTGCACTGGCCTTTTTAAAGTACTTTTATATTTTTGTACTTTTGGATATACTAAATATTTGATAACTTTAGTAGATTATAATGGAAATATTTTACTGGAATTGGTAAAAAATTTCTGTAACTAGATTCCACAGCATAGCACAACTCAACACAGCAATGTAAAGTAGCCCTAAGTAATACCCACTTTCATTGCTCTATCATCTTTGTCAAGTAAAACTAAATGGATTCTGACAAGCTCACCCAGTTGGATCTGTTTTATCCCATAGATTCTGCTCTATAGATTGAAAGCCCTGCCTGAAATTATTATTCCTTTGCAAAAGCTCTATTAAATAATTTGATGCAGTTAGGCATGCATTTTATTGATAAAGGGATATTAAGACTTAAGATTATATTCTTATTCGCCAAACTGGTTGCTGCTTGAATTTCATGTCTTTCGTGTAATAAAATTTCCCACTTCCACCTAAAAAAGTCAAATTTCAACTCAAAAGTTGGGTGGGTAGCTACCCCCCCGGACAGCCACATATTTCCCATATTAGTTATTTAGTTTTACTGTATATGTTGTTTGATACATTTATTAGTCGAATATTAATTTATCTTGTGGCTTACATTAATGTGCTGAGTTCTGTAAATGCCATTTTGCTATTTCATAGTTGTGCTGGAATTTGAATTCATAGCCGAATGAGAATGTTCATTTTCTTTCTTATTATTTGTAGGAAAGAACAAGTATGGCCAGAGTTGGACCAACTGCTTCGTGATGACGATGACACGACTGGTGCATCGACTCCTTACACTGCTGCTATACCTGAATACAGAGTTGTATTTATTGATAAATCAGATTTAGCATTCCAAGATAAATCCTGGACACTTGCCAATGGCAATGGTGTTATTGATATTCATCACCCTTGCAGGTAGTCATATGTCAAAAGGATTTACCAGCACCTTCCTTCCATTCAGTTAGAATTCAGTATTTTACAATATAGCTCATCACTTTTGTTGATTGTCAAGGTCTAATGTTGCTGTTCGAAAAGAACTCCATAAACCAGCTTCGGGTCGCTCTTGTATTCATCTGGAATTTGATATTTCAGGCACTGGTCTTGTGTAAGTTTCTTTATACCCATTGCCCAAAATTTGTAAATCTCTCTCTCTCTCATATTCATGTAACTCAGGCTATTCAGGCTGGCAGCATCTTGTAAGCCAAGTGTCACCAAATGTTTTGTTTTCCAAATTTCAAGTGTTTCCTTGTGTTTCTCTCATGTAGTTTAGGAGTCCAGACATTTTTTGTGAAGTTAAATGAATGCAAGTATTTTCCCTTAAATATCTTTTATTGATAACAACTTGCATCTTTGAAATCTTTGTGGCAGGTACGAAACTGGAGACCATGTTGGTGTATATTCAGAAAATTCTGTCGAGACGGTGGAGGAGGCTGAAAGGCTACTTGGTCTTTCTCCAGATACAGTCTTCTCCATCCATGCAGACACAGAAGATGGATCACCCCGTAAAGGCGGTTCCTTGGCCCCACCTTTCCCATCTCCGTGTACCTTGCGGACTGCACTTTTACGATACACTGATCTACTCAATTCACCGAAGAAGGTCCTCATGACCAGCTAACCATCCCCCCCCCCCCCCCCAAAAAAAAATCTGTTATGTTGCCTTGTGATCATTTGACCAATCATTGAATGACATGATCATCTCCAGGCCGCTTTGGTTGCTTTAGCTTCTCATGCTTCTGACCCGACCGAGGCTGAAAGACTTAGATTCTTGGCTTCTCCTGCTGGAAAGGTAGCTGTTTTAGAACTTGCACTATACGGTGTTTAATGTGATCGGTGGTCTTTGCTGACTGTCAGACTTTGTATGCAGGATGAGTATTCTCAATGGATAGTAGCTAGCCAGAGGAGCCTTCTTGAAGTTATGGCTGCATTCCCTTCAGCTAAGCCCCCTCTAGGAGTATTTTTTGCGGCGATAGCCCCTCGTCTACAACCACGATACTATTCTATATCATCATCTCCAAAGTAAGTAGTTTTGTTTACTTATGCATTCTTCCATTTACAACCTGTCTTTACAAGATTAAACTGTTAAGCTGTAGAAATCTCCATTTTGTGATGTTCAGCAATACGAGATCTCACACAATGGTTAATTAGGAAAGTCACTTGTACCTTGGTTAACATTAATTCTCTAACTCCCAACATTGTTGCATTATTCCGTCATGAATTCATTTTGATTTGGGACACCATCTGGCTCAGAGATGCATCTTTGAGAATACTGGACAAATATGACTCATCTAAGCATACCATATTACAGTCGAGGTTATGTTTCCTATGGTAGCTGGTAAGGGTGGGACCTCTGACAGTATAAATATGTTCTCTGCAGGATTGCTCCCTGCAGAATTCATGTAACATGTGCATTAGTTTACGGGCCTACACCAACAGGAAGGATCCACCAAGGAATTTGTTCGACATGGATGAAGGTAGGTTTGTCTTACATATTGCAAAATTTCCTCTTTGGTACGAAGCCATTGAATTGCCTGCAATGAAAGTTCCATAAAATTTGATTTATTCCTCCCTGAACGTCTACTTCGTAGAACACAATTCCAGTGGAATATAGCGAAGAATGCAGCTGGGCACCAATTTTTGTGAGGCAGTCAAATTTTAAGTTACCTGCAGACCCATCCACTCCGATTATCATGATTGGTCCTGGGACAGGGCTAGCCCCTTTTAGGGGCTTCTTGCAGGTTTGTTTTGCCAAGGAACCTGCATTTCTCTTTACTTTGGATTTGAGATTGCCCTAGTAACTGTATTTGTTCCTGTTTGCTCAGGAAAGACTAGCTCTAAAAGAATCTGGTGTTGAATTGGGCACTTCAATTTTCTTCTTTGGGTGCAGGAACCGTAATATGGTATAAATCAAAAGCTATTCAATGAAACAAATGCATATAATAATGGATGTGTTGTTACTGATAGAATTCTGTCTGAATGACCTTGCAGGACTACATATATCAAGACGAGTTGCAAAATTTCATTCAGGAGGGGGCACTGTCTGAGCTAATTGTCGCCTTCTCTCGTGAAGGACCGACCAAAGAATATGTGCAGCATAAGATGGTGGAGAAGGTTTGATACACGCTTTCTTTCCATTTTTTTTCTATGTACTGTTCCTTTCCAAGTGCTATATACATATATCTTCGTTACATGGTTGAACTCAAACTGGATTTGCCCCTCCTGTTATCAGGCCACAGAAATTTGGAACATCATCTCACAGGGCGGCTACATATATGTATGTGGTGATGCAAAGGGCATGGCTAGAGACGTACACAGAGTTCTTCATACAATAGTTCAAGAGCAGGTAGACAAATACCTAATCTCATCACTGTTGTGTGTTCTTTGGAGTTCTTTATTTAGTTATTTACCACTTGAGAGACGGTGAAAAGGTTTTTGTATGATTGTTCCTAACACTGCATTTGCATTTTGTTTCAGGGATCTTTGGATAGCTCAAAAACCGAGAGCTATGTAAAGAGCCTACAGATTGAAGGCAGGTACCTACGTGATGTATGGTGACGCCATCGGTCATCCGTAGCTCCAGCGTGTAGAAGTAAGGTGTCTTGCCAGTATGACATGGTGAATGCCAATCCAATTGTGAGTTCTCAGAATGAAGCGTGCCATTGCTTAGAACTGAAATGGGTAAATCGGTGTAATTCTTTGACATCTAACATGGTTCTGATATTTATTATATGGATGGTTGAAAGAATAAGTGCTGTTGTAGAGTGGTAGAACTTAAAGTTGGTCTATCCCTGATAAATTTGTAGCAAAGGGATACGTCGTACAGTTCTAAGATGAGAACCTCATGTATACATTGAAAGACCGCGGAAACAAATTTTGCATCTGGTTTATAAAACAAATGCCTAGCTACTATTCTCTCTTTTTAGGGCAGCTGTTATTCTCTTTTGTAGCTCAGGGAGCTCGACTTGCTGCTTTTCTTTTTTTTCATTTTCTATCTTGGTGCATCGACGGGGAAGGTAATGTGCAAGTCAGAAACGTTTAAAGTACTTTTCGTTGTACAAGAGTTATTTCGGTATATGATAAACGCGAACCTAGCGGTACTGCTGTTGTATCCAAGCATGTCTTGCACAGTTGCACCACTGCCAGCACGTCGCGGCCCACGTCCCTTGGCTGTTGCAAACGCGGGCGGCCGCCCGGAAACGCCCCACGGAGCGGGCATCCCCTGGATAATATCATATCAGGCCGCAGCACGCGCCGCGGCGTCGAAACCCGTTCGCGGCGGGCAGACACCGAGACGGCTTACGGTTTGGGCCAGCACGGGCGCGCGCTACCTGCCACGCCGTGGCCGCGTGGGCTGTGGCTCGGGCGCTCGGCAGTCGGCCCGCCGCGAGGCCGCCACAGCTTAGCATCGGACGGAGGTCAGCCAGCGCGCCGTGAGCGAGCCATACATACCCGGATTTCAGCACGGCCACCACATGCCACTAGCCCACTATGCCAGTTAGTCCCTTGCGAGTCTTATCCAACCAGAGTTGTTCCAGATATCTTGGTCGTTTTCGCCGACCAAATTTCGCAACTCGAGACCTCCGTAGAATTTTTTTAAAAAATAATATTATTTTTAAAGATATTTACAAAAATAAATAGCCGTTTAAAAATTTACAAAATGTGCCTCTGTCGCGATTGAATCGGCGATTCATTCGTCGCCGGCTCAATCGGCGATCGAACTCTGTCCCGCCCTCGTCGCGGTTGCGGGAATGAATCGCGATTGAATCGCGGCGTGAATGAATCGCGCCTGGCGGCAGAACGATCGCCGAGCTGAAGCTGGCGGCAGAACTATCGCCAGTTGAACTGGCGATTCATTCCCAACCCTAGCCGCTTTTTGATTTTTCCTATTTCACTTAGGCAGTTTTTGATTTTCATACATTTTAAACGTATTAAATCGTTGGACTCGTAATAACATTTTATCATCATCGTATGTTGTTCTACTACGGTTAATTTTCTGAGAATTTAGCGAGAAGTTTGAGGTATGAACGATTCGTAAAAGGAAGATAAGTGATATTGCCATTCGACGGAATTGCGTGACTCGATATTACGTAACTTGCGTAAGAACGTCATAACACTTAACTAAAATGATAATTGACAACATTGATAATAATATTTTTGTCGTGGTCGCGACGTCAACGTCTCCCATGTGGACTGCCTCTAGTCGGGGCACCGGACGAGGTCCCCGTGGTGACGTCCGGAATGCCGATGTCTCCTTGGTCCTGAGTATTTCGCGTGGGGCATGTCTTGAAGGTGTGGCCGGACTCCCGCAAATGGAGCACTTCTTCGACGACGCCCGCCGCCTCGCCCATATCGTTCACGATGTGTCGCACTGCCGCCGCCAACCTTTCCCTTGAGCCTACCAATGTCCGCGGCCCAGATTAGTTGCTCCCAGGATGGATGGCCAGTGAAATGGCCAACAACGGCGTAACCATACATCTCTCCACTCCATGTTTGCATCACCGCCTCCTTGGTGAAATAGTGAGAGAGGTACTGACCGGGATGCTGCGCCACCGTCGAACAGCGCCATAACATGGGAGCAGGGCCTATGCAGAAGAAGGGGCTTGTTACAAGTGCAAACGCAGCTATCGCGGCGTAGCGTTCACTCATGGGTGATCCTCTCGCGGTTAGTCCCGCGACGCCCTTTATCCCTGCACATTATCTCGGCTAAGCTCCTCGTGCCCATCTTGAATGCCGGTGCATCTCACCTTCTTGCTCTTCTCCTCCATGTATGCGGTGATCATGACGGAGTAGAGTACTCATCATTTGTCATGGTGAGCGACGCATTGCGCATCTGTTAACAAAGTAGTTTGTGGTACCGCGAGAATTGCTCCACAATACCAACCAAAGGAGGCACTGGCGCCGCGCATGACCCATTGTAGACCTCGGCTAGGTTGGTTGTCATGATACCGTGTCGAGCACCACCTCTCATGCAAAGAGCGACCACTTCTCCTTAGGCTCGTGCTCAATCCACCGAGAAGCTTTTGACTGTGCCCGATCTTCCTCGTGACACTAGGAGTGTCTGTGGGTAGTCGTGGCAATGCTTGGGGCCTGGTCGGCGCTGGGCGCCCGTGTCGATGCCTCCTTCTCGTGGGTTTTTGTCCGGTCGCCCGAATCTTCCGAGTGTGTCGAACTTACGCGCGGTTCGGTTGGTGTGTGCTTGAACATGTTCATCAAGTCCTTGTTGCGGAACTACTTATAGAAGTTTGCACCCAAGTGCCTCATGCACCACCCGCTCGTAGATCCGGCCATGGAAGTGGAACGTTCTTCCTCGCCAGAAGTCGTGTTATTGCACGCAGCAGCAGCGTCTTGGTCATGTATGAGGCATACGTTGGGACGGTCTCGCATAACGAAATCATCACATTCTTCAAGAACCACGGCGCTATTCGTGTTCTCGCCAACGAAAGCGAATGCCACGGGAAGAACTTGATTGTTTCCGTCCGTCGCTATTGCGGTCAGTATCTGGCCCTTGTACCTGCCAGTCAGGAATGTGCCATCGATACACAAGATTGGACGACAGTGTCGGAATGTATTGATGCATGGACCAAACGTGAAGAATGCTCACTGTAGTACCCTCTTATTAGGCCACTTCGGATGCGTGGCGTCTTGAATGTCGACATGAGTGCCGGATTCCCGCCTTGTATGACTCGGAGTTGCCTAGGAGGTTGTGGTAGGAATCCTCGAACGCGTCGAACCTTGATTCCAATGCCTCGCTTTGCCTCCAAGCCTTGGCATAGCTAATAGTGTATCGAACCTTGCCTCAATGGCCCGAATGATGGATCGTGGCTCAAATCTAGGTTGTCAACGATCTCACCGTACATGAGATTGGCAATGAAGCTCGATGACAAGTTCGGTGGGATCATACGACTCAATGACGACGCATGTGTGAGGACCACTATGGAGCACTTCCGAGGTATCCCACTTGGGAAAAGCGTGCACGCCGCCAGGGCATCCTCAATGCCGCACTTCACGTCGAGCATCTTGGGGTAGACTTGACGACGGTGAATGTGCGCCGAACCGACAATGCCCTAATTTGACCGCATCTTACACGGTCTCCTTGCATTTGTACGTAGCTCCTAGTCTGATCTCGCTCTGGTCGTACTCCCATGGTACATGGGAGCCTTCATTGACCACGAGGTTCTCGAACTGGTATGTGTTCCACTCGGATGGAACCGCTCTCTGGTCCGCATCATCGCCGCCATCGGAACCTTCATCTTGGACAATGCCATGTAGTCTTGGTCTTCGAGCTCCATCATTTCCACTGTGTCTTCCGCCTCCTCTCCTCGTCGGCAAGCCCACTAGCTGTTTCATCGAACGAGGTAACTCGCGACATCGCAACCTCTTGCCCTTCGCGGTGTGTGCGGCGCACTGAGTCACCTATTTCTTCCTCGGTGTCAAGCAACTCCTACTTGTTCTGACGCAGATGCATGAGTGGATTTTGCAAACGCCTAGACCAGAAGGACCAATTTCCACCCCCTCTCCCTCGCCATGCGTACATACGACCGCCATGAATTTGTTCCCTTTAGTTGCACTAACTCCCAATACGTACTGTCCCGCCCGGGGCGAGGCAACTCAATGTCGATCAGACATCACGGTCCACTTGAACGTGGAACAACCACCGCATCACAAATACAGAATGTACGTTGCTCGTGTCTTGGCGGGGCACGCCCGCGGACCGAAATAACTCAAATCAATTCCTCGGGACCCTCCATAATAGTCCCTCGACCGTAGTAAATTTTGAAATTGACGACGTCGGACATATTTGACGTACTGCAGTGTGAAGAACATTTACACCATGAACTACATATGTGCAACTAAATATCCCACCAAAAAACTATGTAAAACAGACTTCACTACGTAATAAAGACATCAAGAATCATGTAATCCGCTCGTTAAGAAAATTACCCGAGGGTGGGCAACAGATTTAACAAGCCGCTTCGCTAGCTTTTCTCGTCCTCCTCTCTGCTGTGTCCTTCTGTTTTTGGTTGAGTAAGACTGAGTCCTGTGTGGAATTTCGACGGTTGCAAGAGGATTTTGTAGAGGTCGCCCGCCGCCGCTTAATCGGCGATACCTTCCTGTCGCGATTGAACTGGCGATACCTTCTGCCGCCAGATTGAATCGGCGATACCGTCTTGTCGCCATCGCTATTTGTTGTTGTGCAATGTTGGAAGATTTTTGGGGACGATTGAGGATTAATGATTCGTGACGCACCAAGACAAAGCGATACTAAAATGCGTTCGAATGACTCAACGATAACCACACGACATTTCATCCGGCAAGGGGATTACATGGCACGCAGACAACGAACCGAGCACGGTACACGCATGCCTTTAGGGAAAACGAAATACATGGGACATGTGGAGGAATATGGTAGAACTCATGAGTCGAACGTGGCCATTTACCCTTACGGGCCGGCTCGGCGTTGTACTCCTCGCCTTGCGCCTTGGCTCGCCGCGATGGTCCTCTTCGCTCCCTCTCGCCTCCCGTCGCCTCGCATGCTCACGCCCGCTCCTCGCGCGCTCGTCCCGCCTACCTTGCTCGGCTCGCTCGGCTTTCAACTCTTTGAGGCGCCACGGTCTCGATGTGCTCTCGCCCAGCCTCTTCCGTCTCAAAGAACGACCACATGTCGTAGGGGTGGATCTTGTCGTCGATCCACCGCCGGAAGTCGCATAGTGGTGGCGGAGATCGGTGGGTAAAGAGAGTTCGTTACCCGTATTCGAAATGAAAAAGTATTGTACCATGAAATAGGGTTTCATTACCGGATGCCTGTTGTTGCAGTCAACGGCGTAGTTTGGACAGCACCAATAGCGCTGCCCAATGGTCCACTCATCGGTTGATTTCACACACTTGCAAGCGTCCCTACACCAGCATAGGGGGGTGCCACCCCAATCGGGGTCCTCACGAGGGCGCCCAGTAGGCATAGGAGGGGGGTCGCGGCTGGTCCCAGAATCGTTGGGCGTGCTACGAGACAGCTTCCTAAGATCCACCAGTTCCGGAAAGGTTTGGTGGGTGAAAGGCTCCTGACTAGCGGCATAATAGCGAGCGGTGGTTTCATGGGGAGACACCCAGTCCTTCAAAAGCTTGCGGATTTTCTCCCATTCCTTCTCCTTGTCCATGTTTTCTACTTGGTGGTGCTGTTGTGGACTAGTTGGACGAGTTACGTTGTATTTATAGCTGGAGTGGATGGAGCCGCTGCCGCTTCGCCTTGGTAAGTCGTCCACAAAGTGGCCCGCTCGGTCACATCGTCCGAAAAGGTAGTCCGTAGTCACATCGTCCTAGAAAGCAAGCCCGCTCGTCACATCGTCTTGAAAAGCTAGCCCGTAGTCACATCGCCCTAAAAGCAAGCCCGTGTGGTCACATCGTCCCAAAAGGTGGTCCGTGCCGTCACATCGCTCGGAAGCGGTCTCACTCTGGTGCCATCGTCTGAAAAACTAGCCGGTGTGGTCACATCGTCCCGAAAAGGTGCCTACTCGCTAACTTTTAAGGGGATGCTACAAGACGAGCGACCTTTAAGGACTCTGCCTGCCGTGTTGTCGTGACGCCCAAAAACCTAGCTCGCTTTATATCGGCGTCGTTGCGTAACAGTTGGATCGCCAAAGAAAGCCATATTGCGATATTCAAAAGATTTCATAACTACGATTGGCATAATGAAGAAAAAATATATAAAGGAAAATCTAATGGCGCCCTCTTAGCCTCGCACCGCGTGTTGTCCCGGCCTCTGCATCGCCGCCGCGAGTACGCTGTGGGGTCGCCGCTCGAGTACTCACCCGCGCGAAGTCCGCGGTGGTGTAGCGAGGGCAGCCTGCGTCGTGCACGAGTCTGCGTCGGCTGATCTGCGTCGTCTGGGTCATACTCGGCGCACTGCATACCGCAAGCCTCCAAAGAGAATCGCGTGTCACGCGGATCCTCAAGAAGTCATCGATGGGTGCCGATAGGTTCGCATCGCAGCGGAGAATGTATCGCCCTCCCAATCCGTTCTCGCGAAGAATGAGGTTACGAACATAGTCATGCCTAAAAGTACGTTACGCAAGCAAACGGAACTTACCTTTTGGCCCAAAGATGTGCTCTGACGACGCGACATAGTCCCGCCCGCGTGACGGTGGAGCGAGGACTCGTAATGTAAGATCGCCGTTACAAACTTATGAGGTTCAAATGAAATGAAGAAGCGACGCCACCGTGTCGAACTCACCTCCCGCATGTCCGAGGTGCTCCCCGCTCGCCACACCGACGCGTTCGCCACGTGCGGATCAGAGGTCGTGTCCTACCACCTCTACCGACCTCGCCCTCGACCGCCCGGTCCACCGGTCGGTCGGCGTCGCGACCGATCGCGGTCCGCTCCGCATCATCGCTGCCTCCCCGATCCCGCAGAGCCCTCTGATCTCCCCCGACATTGCCATGTGCTGCGCGGAGTCTACCATCTCGACGACCTCCCGGTGAAGATCCACCTGCACAGGTAATCATGAAGTTGTACACGTAAGTATGTCAAATTAAATATGAAATATGTAATATTGAGTACGTACGCTGCGGTGGAAAGCGGAGTTCGGCTGGGTGGGGTACGTGTCGGACGTCGCGGCCACATGTCGAGCAGGGTCGACCACGACCCGGACGCAACGTAGCATCGCCCGAGTGAGTACCACTCCATGTAGTGCTTGTGCGTCTCGGTCGAGGCCTCGCCCGTAACCTCGACGAGGGTCTCGCGGCGCTGCACTCCAATCGGCCACTAAGGGCCATCCGTCCGACTAGGACATCGTGCCACGAACTCCTTCCTAGTGTACCGTGGACGGCAAGAAAAATATTTGGTTGAGATGTAACACATATTGTAACATATATTGTAACACATAGTGAACTTCTGGCGTGTGCGTGCCCGGCACGCCGCCCCAAGAAGTGGGACCTCTGTCGCAGATCGAGGCCCGCGCGCATGACCCGCCAGATCGGTACTCCTCCACGAAGATGTCGTGCACCAAGGCACTCGCGTGTACCAAGACATCGAGTCTCGCGCACACCGACCGGAGATCGATTGGGGCGCGCGCTATCACCCATCGCCATCAGACGGGTCCGGATGACGCGGCCGTTGGTCACCGATCGAACATCGCAACGCACTCGGGTAGGAGCCTCGCGAGGTGATCGGCGTGAAGGTGACTGTGCAATACAACACCGCAAACTTAGCACACGAGAATAACGATCGCAAAATGAAAATAACAAATGATTACGAAACTATCCCGCCGGGCGCACCACAAAGTGCCCATGGTCGGCGGTCGTCCAGTCGCCCGCGGACGCATAAGCCGCCCTCGACGCTCTCAAGTCCACATGTGGTCGTCCGATCTCGAAACGCCCAACGACCACACCGGGCAGAGGAGCGGGCATCCGAGAGGATGGCGCGCCACGCCAACGCCGGGCACGCGTGCCGCGGTGGCGCGCAGACGTCGCGCCGACAAAGACGGCCGGACCACGCGCATCGCGGGATCCGCTCGATCGGTGACTCGCCACCTCCCGCTGCGTCGGATGTAGTGCTTGTCCACGCCGTCGCCGTGGGAGCTCGTGAGCATCACCCACCCGAACAACCACGGCAGTAGGCCTCGGTGCCTCGTAACGATGACGCCACGTATTGCCCGCGCCATACGCTCGCCGCAAGAAGACACGTAAACGCCGCAGGGTTCACAAACGAATTGTTACGAGAGAAAAATAGTTAGGAAAACACTTACGTGAATCGCGGATCCACTTTCGGCGTGGGCGTGCGCGGCCGCGAACTCGACGACGCTACTGTCTGGCGGCGCAGGATATCGCGGAACGGCTAAGAGGTCCGTGGCGCCACGTGGCGAACGCCGCGGCGCCACCATCGAGCACTGCGCAGGCAACCCGGTGAGGTAGCTCACATCCTGCAGCGCGGCGCCATCTCCCGCACGGGAGATGGAACGTGTGGTCTCTCGCCTCAGCCGTCAACCGGGCCAGCCGTCGGGGGCCGGTCGACGGAAAATGCCTAGACGCACGACCAAAGACTGGTCTCGATCGTCCTCCACCGTCGCCTCCACCATTCTCGCGAGTGGAAGGAGGCCCGCCTCTCAACTCGCATCCAAACGATTAAGCACAAACAGAGTCAACGCAAAATAATCGGACCGCCATTGAGTGCATGAAGGACACAACTTCACGTACTCTAATCCGCCTGGTGCGACCTCCATGCCCGATGGGGTGCGAGTCGAACGCCCCAAGCTCTATCCGCAACTCGCCTCCGGAGGAGCACGATCGAGGCGGCTACGGTGACGCTGGTCAATCACTGGGTCAAGCAACTCGTACTCACTCGCGTCGGCCATACCTGAAAATGCAGCAAGATAGAAAGTTCATATTTTTTCCATGCATCTTTACATAGCCTATGTAGCAACTACGAAATTGACCGCGCACTAATACAACTAATAACAGCGTACTAACAGGATATTGACCGCGCGCTAACACAACTAATAACCGCACACAAATATTCTAATTGTTTTTTAGACCTAAACAGCTACTCCGTGTTTTTCTCACAAATAAAAAATGTATCGTGCATCAATTATGTTACTACAGCGGTCAACCAGCGCCATACTCAATTCTATGTCGCTATTGTCGCAATTCTATGTCCAACTCAAAATATGTACTACACAGTTCGGCTACATTTATGTAACCTACTCGATTCTATATCGCTATTGTCGCATTTCTATGTCGCTACACAACTCAAAATATGTATCGCACATGTTCGACTAAATTTATGTAACCTACTCAATTCTATGCCGCTATAGTCGCAATTCTACGCCGCTAATCAACTCAAAATATGTACTACTGAGTTCGATACATGTATCCGACCTACTCAATTCTATGTCGCTATTGTCGCTTGCTAACCTACAAAGTTTGGACGTAACATACACAGTTTCAGAAAAATTTATCTGCAACACAAGATGATCGATCGAAACTGATGGTCTATCAATCTCTCTCCACCGCCACGAACCGACAGGGCTTCGCCGCAATTTCTTCTCTCCCTCTCCAACCTCTCTTGTTTTTTTCTGGAATTAAAATGAATTCTGGATTGATTTTTTGGGGATTTTATAGTTCGTCTCTCGTCGCCAGCTTGAATCGGCGACAGAACTATCGCCAGATTCAATCGGCGACAGAAGTCGCCCGCCCGCGAGTGGCGATAGGTTCCTGTCGCCGCTTGAATCGGCGCGATAGGTTCTGCCGCCGCCCAATCAGCGACAGAGGCACATTTTTGTAATTTTTTTAAATGGCTATTTATTTTTGTAAATATCTTTAAAAATAATATTATTTTTTAAAAAAATTCGACCTCCGTAGTACTCCACTCTTCAAGCATGCGTTGGCCGTTGGTGCTTCGAGAATTAGACTGGACGACTGAAAGCCGACAACACGCACCATTGTGATACTGCTGATGGTGAGATAGGTGACTGCATCGAATCCACAAAACTAACTCCAAGCTCTGCCGGAGATACTAGTAAATTATATATACTAGTAACCAACGTTAGTCCTGCAATTTGACAGAGACACCCGTGGCCTCAATGTCAAATAAGCAAAGTATACACTGATAAGTCAGTGCATAGGATACGTGCATCTTCATGGTAGACACATGGTGCCATTCCGAGAAGGTAGCTGGACTGGGCGTGACAAAGCATGGTGCGAACTGCGATCAAATTATTGCCGCCAAGTTTAATGAAAACATCTGTTCATAGTTGGTTGGAACTAGGAACTTCGGCTGTTTGGCATAGTGTTCAGAGACAGAGTGCTGTTCTTTTTCTGTATTCTCAATTTAGTAGTTGTCAATTGAGAACATTTCCTTGCAAGTATGATACCACAACGTAGCCTTTCTACCTTCCAGGCCTAAATGGTAGCCAGACTTGTAGCTAGTACTGCTTAATCCTTGTCTCCTTGGTCTTCCTTGCTAATCAAACCAAAAATGTACATGTATCTAGACCGGTAGCTAGCTAGTATTGCTTAATCCTTGTCTCCTTGGTCTTCCTTGCTAATCATACCAAAAATGTACAAGTACTAGCACGCATGTGCCACCTCTCCTCACATTTGCCTCTTTCTTTCTTTCTGCAAACATGTGAGCTAGTTATACGTGCTTGCTTGGCATCCATCCCTGCAGGAAACGTGCTGAACACTAATCGCCGCGCATGCATGCATGGTCAACAATTAACAAAACCGCTACTGCCTTTGACTGTCGGCGTGGCGCTACGTTTTTTCGTCTTGAGACGGAAAAACGTCCAGATCAACAAGAATATGCATGTTTACTTCCGAGCAGGGGCGGTGGGAAGGGGCTGGCCCCTTGATTCATGCAATTCCGTTAGTAATTAGCCAAGTAGTAAGACTTGCTTAGTATTGGTTCCTGTCGATCAACTTATGGTATGATTGGCCGGTTTTTACGGAGCTGAAAAACTTAATTCATAATGATCAATCCGTATTCTCTTACAGAATAGTAGCAAATTCATGTCTCCCTCGCGCCCTGTCTAATCCTGGCTCCGCACTTGGAGAGCTTCGTGCAAGTGGTAAGATGCCGCCCAAGAGCAATCACATATAGTACTCTACTGTTCAGTTAGTCACATTACTGGCTGCTACTTTCACACACGATGCATGCTAGTGGTTGAACTGAATGAATCAGCTTGCGTTTGTTAAAGACCTGCTTTCCGGCTAGTTTCGCGGAGCACACAGGGAAGGTGAATCCAACTTGCAATGAGTAGAGCGCATATACATACGCGCACACACTCCTTGCACTGACAGAAACCTACATATTTGAGCGGATATCTCATTGTACACATCAGAATCGGAAAAAGAATTATTTACCAGACTGTTGGTTTGCCATGTCTCAGCTGCTTCCTGGAGGATTCGGCAGCTAGTAGTTCACTTCTGAGACCTACCCTGCAGTACCTAAAACACGAAGAGGTGCGGTAGTTCAGGCGGTCTGAAGGACATGGAAAAGGTTGTGCGGGGCACGTGCAGGCGTTGAACTTTCTGGCCCTGCCTGATCGATCGATTGACGCAGCTAGCTAAGCTTAGTTTAAGCTTGGTTAGCACGGGAAGCAAAGCTAGGTGTTGCGCTGCATATCCCTTTAGAATCACTCGCGTACCACTTAACCAACGACCTCATTATCGGTCGCAATGAGAGGATAGCATGCGCCTTTCGTCGTCCCTATCTCCTGCACTCCCCTTTAATGACGTGCCCTCCCGGCTGGAGGATCCGTGGTTATCCGTAGGACACCTGTTTTAGGTTGCTGCAGACACTGGAGAGAATCTCGTCTACTAGTGCATTTATTTTCAGAACAAAACATATATAGTACTCGTATTCTTTATCTTTATCTATCTCATTCCAGTGTTTGTATTGTTCTTTTGTTTACAAAATGAACTAAATTGGGACGGAGCTCTTCCTTATTTTGCAATGCATTTTAACTTTTTTTTTTCATCGAGTAGCTTCAGTTTACTATATTAGTTAGGGCAGTAGTGCTTCAATTATGAGGAAGTGTGTGTATAATTTTTTAAGTAGATTCAAACGAGGTACGGCCACCTGGCCACAATCCATTAATTTGCTAGTGTTTGTTGGCGTTTAAAAATTGTCAATCATAACTTAGAACATGTACAATGGTACAGATAGGTGATATCTATAGCAACTCTTCACATCACCTATAGACAACACTAAAGATAATTCATACAATATGTTATCTTTTTATTTGTCTTTATATATCACATAATCTTTTAACGTTTTTCTTGGTTCTGGTGATACAGTCGGATTGTAGACAACACATTTCTCTATCTTTATTCTCTTTCATCCACATCAGCTTAAATCTTACGTGGCAGAGACTATAGACAACTGATGTAAACTCATTGTACATGAACTTAGGTTTTGATGACTTGTTATTCAGCTCGTGGAAATAGTCATCAGCATTTGCACTATATTTGTATATTTATGCGGTTTTCATGTTTTTAGCCTTCCACGTACAAAAAAAAAACCTTATGCCCTTCTTTTCTTTATTGTCTTCTTTCTCAATATCCATGACCACCTCCTCCACCACGCTGGCTACCACCTGTACATTCAAACCCAAAAGGGACAATTAAGAATATGCCACTCAATGGAACCATGTTCTACATTTTGCCATCATGTAGAATGCAATTCACGATTTGCCATTATATAGAGTGTCACTTTAGAATTTGTCAATTTTTGCCCTTACCCTTCTCTCTCCTCATTTTTCTTCTTCTTGCCCTTGCCCTAGCCATGGCGGATGAACGTGATCGACTGGTTGGTGGCGGCATCGACTAGGCGGCGCACTGGCAACGGCTAGCACAAAGTGGCCTAGTGGCGCACACAACGGTGTCGAGGCGGTGGCAGATGGTTTGGTGGCGTGCGACCGAGGCAGAGCCAACGTGGTGCATTGGAGGACGGTGACGAGGGCGACGGTTGAGAGGCGGTAGCCGAGGGGCGCGATTGAGTGTGTAGCGAGGCGGCGCGGTAGCGCGACGCGGCGGTCAGGCCCGCAGTGGCCGAGGAGAGAGTCGTCGCGGAGGATTAGGCAGGGGTGGGGACCCAGTCGGTGGCAGCTAGAGCGGGGTCGAGGCAAGGACGGTTGGCGGCCCAGCGGTAGTAGCACGGCCTGCGGAGGCGACGCAGAGGAGAGGCCGTGGCCGGTGGGGTCAGCTCAAGGAAGGAGAGGAAGAGGGAGGGGTGGTTGTGGTCGGGGCGGGAGGAGAGGAGGGCATGGGCGAAGGCCAGGAGGTGCGATGGCGGGAGGCGGCAGAGGACGGGGGTGAGGAGGGATGCGAAGAGGATGTGGGAGGGGAGCGGCGTGACGAGGGAGGGGAGGGCACAGAGGAGGCACAACGGTGGGAGGCGGTGGAGGACTATGTCAAGGAGGCACAGGGAGTAAGGGTCGAGGAGGCGTGGGCTAGAAGAAAGGGAAAAGCTAAAAATGCTATAGTGTTTCTTTCGGAACCAACGGGATAGCAATTCGTCGTCCTATGTTCCCTTCCCAGTCGCTATGCACCTTTAGATCTTTATCCACTTGAGTGATCTCCTTCCACTCATTTTCCTTTGAGGCTCCCTCACTCTCCATCTGCATGCTCTCTTCCATCCCAATCCCCTCCACCACGAAGGCCATCCCGTGTGAATCTCCTCATGAGCCTCCACCGTCGCTCGGTCCCCAGTACGGTGGTGGTGAGTACCCACTCGTGCCACAGCCGCAACATGAGCAGACTTCAAGATCTTTTGCTACACCAATGAGGGGTACTACCTCATCGTCCGTCACGACACCATCGTCCTCACGCCCACAAACCCCTGCGATGAGTACCAGGCACGCATGCACGCTCTACTCGCTTAATTTTGCTGAGTTGATTTGATTTTTGATCGTCTTCTGGTACAAGCACGTACGTGACACGTACTGTTATACATGTACAATACTGGTACAAGGATATGAGGCACAACATGAGAGTGAGGACGAGGAGGGCCACCCGGTGTTCGCGCTCATCAACAAGGCCACTGGCTTGGCCAGTCTTGCCGAGGCAGCACGTGACCATCATCTTGCTGTGAGCAGCGGCCGTCGCGTTGTGCTCCGAGGTTAGATCCCATGACATATGTCACTACTACAGAAAAGGTCTTTACAGACGGGTCAAAAACATCATCACAGACGGTTTTGTGAGCCGTCTGAGTCTATGAGTTAGTGATGACATGAGTCATCACAGATGGTTTTCAAACCGTCTGTGAAAAAAGCTATCACAGATGGTTCGTAACAAGAATCGTCTGTGATAGTCTATTTTCACAGACGGTTTTTAATAAGAACCGTCTGTGATAGTCTATTATCACAGACGGTTCTTGTTCCGAACCGTCTGTGATAGTTTTTTCTATTGCAAAAAAAAAAAAATCAGATTTTGAGCAAAACCAATCAATTGCTGGACAGTGGTTTCCATATGCAACCTCTAGCAAGATAACTAAAATCCAATTAAAATTTTGATGGCAAACACATTATAAGAAAGGGAAACCAAAAGGTTTCACAACGTTCCCTCCGAATGTGAAAAAAGAATAAATTTACAAAGTTAAACTAGCTAGAAACCATCTGTGCCTCTAAGCTCCTGAAGAACTCATCGGCTTCTTGGATTAGTTCAATACTGCTTCTCTCTGTACCTCACCAACATATCACAAGCTGTTCTTGCATGTTGTCCGAGTTCGACTCAAGCTCGTCGGCAAGGAGAGACGACTGAAAACCTCCTGCGGCAAATTGTGTATGTTTTGGGGATATACACGTACTTTCCGGTAGTCTACCTCCTGCGGCAGACATGGAACACCTACGCGTACCTCCTCCTCCTCCTTGTTGGTTGCGTCTCCTCGCCGAACCGCGTCGGAGAATCGAGGGTGGTCGTCGGAGCTCGCCGTGGGGAGGGGAGAGGGAGAGACTGATGGAAGACAAAGCGGGTGTGGGTATAATATATAAGGACAACACCAAAATATTTCGCCTCCCGCGCAAGCGTTCAAAAATTTCACGAATCACAGACGATTTCAAATAAAAACCGTCTATGATAAGCTAGTATCACAGACGGTTCATATTAAAAACCGTCTGTGACTTAGAAAATTTCAAGCCATGGTAAGACGGTTCGTATTAAGAATCACAGACGGTTCGTATCATGAACCGTCTGTGAAGTCTACAATTATCACAGATGGTTCGTGTTAAGAACCGTTTGTGATACTTCACAGACAGTTTTCAATATGAACGGTGTGTGATCTAGCCCTCTTCACAAACGTTTTTTAGCGCAGCTAGTAACACAGACGGTCTCTAAACCAAAACCGTCTGTGATTGTATGTATGAGGTGTCCAGTATGTGCCTTTTTGTAGTAGTGTGTGTGTTTACAACTTGAAATTTTATAATTTTTCTTTCAATTTTTGTAATGAGTTTCATCAAGTTTCATCGTGTTTCATTAAGTTTCATATAGTTTTATTAAGTTTCATTCCAAGTCTCATGAAGTTTTTATCTCAAGTTTCATCGTGTTTTATCAAGTTTCATACAGTTTCGTTAAGTTTCATCCAAAGTCTCATGAAATTTCATTAAGCTTCATAAAGTTTCATCCCAAGTTTCATCGTGTTTCATGAAGTTTCATCCCAAGTCTCATGAAGTTTTATTAAGTTTCATCGTGTTTCATATAGTTTCATGAAGTTTTATCCCAACTCTAATGAAGTTTTATTAAGTTTCATGAAGTTTCATCCCAAGTTTCATCGTATTTCATCAAGTTTCATGAAGTTATATCCCAAGTTTCATCCTGTTTTATCAAGTTTCATTAAGTCTCATGAAGTTTTAATCCGAAATAACTGATGAAACTATTTCATAATGTGTTTCATATGTGTTTCAGGAAGTTTCATTCCAAGTCTACCGCTCGTTGAGAAGATTTGAACATGACACTCATTTTTTGAAACTTAATGTTTCGGATGCGAAAGTTGTTGAAACTGGTTTTCAAACCTCCTGTGTAGCTTTCAAATGGCCAACTTGTACTGTTGGAAGAGCCTCCCAACGGTATAGCGTTGTGTAGCAACTCCCTAGAAGAAAAGAGGAGGAATGAGGAGAGGAGGAAGAAGGGTGTAAATTGTAAAGGATAGGGACAACATGTCTATAGTGCTAATTGATGGATTGAATCTTGTATAGAGTGACAAATTTTGAGTTACCATATCTATAATGGTAAAACGTAGAAGACCAATATATGGGGTGACGTATTCTCCATTGTCCCCACCCAAAAAAAAACCCAAATGTGTGTTGAATTACCATGCGAATGCGAAATTCGTATGCGAAGCGAATTGCAGTACTACTTCCATTTCTCCTCTTTAAAAATGCCATGTCCATGTGATGCCCACCTCTTCTTCTCCCCCTCTCAAGCCCAGTCGTGGCTTGGACATTTTGACCAGACTCCATGTCCTTTCCGTTGGATTCTCTACGAATGGCGGGCCTGGCCCAGCCCAGCCGCGCCACACGTGGGCTGGGGAACACGTGTCAGAGAGCATCTCTCCGATAAGCTATAGCGGTAGAGCCAAGTTACTACACGTGCTCCCCCACGTGCTGCTGCCTACCGACATCGCGTTGCCTGCTCGCGCGGTACGTGGTGAGAGCCGAAGGATCCAAATTTTTGGTGCAAATAGCATTGTTGCAAACATTTTTTATGCAAGTAGCGTCTCTCGTGACGAAAATTACAATTTTGACACCTCGTCCGCACGGTGGCTGGTCGGACTCACTATCAATGTGACATGTGGCAAAGTTCGGCCCGTGACCGGCCGGATTTAGCTCGTCTGGCCTGTGGGCGGCCGGATTTGTGCCACGTCGCCAAGTTCGGCCTGTGGGCGGCCAGATTTGAGCCACATTGCCAAGTCCGGCTTGTGGGCGGCTGGAATTTCTCCACGTCACCTCGTCCGCCTCGTGGGTGACCGGACTTCCCTCCACGCCGCCTCATTCGGCTCGTGGCCAGTCGGACGCGCCGCTTCTCCTGACAACCCAGCACGCCCATCCCCTCGTCCCCTCTAATCTGTCACCTCCATTTTGGGATTCCCATGACCAACGCTGCCAAACATCCCTCTGCGTGGCTATAAATTCCAGACTCTCGCACTCGCTCATCGCTCATCCCAATCACGTTCTCATTCTTGCGCTCGTCGTTGAGGACATATAGAACATAATTAAATATTTTTGGGAGTATATTTCAAAGCAGTTGTTAGGATCGTAGCACTTTTCAACGGTTCCTCCGAAGGGTAGGTATTTTTTTGTCCACTGCAATTATCGTTATTACTATAGTCATAGTTAAATAGTTTGACTTAGCTAGTCGCAATTAATATAGCTTGTATTCTTAATTAAATAGGTGTTAATAGTTAAGCCATAGTTTCTTATTGTTCGACTTGTCGAGATACCAGTACAAGGTGGTCTGGGTGGAGGGGCTTGATGCGATGAATATTCACGAGATTCGGAGCTGCATCCAGAGGGAGTTCGACACGAGCCAATGACGAAGAAACTTGGCATCGAGGGGATCACCTTCACGAAGGGCGTATGGGAGCTGGTCAAGGTGAATGGAAGCATAGCATAGGGCCAGTACATGTAGATTGCCTCCACCGAGGCGGTGAGGAAGGTAAGCGACGATGTGCGTCCGAACAACCTCGTCGGGTGCATCCCCCGGGCATTGGCTGAAATGCCTTAGCCAAGTTCGAGGGACGCCACTGACACTGTCCCACACAGGTATGCCGAACCGATTCCCTAGCTTGGCCTTCCAGTCCACTGGTGGATGGCTTGCAACAAGTGGCTCACCTCGGATCGGGAGATCGGTCAGGATGAGACGTCCTGCAGGGTGATCGTCATCTCACCGTACCGAAAGTGAAACGTGTGCATCTCGGGCCTCCACCTATCGACAAGTGCCGACTGTAGGCTGCCATCCAGGGTAAAGTGGCGTCCGATGGAGACCAGCCTCGTGAAGGGCAACAAGCAAGTGTCCCGGAGGATGGGGACGTAGCAAGTGTCTAGCTCCCAGCAATCCCCCCCCCCGCCCCGAAACGCCAGGGGTGGAGAGCCATCCACGTCCCCTTCGATCCATGACTTGCACAGGTGATTCTCGTCGTAGAAGGGTTCCAGAAGCTCCGATAGAGGCATGGTTTGCAAGACATGGAAGAGACACACTATTAGTGAAAAAAATTGATGATGATGATGATAGATTACTAGAAATTATAAATTACGCATAAATATGGAGACCAAATTAATGGATACTAAATAACTAGAACCATATTAAGTACGACTAAAATAGTTGTGACTAAAATAATTAAGACTAATTAATTACCATAAATGAACATGTGTTACATAATGACATCTACATTACTCACGGTTGAATTAATTACGATGGCATAAATAGCACTAAAATAATTATGCAAAATTTATTACCACAAATTAAAAGCAAAAAATATTACGGCTAACTAAGGCAACTGAATTAATTACAAATTAATGACACAAATTAATCACATCTTATAAAATACGACTAAAGTATTTGCGACTAATTAATGGCTGCTAATTTATTAAGACTTAATTCCGACTAACTATTTTGGACTAATTAATTGAGTAAAATAATGTACTTATGACTAATTAATAGGTAACTAATTAACTACACCTAAAAATTACAACTGATAAATTAAGTATGGTTAATTTTGGTATGACTAATTTACTAACCACAAAATTAATAAATAAATAACATACGAGGGGATAGGTTGTCGGGGTGAAGCGGGGCGTCCAGTCGGTCACGGGCCGGACGAGGCGACGTGGAGGGAAGTCCGACCGTACACGGGGCGGACGAGGTGACGTGAGAAAGTCTGGCCACCCACAGGTTGGACAAGGCGACGTGGCTCAAATCCAGCCTCCCACGGGCCAAACTTGGCGATGTGGCTCAAATCCGCTGCCCACGGGCCGGACTTGGTGATGTGGCACAAATCCGGCCGCCCACGGACCGGACAAGCCAAATCCGGCTAGTCACGGGCCGGACTTCGCCACGTGTTGGATCGACGGCGAGTCCGACCGACCACCGTGCGGACGAGGTGTCAAAATTGCAATTTCGTCATGAGAGGTGCTATTTGCATAAAAAAAACGTTTGCAAGAGTGCTATTTGTGCCAAAAATTCAAGGATCCATGGCTTTGTATGAAACATGGATCGATCCTTTGTCTAGTACCAGCTTCTTTCTATAATACATGTACTCCAGCCAGTAATTGATCATACGGCTTTTCTACAAGTACTTGTGAAAATACGATGCATATTTTGTCACATAAAAGTTGACTGATATATACCACACCATGCACATTGCTTAGGAAGCAGACCATAAGGTTAGTTCATAATTTGCATGCATGTACGCGCACCTGCTGCTCCAGCGTCCCATGATTTATATATATGTGGCTTTACTAATAACTGAATGTTTATCATTGGGGAAATTAAGTGCGAAAACTTGCATAATTTTGCCAAGACGAGATTTCTCTGGCCATGCACATGCATGGCCTGCCATCGATCTCAGACCACCTACCTTAAGAGAAAACTAGACAGAGAGGCGCGCTACGTTGCGCCCGTATAATCATCTGTGGGGAGGGAAGGCTAGGATGAAGCTGATGTTAGTATGATGAGCCGCGGCGGTAATCATGGAAACACATGTGTTTTTTGTTAAAACATAGGAAGAAGACACCAGAAAAATGGAGATGTGAACTTGGTATAAAAGCACGAGCATTTCCACATCACATTTTATTTAGTCTGGAGATGTCGACTTGGTATCATGAAACACATCTTGAAGATACCAAAAAATGACAATAGAGGACAACGATAGACAATACACTTGGTCACCGTTAACAATTTATCTTTTTGCGTAGTAATGACATATTTACAAATTCACATGCTTCAGTGATGACAGACGCAAAGATGGAGTATTCTTTTCTCATTCTGTCCGTTGACATTACCAAGAAGCTGAACTTAAGTAGAATTGAACCAGATGAATCACGAATGGCATTATCCAATCTTAAGTAATGTACCCAAAAAAAGTGCATCAATTAGCAGTAGACTACAGTAATTTAAAAGAATGTGAAGGTGATAGTTAGCGAATATCCAAAACTGATGCCTCCAGCAAAGTGAAACCCCCCAAAATGATATATTAGGCATCCTTGACTTATGAATAAATATTCAAAACAAAGAGCAATTTAGTAAAGTGAAAATCATATGTGTGGATTTAGCGGTGATGCTTGACAGTAATTTGAACATCTTTCCTTGTTCTTGTGATTGTAGAACAATGCATATTTTTATCTTCTATGTTTTTACCAGAATCTACACAGGCGAACGCATTCAAAGACACTATCTCCATTAGGAGGTCATGTTTCCATAGAACATTTCCAAGTGCAAAGCCATGTTTATAAAACTAAATTTGCATTTTTAAAGGACACAATTCAGGTGATTCAACATAGGAAAAAACAGAGAGTAGGCCCATGGGAGGAATTAAAGATCAACAAAAAAAAACTATGTTCCCAATATTGCATACAACAACATATGAGATTTTCTTGTAATGTTCATAATTACATGTAAGTAACTAAGTGTCTAGGGTAATCATGGACTCTTGATAGAGCAAATAGCGACGAAACTCTTACAACTTTAATCGAGTTAAGCAGAAAGTATGCTTTTCAAAGACAAGATAAAGACATAGTATATTTTTTCCCAGCAAAAGTTATGGTGCGGTCTGATTTCAGTCTGTCTTGAGAATATCCCTATGTAAGAACTAGGAACTATCAAAATCAAACTGCCAACCTTCTCAATAGGACACTAATGAATACATGGCAATGTTATTCTAGAGCAAATAAAAAATAGCATATGTTGCGAGAATAACCTAGACCTCCTTTTCAGACATCTTTACCTTGTCATTATAGCCTTGAACTCAAACAAAACATTTGTACAACTGCATACAATGTTTTCGAAGTACATATGATTTGACTTGGTTATCGGTTGCTTCTCTTCATAAAGCAGCTACAAACAAGTGAAGAACAACACACTTACCTTTGTAACAGGCAATTGTCATTCTGAAGAAACTTTTCATGCAACAACCAATTCATCCTCTAATTTCTGCATTACTTTCAAGAAAAACAATTTTCAATCAATAACCGTTACCCACTACATTTATTGAGTAGTAGATAGAAATCCTAAGTTGCATGCATGTATAAAGAAGAATAGGATGTACTGCACTGAAAATTTAGGTAATTATCAAAGGTAATGCTATGACCACCAATAGACTAATATCTAGGGGATTAAATGTGGAAACATGGATATATAGGCCATCACCTTGGGCAATCAGATTAACAAGTACATTTGTGTGTGTGTTCTATTTTTGTCTTGCTAGTCTACCAATTTCTAAACAATCCATCATTCTTCACTACCAAGCTATACCAAGGGGTTCAGACTACAGACAAAGCACTTACAACATGTTCCCACTACAAATCTATAAAAATAATATACAACATTCTTTCATCAAATTGCATTAAATTAAAAGCACAACACCATACCATTGCAGCACTATCTCCTACTTATCTCTCACCCTTTAAAGCACATACTGTTCACCGGCTTTGCATAGACAGCGACAACCTTACTTGTACTGAAAGAGAAAAAAATCGTCTGCACAGTATACATTGACAATAACTTCGAAACAAGAAAAGTGCATTAAGATCTTCACATCTGCTCGAGCAATGTGTCTTATCCTGTTTCAGGATTTTTGTGAGTACTACTTTTTTTAATTATCAAATGTGTTTTGTCATGAAAAAGCAACAATATAAGATATTTTTACTCTCATTGTGACTCGATAAAAAAACTACGATAAAAATATTGTTTATCATGTAGATATTTGTCCATTAGGAAACATCATATTACTCTCTTATTCTTACTCATGAGCAAAACTACAATATTTGAAATAAAATAAGTTCTTTACACAAATTTTTTTGTATGGAAGATCGTGAACGATTCTTATTTAACATGAGGTAGACTCGTCGAAAAAGACAAAACTATTTCCTTGTGATTGAACATAAGTAGATGCTTCTTGAACTTATCCATAGGCATCACATTGCTTGTCAATATGGGCATACACAAATGCACGTGATAAGCTTGGCACTAACACCTCGATCTGGTAACAGTCTTTATTTCATGAAATGGTCATGAACAATAAGAGTGCTTCAGTCGTTCAGCTTCTTAGCAAATAACCTTTGCAGCATCCCCTTCAACAATTCATGCCTTGGTACGAACCTTGTAAAATTCCCAATAAAGGCACATGTATCGATCCCTTGTGGAAAATATGGAAAAAAACAAAATATAGAATTTCACATATATACACATTACACAAGAAAGACACTACATAGTTTTCATAAAAATACATTCATAGAATCATCATAGCTTTGTGTTTCTAGCTTACTACTCAATAACCGAGGCATGCAAACGAGCCCTTTACATAAAGATCAACATAAAGTGCTTCTTTGTTCAACAACATATTTATATGCGCAAGAGGAACAGAGCATACCAGTAACGTCTTGAATGCCCCAATGGCTAAATCCTCTATTAGTTCCCGATTTTTCTCATATACCAGATCATTATGCACACCTACACAAATTGAACATCACATCCAACCCCATTTTCAGTTGGCCACAAATTTGAAGGGGCTTTGGGCGGAGCTCCCAGGAAATTCCCCCATTGTAGCCGCTTTGGGCCGCTGTCGCCACCTCTGACGTAGGTCTTGGTCGTTGCCATAGTTCTTATTTGTAGAACAAATAGGAGGTGGCTTCAAACAGTATTTGCGAGCCGCATATTCCCCTTGTTCATATTCAATTCCTGCATCCCGTTTGCAATTATCACCAACCTACAAACAAAACGAACAAACGGTTCTAAGAACAAGCGACCCACCTAAGAAGCACAGAACAGAATCAAATTTTGGCCTAATTTTGGGCCACGAACTAACTATTGCAATGCGATGTAGTGGCCTAATTTATATTTAGCACAGGTCCGTCACACACACACAAACACACACACACACACACACACACACATATTTAGCATAGGTCCATCACACACACAAACACCCTCATATCATCAAATTGGAACGAGACATCGTACCTCCGAGAGCTAGCGCAAGGGTGTAATGCGGCATCACTACCTTGTCGGTTAGGGTCTGGATCCTGCTCCACCCGATCTACTCCGCCTCCGAGCTGCAAAAACCACCACAACCATAAAAAACCCAAGGGCAAGTAACAAAATCGTCGGAATCAAGCGTACACATCGAATCTATAGGATTCACCTAAGACATCACAACATGAGACTGATGAACCTGGCCTTCTCATTCTTGCTGCACGAAAAATCCACAAAAAAACATCAAAAATAGGCAAAAATGATCGCCCACTTAGATCTAGTCGAGGCAGTGAGGATGGGGGCTCGCCTGATCTGATTGAGCTGGGTGATGGTGGCGCGGACCTTCTCGATCTTCTCAGCCCACCATAGGGAGGTGGGAGGTGGCTTTACCAGGTGCGGCGATGGCGTCCAGTTGTCGATCTTCTCGGCGGAGAAGGTGGCCACGCAAGGGAGGTGAAGGAGTAGTGCGACGGAGGTGAAGTGGCAGCACGAGGGAAGAGGAGGGCGATGACAGAGGGAGGCGAGGCGATGATACGGGGGAGGAGAAGGCGTCGACGCGGTAGAGGAGGCAGCCGCACTAGGGAAGAGGAGCTCAAAGGAGGGAGAAGCGGCATTGAGCTGCGCGCCACACGATAACGAGGGCGACGTAGCGGGATTGGAGGCTGAAAGGCCGGTAGGGTTTTGGCGTGAGGGAGGCTGCGTAGACTGATCTAAGCCGCCGTTGTGATCCCTACGATCCGACGACCTTGCAACTCCTCGATGTTGAGGACCTAGACACAACCTCAACGCGACTATCACGACCATGCAACCACAATCCAACAGCTGACGACCGTCGAAATGAGGACTTCGATGCGATTCTGAAAACCGCGAGGGGGTTTTCGCCAAATCAACGATGTGGATGGGCTAGGAGCTCGCGGAGAGACGATCACAGCCGTGCAACCGCGATCCAATGGCCAACGACCGCCAAAACAGGGACCTCAACACGATTCCGAAAACCACAGGTTTTTTTCCGCAAAATGAACAACGTGAATGGGCTGGGAGCTCGCAGGGAGACGATCACGACCGTGCAACCGCGATCCAACGGCCAACGACCGCCAAAACAGAGACCTCAACAAGATTCCGAAACCGCGTTTTTTTCACAAAATCAACAACGTGAATGGGTGGGAGCTCGCGGAGAGACAATCACGACCGTGCAACCGCGATCCAACGGCCAACGACAGCCAAAACAGGGACCTCAACACGATTTCGAAAACCGCGGTTTTTTTTCCCGCAAAATCAACAACGTGAATGGGCTGGGAGCTCGCAGGGAGACGATCACGACCGTGCAACCGCGATCCAACGGCCAACGACCGCCAAAACAGAGACCTCAACACGATTCCGAAAACCGCGGGTTTTTTTTTCCGCAAAATCAACAACGTGAATGGGTTGGGAGCTCGCGGAGAGACGATCACGACCGTGCAACCGCGATCCAACGGCCAACGACAGCCAAAACAGGGACCTCAACACGATTCCGAAAACCGCAGATTTTTTTTCCGCAAAATCAACAACATGAATGGGCTGGGAGCTCGCATAGTCTTTCCCCTATAAGAAAGAGAATATGTATGGCAGATCAAGAACACATGAGATTATTTCAATCCACGATGCACGAGAATTAGATCGACCTCTTTCGGAAAGGCAGCCATAAACTGCATGAAAGCTGATCCTCGACATTAGTATGGTCTAATGCAAAAGGAGCACGATGAGCTCCATCGTTCGATCCAAAACAAACAACCTAAATGAAGTGCTATGGTAAAAACAATATACTTCGCCAGCGTACACATTTCATCTGTTTGTGTGGTTGCCACAGTCTACCACCGAGGACCGTTCAAACAGCGATTTCCTGCGGCACATCAGAGTTGGGATCCCGAGAAGCTACACCAGACTAGGCATCGTGGTCGACCTAAAATATGTACGGCGTGTGAACTCAACAACCAACAACCAACCGGCCGACGGTTCAAGGGCATTGGGCGCATGCATGCTGCAGGCCGGCCACACGCGTCGAGGACCCAACGGCGATCGAAGGCGGAAGCTAGGCGTGCTGTGCATCGCATAATTAGCGTGCATAGCGCGCGGCTGATGGCCATCGATCCTAATCCTACATGCATACACACATCCGTCTGCCGAGAAAAGACCGAAAGGTGTACGTGTTCACGTCGGCGAGGGGCCCTCGTGTCGTGACACCACCCCGTCGCTGCTTCCTCCATGCGATGCATAAAGCCTCCGATTCTGCTCTCTTAACCAATAAGGGTTACACGACGATAAAGTTTGCTCCACTACATCATGTTTTACGGCTGTACTATATATAGCTATCAGGTTTTTACGGGTCAATGGCTCAATGCATACATTATCAATATATATGTCCAAGTGGCGCACACTGTACTTTATACCTAGTATACATTATAATTTTTTTCTTCAGTACTCCTCTTAGAAAAAAATTATAAGAGGTAGAGGAGTGAGTAACAGTATTGGGAAAAACAAAAAGAAATGATGTTTTGGGGCAACTAGTATATATATATATATGTGTGTGTGTGTTTTCTAGTACTGTAGTACTATACTAGCTATGCATGCATCAGTAGTCAGACGACAACAAGTTAGTGATGACTCCTGAATTTCGGCGTTCCTTGCAAGGAAGGACCATGCCGAGCGCTGCCCCTTTTGATCGCTTTACGACCGATGATGTAGCTTTACTTGCCTGACATGTTTGACTGTGTGCTAGCTTGCCGTTGGATTGGATACATAGCTCGGCCACCGTACGCTTTGCTCGGTGGTTCATCCCGACGTCCGACGCACCCTGCGTGCATGTGTGTGGTCTACGGCAGTGTGGATATATCATATTCATATATAGAAAGAAAACCGGTAGATAAATGTACCTGCGCCGGCTTTAGCTATTCTTGCCTGTACATGTACTCCTGTGCCACGCGAGCATGGAAGTTTTTTTGCATCTTTTATTTTTTACGTCCTCTTTGCCCAACTGACGGACACAAATTAAACGAGAATAGATTACTTACTCCTACTGAGTAGTAAATCCTTCTGAACCACGCAAGACTCGTAAATACGCTTTGTACGTGGGCGCAGCGAAGTAGAAAGCGTAGCAGTAAAAAAAGATGAAGAGGCCAGAGCGGCCGGTTATTTTAGGGTGGTCTATGCAGCTACGAAGATAGAGCCATGCATGCATCATCAAAATACCCAATAGCATAAGCATTAGCTCTGACTCGTATTAGACAATTGACACGCCATAAAATAAACTAATCAGCTATTTGTATGAACATGTGATTTCTTTACTATTATAAAAGAGAGATTTGGTCGTCTCCCTAACTTTTGAGTTGATATGATCTTCCGTCGATAGATACATATAAGTTACTTGAATGATTTTTTATAGATAATTAAATTTTCTGTGCTTGTGATTTGTGATAGAATTATATATAGCTTGTTGATTAGATATAAATTATGTATGATATTTTTCATTTGTACGATAATTACTTTATAAATGTTGGTTTTAAAAGTTAATAGCTTATATTATGTTTATTTGAAAAAGTTGCAATCAGCTAATTAAAACAAGGGACTATCTATTCATAAGATGATTAAATTTTTTATAAGTATAAATTATCTTTTTTATTTATTATATTAATATCTAATTATATGACACATCAATCTCTATACCATTCTAATTGAAACTTAAGCCAGACTGTTAAACAAAGGTCTGAATTTGAGGAGACCTTATTTCAAGATACCGCCCGCGCCGCCCGTACCATGCCTCCACCTGTAAAACGTACAAACACCACCTCACCATCACCACACAATACCAGTAATGATATCCCTCCTGCTGCACCATGCAAACGCAACACCTCAGCAAAAAGCCAAACCACGGAGTCCATGGCACCTCCTCGAAATCCACATATAAATATACTGCGCCTCGTTGCCCGTGCGCGCGCTCTCTCTCCTAGTAGCTACCGTGTCTTCTCCTTCCCCTGTTATATCATCCTCCACCGCCCATTCTTCACTTCCCAAGAAAACCATTCTTCGCCTACAACGCTTCTCTGCTCTCGAAAAAACTCACCTCGAGAAGTTACCATTCTGGCCATGGACATGGACACCTCGGATCACTACCCATGGCTCAACTTCTCCCTCGCTCACCACTGTTAGTCATCGATCTCTGCATTTCTGCTGCATGCAAGGGTGCTTCCGTCATTTATGGAGTGTTGTTATGCTTATGCCGTTGTGTGTGTGTGTGTGTGTGTGTGTGTGTGTGCAGGTGATATGGAGGAGGAGGAGAGGGGAGCGGTGGCGGAGCTGGCCGCCATAGCCGGCGCCGCGCCGCCGCCGAAGCTGGAGGACTTCCTTGGCGGCGGTGGTGGCAACGGGGGAAATGGTGGCGCCCCGATTTCTGGAACGACAACCGAGGCGGCAGCCGCAGCCGCGGAGCTGTACGAGTCGGAGCTCAAGTTCATAGCCGCCGGGTTCCTGAGCGGCGCGGCTGGAACGGCGCCCACGCTGACGGCTCCTCTAGAACAGGCCGACGCGAAGTTGGCTCTGCCGGCTCCGGCGGCTCAGGCGCCGGAGCAGAAGAAGGCGGTGGACTCCTTCGGGCAGAGAACGTCTATCTACCGCGGCGTGACACGGTAAGCAGAGATGGATCGATCTATAGGCCAAGAAACATACAAAAAGGTGCCCCGTTTTGGTGCTTGAGCTTTATATCTGCATGCAAACTCCTGGTCGATCACTTGATGACCTTGTGTGTATCATGTGCATGTGTGCTACTTCGTTCATAGTTAAAGTAGATGCAAATATGCATGAATACAAACACAGAAGATATTATTTGGTGTACTTGCTAATTATCTTTTTCTTTGTGGTGATGGTGTAGATCCATCCGTACAGAGACCATCGATAAAATTAAGGATAAATGATAGAACTAAGTTGTTGATTATGTGAAATAAGCTAGCTCTTTTCAAGATTTTCTCATTGGAGAGATTGATCAAGTTTTATTTACACTGGAGTAGTTTTTTTTTTACTTTGTCTGCATCTAAATTTTTGGTGATTTTTAGGCACCGGTGGACGGGTAGGTATGAGGCGCATCTGTGGGATAACAGCTGCCGACGTGAAGGCCAGAGCCGCAAGGGCCGCCAAGGTGAGCACAACACTACTTACCATGCATCTTTGCCAATCTAATGCTTTCATCTTTGCTGTATGTATGTATGTATGTATGTATGTATGTATGTGGCCGCTAACTTGTGCTTCTCGATGTTTTTTGAACATGTCAACTTGATGATATGTTTCTCATAAATGGTTGATGCTTCTGGTGTCTTCTTCAGTGTACCTGGGTAAGAAACCGAGACTTCTAGTTCTTCTCTTAAAACATTTATTGTATGAAAGATGCGATGAATGATGAGAAGTTGGTACTACATGAAACAGGTGGCTATGACAAGGAGGAGAAGGCGGCAAGGGCGTATGATCTCGCCGCATTGAAGTACTGGGGTCCTAGCACCACCACGAACTTTCCAGTAAGATATATAGATTACATGCATGATTAAAAGAACTCCTGATGTAAGAGTGAATAGTAAAAGCATGAGCATATCTATGTGCTGGATGTATCTTTATGGGACAAGTGTTCTTTTTTTTAGGTTGCCGAGTATGAAAAGGAGCTTGAGGAGATGAAGCACATGACACGCCAGGAGTTTGTAGCTTCACTTAGGAGGTATAGGTTAATGATGCTCACTCTTATACTGCTGTAACATTCTATGCGTGCATGCTTCATCATTTATATATACTTATAGCTTTGTTATTCAAGTGGATTAATTTGATGAAAAAAATGTAATCTGGTGCAGGAAGAGTAGTGGATTCTCTCGTGGTGCTTCTATATATAGGGGTGTCACAAGGTTCACATTCCCTCCGTCTTTCACTTCAAGTTATGTTTGGCCTTTTGCATGTTGTCATCTAAGTATTGTACTGCATGCAATCATGTAGGCATCACCAGCATGGGCGATGGCAAGCAAGGATCGGAAGGGTGGCTGGTAACAAGGACCTCTACCTTGGAACATTCAGTGAGTGTACAATTTCCATGTTGTAGTATTGTTGTGTTTGCGATATGTGTTGGGCTTGAATTTAGTTTCGTACTTGGATGCATCTTCTCTTGCTTGCTAGTACTGCATCCACAGGTTAACATAGTATATATAGCCACGCAAGGTTAATATAAGCATGCACAAAGTTTATTTTCTCAGACGCCAAAGTACACGCATGATCTTTCTTTCTTAAAACAATACAGCTTCGTATGTGGAATTATGAAAAGATCACCAGTTACGCGTACAAGTTTTTCTTTGTTGATGATGAAATTTCAAGGAGGAGGGAGCACGTGTCGGGCCCCTCCTAGCGAGGATTAGCTATCCTTTTATTTACCGTCACACATTACAATACTAAGCCTCGGACGTAGGTTCTGTCTTAGTAATAAAATCAGAACATACAGATCTCGCAGCTAGATTCGTCGACATATTTTTATGTAGGTCAAAAACAGCTACATTGACCAGATGTATGTGTGTGTACAGGCATGTCCACATTTTATTCAAATTTGTCATCTTTTGCACCATGCATGATGGTTTGGGGCTTTATGCAGGGGAGGAAAAAGAAGAAACCATGACCATGCATGTATGGTTAGATTGCAACCTGAACACTTGCTTTCTTCGTTCACTGCATGCAGCAACCTGTGTTTGGAATATTATTACTGTTTCGCGCTCGGCTTTCCACGAAGCATGTGGCCGGTGATTATATTAGTTGTACCTTGCTGAAACGGCCTTTATTGTACGTACTATTGGACTTAACTAAACTCACCACACCCATGGTTCTGTCAGAGTGCAGCAGCTTAGTCCAAAGTCTTGATTATGCAACTTGCATTGCTGTCTAGGAACTGAAAGCTCATGGCATTCTTGTGCATATTTTTGGTTAAGTCCGTGATCCAACCATGGATATGTTAAATATGAATCACATTGATCGTGCTATTTTAAAGTGTCAAACGTATGCTGATTTTAATGCAAAAACCTAAATTGTGAAGAATGCTACTTCCTTTCCTGTATATGCCTGTGCTACTCCAGCAACTGATGACATCTTCTTTGTTCACATAGGTACTGAGGAGGAAGCTGCAGAAGCCTATGACATCGCGGCCATCAAGTTCCGCGGCCTGAATGCTGTTACCAACTTTGAGATCGGCCGGTATAACGTCGAGAGCATAATCAACAGCAACCTTCCAATCGGGAGCATGTCGGGTAACCGGAGCAGCAAAGCCCTGCAGTCCACTCCGTCGAGCTCCTCTGACGCCATACCCGTCGAAGCAGCCGGCCACACCAGCACAGCGCCATCCTCTCTTGCGTTCACCGCCCTTCCCATGAAGTATGACCAGGACTACCTGACATTCCTTGCTTTGCAGCATCACCAGCAAGGGAACCTGCAGGGGTTGGGCTTTGGCCTCTGCAGTTCTGGAGTTAACCTAGATTTTGCTAATGTCAATGGAGCTGGTGCAATGGCACATTGCTACACTAATGGTGCCTTGCATGAGCAGCATCAGCAGCAAGGGCAACAGGATCAGCCACAAAGCTCCAACAGCTGCTCCTCCATACCATTTGCCACACCTATAGCTTTCAGTGGGTCCTATGAAAGCTCCATGACACCAAGCCCCTTTGGATACTACCCAAATGTGGCAGCCTTTCAGACACCAATCTTTGGAATAGAATGATTTGGGGTGGTGGCATTTTGCATGCAAAAGAAGGCCTGATCCTGATGTGATGAGATCAAAACTGACAATAGTTCTCACACACAAAACATAAAGGGAGGAAAAGAGGTATGATGCAAACATAGGAAGCAGCATGCAGCATGCCGGAGACACTGACAAGTCAGAGAGAGGAGAAGACTGCTAACAAAATGATGCAGCAAGCATTTTCCCTTTCCCTTTCCCTTTTGTAGCTTTGGTTTTTCTGCTTTTGTCATCGCTGAGCTTTGTTGCCCTCAGCTTCTTTTGAGCTTTTTTTTTCTACTGACATGATTCTGCAAGTGCCATCATAGCTTTATCCCTGTACAATGGAAGCAGGAACGTCTTCGTAGCCTTTCTTTTCTTTTCTCGTTTCCTTGCTCGATCGATCGCTTTGTTGGCCCCTGCTGCTGTATGCTTCAGAGGGGATAAATGTTCGAGCTCATGTTTACTGAAGAAGTTGTCCGCAAATATAGCACTGTAACTCTGAATTATTAGCTTACTAATACTGGCTTCGTCGATCATAAGAAAAGCATATGTGAATATACCTTAGTACTGAAATGAGTACGCTCATCGTGGATGGATGCTGTGTTGGTACATGCCAGTGTATATGTCCATGATGGCAGTTGTAACAAATGCATTTTTCCTGCAAGATTTTAATCTTTGTGATGCATGTGTGCAAGCTCACTGCTATACAAAAGAGAGGTCTACCAGCTGGTTATTCATATGACTTCGGCTGTCTCCCGGGATGCAATAATTCTTAATTGGCATGCTTGGCTCACGCGAGCAAGCTAGCAACATTCCACCATCCTTAATTTGTTGGGTGTACAGGGAGAGGAAACTCTCCGGCACAACGACCTCATGCTACGTACGTACGTCAAGAGACGGCAGCGCTGGCTAGCATTATCTCTGTACTCCGCTTTTTATATATATATAATTTTAATTTTAAAATAATAATAGATGCAACAATAGTACATATATTAGACATATTTAAATTATGAACATTTTCTATCTCAAAAGCTACGGTCAGTCTTCCTAAAAGTTAATCAATCAAACATCAAATCTCTTCAGCCTAACCGTTCAACCTGTAGCCATTCAACCCTGCAGCTCAGCCGTTCAGCTTGCAGCTATTCATTTCTGCAACACAACCGAAAATCACTTTTCAAGGAAGCAAGCTATTCATTTCTGCAGCACAACCGAAAATCACTTTTCAAGGAAGTCACAGACCGTTCAGAACAGGCCCCGTAACTCAAGTGAGTTCCCTGCATGATGTGCTTCCTTAACAGCCGCCGCCGCTGCCTCCACTCCGCAGCCACCGCATCCTCCACCCCTCTAGTAGCGGCGGCGGTGTTTAGGCTGTCGTTCATGTCGTCGGCGCAACTGAACATGGCGAGGGTCACAATTGCAAGTGCAGCCATGAAGGCGACAATTAGACCCCATAACACTGTTAAGCGCATTGGGCACGGAACCGGCGGCGAAATTTTTTGGCCATGGCAATATCCAACGCCCTGACCATTGTAGCTGGCTGAGCTTTTTCTGTGTGTGAAGGAACAACTCATTGTCGAGTATTGAGTTGCATGCACCAACCAATTCACCCAAAAGCTTAAACTGATAAAGAAAGGTGGACAATTCACTTATACTTCAACACTCCCCCTCACGTGTAGGCTCCCTCAGGCCTAAGACGTGGAAATAGAAATGGGTTGCAATTACCTCTTGCCTCTGATACCATATTGAGTTGCATGCACCAACCAATTCATTTAAAAGCTTAAACTGATGAAGAAGATGGACAATTCACTTATACTTCAACATCGATTAATAATTTTAGAGGATTGGATTGGAGCTTGGAGGTTGTGCGTTCTAACTTCTAAAGAGAGCATGCAGGCGGCACGAATGTTCAGTTATTTTATCCGTCACTAACGGAACCGGTGAAGTCGCCAAGTGTTGTTTTCTAACATTTTTAAATACATTTCTTCCTTGAGAGGAACATTTTGAAATATTTGATATCATATTTAGCTAACACATTTTATTTTGAGATCTCTCTCCCCGTACGTGAAAAGAGGATGGAAGCTAATGGGCATGTTCTAGCAAATGGTTCAGATTGAGAGCACTATGACTTGGGCCGTCTACTCCATGGGTCGGCCTGATAGGTTTTCTTTACTTTCAAGATGGGCCACAGCCCTTTCCTAAATGGATGGTTCGAAGATATGGTGCTTGATTGCTTGTCACCTGCTGCTTGTATTTGCACGCCATGCATGCATCAAGTTGCTGATCTTGACTAAAATCCATCAGCTCCAATGCCTCTGACTATGACTGAACTGACGAGATGCGCGCCCAGATCAAAGGGCTTCAGAGGTCAGAACCATTGCATGATCTACATTTCGTTATTAATTTGTCTACAGAAATCCACACATTCAATAAACTGATCGTAAACACCTGCATAACCTCGGGAAATAGGGAGCTTGATTTCCCTTGTTAAAATAAATAAAACTGCACAACTTCATCCCACATACTGACACAGTGGCCGTGTTGACAAGAGGAGCTGCCCGTACTGCGGATCTGGCCATGAGGCCTATCCTGAACTGAAACCGATCGATCTATATGGCGAGCTTCCATGCACGCCGCGTTTCGTCACCACCCACCGCCCATGCCGCCACCACTTGAATAACTGCCTGCCGCATGCCCGTGCCCGTCTCCGGAGAAGTGGTGCCCGCCGCCATGGTCCGCGCCATGTCCGTGGTGGTGGTGGTGCCCGCCGCCATGGTCCGCGCCATGTCCGTGGTGGTGGTGGTGCCCGCCGCCATGGTCAGCGCCATGTCCGTGGTGGTGGTGGTGCCCGCCGCCATGGTCAGCGCCATGTCCGTGGTGGTGGTGCTGATGTCCGTGTGCATCTCCGGAAGGGTTGTGGCTGATAACGAAAATTCGCAAGTTAAATTTGAGTGAACGGTTGCTTATATTGGCTCAAGCCAGCATGAAGCATGTCTGTTTGGGTACCTAGGCTGGTCGCCGTAGTTGCCGCCGCCGCCGTCATGCCCACCACCCACGTCCGGCACGTCGCCGCCACCGTCTTCCCCACCACCCACGTCCGGCGCGTCGCCGCCATCGCCACCCGAGTGTCGACGCCGGCGTTTATTATTCTTACTTCTTGGCTTGTCTTTCGGCCCGTCGGCACAATTGAACACGGCGATGGCCGCGATAGCTAACGCCGCGGCAAAGCCGAACCCGATCAGGACCCAATTAGCAGGAGTAGTCGGCACGGAATTGGCAGCGAAGTCATTGCCCGCGGCAAGAGCTAACAACACCCTTACCATTCTACAGATTAGTAAGCAGCCTGCGCTTGCAGTGCAAAACAGTTGTTAAACTGAAAGTAGCTTCGAGGATAGGCGTCGAAGAAGAAGAGCTGTTCATATAGGAGAAGTAAACCGTTGTTGGAAAAGTCTTGACGCGTTGTTTTCTGACAAACCACTGAACGGATAATAGTGAATAATTGCTGGATTAGTACCAACTTTGTTTGGAGAGTATGTGTGGAATGGGGAGAGCCGTGCATTGACAAACTTGCAAATTGAAAATTGTCCGTGCGGTTGTCCTTGCCTCTTGATAAACCTGCAGACAAGACCTCTGAAGCCGTTGCTTTCTTCGGTTTCTGCGTAAAACGGTGTTGCCAAGTCCCAAGTGTAGACATAAGCAGCAAGTTCTTGTAAGGCGGGTAGGCTGGTCAGCAGGCGGATCGTTGCCACCCAAATTTTCCCTCGTTTCGCCCGAGAGGAGGCAAAGTCAGATGGGATCAAGTTGGACGAAAGCCAGGGTGAGTCCGAAGTCGCTGACAGTGCGGTGAGGTGGCCTCATGGGCCCAGCCAAACTGCCCAACTGACCCAATAGATTAGATTGACGGCTTGACAAGTTTTGTTGAGGACAACGTGTCGAGTAACCGTCGCTGGCGAGTTCAGTCCGAGCGATTACCTTGTAGACAAACTCAGAATCGTAAGAACAATACAAGAACACAGTAATAGAATAGTAGATTGAACACAAAGATATAGAGATATTTTTGTTTCTCTTTATTGCTCTTCTCATTATCAGCCTTTTATAATGACTAGCACTCCTTATTTATAGTCTAGAGACGCTATTAGGGTTTGAATAGGGCACACATCTATGGGCCGAGCCCATGGTTTCCAACAGTTTTCTTGTTCATTTTTCAGTATGGGTCTAGAGGCCTAAATGGTCTGATACTCTCTGGATGCAAGGTCGCCTTCGAATAATTCGTCACTTGGCTTGGCGTATTACTTTGCAGCTACCTGCAGGTTTTACCGTTTTACAACATTTGCCGCCGTCGCCGTCGCCGGAGAGGATATGCTCCTGTGTGCAGTGCAGAGTAGTTTACGGGCCGGCACATTATAAATTTCTTTCCTACCATATAAAAGTGCCGAGTGCCTATCTCAAGAACACCGGAACTCGGCTAAGGACATTTTCTGCCGGAATCAGAATAGTTTGTTTTTTTATCAAGTATTATAATAGTTTGTTTCCGGGAGAAGGTCCCTAGCACTGGCAGCATCATGGGAAATGGCAACCGGTATGTTTTTCTCCACCATTCTCGAGCATGTTCGAAGTCCAGGCCGGCCTTTTTCTTTCTTTCTCTATGAGTGGACTGACCTCTCGTTGACGTGCATATGGTATACTTGCCTGATCTTTGAGGAAACACTAGTTTAGCACATCTTGGCATGCCCAGCTAGGCTTCGCATTTTATTCTTAAAAAAAATTGTGGCCTAATTGGACCCAACAATTAAGAAATCTTCTAGTGACGCACATAGCGTCAACCTAACCACTGAGCTCCCGACTTGATATGCCGCATTGTTATGCTCTTGTCGTAGTTTATAATTCAGCATATGCGCATATAAATCACTGAATCCAATAGGATCAGTTCATGTGTAAAGTGATGCAACGAGAGGATCATAGTCTGCATCGAGTCTGCAAAGCATATAGATAAAACCTCTTCTTCTTCCAGAGGACGCCCTGCAGCGGCAAGTGCATCAGCCAAACTCTTCACTTTGTTGAAGTAGTCGACAATAGAAATATCCTTGTGACCCAAACATGCATTCGAGTGCCATCCATACTTCTGCAGCAGATCCCAAAAAGAGAACTTGGGATAGAACTTCAGGCGACAGTGAGGAGAGGAGAGTACTGAGGACCATCTGGTCTTGTTGTAGCCAGAGGTTGTATTCAGGATTCAGCACTTGAGAGGCGTCGGCATCCGTGGTCTGCGTGATCATCATCACTGGTGCTTTCAGCGATCCATCTATGAAACCTAGCAATTGTTGCCCTCGAAGAAACGGTAGCAATTGTTGTCTCGCACTAATTTGATGATGACAAGATGTTCAAAGGATGTAGGCGACGGGAAAATTCCAGCGGCCGCGGAAGCGCCTGACGGAGATGTGATGACTCCCGATCTTAAGGAAGAGAAACTTGGCGATGTCATTGTAGAAGATGCAGCTCTGATACCATGTGAAAACAGGGGCGGAGGCAAATGGAAGGACCCGGTGTCACAGGAACAAAGATTAGTCCAATTTTACTATACGTGCATCCCTTGGATCAAAAGTTGTGCACCTGGTTCAGCCCAACATCTGGTTGGATGATGCATTTTGCTAATATTTGCCACATAAATTACTATTTAGTACATTGTTGCTTAAAAATTATATATATTGTTATATGTATGGTGAAGTAGTAAACCTCGGCCATTTTCGTTCTAGTTTCACCCCTGTGTGAAAATATTTGGAGAACTTCGCAATTGCACAAAGGTGCATTGCTCTTGTATATATACACAAGGTCTCAGTAGAACAGCGACAGCGCAAGGCACGGATTACACAGGGAGAGTGCATGCCGGACAATGAATAGTATACAAGATGGTGAACAGTACAACTAAAACTCTACTGTCCTACTCGTATACGATACAGACTGAAACTCTGAATATGGCAGGAGATAGCCTTAGAAATAATACAACAAGCCTATCTATTTTAACACACGGCGCGTGTTGGACCCAGATTTCGTAATCCGGAATCCTCTGTGATAACACTGTGCTATTCCCTGGATCAGTAGATAGCACTCACAGATACACTGTTGAGTCATTTCATACATGGCGTAGAACCATACCATTCATTAATTTAACACATCAGAGTTTACATAGACCGCGTCGGGTCGAGTTTTACAATAAGGCCAAAGCGGAAGCGACAACAGGAGCAAAAAGGGGTGAGAGCTCATCTCTCCACAGGCAAGCGACTGGGGAAACCCGTGTGCGCCCGATATTAACCAAGGCTTGGATAATATTGGATGCACGCAAGTACCAACGGAGTCAACTAGATTGGGGCGAGACTAGAACACCTAAAGACTACACTACGCTTCATCATCTCCTGGTCCTCCAACTTCTGGATCATCGTAGTAGTCGTAATCTCCAAGATTTCCTGCTTCTGAGGGTTTTGAGGAAGAGAGCGAGAATGAGCACAACTTCCGTGCTCGCGAGCCAACATACAATGCAATAATATAAATGCAAGGCTAAACAAGGATGGCTCGGGTTCTTTTATTTGCTAAAGCAATATTTTCAATTATCATAATTACAAAGTCCCATCACTTAGCAGTTTTAACCAAATTGTATTTTAATAAAGAGAGTAATTGTGCAATATTTAATAACAGCAGAGGTTCCCTCCACCTTATGCTTAATTTGATTGGGGCTACCCCCACATATTAACATCACTGAGTCTGAAAACTCAGGGAAAATCCAACCCAGGGCTAGGTGAGCCCACCACATTTTTCATTCCACCCACAATAGTTTTTGAAATAGAACTAACTAAAGTTAAGTTCACATGTCCGCCTTTGACCGTAGGCACGGCTGTTTAAACAGTTTATAACTCTGCAGAGGTTGTACACTTTACCCACAAGAGACAATCATCTTGACATGTACACATATTTCCATAGACATGTGAGTCAAGGGGAGATCGTCACAAGGCCTTTACAATGCATCCAGCAGTATTAGTTACACCCGCTAAGGTTTCGTCTTCGAAGGGTTACGTCCGTTTAGATCCATTAACCCTTACCTAGACCCCCTCTTGCGCCCTCTTAACGACTTACGTCGTGCGCCCCGACACCCTTCGCCATAGAGGCTTACGGCGTCACAGGACATCTACCTGGTGCAACTCGTACTGAGAGATACAAATTATTCAACCAAGTTTGTACTTTACAAACTTGTGGTTGTACTTGTTTTACACGGGAGGTCATGGCAAGATTAAGTCCTTAGGGTTATCCAGGCGGTTCATTCCACATACCAACCACAACACAACAGTCCTTGGGCTACGTTAGCACCTACTGCCGTACCATCCATCACACCAACCGCCCAGACAGGGTAATATCAATTTAGGGTTTTGAGGAGTAAAACCAAATTTCCACAAGTATCTCAGTCATGGACCACCAATGACTGTCCAAACCATTTTCATGTTTGAAGAGATGATGATTGGGACATTTTAGTGTCCCGGTACTTAAGCAAGACTAGCATGTCACTTAAGTACAACCTATACTAATATTTTTCATATAGTTACTAGGGTGACAAGGATTAAGGAATTCAAGTTGTCAAGGATGACATAATAATTAATTAATCATCAAATGGGTATTTAACTACCTTAAGCTTTAACATATATTTGATTTAAAGAATTAAAGCATGCAATTTGCTATTTTAAAAGAATATAATTTGCATAAAATGTAGCCTCAATATGATCAAAGTATTGACTCGCCTGGGATATAGGCTAGAGGATCTTGATAATCTTGTGCTCGCTCAACTTGGAAGTCGTCGCGTCTTCAAATCCTAATCGGGCAATTGTACCGGAAAAAGGCACAGACAAGCAAAAAGAGAAATTAAATACAAATGAATAACAAATGAACTCCAAATTAAACAAGACCTATGCCATTAGCAAGATCTTGAATTCACAAATTTGTAGAAATTTAATTTATAATTTTTGGAGTTAAAATGAAGAAGATACTAATTTTTGAAGTTAAAATGAAGAAGATACTAATTTTTGAAGTTTTAATTGGGAAAACAAATAATAACCAAAAAGGAAAAAAAAGGGGGAAACAGAAAACCGACGGCCCACGACGCTGTGCTTTGGGCCCAACACAAGGCCTGGCCCAAAATGGTGCGCACGGCCCACAAGGGGGGCTGGTTTGCCCTAATGAAAGAAGAAGGGGGGGGCGCTCGGCCCGGCCGCAAAAGAGGGAGGAGGAGGGGGAGATGGAAGGGCAGCGGCGCGCGGGGAGAGGGAGGTGAGGGGGCTCGGGGGGCGCGGGGGGGGAGGAAGGCTCAGGCGCGACGACGGTGACGACAACGACGACTGCAACGGGGAGGGGAGAGGAATGGAGGCGCGGCGGCGCGCGGGGAGGAAGGGGAAGAAGCCCAGGGCTCACGATGGTGGCGCGATGGAGATGACGACGATGCGGGGAGGTGGGGCACGGCTAAGGGCGACAGCCACGGGGAGATCCGGCGGGGAGGGCACCGAGCGGCAGAGGCGACGGCGGCTCCGGGAGGTAAGGCTTCAGCCTCTACTTCTTCCTTTTGCTTCCTGTTCTTCTTTCTTTGCTTGGGGGAAGAAGGGAGGAGGGAGAGGGAAAGGGAGGGCGCCGGGTTGCTCTTTAAAACCGAAGGAGGGAACCGTTGGGGAGGGGGTCCGGGCAAGCGGCGCGGCTCTGGAGCGCGCATGCGCACGGCCCTGATGATGGCACCACGATGGCGTGCACGCGGGCACTGGTCGGGCGAGGGCAGCTGCGACGGGACAAAGCGAGGGTGGGGGTCCGGGCAAGGAGAAGGACGAGCATGCGGCGTGGGCGTGCACGGGGCGTGGCAAGGCGCCGGCAGGACCGGCGGGGGCGGGTGCTGGTCGGCGGAAGCGCGCGAGAGGGGGGGTCCAGGTGGGGTTGGCCCAAGGGGAAGAAAACGGGTGTTACAGCGCGTCCGGTGCGCGACATGTACAGCTTCGGCGAGTGCCTGCTCCAGCTCGCCAGCGGCAAGAGGCCAGCCGAGGGGACAGTGGAGTGGGCGCTTCGGCTGGCGCGGGACGGGCGGTTCGGCGAGGTCGTGGACGCGGACGCGAGGCTGGAGGGGAGGTACCCTGAGGGGAAGATACGGAGGGTGGTGCTCGTCGTGCTGGCGTGAGTGCAGGCGCAGCCTGAGGCGAACCTGACCATGGTTGAGGTGGTCGGTTTGCTTAAGGGTTAGGCCAAGGAACCGAGTATCGACACCGAGAGTGGCAAGTTGTTGCTGCGTGTTTGAGAGTGGATAGGATGGTTCATGTTTCCCCAAACTCCATGAGGAAGCCCTCAAAAAGTTTGATCGATCGATCGATTGAAAGTTATGTGCATGTGTTGCAAAATGTTGGACCCAAAACTGAGTCCTCTATAAAAACACTGTGCTATTCCCTATATCAGTAGATAGTACTCACATGCACATCGTTGAATCATTTCATACATGTCATAAAGATCAAATCATTCAATATATCACAAACATCAGAGTGATATAGACCATGTCGGGTCGAGTTTTACAAGGAGGACTGAACAGACCAAACTGATTACATCACAAAAAAATAGAACAACAGAACACGCAGGCTTTGACCACAAGGTCGAAACTACAGCGGAAGAAAAAGAGGGAGAGTAGGGCACACCTCTCCACATGCAAGCGATTGGGGTACTCATATACGACTGGTATTGCTCAAGGACTGGGACAATACTAGTCGTACGCAAGTACCGACGAGCCAACTAGATTGGGAAAAGGCTAGGGCTACTTAAAACTAGACTACTCTTCATCGTCGCCTTGTCCCTCGACTTCGGGGTCCTCATAATAGTCGTAGTCTCTTTGATCCGTCAGATCTGAAGGGTTGAGGAAAGAGCGAGAATGAGCACAACTACATGCTCGCGAGCCAACACACAGAATGCAGTAGTATACATGTATAGCTTAACAAGGGAGGCTCGGGTTCTTTTATTTGTCAAAGCAAGATTTTCAATTATCATAACTTGAAATTCCTATCATATAGTATTTTAACCTAATTGCATTTTTACTAAAGAGATGAATTGTGCAATATTGAATAACAACAGAGGCTACCTCCACCCATGGTTAGTTGAAAAGTGGCCACGACCACTAATAACAATACTGGGTACGACCACCCAGGAGCAACACTAGGTACATGTTACATCAGCCCGACCAGTTTTCAACCCATCCACAGAGGTTTTTGAAATAGAACTAACTCTAGTAAAGTTTTCAATTCTGCCTTTGACCGTAGGCACGGCTATTTAAACAGTTTACACCCTGCAGAAGTTTGTACATTTTACCCACAAGAGATAATCAACTCGTAGCTCCACACGATTTCTTAGTCATGTGGTCGAGAGACCATCACAGTAACTTTTTAAATTATCTCGCCCCTTCCATCATCTCACCCATATGGGGTTACACCCATATGTTGTGCAGGATGTTCACCACAACGACTAGCGCAGCTAGCAACTTCACCATACCACGATGTCCATTTCAAGCCAGAACGCATATGCCACTTGTACTGTCCCAATCCTCTCTAGTGAGATAACTTTCAGGGTTCGATAATTTTATTAAGTCAAGTTGCACTTTGCAGACTAATGGTTGCACATGTTTTACAAGGGAGGTCAACACCGGATTAAGTCCTTAGGGTTATCTGGGCGGTTCATACCACATTTCACACATTCTCGTGCTACATCCGCAACCACCATCATACCATCCGCCCAGATGTGGTGTTAGAAGTTGGGGTTTTGAGGAGGAAAACCAATTTATCACAAATACTACAGTCATGTACCTCCCACGACTGCCCCAAAATAATTTTATGATTTCAAGGGACGATGATCAGGACACTTGGTGCCTTGGTACTTAAGCAAGACTAGCATGTCACTTAAGTACAACCTATAGCTAGTAAGTTACCATATAGTTACTAGGGTGACATGGAGTAATGGATTTAAATATCAAAGGATGGTATAATACATAATTAATCATCAAATGGATATTTAACTATCTTCAGAGTTAACATATATTTGCTTAAAGAATTAAAGCATGCAATTTCGGCAATTTAAATGAATATAATTTACAGAAAACGTATGCACAATATGATCAAAGTGTTGACTCACCTTGATTAAAGGCAGGAGGGTCTTGGAGATATTGTGCTTGGTTGAAGTGGAGATCTCTTGCTTCTTCGAATTCTACTTGCACGAGCGTACCGGAAAGAGGAACAAACAAGCAGAGAAAACAAATAAATATATAAGAAATAATAAATGAACTCCAAATTAAATAAGACCAGATCTAAAAGCAAGATCTTGAATTTAGAAAAATTAGAAACAAGAAATAACGCAATCGGAGTTATAACGGAGGAGGACGGAGTCCTCGAAAGTTTTGGTTTCGAGTACTGATTATCAACTTCACGAGGTCGGAGGGAAGTTCGACTACACCACGTGGTTGGAAGGGGTTCGACAACATGAGTGGTCGAAGGAAACAAGGATACGACTACTCAACGTGGTCGTATGAAGGATTCAAGAGGGATACGACTACTCAACATGGTCGTAGGAAGTTGTAGAAAGGATTCAGGAGAGATACGACTACTCAACGTGGTTGTAGAAACAAAAGAAAGACTCGACAGCTCGACGCTGTCGAAAGAATAAAGACGGACTCGATGGCTCGACGCGAAATAACAAAGAAGGAGAATAGGGCACGGGAGTTGGCCAAAAGGAATAAGAGAGACTAGGGTACGGGGAACTCACCAGGATCGAGAGAGGAGCCGGAGGGGGTCGGTGGACGACAGACGACGAACAACGGGGAGGAAGCTCGCAGCCGAGGGCGAAGGAGGCCGGTGATGAAGGGGTCAGCCTGGACGGAAAAAAAGAGGGGAAGGAAACAGCTCCTGTGAAATAAAACCAAAATAGAGTGAGAGGTATTGCTCCAAGGAGCTTTGTGGCACGAAACGACGTGGATAGAAGGAGGCTACACCGGTGCGGTGAGGACCGGGAGGAGGAACGTGGCGGTAGAACTTGGAGCTCGGAGCTTCGTGAAAACCATGACAACCGGAGCTAGAGAGGCTCCCGGGTGCTCTATTTATAGAGGGATAAAGGGAGGGGGAACCGAGCGTCAAGATGGAGCAATGGAATTTGTGGCTGCGCAGTGGAGACACGACATTTAACGCGTAGACAGCAAATAAATGCGCATGGCGCAGCAGGGACAACGACATTAAATGCGCACATCGCGGATGAGACGACAGCCTTCAATGCGTACGTCGCTGAGGAAAAAAATGAGGATGGAGAAAGTAAGCAGGGGGCTGACAGGTGGGGCTGGTCGGACCTGGTCGGAGGACCCGGTCGAAACCGAGTGCCCTGATCGACACCGAGATGGTGGTCGAGATCAAGAAGGGTGATCGAAGGAAGCTTTCGACTACTCGATCGAAAGGAAAGAAAAGGGTGGGGAAAGGAAAGGATTTGAAATAAAACCGACATATCAGGCTGAAACTCGAAACCAAGTTTTGAATTGAGGTAGAAACTAGAGAATTTTGTAAATACACTATAATTTGAAATAGGTTGTGAAGGCTAAGAAGACAAATAGAAAGATACCAAACGACAACCGAAACAGGATGTTACACAAAAGGAGAAAAACGGCGGTACATTTTTCGTTGCAGTGAATCGATTGGCCGAAGAACATCTAGATCACAAAGCGGCTCTTACTATAGACCCGGCTATCCCAGACTGATTTTATTAGGAGTAACCAAGTGGACTATGCTGGAAGTGGAATGGGTCAGAACAACATGGTCGCCGGTGTAGCCCCAATACTAAAACGGAGGCCAGCCTGAACGTCTAGAATACGCAAAAGATGCCTGCCGAAATTACAGAAAAGAGTTAGGGACAGTTTCTTACTTGTCACCGAAAGATCCGGATATGCCATCGCCCCACATGTCAGTGGCACAAGGTCTCACGTGTGAGTGGCACCAGGGACGAAAATAATTCCCAAAGAGTTATTAGCGGCCCAATGGCCTAGATCGGTTGCCCCCCCACCAAGCGGATCGCAAGAGAACAGTACGCCCCAAATCCTCTCGCGCGACCCAGTGACCCAAGGAGAGCCGAATAAACATCCTCAGGGCTAGCACCTCAACAACCCCTCTCCCCGTCCAGTCGGCACTTCTCTCAAATCCAGGTGAAAATCGCATGTATGCCTCGTGCCGCCCAAACCCAAAGGGCAGCCCAATATCTCTCGGGCCTTGGGTCGGCGGTTCACCGGTGAGGGGAACACAGGCTACAGGCATGCAAATGGAGCGCGCCGACCGTCGAGCACTTGGCCTAAATAGCACCGCCCAGTGACCGTGTGACTAATCCCTGACTCGCAAGTCGCAACCGACTCGAAACCGCACCTGTCAGTTGATTGGGAACGCCTTTCCTCCCTACTGTCTGTTAGCTCCGCAGGAATCAAAACCCAATTCCACAGGATTTGCATCCTCGAATATCCCGTGGGCAATGTCACGGTGCTACAGTGCCATGATATTGCCCTGAGCTGTCCGATTTGTAGAGAACAACCCAGATCTAGTGCTACAGTGATGCTGCAGTGTTCATAAACAATACTTATGCTGCAACATTCCCTCTGCGGTGCTTTGCTACAGTACAAAACACAGTCTCATCCTTTGCTTCTTGATCCGACGGCTACTACACAATGTCACGATACTATAGCACCTTGTAGTAAAATCGGAGGATGCTCGTCCAGTTCCACACCACCACTCACCCCTAATCTTGCACCAAGTGCAAATGCTGCGATGAGAACTATTTCCCAATAGTATGTGTGCATTGTCACAAACCAACATTGCCTACACACATTACGCATGGCTTAATGGCTCTACGACAGGGGCATCTATGACTGTGCTAGTGCATAGTATACGCTGCCATAGAAACACATACACCCACAGATGCACACAACTTGAATCATATTTTTTCTTCAAAAATAGACCTCCTCAAACGATTTGTCAAAAATATCATCATGGACATGGGGCAAACAACACGTGCCTCGTCGCACTAATTGTAGCAACACTGTTCATGAGCGAAAATCACTGTTTGTGCATGTTTTTTTTCACCGTCCACGCTGTGGAAGTGAGCCAGGTCCCCTGCTGCGTGTTTTTGCATGATAACAGTGCTATTTTGGTCATTTCATTCATCGGAGGGTATTTTTTTTTCTATTTCGCTTGAAAAACACGATATTATTTTGTTCACCGGAGGCATTTTTCTATTTCGCTTGAAAAATGTATTTTTTTTAAAAAAAAAAACTCCTCAGAATCCAACTCCAATCCAATCCGTGTCCACCGTAGTACTACCACGTTCATGTTCGGGCCTCACATTCCCGTCCCCAATCTGTTCCAGACCCTGTTTTTATCTCCGGAGAGGACACATTCTTATGAGTAGATGTACACACAATAACACTGACAATTGCTCTGTAACAGTCCATCAAATGAATTGTGTGCAAACAATGTACCCCTCCCCTCGGGTACACAGTCCATCAAATGAATTGTGTGCAGACAATGTACGCCTCGGGTACACACATGACACAGCACGAAGCCAAGAAAGCCACGGCCTGGAGTTGACAGACGGTTGACAAGTCACGCTCAGCCCTCCCCATAATTGTCCAATGCCACACACACAGACACAGAGCCACAGCCACTGCATCCATTGGCGTGCGGATGGATCAGCGCCCAGCAATCGGCAGCAGGCCAACCAACAACAGCATCGCCGCTTGTGGGATACAGCCAGGGAGAGAGAAAGAATGGTGGTTTTTCTCTCTCTCTTATTTTAACTAATAAAAGAAGAAGTTTATCATGCGTAGCGTGAGGATCATCACACCCTACGTACGTAAAAAAATCCAACAAAATCCCGTGCGCACTGGGACCACCATATGAGCCGCAACGCCTCCCTAACGTGTCTGCTTCTTGCATCTGCGCAGTCGCCGCTCCGCCTCGCACCCACATCGATGTCGCCGCCCTTGATTTGCGCGTTTTTGATCTCACTGTCGCCAGAACCACTCTCGCCACCGGCCGTCCGCGTGTGTTCCCCCGTCCCACGGCTACATCGCATTTCTCATCTCCCTCTCTCGTCCTAGGCTCTGTCGTCGCTGCTCCACCCACTCCTCCGTCCTCATCTCCTCTCCCACCCTCCCATCTTATGGAAAGTTTGTGTTTTCGTTGTAACGCACGGCACTCTGCTAGTTTTCGACAGAAGGAGAATGATGAATTGAGAGGTCGCTGTAGTAGGTCGCTTTGGTTTGAACCTTGAAGAGCCGAGGAAGAAAGAGGTAGTAGCAGAGTAGCAGTAGCTCTCGTCCCGTGCTAATAGAAAACATTGGCATACTTGCGTTGGCGGCCGGGCCCCAACCGTCCTGCGCCAGAAGCGCACATATAAAAAGTGGACGGCCCGGCCGCTCGCTCACCTCTGTGCTGTTCCCTCCTCGCAGAGGAGCACTGGCAAAGGACAGTGACATCCCCGCGCAGCCTCTTCTCTTCCCTCACCTCCTCTACCTCGTGTGCGTGCAGATGCGGTAGAGTTCAGCGCAGTGCACACACGACGACACAGGAGCAGTTACTCTTTACTTCGTGTCCAATTTAATGCCATCCTCTCCATTGGCTTGAGCCATTCAAAGCCCTCATATCCTCTCTTGACCTGGGAACCACACTAGGCTGAGGCTCCTCCTCCCCTTCTTTAACTGCATGCCCAGTGTCGCTATTACTCCTACATGCTCGCGCACGCCGGCGGCGAAGAGGAGCAGGGGATGAAGTTGTTGTAACTAGCTAGGCCTTGCTCCTGTCCTCTCGGAGGCCGGATCGAGTAGCTGTGTTCTGGGTACGTGCAGATAGAGGCGTAGAGCAGAAGATGAACTATCTCAGGAGCCGGAGCCTCAAGAGGCTCCTGTCCCTCGGCCGCCGGAGTAACCCTGAGGAGTGCATCGAAGTCGAGCCGCCGCCGCCGCCGAACAAGCCCACTTGGAGGTGCTTCTCCTACGAGGAGGTCAACCAGGCAACCAATGGCTTCCACCAAGGTAAAAAAAGGCCGATATTCTGTTCGTTTCCTTGGGTTCTTTCGCTTTGGCATTGTCTTTACAAGCGTTGAGGATTGCGCAGACAACATAGTGGGGAAGGGCGGGTACGGCGAGGTGTACCGCGGTGTCCTGGAGGACGGGCGAGCCGTCGCGGTGAAGCGGCTGGCCCCGACGGCGGCGGCGGACGAGAAGAAGGAGAAGGACTTCTTGACGGAGCTGGGCACGGTGGGGCACGTCCGACACCCGAACGTCTCCTCCCTCCTCGGCTGCTGCATCGACCGCGGCCTCCACCTTATCTTCGAGTTCTCCACCCGCGGCTCCGTCTCCGCCAACCTCCACGGCGAGTCCCACGACACGGCATCCGTTCATTCATCCATAAGCTCTGTCTGTTTCCCCGATGTGTTAATTAATGCGGTGGCTTGCATTGGGATTGCAGATGAGAAGCTGCCGGTGATGACGTGGAGGCAGCGGCACGGGATAGCGGTCGGCACGGCGCGGGGGCTCCGGTACCTCCACAAGGGCTGCGCGCGGCGGATAATCCACCGGGACATCAAGGCGTCCAACATCCTCCTCGCCGCAGACTACGAGCCCCAGGTGCCTCTCTTCATCCACTCTGCTCCTCCCCTGTTCTTCCTCTGTTCGTGTCGATAATTTACTCACATTACCTCTGCTTCTGCACGTAGATTTCGGACTTCGGCCTCGCCCGGTGGCTGCCGTCGGAGTGGACGCACCACGCCATCGCGCCCATCGAGGGCACGTTCGGGTGAGTAACACTTTACACTTCTCTGGATTGTACCAGTAAAAAAATGTCAACTCTGGGGTTAGAGACGATGCTGACACGGACGTCTTGCATTACCCACGACCTGACAGGTGCCTGGCGCCGGAGTACTTCACGCATGGCATCGTGGACGAGAAGACGGACGTGTTCGCGTTCGGCGTCTTCCTCCTGGAGCTCATCTCCGGGAGGAAGCCGGTGGACGGCTCCCACAAGAGCCTCCTCGCCTGGGTAAGCACTACCCAACAGTAATCGCCGGCGCCTCTGCCACCGTCTTTTAATAACCAGCACGACGTGGCTAAGTTTTGGTTCGGAACATGTGTCTGTGTGACGCAGGCCAAGCCTTACCTGAACGACGGCGCGGTGCAAGGGCTCGTGGACCCGCGCCTCGGCGACGGCTACGACGCCGCGCAGCTGAGGCGGCTCATGTTCGTCGCGTCGCTCTGCGTCAGGCCCGCGGCAGCGTGGCGGCCTACCATGACACAGGTACGTACGTAGGGAAGCCAAAAACTTCCTCTGCACTTTGCTGTCCTAAAACTGGACTAAAAAAGCAAATTTACATTTCAGAATTCACAGAATTGAAACAAGCAAATTTTAACGCGCATATAATTACAGAGCTCGGTTTAACCAAGTTGCAAAAAGAAATTAAACGGGGCGTAAAGTGTGCATCACTGTGAAGGCTTTTGCCGACATCAGTGCAAAAATAGCACAGTTGCTTTCGCTAGTTGGTGAACTATTTATTCTAGAATGTGCAATCCCCTAGCTTTTGGAGTGATAGGGTAGATCTGACAGTGTAGCATTCCGCCATATCCATGCTTGGTCCACCGAAGAAAATATCTCACCATCATCTCAGAGGACAAAAGTTAGGGACATCTTAATTCCTATTTGGTGGGTTAATTCGAATTGTTGCATGTTCCGGCAACTCAAAACATTGGAATTCTGAGGGTTTGAGCAAAGGACATCCTACCATGCATTGCAACCGACAACTACTACAAACTTCTTACAAGGTACGGTCTAGTTTATATTAGGAGCTCGCCTATCCGCATTTCCTGAACGAAATGTAAACGGTAGGTCAACAGCTCTATCATACTGTACCATATAAGGACATGGACAATCACAACAGAAATGGGAGGAAAAAACTAGCGTAAAGGAATAATTGTTAACAGCTGTTTGCATAAATTGTTGGAAGGATCTAGTCTAAGAGACAACATTGTATTATATGAACTATCAAGTTCTCTAATCAGAGGAGGTAATAATCAAGTCATACGCTGCACGTAGGTGACCATTACTTTGCCATGTCTGGTGCTAGGTAGTTGCTATCTCACTGAAGTATAATTCTCCTATCTGAAGTTATTATCTTATACCAGATAATCCGTATATGCTTCATCTAATCAGACATCTAAGAGCACCCTAAATACTAGTAGACATATACGCTCTGTGCTTGTCGTACTAGCACTATATCTATATATCACCCACTTGCATCCTACGGTTGTTAAATACTGCTACATTGTGTAGTGTCAGTTGTGACAGCACGCCTTGGTTTTAATTTAGCTCACTAGCATCTACCGACCAGTTGGCAAAATAACATTATACCAAACTTGATTGCATGTAGCTTGTCTTCGTCTATCAGTGTGCTGAGATCTCATTTTAAATGTGAGGCTAACTGGATCTCTCTCACTAGAATTCCACATTGTGTGGGCGCGCCCTCGGTGATAATATATAGTACAATACAAAAACAGAGGCATCATCCTATGTATGAGCACATCACGCATAAATGAATTAAGTTGAACTTAAGGGAAGGTGGCTTGAACACATCAATACATATCATTATTGACCTGGTTACAGGAGGTTAAGGCCTTGCACGTTGAGCGTGCTAGGTGGAAAGTAAAAATGGGATGGGTGATCACTTGGGAAAGCACCCGGGAGACTGTAGATATACTGTAGCTAGGGTGTTGTAGTTGTGTGCTGTAGATGATACTGTGGTTGGTTTCACTAATTGAAATCGGGGGAGATAAATACCTCTTTAATAAAAAAAAAATCAGTATTGATCTTATCTGAATGATTTTCTAAACAGCCCCAAAAGCTTTCTTTATGCTCATTTAACTTAAGGATAATTGATGCTTTAGAATACAGTGACACTTTAGGATTTACCACTTTTTTACAGTTTTGCCCTTACCTCGAACATTATGCCCCTCTTCCCCTTCTTCCCCCTCTTGTTTTTCTTCTTGCCCCAGGAGGCCATGGCGGATGGCCATGGAGGCGCCAAAATAGCACATAAAAAGAAATGTTGGAACATCAACCAATTCATGAGTCCATACCTAGCCAACAAAAAACAAGAAAAATGGGGAAAATGGACAACAAAATTTGAGATGCAACATTGTCGGACCCGGATTTCCTAATCCAGAATCCTCCGTGAAAACACTGTGCTATTCCCTGGATCAGTAAATAGCACTCATAGATACATTGCTGAACCATTTCATACAGGGCATAGAACCATACCATTCATTAATTAACACAACAGGGTTCACATAGACCGCGTCGGGTAGGTTTTACAATACGGGCCGAGCAGGCCAAATTGATTACATTACAAAAGTCAGCGATAGCTATAGCGGAAGCAAAAGGGTGAGAGCTCATCTCTGCACAGGCAAGCGACTGGGGAAACCCGTGTGCGCCCGATATTAGCAAAAGACTCAGATAATATAGGATGCACGCAAGCACCAACGGAGTCAGCTGGACTGAGGCGAGACCTAGACTATTCTTCATCGACTCCATGCCCATAGACTTCTGGTTCCTCGTAGTAGGCATAGTCTCCTTCATCTGCGTTGTCTGAAGGGTTTGGGAAAGAGCGAGAATGAGCACAACTTCCGTGCTCGCGAGCCAACACACAATGTAATAATATACATGCAAGGCTTAACAAGGATGACTCGGGTTATTTTATTTGCTAAAAAATATTTTCAATTATCATAACTACAAATTCCTATCACTTAGCATTTTAACAAATTGTATTTGGTTAAAGAGAATAATTGTGCAATATTTATATCAGCAGAGGTTCCCTCCACCTTCATGCTTATTTTGATTGTGGTTACGTCCACCACTAAACAACACTGGGTAAGGAGACCCAGGAAAAACGATCTCAGGGCTAGGTGAGCCCGCCACAATTTTTATACCACCCACAAAGGATTTTTGAAATAGAACTAACTCAAGTTAAGTTCCCATGTCCGCTTTTGACCGTAGGCACGGCTGTTTAAACAGTTTATAACTCTGCAGAGATTGTACACTTTACCCACAAGAGACAATTAACTCGTTGCCCTACAAGATTCCGTAGTCGTGTAGTCGAGAGGTTGTCACAATAACTTTTCTAAATATCTCGCCCCTTCCATCGTCTCACCCATATATGGTTACGCCCATACGTTGCCCGGGATGTCCACCTCCGCGACTGACGAACTTCACCCTTGACTCGGTGTCCCATCAAGCCCGACATACCCAGAGCTTGTGCCCCCTTTGTTCCCCAGTGAGATGACTTTCAGGATTCGATAAATTTACTAAGCCAAGTCGCAGTTTGTTGCAGACTTGTGGTTGTACTTGTTAGACACAGGAGGTCGTGACAAGATTAAATCCTTAGAGTTGTCTGGACGGCTCAACCACATTCCCACCATTCTCGTGCTCCGTCCGCACCCACCATCTTACCATCCGCCCAGACGGGTATTAGCAGTTTAGGGTTTTTGAGAAGTAAAATACAACAATTCAACCATCTCAATCATTTACCCGCAATGACTGCCCAAATCATTTTATGTTTGAAATGATGATGATTAGGATATTTTAATGTCCAGGTACTTAAGCAAGTCTAGCATGTCGCTTAAGTACAACCTATAACTAGTATTACCATATAGTTACTAGGGTGGCAATGGAATTTAAGGGATTCAAGTTGTCAAGGATGGCATAATAATTAGTTAATCATCAAATGGGTATTAACTACCTTAAGCTTTAACATATGTTTGATTAAGGAATTAAAGCATGCATTTTGCTATTTTTAAAAGAACATAATTTACATGAAATGTAGGCTCAATATGATCAAAGTATTGACTCGCCTTGAGTGTAGGGAAGAGGGTCCGAGTAGTCTTGTTCTTGATCAACATGGAGGTCTCCGGTGTCTCCGAACTCTACGCGGGCGAAGTACCGGAAAAGACACAAAAGGCAAAAGGACCAATAAATACACAAGAATACCCAAATGAACTCCAAATTGAACAAGACCTATGCCATTAGCAAGATCTTGATTTATTTTTTTTTTAGAAATTTACTTTATAATTTTTGGAGTTGAAATGGGGGAGTTAAGTATTTTTAAAGTCTCTCTTTTGAATTAAAATAGAAAAGGGGAAAAGAAAATCAAATAAAAAGAAAATGCTGGCGCGACCCAAAATGGACTTTCGGCCTGGCCCAAGGCCTCGAGCCCAATCGGCGTGCGGCTCGCGCAACCACCCAAGCGCGCGCGCTAAAGGAGGGGCGGCTCGGGGAGGCGAGAGAGGGAGAACGGACGGCGCGCGCGGAGAGGAGGGGGGGCTGGGGGCGGCGGTGGCGGCGGAGGAGGTTCGGGCGCGCGGCGGCGGCGAAGGGAGGCTCGGGGCTCACTGTGGTGGCGTGAGAGACGGCGGCGGCGGCGACAACGGAGGTTCACGAGCGGCGGCGGCGGCGGTAAGGCCGGCCACCCTTCTTCTCCCTTGCTTCTTGATCTTCTTGCTCGGATTTCTTGCTTGGGAAAGAAGGGGAGAATGAGTGGGAACGGGGCAGAAGGGCTTTATAGCCGGCGGGGGGGGAGGAGGACAAGGGGACCGGGGCGTGGGGCAGCGGAGGCGGGCCGGGAGGCTGGGACGAGGCGAGGCAGTGCGGCGAGCGGCAGGCGGCAGGCGAGAGGGCGCTCGCGTGAGTGGAGTAGGTGGGGAGGCGACGGCGGGCGAGGCGATCGCGGCGGCGAGGACGGGCACCGTGCGGTGGGGCCTTGCGAGGGCGAGTTGGTGGGGAAGCGACGCGCGCCGCGGGGTTGTCGGCCCGGGTCACGCCTGGTCGACGAAAGGGGGAGAGAGGAGAGGGGAGGAAGAAGGGGAGGATGTTACAAACATGATCCATGGTAGAGCTCAACGATCGCTTGCTCTTCCTCTCACTTGTTGGCCCACGCCACTAAAACATTTCCCAGAACCGATGCGATCTCACTGTTCTCCACGTCGACGTCGTCGGATCTGAGCTCGCCGACGACGCCCAGATCTGGTAGTCAGAGGCGGCTCTGGATCCGGTCACCTTATCGCTCGCTAGGATTGGGAGCAGCCACCAAGGAAAACAACGGTGCTGCGCAGCCCACGCTGGAGTCGTTGTTGGTCGTCCTCGTCACAGATATGCAACTGCAAGGACGATGAATTTTTTTTTTAAAAAATATTAATTTAAAAAAGAAACACAAAATTAAATAGTAAAAAAATTAAAATGAGCCACTATCATCATTTCAAATGGCGACAGGGTCCTATCGCTAGTTGAAATGACAACAGTAGCCCTGTTACCATAGCCACAGGGATGAAATGGCGGGAGAAGCTTAATTCACCATTTGAAATAGCAACAGGCTTCTGTCGCCAAAACAGCGACATGAGCTGGAAATTGGGGAGGGGATATGTTTATATCTGTAGAGAACTCAACTTCAAATTTTAGTAGATTTCACTAAGTTTATTGGTAATATCTTTAAGTATCCGCGTAACTTCAAATGGCTACAGGGTCCTATGAGCAACCGGGGTGCTGCTCCGGATTGCTGCACGTGAACGTGACACAAGAGTGAATCAGATGTCTTAGTTTTGAACTGTTAGAACTCGGACTGAACGCGCGCAAAGAATCACTTAATTTGTAGCCCAGAAATAAAACTACGTGTTGTGTGCTGAATGTGATCTAAACATATTCTTAGAAACTTGGCGATTCCAACCAAACAAAAAATGATATCTCATCGGAGATGCGCTGCAGAAGTAGTTTGTTTCATCATTATAAAGTATTAGCGTTCAAGATGAACGCACGCTTGTGTGGGCAGCATTGGCATTGTTCTTCTTACCTGCTTGTGGGAGGAAGAAGGCAGCGGGACCTTTCACGTGCTTGACGCGCGCCATGGTTACCGGATGATGCCATGACAACCAAGGAGGTAGAAGGTGGGAAACGTGCCGGTTTTGTTTGTGCTTGTTTCTGTCTTCTTCCCCATTTCAAGCCCATGCTAGAAAAGGCTTACTGTTGGATTCCTCGCATTTAATGCCCTTCTTTTATTCATATTTACAGTATTCTTGTTACTGAGAAATCAATACTCCATCTATTTTAAAATATAAGGCATATGATTTTTCCAATTTATTTTAAAATATAAGACGTTCGTATGAATTTAATGACTCTCTTTTGCTGTATTTATCTTCCCTCTTTCTCAACATTCATGAGTAAATATCCACCCACACTAATATCTCTCTTATTCCCAATATATTAACACTAGGAATGTCATGATCATTCCTCTCTACCATCCTATTGGTTTTACAATTTTCTTAATACCCATGCGTGACCAAAATGCGTCTTATAAAAAAAATGGATAGAATACTACCGATTCGCAGAAGACGAAACATGAAGTACTACCTCCAGGCATTAAAGAAGTTATTTTTGGCTTTCTTGCAAAAGTTCACAAAAGCAAGTTCGCCCCGTGTGGTAACCCTAAACCCAAATATTTTTGTGATTTCGCTCTAAAGGGGGCTATTTTTTTTTTTGTTATTTACGCTACTGAACTCGCATTCTATACTTCATATTGCCAATAAACTTTGTGAAATCCACTATAATTTGAAGCTGAATTCTCTACCGATATAAACATTTTTTTTCCATTTCTAGCTCCTGTCGCTATTTGAAATGGTGATAGGAGCCTGTATTTCAGCACTGTTGCCATGGCGACAGGGCTACTGTCGCCATTTCAGTAGCCCATTTTTGTAAAAAAAATCAACTATTTAATTTTATATTTTTTTAAAAAATAATATTATTTAAAGGACGATGACGCTGCTCCTCCGCCTTTGCCGCATGGTGTTGGGCTATATGCACCAGAGAAGTGGTGCCCACGCTGGAGCAACTCGTCGAACGGACTAGCACGACCACCCATGGCTGGGGCAAGAAGAAAAAGGAGGAAGAATGAGGGTAGGACTGAGGAAGGAGGTAAAATCATCAAAAGACAGGGGCAAAGTATCCAAAGTGGCAAAAGATGAAAGTGTCACGGTATAGAGTGACAAATGATTAATTACACTCTATAGAGTGGCAAGTTCTAAAATACCATTCTATGGAGCGACAAATCATCAATTGTCCCTTTAACCTATAGACCTTGAACTTACACAAGCATACAAGGAAAAGTTTTTGAGCATTCATTCTTTATGTAAGAATGTGGGTGAGGAATGAAGATTAGGACCAGGCACAAATCAATCTTGCTATTTTACTAAACTTTAGAAGAAGACAAGGATTTGGTCACATCTCAAATATGGCCGGTTTCTTGATTTTAGAAGGGGCATAGGATGCTCTGTTGCTTCCTACCTTCTCCCCTATCCTTCGCTCTTTCAACTGGTTCACGGGAAGCCCAAAGCCAAGGTGAAGTGGGGGACACAAGACAGCTCAAGAACATAAATCTTGGGACAAGCGTACAAAACATGCCACCCCAATGGGTATATAAAACACTTAGTCTACTCTAATCAAAGTTTCATCATGCATTAGTTTATTAGTGAAGCATTGCACCATTGGCACATAAACTATCACTGAACAGATACTCTCGTTTGAACTCTCAAATGCTTTGGAAGGTGGATACAGTGTTTGAGTGCAAGCAATGCTCAGTGTACATTCAGTCTAATTGACCTGTGCATTTTATGTATAGAGAAACTACAACTGGATTTTTCATTTTTTAAAAATAGTTTAGCAAACACAGCTGTAAAGTCTGTGTAGTTTTTATCTGTAATTTAATCATCAAGTTGAATTTGCTCTAAAATTCTGTTACACTAAATGTGCAACCCAATATGTATACATTTGTTACATAACACGCATACCAAAAACACAGTAGAAACTTAAATTTCCAAGCAGCAAATTGTATTTTTCAATGCTTTGGTGTTGGCTTTCTTGTTGCTCTAAATGTAAAATCCAATGTACTGTATCAGCTCGGTGCCCTAGTTACTACAGTGACCGGTCAATTGTATAACGTACTACTCCTTAATCCTTATTAGTAATTTGCAACTGTCAATACTCACTACTTTAACTGACTCGATTCACGTGGGAAACTGCAGGTGCTGGAGTTATTGGAGTCTGGCGAGATTTCTCAAGATCAATGGCAGATGCCCGAGGAGCAGGAGGAGGATGAGTTTTGGGATTTCGACGATCTCGACGATTTCGAGGACGATGATGATGACAACTACGAGGACGACGATGAATCGGATTCCCCCTCGATATCATCGTCAGCGTGCAGCATACATGCCAATGATTAGCCCCAAAATATTTGCAGTTGTCACTAGATTAAGTGCCTATTTGGTTTTGGTTTAGGAGATATGATCCTTGGGATTATACTAGTGTACATAAACCACCTAGACAATAGTAAATTAAGAAAAGAGATTCAAGCCCATGGTTTTCCAAGCAGCAAATTGTATTTTTCAATGCTTTGGTGTTGGCTTTCTTGTTGCTCTAAATGTAAAATCCAATGTACTGTATCAGTTCGGTGCACTAGTTACTACAGTGACTGGTCAATTGTATGCCTCCATTAGCAAGAATCTCCCCATAAACCCCTACTAACTCTGGCAGCTGATCTGATCATCTGACAGTGACGGATGATTGATTTCTGTTCAATTGGCTGACAGTTTGACGTGCCAGGGCCTTCCCCAACCAACTGGAACTGTTGTTGGTTTACGGTTTTCTGTGGATGGATCTGAGACGAGCTGATTAAGGATATATAGTCCTTATGATTAATTGATAGCTAGCAACCACATGCCCGGCACCGGCAGATGGCTTTCCGTTCGGGATCCGTTAGTTAGCTGAAGACTCAAGTGCAGTTGGGCGACCCTACTGCCCCTTAATTTGTTCCCATGCTGCTACTTCAGGGATAGATGTGTCCTGACAGTGAGACGATCAAGAAATCATTGAGCTAAATTCAGATAGGATCAAGCAGAGCTGCATTAACCAACAAATTAGTTCATTCAAGGGCCTAATTCTTGCAGCGAAATGGCTACAAAAACATGTCTGAAATTCTAGATGAACTTGTGGAATAATGACAGCCTCCTAGTCTGTAAGCGCAAGCAGGAGAAACTGCATTGTTTGCTCCCGTCTTGTAGTAGCACTAGTACTAGTAAGCTGTTCTTTAACCGTCGTTTTGTCCCCATCGTCAGGGGCAACCAATGATTCACCAACCATGGTACTAGCAAGTATTACACATCATATTTGATATTTTTAAGTCGTATGAGATTTTCTTGGGTTTAAGTCAATTGTTGTGATCATTAAATTTTTGTAGAGATTAACGTGTCATATGATTGGATATTGATCTAATAAATAAAAAACGTGACTTATACTTAAAAATTTCCAACCACCTTATGAATAGACAGCCCCATTACACATATCAGTACAATGCCAATAAAATCGGGTCTTCTAGAACAGACGGCGAGATTAAATAAATAAAGCTCCTTCCTAGCTGATACTAGATACACACGCATATACGTATACGAATGCATGTGTGCGTAGAAATGTCAGCGATCTATCTGTAGCCATGTAGTACGTAACTACCGGTCCACCGCAAATGATACGCCATGCATGGACCTGCACTGCTAAACTTAGACCACTCGTTTGTTGTCAGCTCCTGCCTGCAGATCTATCTATGCACATAACTCATTTCACAACTGTAGCGTACTAGTACAACGCAACCAAGGACCAGATCGATCGGTGTACACATCACATGACTCGGCTGCAAGCTGGGCGAGCAAAGCCTCTGCAGAGCGTAACAGTAAAGGCTTGTTTGAACATAGAGGGATTAGAATTAATCCTTTCGGATTGGAAGAGATTTTAATTCAAATTTCGAATCAATTCGAAGTGATTGAGTTGGATTACAATGTATTAAAAAAACTCTAAAGGAGAATTAACGAGTACGTACTGTAAAACGAGCGTGTACAGCGAAGCGGTTGTGTGTGCGTAGGTGTACATGAATACATGCACGATGTAGATCGATACAGACAGAGTAAGGCAGATCAAGACTTAAAACAGTTTGTGAGTATGGTCGTGGTTCCTAACATTCCTATGATACATGGATGCGGTGCTAGGGTAATTTAACTGAATGCCCCAGTGCATTAGTGCTGTCCGCGCGGGACTGTAACATTAGTAGGACCAACTTATCATAAACAGTATCGGAGTGTTGCGTTTTGGTGAGCACTGTATCATGTACATACATAGGGGCTTTGCTAGCATATATGTACTGTCAGAGAGTAATGCCTCTCATCATGAGGTATACCATACAGCTAAGTAACAATTTCTGACCATTTCTATGTGACTTTAACTGCACATGGAGCTTTGTACAGCCTGCATGCAGTCAGATACTGACTGAGCCAACTCGCTACAATCCTATGAGCATTATGAGCATGGACAGTACAACCTAGCCTGCTAGCCATCGTCCGTGATCGTACATGTAGCTAGCTATGGAGTTGCCACTAGATTGGTCAGCCGAACAAGCGTTGCTGCGTGCCCGTGGCACAATGGTCCAAAAAATACAGAGTTGCACAACAAGCTATTTGATGCAAGAGGTCAGAGAGAGAGAGAGAGTGAAATATATGGGCCTAAGCTGAAAGGATACTATCATACTAGTACTAGCCAGCACGGAGTTTCTTTTGCGTTTCTTGTCTCTGGGAAAATGGTTTGTCAAGTGCAATTTGGTAGGGGACAGATGCCACATGAATGGTGGTTGTTCATTTCTTTCGCATAATGCACCGGTAGAAAAGATCAGATTTCGATTTCCAGTTGAACTTATAATGGATTCTGAGCTATATACTACTTGGGTAGGTAGATAGGCACAGTAGGGTAGATCTGAATAACTGAAGAGTAGATGAATTTACCCACTTTTACACTGCATATATATGCTGACATATTTCAATTGAATACAGAACATGGTAGAACCATTCTCCTAGTCAGAACTGTTCATGTTTTGGAAGGATAGAATTCACAAGGTTCTGCTGAACCTGCATGCATGGCGACGAAATGAACAATTAAACGCAGGTCGGCCATGTCAAGGTCCAGCGCTGATATTTGGCCTAAATGCCACTATTTGAGGCGGTATTAGCAAAAATGGTACTTGTAGTCACAATTGCAAAAATAGCGTTATGATGAATAAGGCTACTTGGCGTCCCGTGGCTTGTTCGTCCTGTGATGGTGCAGAGGAGAGCACAATTTTTGAGATTATGGCTGCGAGGACACTATTTTTTGCTAATGCCGCTTCAAATAGTATTATTTAGGCCAAAAACTCTAGTGCTACATGAGATATCCCCAAATTACAGGACGTCGTATTCATCCACTGCAGGATGTTTGATTTTTACAAATGCTCTGCTGGTCAAGCATGCAACGAATTGTGGAAGGGATAATTAAGTTGGGTGCAGATAACCTGCACCGCAGAACGACAAAACGCCCCGATTGACCATGCAATGTACCATATCAAGTTAAGTGATTCTGTATGTAATCAACAAGCATTAAAGATTCTTCAGCTAAGCCATTGCAAGTTGATTAATCAGATGGTATAAACATTGCTCCTTACTATTAGGATTAGCTGTAACACATGGGCACTTCAACACACAGCAAAGCCGGATAGATAACCAAGTTGAGTAAATGACAACAGATATTCTTTTAGTAACGCAGTAAATCCAACAGTGCAAGGAATTAAGATAATGTTTTGGTTCAATTTACAGTTGAAATAGAACGCAATAAGTTGGCCAGTAGTTTACTCAATTTAGCCCTGTGATAGGAGTCGCTGGGAGGTTCAGAGTTCAGAAAAGTGTCATGTCACCCTGTTTTTTTTTGCGATTATTAGGAAAACACATACGCATGTGCACCACGCGCGAGTGCGTCCCTTTAGTACACGCTTAAACGAACGAAATCTGGAGATAAATCCGTGGCCTTACAAAAATCCTATTAAAGCGCACTTGTATGTACATAATAGATGGGTATCATAATTTAAACTTTATTAGGTGGAATCGTACACCCACAATTCCACACTTTTGGTTCCCGTCGTGTCACCTGTTACTTCCCTTGATCCCAAATTTCTCTTTTGTATTTCTTCCACTGCTGATTGTATTTGAGTAACAAATTTTGTAGGTTGCTGTGAAACTCTATCCTCAATCCCATGAGTTTTCCCCATACATCTTCCACAGCGATTGTTTTTCGTAAATGAAGAAATACTGCGAGATACCCTGGTCGGAGACGAACCACCGACCCGCTAGCGTCCAAGGTACATTGACCAGTCAACAGCGTACGTGACGCCAACAGTATTTGGAAGCCCAATAGATTCCCACCTCCACGTATTTGGAAGCACGCTCAGGGCCCGGCCCATCCAGCCCAATAGACACCTACCTATGTGGCTACCTCTCGTATCGGAAAGCCGAACCAAGCAGCAGCAGAGACGCAACCAAATCCAAACCCCTCCCCTCCGCTCCTCCTCCTCCTCCTCTTCCGCTTCTAGGGTTTTGCCTTTCGCGGCGCCGCACCGCACCGCAGCGCAGCCCGATGGAGCCCACCTCGTCGGCGGCGATGGCGCGGCAGACGTGGGAGCTGGAGAACAACATCCCGGCGGCCGCCTCCGACCCGGACGTGCTGGACGCGATCTACCGCTACGACGAGGCGGCGCAGGTGCGAGTGCAGCAGGAGAAGCCCTGGGTGAACGACCCCCACCACTTCCGCCGCGCCAGGATATCCGCCCTCGCGCTCCTCAAGATGGTCGTCCACGCCCGCGCCGGAGGCACCATCGAGGTCATGGGTCTCATGCAGGGCAAGTGCGACGGCGACTCCATCATCGTCATGGACGCCTTCGCGCTCCCCGTCGAGGGCACCGAGACCAGGGTCAACGCCCAGGCCGACGCCTACGAGTACATGGTCGAGTACTCCACCATCAACAAGCAGGTCAGGCCCCCTCCTTCCACCATCACCGTTTATTCTTGAGCTCTCGATCTGACCAAACTGTAATGTTGCTCCCAATCTGGTGTCTATTTACTTGCCTGCGTAACAATTGTATTGCTGGTTATAATTCGTAATAATTGTTAGTGTGACCTAACCTAATCATGTTGTTCATATGAAAAGTTTCGGGTTGGATTTACCGATTTAGGCAGTGCTGCTAACTTCGTGCCCATCTATGTTATGTATTGGTGCATTGATATGTGCTTTTAAATGTGTCTAACTCATTGTTGCTGGTGTGATCTTCGTAACTGTGTGTTTTCTTATTAACTTGTCCGGGTTTCTTGTAATGTTGCCCTTAGATTGGTCCAGTCCATGTTGATACTGATAATGTGCCTTAGCCGCTGGCCCTGAAATGTTGTTAAAAGCATTGATAACTGTTATGTTTATTGTGTCAGTGACCCCTAAATTATTAGTTGATTTGTGAGCAATTGTACTACAGGTATTCACTAGTTGTGCTTGTGCACATGCTGTATGGTATAAGTATAACTGGTGTCCCTAGCATCTGGCGTAGGATTGAACAGTCCTATAATATGTAGCACACCCATCTTCTTATAGGACTATATCACGTTAGCATTATTTTGTCACCATTGATCATATGAAACCTATAGTGTGCCTGAGATATATATCGGGAAGTATGAGTTTTTATTTGAATGCACCATATTCTGTTCAAAACTTGTTACTTAATGATTGGACATAAAAAAATCAGATCAGTTGACGCAATTTGCCTCATATGTTGAAGTTGTCTTGAGGAGGTACATGTTCAAATTTGAATAATTGTACGAAGTTTTTGAACAAAAATGAATTTTAGAACAATTCATATGACTATATGAGTATGATAGCATCATACAGCACAAATCCTACGGTACATGGCCTTTGTAGCATACATACAATTTTTAAACTTCTTATGAAGACATTATTGGGCTTTATTGCTCTGGATCTGTTAGTTTGTGTTTGCCATTCTCGGAAAGATGTGTTACTACTACCACTTGCATTAGAAAGTCAGACAGGATGTGTGTTAGATAGGACTAGTGATAAATTATAGTTTTTTGTTATTTCTGAGTACATCCTTAAACTTTTAAAGTATGTAATGGATTTTTTTATTTGATCTCTAATCCTCTATTATCACCCTATTCACCTGGACTCCTGGAGTGTTAAATTCTGTTTGGGGAGTACCTTGGAATTAGTTCACATATTTTTCTGTCACAGTAACATTTAGAAAGGTTTTAGGATAAATTGTAGTTTCCTGTTTCCTCCGAGCTCTAGCTCTGATTTTTGCCTTGTATATTGGAACATTGGATATCATATATACATGATTGTTCTTGTTCAATCTGTTCTGGGATTCTGGCAGTTATAAATTCACACAACTGTTTACATTGATGAACAACTTAGATGGCAATTGATGAACCTTCATTTAGAGGATGCTACAACTGAGATGTGTGAGGAAGTATGCACATGCAGTTATGTGTTAACAGTTAATATAATAAAAATAACTTGCATAAGTTCTTCAATTGGATAGGCTGGAAGGTTGGAGAATGTGGTTGGCTGGTATCACTCACACCCTGGTTACGGATGCTGGCTGTCAGGCATTGATGTGTCAACCCAGATGCTTAATCAGCAATTTACAGAGCCATTCTTGGCTGTTGTGATAGACCCTACAAGGACCGTTTCTGCTGGTAAAGTGGAGATTGGAGCTTTTAGGACATATCCAAAAGATTACAAGCCACCAGATGAGCCTGTGTCCGAGTATCAGACCATACCACTCAACAAGATAGAAGATTTTGGTGTTCACTGCAAACAGGTAACTAGATTAATTGTCTATCTTTCCTTTCTTTTACTCAATGTGTGGTTTAGTTTTGTTCTAACCGGATTTCATGTAGTACTATGCTCTGGATATAACTTATTTCAAGTCATCCCTGGACTCTCACCTCCTTGATCTACTCTGGAACAAGTACTGGGTCAACACGTTGTCTTCATCACCACTTCTGGGCAACAGGGATTATGTTGCTGGACAGATCTTTGATTTAGGTAAACATTTAAGAAGATTTCTATAAAAAAAATGATTATAGCTAGTTTCGTCGTAGGATAAATCCAGATGACCAGATAAAGAAATAAACCATTTTGTGCTACACAGCTGATAAACTAGAGCAAGCTGAAGGTCAACTGGCACACAGTCGATTTGGTATGCTTATGCCATCACAACGAAAGAAGGAGGTCAGTTTCTGCATTCATGTTCTTTAAAGTTACTTGTGTGCCCATCAATTTACAGCATTGTTCTTCTGTCCTTGTGAACTTTGCAAGGGAGATACGGTTTATTATTTAACCTCTCACACCTATTGTCTGCATAAATTCCCAGTTTTCTGCATGATCTGTAAACAGTAATTTTTTTTCTTGTTAGTATATTAATGAGCTGTGTCCTTTTGCTGTTCTTTGTCACTTTCAATAATAAGTGGATGGTACTGTATGCCTGCAACCTTAATAAATAAAGAATAAGTTCCATCAAGTCAATACTGGCATTGAGTTTTATAGGTAGTGACCTGGTGCCGAGGTCGCTTTGTCTTGTGTGAGAGCTTCATCTGGGTGAGAGTGGGAGAAGTTAGAGGAAGTTTTAAATGTGGTTTACTGTTTATTTTATCACAATGAGAGAAAAGACAGTATAGGAGTAGATAAAAGGTCATGACTTTATGACTCATTGGTAGGTAATACAAATTTATGGTAATGTGGTAAAAAAAGAGTCGAAAGTAATGATGATAACTCAGAGGGCTAAATGGCTAATAAATGAAAAAATGTGAAGTTCTGATGGTTGAGCCCCGCAGGAAAGGCTGTCTCGGTTTGATACGTTAATTCTACAAGCATGTTAGCTTGTAGTAGTGACATTGTGTATTTACTCGACTGAGAGGATTCTTGAGGCTGAGTTGCAACAAATGTACCATGTTTTTCTTTGGGGGTGCATTGGTTCAGATCCAATATACTCCCACCGTTTCAAATTATAAGGCATACAATTTTTTTAGTTTTGTTTCAAATTATAAGGCATGCATGCGACTTTAATGACATTTTCTCTCTTTTGCCCTCATTTATCTTCACTCTCTCTTCAACATTTATGAGTAAACACCCAAACATATTAGTCTCAATCTTCTTCCCAAGACATTTACTATAGGGACATCATGGTCATTTTCCTCTACCATTCTCTTTGTTTCACAACTTCTTAATCTCCGCACGTGACCAAAATACCCCTTATAAAAAGAAACGGAGGGAGTAATCTAAACAATTTTTTCCATAAAATTAAATGGTCCCAATTTGCCTTGTTATATTCTGGGCCCCCAACATTGTGATTTTTACACGCGTATGACATGTGGTTGCTATTTTTTTAGAATTGCTGCCCATTTTGTGCTTTTCAACATAGCTGTGTGAAACATATTTCAAGTGCTTATGGCTATGTAGTTTTTTGTTGACAGGTTTCTCAGTTAATTTATTGGCACTTGTTGATTGCTCTATTGAATCCTTTTACTTCGAGGGCTAAATACCGTTTCTTCTTTTGTTTATTTTGTTTTTTGGTATCTTCAGCAAGAGGAGTCTCCGCTGGCTAAGGTTACTCGGGATAGCTCCAAAATTACTGCCGAACAGGTCCATGGTCTCATGTCGCAGGTGAGCCTTAATTTATGTCTTGACTGTTGGTATGATTTAATTGTCCTGGCACATTTTTCTTATCTTTTCCTAACTTCTGCAATATGACTGCTAAAGGTCATAAAGGACATCCTCTTCAACTCTGTGCACCCGTCAAGCAAGGCAAGCACAAGTGCTCCAGATTCATCTGGGCCCGAGCCTATGGTTGAAGCTTGAGAGTTCAGTGCAATGCTTCACAAGTAAGCCTTTTATTGACGCTGGATTCACCTACACTGAGCTTCTGAGTTTCATCATCTCCAATCGTGGCCAGCATAGCTATCTGATTCAAATTGCGTAAGATGAGTTTCGTTTGTCAAAACAGAATTGATATGTAATTATGAGTTGCCTTCTGCATCTTGGGCTGCCATTGAGTGGTGGTGTAATTTACTGTAGGGTAAAAATCACTTGGGTTCACAAGGTTTCGTCCATGATATGTTGATCACTATGGCGCTATACACATCGATCTCGGTCATGCAATATTTTTGTCGATGTTGACGGCCTTTCTGGTAGGTACCCTCTGCTTTTTTGGTCTTAGAATATACTACAGTTCAATTTACTGTTTGACAGGATGTTGCGGAGAATATGTGGTATGGTCTTAATCTAGGTGTTGAAGAATTGACATCGATATCGAGGTGTTTGGAGATTAAACCCTTGGTTTAGCAATTTGTCGGAGTTGCTATTAGGTGGCTGGCGGTCTGACCGGCCCTTTGGGGCGGTCTGATTGGCCATGGGTCACGATCAGATTGACGGTGTGAGCTTTTGAGGAATGGGCAGTAAACACTTATGAGTGTTTGGGGGTGAATTTGTAACCGGTGCTATTGAAAATTGGGTTTGGACGCAAAATTAGATAGAGTTTTGTCGAAAAGTTTAGAGGGCGTTTTTTGGAACTGGGAAGCAATCTGACTAGCCGTTGGTTGGCTGTTAGACATATGGTGGCTTGATCAATCCCCTGTTACTGGTGCTGGCAGGTAGACTAGTCAGGTGTGGTTAGACTAGTTGAAGGGCTGGCGGTTAGACCTATCGAGGGTCGATGGTTTGATCGGCCAAGGTAAGTTCATGCAAAGTGACTGTGTTGAACTTTGTAGAATTGGCTAAAGTCATGAGATTCAGTGCATAGGTATTGCATGATACATATTTTGGATAACGTGTGTTAAGTTGCGAACAACTTATGTTCGGAATCGATTTCTTGGTCTATCGTTGTGTATGGATATCTGGAGTTAACTACGGTTAACGACGAGGATGACCGGGACTAGGTTAGAAGAGCTGAGGTTCAGAACAATCAAAGATGTTAGATGAAGTGGTTGGACTCAAGCATAGTGAAAGATGGATAAGAACGATCAAATGGGAATTTCGGTGCAATAGGTTGCATCAAGTGGCTTGGGGTCGGTGCAAGTGCTAAGGTAGTCTAGTGGGAGTCAAATAGGAGAGACTTGCTGGTATGAGGAAAGTCATTGATGAACCTACGTGTAGCGAAGCATGTGATTGCTTTATGATGATTGAACTCGGTCATAGAGAAGGATCGAGAAAGAGTATTTTGGTATCTTTGTCAAAATATCAGGTTGATGATGTTGAAGAAATCGCGGTGCAAAACCACGCAAAGGAGAAACTGTTTAGGTCATGAGAAGGAGATCACGAAGAGACAGATTTGGGAGACCTAGATTGTCATCCGTTTTGAGAATCATGCGTGAGTGTAAACCAATTTGTGTGAGCTTAACTGTTTTCTCGCTAGACATAACCTCTACTATATAAGGGTTAGTGCAGGATTTACACAATCAAGCTTTAAAAATCTTAATTTGAGATTTGGGAAAAGTGAAGAAAATAGAGGAAGCTACGATTTGAGAGAGATGTATTGAGAGATTGTGTGCTCATGAGTGAGGTTTTGCCCTCTATGGTGGAGTGGTGGTAAACCTATAATTCCTTGTATCAATCCAATCAAGTTTGTGTCAAGATGAGTTCTATCTTGTTTTTGCTCTCTCTTTGGTGATTTTGGGGTTCTTGTGTTCTAGGGGTGGGGGGTTGAGTCTTTTGCTATGATATCTAGCTTGCTAGGACTTATGAGACCTGATCTAAGATCATCTTGGCTATCTTTCATCCGCGAGCAAACCTTTATATCAAGTTTAGGTTTCCCCTTGATTTTGAGCCTTCTTGACTTTATCAAAAAATTCGTGGAACATTGGCTATGTTCTTCTTGATCTTCCATTGGAATATGTTACTGATCTTCTTGTTGAGCTATGGCTGAAATCATGGGTGATTTGGATCGCTAGATCAAAAGTTAAATCGATCTGTGGATCCATTGTCGTGCTGTTTTCAGACAGCATACCGTCCTCTAGGATGGTCAGACTATCCGTGTTGTGGTGGTCAGACCGGCAGAAGGGCTTTGATCTTGGTTTTAGTTTGAGTCTTCTACTGTGATCTTGATACCTTGATCTTTGTAACTTTGCATAGCTATTGGAGTGAAAAGAATGTTGAATACCAGCGATAAGAAAAGTGAGCTCCTGTTGAGCCTCTCTAGGCGCTATTTTGGTCCAACAGATGCAGTTTGTAACAGAATAGCCTCTATGAAGGTTTCGGTTAAGTAGTGGGTTCAAAATTAGTCTTATTTGTTTGAGAATATTCGTTAATCAGTTTTTCCGGTACTTAATTTTGGAGGTACGATGTTTGGGGTGTTCTTCGTTTGTTCGAGTTTGACGTGAGTACCTTGATTGGGAGAGAATGATACGGTTTCATTTGGGGTAGTTCGTCGCAATAGGTCATTATTGTTTTCATGGACTAGAGTGTGGAGTTGTTTGGATGCAGGTCCATTCTTTCAGATTTGAGGGTATCATATTTCGCAATTGGTGCATTGAAGAAACATTTCTTCGTTAGTTAACGTCACTCTAGGTACAAGTGTACAGCGTCAGGCGGCTGCACTTGCCGGCCTGAATTGGTCGTCGGCCGGCTGTTATATGATGTATACCGCTCGACTAATGACTTAACACCCTGCTGGACGCGGCTGCTATGTTATGTGCAATCAATACTCGTACTATTGTTTTAAACGCTCCAATATTGATGAAATGGAATGTTCCTTATTTATTTATGTTGCGAACTTGAGAGTGAGTCCACTATCCGCCAGTCCCAAGTAATGAGGAAGTGCCTGATCTTGGAGACTCCTTTGTTTAACTTTTTCCCTGGGCGACTGTTACCTTGACCAACCAAGACCGCGCGAGTCGTTTCCATGTCCGCCCAAAGGCATAGCCGCATGGCACACGATTTACAAGCAACAAAACAGGCGTAGCACCCAGAAGAATCACTTTCGCGCGTCCTAGGTTACAAGGTTCCACGACGAATCGAAACCGACCGATTCCCCCGACGACTTGTCACAACTATGCTCCTTTAACCAGCCACCTTTGTTTGATAAGCTGCTGTAAGTTATGCATGAAATCCTATAATGTACGGAATTGCTATACACCGGTGGACCTGTGTGTGGGAGGGGAGGGGGGGAGGTCGAATTCCTTACCTTGCGCTTTGTTTGGAGAATCGTGCTTAGGCTGGCAAGGTTGTCTTATCTGGCGACAAGTTAGGGTGGGGTTTGTCGGATTAGGGCTTCGGTTTACCGGGCTAGGGTTCGGGATTCACTGAGCCCGAATTTAGAGAGACCAGTGCGGGGGAGGACCGGCGGTGGGTGGTGACGGTGGCGGGTCGGAGGAGGGCGGCGGAGGCGAAAAATGAGAGAACATTAGGAGGCGGCGGAAGGCAATGGTGAATCCGGTGGCACCGCCAAAGACGAGGAAGAAGGGCCGGGCTGGGGAGATGGAAGCAGGCGGAGGAGGAGGGACACGCATCGGGGCAGCCGTGCGCAGGTGAGTAAAGGGCTGGAGGTCACTTTTCTCAACATTTGAATGGAGATCTAATCACTCTCATAACCCCCTCGGTTCCTATATATAACCCACCCTCTTACCCCTAAAACAAAGAATTATTCATGAGGCGGTTGGTGAAGCAAACATCGCAGGCTCGCAGCACCATGAGGGCGCGCACCATCCTCATCCCTTCGCCCTTCCTCCTACTCACCTTCTTGTCTTGTATTGTTCTCTCGGCAAGTGAACACCGGAGTGTTCTATGGCGCGGCAGCTCCATCGCCGTGGAGGACGCTTCCGGCCACGTCCTAGTGTCGCCGAGCGGCAACTTCTCGTGTGGCTTCCACAAGGTGGCCACCAACGCCTACACGTTCGCCATCTGGTTCACCGGCTCGGTCGACTCCACCGTCGCGTGGACGGCCAACCGCGACGCCCCCGTGAACGGCAGGGGCTCTCGTGCCGAGTTCCTCAAGGACGGCTCGCTGCTGCTACAAGACTTCGACGGCCGGGTCGTGTGGAGCACGAACACCAACGCCACGCAGACCGACCGCGCGCAGCTCCTCGACACCGGCAACCTCGTCGTGGCCGACGCCGCCGGCCGCACGCTGTGGCAGAGCTTCGATTGGCCCACCGACACACTCCTCCCAGAGCAGCCCATCACGCGGTACAAGCGGCTGGTGTCGGCCTCCGCGAGGGGCCTGCCGTACTCCGGCTACTACAACTTCTACTTCGACAGCAACAACATCCTCAACCTCATGTACGACGGCCCGGAGATCAGCAGCAACTACTGGCCGAACCCCTTTAATAAATGGTGGGACAACGACCGGACGGCGTACAACAGCAGCCGGTACGGTAGCCTCGACAAGTACGGCGGCTTCTCGGCGAGCGACCACCTTCATTTCAACGCTTCCGACATGGGCGAGGGCGTCATGAGGCGGCTGACACTGGACTACGACGGCAACCTCCGGCTATACAGCCTCAACGCCGCTGACGGGAGTTGGCATGTCACGTGGGTGGCGCTCCCGCGTCAGTGCGACGTGCACGGGGTGTGCGGCCGCAACGGCGTGTGCACGTACCGGCCGGGGCCGACGTGTTCGTGCCCCGAGGGGTTCGTGGCCAGCAACACGAGCGACTGGAGCAAGGGGTGCCGGCGCGCGTTCGACGTCCGGTGCGGCGAGGACGTCTACTTCGCGGAGATTCCGCACGCTGACTTCTGGGGCTTCGACCTCAACTACATCGCCGGGCTCACGTTCGACACGTGCCGGCAGATCTGCCTCGACGACTGCAACTGCGAGGCGTTCGGCTACAAGAAGGGCGTCGGCAAGTGCTACCCCAAGATCTCTCTATGGAACGGCCGGGCTCCGGACATCAAACAAACCATCTACCTCAAGGTCCCTAGGCGTGTCAAGAACCTGGACCCGTCCGTGCTGCGCTTCCATGGCCATGCCTGCACCGTGGACGAGCGGAACGCCAGCATCAGCTCCTCGTACCTGCATGTCAGAGGCAACAAGATAAACTTCATCTACTTCTATTGCTTCCTTGCGGTTGTGTTCGTCATGGAAGCCATTTTCATCGTCGTTGGATACCTGTTCATCTTTCGAGCTGACCCGTCCGGACGGCGGGTCCGTGACGACGGGTACAGCTTGGTGTTCAGCCACTTCAGGAGGTTCACATACGACGAACTATCAAAAGCTACTTGCAAGTTTAGCGATGAGCTTGGGAGGGGCGCGTCAGGGGTCGTGTATAAGGGCGTCTTGGACGACGGGCGGGAAGTCGCCGTGAAGCGGCTGGAAGAGCTGATGCAGGCCGACGAGGTGTTCCGGTCGGCACTCAGCGTCATCGGACGGATCAACCACATGAACCTGGTCAGGATATGGGGCTTCTGCTCCGAACACTCGCAAAGGCTCCTCGTCTACGAGCACGTCGAGAATAGCTCACTGGACAAGGCCCTCTTCGACGGCGAGGGCATCCGGTTCGCGTTAGGATGGCATTTGAGGTACAGGATCGCCGTCGGCGTCGCCAAGGGGCTGGCCTACCTCCACCACGAGTGCCTGGAGTGGATCGTGCACTGCGACGTGAAGCCGGAGAACATACTGCTCGACGCCGACTACGAGCCAAAGATCACGGACTTCGGCCTTGTAAAGCTGCTGAGCCGGGACGCCTGCGGCCGGGTGCTGTCCCGGGTTCAGGGTACCAGGGGCTACATTGCGCCGGAGTGGGCGCTGAGCCTTCCGATCACCGGAAAAGCCGACGTGTACAGCTTCGGCGTTGTACTTCTCGAGCTGCTCAGGGGGCACAGGTTCTGCGACTGGGTGGTGGTGGACGGGGGAGAGGAGGTGCGCATGGATTTCCAGCGGCTCTTCGCGTGGGTGGAGAGGATGAAACGCGATGAGCGGTCGGCGTGTCTGGAGGAGTTCGTTGATGAGCGGTTGCACGGTGATTTCAACCATTTTCAGGTAGCCGCGATGCTGGAACTGGCGGTTTCGTGCGTGGATGATAACCCCAACAGGAGGCCGAGCATGAATGCTGTTGTACAAAAACTCCTCTCGTTGGAAGATGTAGCATCATCTCTCCGACATGCATGACTGGCCTGGTAGTCAGTCACTTGTCTGTTCCTCTATGCTAACCTAGCTCTACCTTAGGGATGGATTCACAAAAAAATATTGTCCGGTCACTGACGAGGATTAAAACCTCTATGTATTATTTTTAATACATAAAAGATCATATATTTTCATGGTCGTAACCCCTGAGGTTCACGATCTCATTGGTCGTAGAGATCCAAAAGGTTACATAATGGGTACCCTGGTCGGACGAGATCCTGTGCCTAACCTCCGACCAGGGAACTGCTCGCACAAGGTATGAACTGATGTTTGGAATTGATTCCAGACATATTCTCTACCGTGTGATGAATGGAACACGTGCATATATTCCATACCACACGATGTTTCTTATCGTGAGGTACTGATGAACAACCATCATGCGGTTGAGTATATCACAAGCATACAACCGTCGAACGGTTGATACTCCATCAACTGTCATCCCGCTCCGACCAGTCGCAACGCTTCACAATAGACGTCCTCTTCAGAAGTAACCGCCACCTCTTCAAGAGCTATTTAAAGATGGAGTATGGACGGAGCAGAGGGTCCCGGATCGGACAAAAGTATAGACATTAGATTTGTGTTTTTAGTCTGACATTGTAGCATAGTAAGCAGTGTTCTCAGTATAAACAGGAGTAGTTCACCATATAGTCAGAAGGCATTCACTGTAAATTTCAGTTCATATTAATAAAAGAGCAGTCCCATTATCTCCCCAGAATTTCCACGTCATTCTCTCCTATTCTTTTCGTAAGATCGACGTCTTGATCGTCGACAGTCACTCTTCTAAACATAGTGATATTATTATCTGTTTGTAAGTGTTATTTATTATCTCTAAAGAGGATTTATACGAGGCTTGGCAATAAAGAATTTTTTACAGTATGTCAAGGTTTTACCGTGTATTTACGGATCTGGCGCGTACATTTTTTTTTTACAAATTTAGCCGCTTACCTCACAGCCGGAACCGAACCGACCGCCGTGTGGCCCATGGTCCGCCACATGTCCCCCCTTTGGGTTAAGTCGGAATTAGGGTTAGGGTTTAAGCGGGTTTCAACGATTTTCGTTTGAATTTTAAAATATAGCAAACGACTTCAAAAATTATGAAATTTTACGTGAAGCCTCCCGACACAGTGTACTTACTTGTGTAAATTTGCCACAATTTTATTCATTTAGAATTTTTCTCACAATTTTATATAAGCTTAGTGTGCACACATACATCCGAATGAGGCACGTCGCCTTTCTTTTCCACCTAAAACTCCACCAATCAATCTATCATTCTTTTCCACCGAAAGCTCCACCAAGCAATCTTGTCATCCTCTCACATCTTTCTATTCCATGTCTCCTTTGTCTAATCCTTGTCTGTCGCATGCAAATTAAAGTCGATCGCGCGCGAGGAAGGATTCCCTCTCAGCTATAAATTAGCGAGGGACGAGCCTGATTTCATTTCGCAATCGCTCGCTCACTTTTTCGCCGCACTCTCTTTTGGTTGCTCTCTGTGTTGATTATATTTCGAGGACAATTTAGCCTTATTAACTACCGTCATTATAAGCCAATTTAGCAGGTAATTTTTATCTTCATCGATTTTTTGTTGTTCGAAAATTATTTATTATATGTGTACTTAAGTAGTTAGGTGCTAGGTTTACCAAGTTGCCAAGAAGCGTACTTAAGTAGTTAGGTTTGCTAGGTTTACCAATTTACCAAGAAGTCATTTTTTGGCTATATACTTGATCGTTCGTAAATTATTTATTGACTGCGTAGCAATTTTGTTCGTAAATTCTTCATTAGAAGCCAATTTACCTAATGTTATATAAATAATTACTTCTAAATCCATAATTTGTAGTTAAGAAAATATCATGCGATGCACTTACTGCTGGCGAGGTTAATTAGTTACGAAATAATTAGTTTGTCTTCATTAATTAGTTTTAAACAATTAGAAAATACAAAAATAATGAAAGCATGCACTGCTAGTTATTCATGTAACTAATTATTTTGTAGTAGTTCATAATAACATGCAAGTTATTCTAGTAGTATGCACATGCTGACCAAAATAATGACAGCATGCACTGCTAGTTACCATACAAGCAATTAGTTGCTATGTACTCAAGTGTGCATGCACCATACAATGAACACACACATATGCAATTAATATTTTTTAGCAAAGGGAAAGAGTAGGGGTTAGCGTGTGTAATTATTGAGGCGAGGTTAATTAGTTACGAAATAATTAGTTTGTCTTAATTAATTAGTTGTAAACAATTAGAAAATAGAAAAATAACGTCAACATGCACGGCTAGTTATTTATGCAACTAATTATTTTGTGCTAGTTATTTTATGGTCAATATCAATCTTCTCATTAATATTATGTCCATTTCATGTGTTGCAAGCCATATCTCTATCGGCGCTTCTCGAACACTTCTACAATGAGGACCACCGGTGCAAGCTGTGGATCGTCGGTGACACCGATGGCCCTTCACCCTGCAGCTTCGGGCGGGAAGGGATTCATGGGAGTTGGATGATCGCTACGTTCCGCTCCTTCGAGACACGAGCTTGTTGCCCCTTGCGAGGCTGGTGTCCCTCGGACACCGGTTCCTTCTAGACGTCAGCTTGCTGTCGGCACTTATCGATAGGTGGAGGTTCGAGACACACACCATCCACTTTCAGTGGGGTGAGATGACGGTCACCCTGTAGGACGTCTCGCTCTTGACTGGTCTCCCGATTCGGGGTGAGCCACTTGTTCGGACCCTCTGTCGGCGCATTGGAAGGCCATGCTTTAGCAGTGGTTCGACCAACCTCTCCCGGAGGGTGCACGTGGCGTCCCCCGGGCTTAGCTGAGGCTGTTCGATCATTGCCCACATGGCGCACCTAACGAGGTTATTAGGACACACCTTGTAGCTTACCTTCTTCAGCTCTTTGGTTGGGTTCTGTTTCCAAGCACACAGGGCGATTGGTGCTACCCTAGCTACATCCGTCTCGCCGAGTCGTTGGTTGACGCGGGGTGGGCTGATGCCTCAATATAGCTGGGGATCAGCCGTCCTTTGCTATACATACCGGGAGTTGTGTGACGCTTCGCAGCCGGCACTGGTGGTACCCCCAGTCCGACCCTTTGCTACGTGCTCCTGCAGCTGTAGAGTTGAAAGCATTTTCGGTTGGACGGCCGTCCATCGAGAGAGTGGTGCACCCGTATGCCCCCCGATCGACGTGATAGATGGGCCCACCATGGTCTTGCGGTGGACTGCTGGCTGTCTACGTTGGGCCAAAGACAAGGCGGTGAGGTGCTACTCGTTGTACCACAACGAGTTTGGGTCATTGCACGAGAGTGACATCATCTGGTGTCATTGGTATCCAGAATTCGTGCACACGATAGCGCTACATGGGCTATCCGTGCAATGCACCCAGGACATCAGGTTATAGATGATGACTTGCCACTTGGTGTTCGCACATATGGTGGAGTCTTACGCGCCGCAGCGCGTAATACAACAGTTTGGTTCGTACCGGGTCGTGCCCCCCCCGGACGGCAGGCTCCCGCAGCGAACCGTACACCTGTGAGTCAAAATTCATCCGAGTAATGTTTACAGTTCTCACGTCTTCTTTTCTAACATCAATCCTTTCGGAAATATAGGAAATCGAGGGCGGGTGGGCATATAAAGGACTGGTGCCTGGTCCTGCAGGAGTGGACTATGGCATGGACGGAGGAGGCGCACATGGATGTCTTAATTGAGCGGCGTCTGTACGACCCTGAGACGTACGGTGCGTACTTGGAGTGGTACGTGCCACATACGCGCGCAAGACTCACCATTCCTCCACCGAAGTGCCCGGAGCTGGTGTCCGAGGAGACGCATAAGGAGAGCCTCCGCCCACACGTACGATCGTTAGGATCTACTAGTATTAGCGTTCCCCTAATCTTCGGATTCTCTGCCCCCCTGCCCCCTCCGGCTCCGTTGACTTTGCCGGCGACGAACGAGCGGGAGGGGGACCCACCCCTTCCCTATGTTAGGATCTAGTAGTATTAGCTTTCCTTTTTCTCTTTTGCTTTGTGTATAGTTCTCCCGGATGGGAGTGTTGGCATCTTGTCGTTGTCTAGGCCTTGTCTTGCTACTCGCCTCCACGCTGATGTCCACGTCTTCGCCGTTGACCATGCCATGGAGGTGATGCTCATAGATAAGACTGGATTCAGTTCGGTTGGTCCTCCAAGGTTCCTTATCCATCACCTGAAGAATGTTGCCGTGGTTGAAGGCCTCTTAATCATCGGTCCACGCCAGCCTAGGCCTCTCCATTCGGGATTGTCGCCATCGACTCCAGTGGCGGTGCCGCTGACGCCCATGGTGAAGACCACCTCCAATCTCCAAGTGCTTCAAGAGCAAAGGAGACCCCTCAAGGCTTCCTCGACACTGTTGATCTCTAGAGGAATCTCCGCAGTCGCCAGATGCAGGAGCATCGCCAAGAAGCCACCTCTTCGCCGGAGAGCAGTTCACCTGTTACTATGTTTTCTCTGGCCTGTACCCAGGGACTTGGATGCATTTCTATTTTCTTTCAAGGTCCTTTGTGTAAAATTTTGGGTGTCCTGTGCCTCCCTTTTGTTAATGAATTCAATTTTATCTAGGCTCTTCTAGGGCCTTTTAGCCTTTAAAAAACATGGTCTATCTTGATTGCAAGTTAATTAGTAGACTATGCCGACGAATGTCAATTTTGTAATGTTATTAGTGTATGGGAGTGATGTGCCCAGTATACGTATCTTGATTGTAGCAGCGCAAAGCAACAACGACTGGTCTAATTATTGACGAGAGGAGCATTTGCTGTATACACTACTGTGAATTGGAGTATCAAACTTTTTCAACGACTTTAGTTAAAGGCATGATGTCATCGCGAAGAGTTGAAGCATAGGCAACAGCCAATGAGTCACTTTCGAATTTCAGTGTAGCTGTCGGGACCCAGAATTACGATTCTGGAACCCTCTATGTATACTGCACTAGTCCAGGATCACGCTAGTGCACACAGGGTTAACATAGGTAAATATCGATCCACACAAGCGATAAATAAAGTAAACGATTAGTTTGAATAACAAATAAGGGTTTTGACCTTATGGTCGAGTTTACACTTATTAAGCCACGCGAGACCAACAGGAAATAAGCGGCGTGAGCGGAAAAACTCGGCGTAGATCCCACCAATTCACCACAGGCAACCGATCGGGATCCGGACTTAACGCACGATCAACCTTGGTGAACTCCTCCAAAGCGGCGTAGACTCCTCCTCTTCAGTAGGTTTGGCGCAAGTTTTACAACAAGCGTGAGTACACAACCGTACTCGCAAATCATACCACAAAATGCAATGTATAGATGCAGGCTTATTCCAAATAAAAGGCTTATGTGGTTCTTTTGCATAAAAGCAACATTTGCAATGGAATACCATAATAGATTGAAAGCATAATTCAAAACAAATAGACAATAATAATTTTAACATTTGTTTCCACAAAGACACACAGCTAAACAGATTATTTCACATAGCCATATGATTGAGGTCACACAGCTCCCATTCCCACATTTTATGAAAACTAGCCCTCGTGTGAAATCCCCGAGCATGTCCATGACCGCGGACGCGGCTATTCGAATAGATTAATTTAACACTCTGCAGAGGTTGTACACTTTACCCACAAGATACAACTAGTGTAGCAAGCACCAGTCGTAACAAAACAGTTCGGAAACTTCATCTCAAACATTGACATTCCCAGTGTGCTTACAAACCGCTATACCAGCTCACATAGAATTGGTATAACACACACATTGGGCGGGGAAGGCGAATCGTCCCGCGATGCAACCACCAAGTAGTCACACCTCCACCCTGTCACACAGCCTAACCTATCCACCTGAACATCAATGCCGAGAATCCATAACTTACTAAGTTAGGCCCGTCCCATACCAGGCATGTGGTCGTACAGTAAGGCTCAGTTCAATGGCGCACAAAGTTAAGTCCTTAATTGACCAAGGCAAGACTTCCAATTTCTAACTAAGTCACAAAGACCATCATTCCCATCACATAGACCACCATGTCACACAGTCTCCACCACTTGCCTCAGTCTAAATCCTTTACCACCCAGTTGGTTGTAGTGCAACACATGCCATCACGAAGTAACAACACATAGCACACAGTTTTACACGAAGTTCCATAGTCACTTAGTCATAATTAATATTTGCAACTTACATATGATGATGACTCGTGGCATGGCTAAGCAATTGTACTCGCATCTAACCAACTCACGTTGGTGCTATAATATTACCAACTCATAACCAATCTAGGGTGACAAGGAAGTATGACATACAAGGCCAAGGTGTGATAACAATTTGGATAATAACTATGCCCAAAGTATTTAAATAAATAATTAAAGTAGAATGCAATAATTTAACACAAAGTAATTTGAAAACTGGGTTCAAGATGATCAAAGGTATGACTTGCCTTGGAAAAGGTCTATGTACTGGTCTTGAACTTGGGGTGCTCCTTCTTCCACAAAATTCCCCGACGAATCGACGTCTACTCGCAAACGAGACACAAACAAACAAAACAAATAAATAACAGAGGCAAAACTAACTCCAAAAATTAAATAAAAATCTCAGATAAATAGAGCTTAAATTTAGACAAATTTAGAAATTTGAATGGGCTCAATCGGAGTTAGGATGCAAAAGTTATGGGCTTTGGAAGATTGGAAATCTAAAAGAAATCCTAATTTGGATTTTTGGAATTTCCAATTATTTCTCTAAAGAAAAATCGGATTATTGCGCAATCACGACGTCAGCCCTCGAATTTCAGAAAAGATAAATAAAGAAAAACTGACATGTGGGACCCACATGTCGGTGAGATAACTCACAGTAGACCAAGTCTGAGCCGGTTGAATCTGGAGCCGGTGGACTACCACGTGGCGCGCGTGGACGCCGACGGCCACGGGCTCCACGCGCGAGCACGAGGGCACGACGACGCGGGGCGAGGTGGCGGCGAGGTGGCGTACCACGTCGGACCCGACGACGGCGGCGGCTCGGGGACCGAGGGTTCCGGCGAACGGCGGCGTTTCACCGGCGATGGGTGGTACCGGGAGGTAGATGAAAGATCTAGACCCGCCATTATGTGGTAATGGAGTTTTGGTGATTAATGATAAATCTAATTGGGAGACTAACACCTTTATTGATATACATATTGTGTAGTCTTATTTGGATATAAAGGTGAAAATCATGAAGGTATGCAAAGTGATTAAGTGATTAATGACAAATGCACTTGTGAGACTAACACTCCTATTGTTATATCAAGTTTAGTCTCAGTTTGGATATAAAAGCAAAAATCCAAACAGTATGTATTCATTAATGACAAATCTATTTGTGAGACTAACAATTCTATTGATTATCTATTGCTTAGTCTCGTTTGGATATAAAGATGAAAATACAAGAGGTATGCATTCGCTTCTTATTATTATATCTTGTTGCATTACTAGGATCAAAATATAGATTAAACTCCACCAAAAGGTTAACTTGGATATGTGCATATGTTTCCATTACACATTTGTGTATGCACACATTTAAGGGAGTTCATTCTATATTTTGTGGTTTCATTAGTATTGATCAATATTCTCTTTCCACATATATTAAGGATCTTTACTTTGAAACATATCCTTGAATATATTTAACTTGTGTAGTTAATATATTCATATGAGTATATGAGCATATGAGACTTGTGTAGTTCATTGATGCTCATATATCCTTGAATATATTTTAACTTGTGTAGTTAATATATTCATATGAGTATATACAACTTGTGTAGTTCGTATACACTCATATTTAGTATATACAACTTGTAGTTCAGTATATACTCTTGGTATATATAACTTATGTAGTTCATATATACTCATGTCACTTTATATTCAATTATTTGCAATTATGTTGTGGGACTAATGTGTGTGCTAAGATGTTTTCAAGGCTTAGTCCGGAGTTTGAATGGTGACATGAAAAGGAAATGCAAAGGTGATAAGAGATCAACATGGCTCAAGACAAAGGAGTCATGCATTGCATTCAAAAGCTTACGAAATGCGGTAGTACAGGCGTTGTATGCTTGCGGTAGTACTGCACCGCGGATGTACCGATTTCTGTGCGGTATGAAAATTCGATAGCATTGCTTTTGGACTTGGTTTGCTCTGAAGTGGGCGGTAGTACGGAGTTCATGTGGCGGAACTACAGCGAGCGTATGACCAAAATATGTTGGCGGTATGTAAATTCGGAGAAGGTATTTTTACGTATTTCTCGAGCCTCTGGAAATCGGTAGTACCACATCGAGAAAGCGGTACTCGGAGAGCGGTATTAGGATGCTAGTTGGCGGTAATACCGCTTTGTTAATAATGGCTTGTTCAAAAGCATTTATGCAGGTATATCTTGTTAATTAATGTTAATGACATTGTGGGACTAACATTTTTCATGAGTTGGATAAATAGGTTATGTTCCAGGGTGATGAAGACTTTGGATGACATCATGAGTTGATTGTCATCAAGTCAAGGTTCAAGAAGATGATGCATCATGTGTTGATGCATATCAAGATCTCGAAGAAGAGATGATCATGAGTTGATCATCAAGTCAAGAGAAGACTCATCATGTGTTGAGTGAGGATGCATCATGGGTTGATGCATATCAAGACGATGACCCGGACTTGAAGTGAAGATGTGCGTCATCAAGCTTCAAGAAGATGGTCAAGGCAAATGTATGACTAGCTAGGGCTAAGGATGCATTCCTAGTCTTTTATCGGTCTTGGTGTTTGGTTGGAAGACTGGATTGCTAGTATAGGTTGTCGTACTATTAAGAGGGGTCTTGTCTAGTAGCTTGAGTTAGTCATGTGTTGATAGCTCATTGTGTTTGCTCTAGCTCAACTTAACATGTTGCCTATATTTGCGAATGTGTTTTGCAAATAGTTGAGGCTCATGGATAATCCTTGTAGCATGTGACTATACTTTGCAAATGTGTTTTGCAAACGGTTGAAGTCCATGTACCTACTCCTTGTAGCATGATCTAAGTTTGCAAATATGTTTTACAAATTGTTGGGATTCATGTATTTTCCCTTGGCATGGTCTAAGATTGCTTGTTGCTAACTCTTTGGACTTAGACCATGGTAGTGGCTCTTTGAAGTTGTGCTTTTTGATTTGATAAAATGTGTTTGAGATCAAATCAAATAGGTGGGTTGAGTAGCCCACTGAATAAGCTTTCAATAGAGTCCAAGATCACTCAATTCCGACATCGGAGTCAAAAGTTATGACCTTTTACCGAGTGTAAATGCATGTGCTGAAAATTGGGCTGCGGTAGTATCGCTTTGTATAAGCTGCGGTAGTACCCTTGAACAAGTACCGCCCTTGTGAGTGCGGTACGACCATAAAGCTATGTGGCTAGTTTTTGGCTGTTTCGTCTCCAAGCGGCTAGTTTTTGGTTTGGGGCTATAAATACCCCTTGGCGGTTGAGAGGCAACTTTGGCATCCCATTGAGTTCCTTTGAGCTAAGAGCAAGCCCTCTACTCCCATTTGTGCATGTGTTGCACTTAGTGAGGTTTGAGAGGCAAATCCTATTGCATGTGTTGCATTAGGTGGTGGATTTAGTATCCACGAGCTTTGGCACTTGATTGGTTCAAGTGAAAGTTGGAGACTTGTTACTCTTGGTGTTTGCCGACACCTAGGCGGCGTGGGCGTTGTCGTCGGTGATCTTCTCAAGTGAAGCTTGTGAGAAGACAGGCGATTTGTGAGTGGCTTGGTGCTCGCCATCTCCAGAGTGGAGTAAGAGCAACCCTAGTGGAGCGAGGTGGTTGATACCTCGGAGGAAGGCTTAATTGGTGGAGCCGCCCAATAGGTTTGGGTTTCCCTCAGCGTGGATTATGGGAGGCCGCAAGTCTCCGACCACCACGGTAAAACATCGTTGTGTCACGTGTGTTTCTTGTGATTAGCTTTCATATGCTTTACATTGTGCAATTTACATTCATTGTATAATTGCTTATTCATTTAATATGATTGCTATCTTGTATGTGCTTAATTAATCATATCATTAGTTGATAGCTTACAAGTCTTTGCTAAACTACTCTATGTATTATTGACTTGTATTGTTGGTGCACTTAGTAAACTTAGTTGATTTAGGCTAAACCGAATTGATATTTAGCTTCGCATTAGAAATCGGTTTTAGCGCATAAAAGTTTTAAATTGACTATTCACCCTCTCGGTCGGCCTCCTCGATCTTACGATGAGGATGACCACGAGGATCACGCGGTGTGCTCACGGTGCAGGAACGTCTGCGTGGCGGCGGCGGCGAAGAAGCGGCGGAGGATTGGGCTCGGCGGGATCGGAGCTCTGGCGATCTTCGCGAAACCAAGGCCACGGGAGGTAGAGGAGCCGTGCGATGCAGGGTGCGACGAAGAGGCGCGGCGGCGGCGAGAACAAGCTCGTCGGAGTTGCGGCGGCGCGGTCGCTTCTCAGAGCTTTGCGGCGGCTAGGGTTAGGGTTTTGGCGGCGGTGCGCGGTTGGAGGCGGAGACCGAGGGTTACCTCCCTTTTATACCGGAGGCCTAGGAGAGTCCATGGCACGAGCGGCGAGAAAAGCGGGCGACGGCGAGTCCCGATCGTCCCGGCTCGGAGGCGATGATGGCGTGGCGGGGTGGGACTCACTGCGTCGATGGCTAAGGTTAGGGCGCGGCGCGCGGCGGTGCGGCGAAAGCGGACTCACGATCGGCCGTTCGGATCGATCGAGCGCCCACAATCAAAGGAACATTCGGACCGTCTCGGTTACCTCACGCGCATCTAGCCGTTCATCCTCGATCGGACGGTGGAGAACAGCGGCGCTCGGAGAGAGAGGAGAGAGGCGACATGCGGGACCCGCATGTCGGCGTGAGGCGCTTGTGAGCTGGTAGTGGTGGCGGGAATAGGGTTGGGCGGAAAGATTACGCTGAGAGGATTTTGAGATTATAAATAGCTTTTCTATTTTAGAAAATACGAGAAATTCAAATAAGCAATAGAAAATAGCAAATGAACTCGAGAAAAATTCTAGAAAAATCTAGAAAATATATCTGAGCACATAGAACCCAAATAAAATAGTTTTGGCTATTGTTCCACTTGGGATTATTCACATTAAATATTTTTTATTGCAAAGTCCAATATTAAGCTTTTGAAATTAAATTCAAATAAAATCCAAATGGTAAATTTTCCCCTACTAACTATTTAAAAGATTTTTAAACTCAGAAAATTGGGATGTTACAGTAGCAGCCGGACATATTTGAGCATTTTGGTCAACTGACTGGGACTTTTTTTTATGAGAATTCTACTGACTGGGACTAGGAAAGTGGAATATGTAACTTATTTTTTTTCAATCATGGATCTTAGAGTATAAAATGTCAATAGGAATATAATAAAATGTCAACCGTCGGCCACCGTACCTGTCGCTTCATCAAAGCGGACGCGTGGAGTCTAGAAAGATCGAGGGACGCCTGTGACAATTCATGGTGGATGGGATGGTTTTCTTATAAGGCAATGATACTGTACATACGTACGAGACAAAGAGAAAAATCGAAAGTCTTTGTACCACTCATTCTTTCACTTCACTTTCCCCTAACTTTTTTTTCCCACGTGCTACCCCGGCCACTCATTCTCGAACACTTCTTCCCATTTAATTTCTCGAGCCCACCACCACCGACTGCTCTTCACATTTACCACTCGTTTCTTATCCTTGCTCTCCCTGTTCCCCTTCTCCCTACTACTTCACTGGTGTTCCCGTGGTCGCATCCTACTTCCTCGCCTACAACTGGTCGGACGGCGTCTTTGGGTGCGTGTGAGCCACAGGACTGGCCTTCGTCGTCGAACTGCACCGCCCTAGCGATGTTGTTGCGGTGCACGTGCGCGTTGAGCGGTGGCGGCAGCGTCGCCGACGGAGAGGCGCGCTGCGGCTCGCCGTCTAAGTCGCATCCGCGCCCTCGTTGCATGTTTGTGTACCGCGTGTCCCTCGTCATGCCGACCGCATTGGTCGCTGCCATCTGGTACATGACTTCATCCGTCGTGCTCGCAGGTTTCTATACCATGGTGGTCTGCAAAGATCGATAGTATCAATGTGTTGTGTTTCTGTGTTGCATGAGATGTTGCATCTAGTTTTTTGAGATGTTGCGACGGTGGAAAAAATGTTGCGACACAATGAAAAAATATAGCACACGAGGGAAAAAATGTTGCATACGTATTCTGAGATGTTGCATTTTTTTTTTTGATATGTTGGCATCCTCCAGATGTTTGTGTGTGTTTGATTATGAGAATGTGTGTGTTGTTTTGATTCTGAGAATGTTTCTTTGTTTGGTTCCTAGATTCTAAGATAATGTTGCATATGAGTTTTTAATATGTTGCGACAGTTGGAAAATAATGTTGCACCATGCTTACCTCTGTGTTGCATCGGTACCGTACGATGGGAAGTCTTCCATCGTATGTTCGAGCCATAGTTGCACCCTTTCTTATAATTTCACTTAACTTTTAGGGCATCTTGTATCCTTCGGGAAATATGTAGCTCTGTACTAATTAGATTCAATAATATTTAGGATAACCCAGGGCTTTTAACCTTAAAAAAAATCTAAACAACCTTATTTGGAAGAGAAAAATAATTGGACAGTATAATATCCACGCTCCATCCAATGGAACAAGATATAACCGTCAGATCGAAACATCGAGTCTTTGGCTAAAATAACATGTCTTTTAAACGAAATAGTAAAACTAACCCGAAACGAAATAACAAAAATAACACATTTACCATGTGATTTTGCTACGGAAGGTAACGCTCCGTGTTCCCATATCGCAACACGTGGCCTGCCGCGCACCCAGTCAGCGACAGGAACGTGCATAGTCCACCTGCCGCGCTGGCATGACATCTTGTCGTTGACCGGGTGAATGGGGTAGGTCACGTGCTGCTATCTAGGAGCGCGGCACATGGCCTGCCGCGGTCTGGGATCTTGGCACGTGGTTTTTCGCGGCAAAATCATACGGTAGATATATTATTTTTGTCATTTCATTTGGGAAAACTAGTTTTGCTATTTCATTTTAAAGAGAGGCTAAATGAGAAAAACAAAACTCCTAAATATTTGCAGCCTATGGCAACCATTAGGTCCACCTTTCATTGCTTCAACCTTGTCCTCTCGCATCGTGCCTTCAGGATCCTTCACCATTCTTCGCATCGTCCGTGGCCATTCCATACGGTAATCCCCTTCCTAAGACATGGACGTCGTGGAGCGAGTGGACGAGCGGCAGCGGACAAGCGTGCATGTGCGACAGCTTTCACCGTCGACGGCGGCGGCCATGGCCATAGCCACGGCGAGTGCCAGCGGACTCAACGGTGGCAGGTGAGGGGGCCCAATTGCTGCCAGTGCAAGCAGCAAGATGGCACGGTAGCGACAAAGATGAGCGACATAGGAGTGAAATTTGATTGAGGCTCTATTTTTTCATGAAACTTTGTGAAACATCCATGAAACTTGCTTGGAATTCCCGTTGGAACCTATGAAACTTATCTGAAACTTTGATTTTTTTCTTCTTCTTAAAACCTGCTCTTGAAATTTGTAACTCACATGAAACTTTTGAAACCCATGAAAATCTATTTGATACCCTATTGAAACTCACAAAAAAATCTTGAAACTAAACCGAAAGTCGTGCTACAGCACACCCTACTAGGAAAGGCTAGTAAGCACAAATCTTTGAGACATGATCCAACGATCAAACAAGAGTAAATTTGTCAAAACCACACTATCTTTGACAAAACTATCACAAAACCATACTTTTAAGATTCGGTTTCACTGAAACACACTTTCTTTTGCACAACGTTGCACAAAACCTCACTTTTAAGAAATGTCATTACATGCAACAGGATGGCCTTATTACTCTGACGGGTGGGACCAAGATGTCTAGCTTGTTGCATGTGACAACATTGTTTAGAAGTATGGTTTTGTGAAACGCTACGTGGAAGTAAGTGTAGTTCTATGAAATTGATGTTTAAAAGTATGGTTTTGTGATAGTTTTATTAAAGGTAATGTGGTTTTGCAAAATTTACTCATGAAACAATAGTCGTAAATCCTCATAAAATATAAAATAAATAAAAGGATATGCACATTCCGAACCGTATTCTTGTCGGAGTAGACGGGTGGTGCACGAGAGGCAACCAATAGAGTGGAGGAAAGAGAGTGACTAGAGGCAAATTAATGTTGGCCGTGGAGAACAACAGTGGACGACGGCAAAGAGGATTGTTGCGGTGAAGAAAGAGACAAGAGGAGAAAGCTGACTGGACTAGAGAAGAATATGTCAGATGCCACATCGCGAAGAGAGAAGGTTGCAGTGGCAAAAGGAGAAAATAAAGTATAGCAACAAAGAAGTAGCAGATAGGGGCGGTTTGCATGTACGCAAGCATCCATGTAAATAGGAAAGGAAGGAGCAAAGAAGTAAAAGGGAGAAACAGATCAAGCACCATGCATGCTTGGGGTTACGCGCATGCATACATTGATCCTAAGGGCCACGGAGGCGAGGTGGATGGCGTAGGAAGGACTAGATGAAGAAGAAGCGGTGGAGCGGCAGTGACAAAGTCAAACTAAGCAGATTGGTTGGTAGAGAAGAAAAGAAAGGAAGTTGAAGAAGGCACGCATGCAGAACTAGATAATTGCATGCATGCATGCATGTATGCGGCGCTCGCAACAAGTAAAGGTGGGAAGATGGCTCGATGTGGAACAAGAGCCAAGCCGTGACTTTCGTGATAGACCATGGAAAATGACCATGGCAGCAGGAGGCCGTGCCAAGGTGTGCGGTCTCGAGGAGGAAGATGACAAGGGTGCACGGAGGAAGGCAATAGGGGAATATCGAGATCAACTTCAACAGCACAACGGATCGAAACTGAATTTATTGTAGAACAAATCCGATAATGCACGAAGCATGCATGGCAGAAGACTTGCGAGAAGATGGCATAGATCCGATCAACTGATCGAAAAACAGAACCGATCTATTGATCTGAGGGCAACACCGATCTATTGATCGGAGAGGGAGCAAAACCGATCTATTCATCGAAGAAAAACAAAAGGAAACATCTTGCGCAGCCCCCAGGAGATTAGATCATGGAGATTGGAATTTTGGTGGTGGTTATGAATAGGGTTAGATACGAACCCGCTCTGATACCATATAGGAAGATAGATAGCCGGAATAATTGTTAATGTCTTGCTTGAGTCTTGGGGGCATATATATAGAGAGAGTATATGGTAACCTAGAGATTAAGTCAATCTATTAGAGATAAGAAAAGAATCAGATACAAATCATAACTAATTTTATTCTATCTCTAATAGCATTGTTGCACCAGATGTATACTCTAACATAAACAACTAAAAGACAGTCCAAACCGATCACACGCATCAAGTAGGCGGTACGACATTATGGTGAGAGTTCATGAAAAGTGATGACCACTAAGCTAGAACCATTGAAATTCAGTTCAAGGGCAATTAAATATCTACTTCACAATGTGCACTCAGCTGAAAGGTCATTGGTAGTTGTGAGGTTTGGATTTCGTACTCTTCTCATGTCAAAACCGTTTAGTTGGGAGGAAATTAAAAAAGGTGTTCTTGCAGTTTCTTATGTGCCTCGTGAAATTGAGAGCATAAATCGCTCTACTATTATCAATCATGTTGGATCAATTTGGTGCTTCATGTTACACCTGATTAGGGTATCATTCACCATGCCAGAAATTGCAAATGAAAGGTGGGGCTACAAGCAGTGGGGCCCTGGCATTCAAGAGCTTTTTCCTGCAATCTTGATGAAAACAAATGCAATTTCTGAAGGCAAATGTGGTGTCGTAAGGATATATGAAGTGTCCATGGGCAGCACAACAAGAAATCAGTCAGAAGCAAAGATCGGTGTGTATCTTTCAATGGTCTTCACTTTCTCATCAAAGCTAACCCCAGAGGGCAGCTACACAGCGAATCCGTATATGCGCTGCATTTCCTCAGTTCAATAGCAACATATTAGAAAAAAGTGATCTGGAACCCCCTCCCCACCCCAAACCACCCCAAAACATAAGTTCTTCGCATAGTTTGCCATCCAAAACCGTCTCTCTGGACCTCAGATAGGCTACAAGTGAGGGGATGACTGAACCAACACATATGCCCCCTCTGCCGACAAGCACCGAAAACAGACTTGCCCCTTTTCTCCGCTTGTAGATACTCTAGACGTGTTTAGAACTCGATGATTAATTGGCTAGGTTGGGCACCACTTAGGCCATCCCACTGGCCCGATAGCTCGATCATTGGGGATTGGTGGACAAAGACTAAATAGTTTGGGAGACCTCCTAAGAAAGGTGACGACCACGGTGGTCATCCTAACCACCTGAGAGATTTGAAAGGAATGCAACGATAGAATATTCCACAACAGATCAACCATTCCTTCGAATCGGTTGCAAAGATAAATGACGAAGTTAGTGCTTGGACCCTCATTGGGGCCAAGTGCTTGGAGTAATTCACACCGTGTAATTAAGTCCCTATTCTAAATCTTGTCCCGCTTTGGCGGTTTGTGTAACCTTCTTTATCAATATAATAGACAGTACTCTGCCTGCTCTTTCAAAAATTGATCGTACTCATGTTACGAAGAAATTTTTGCTACAAATTCAGAGGGATCCCATAAACTGTGAAGCTACTATTTGGTTAATCTCTTACTTACCTCCCTGATGATAGCCCAAGCAAGCAATCAACTAATGGAATTAGTACTGTATTACTCCTAATACCACTTTCATATTATGTTGCATTGAATTCCTACATCAAGATTCAAGCTGCCCTTGAGGAGAAGGGTCTTTAAGGGGAGGGTATTATCAGAACCTAGGATAGGATTCCGAAACGGGAAATTTAGCAATTTACATCAATGGCCTGGATCTCTTGGTACTGGTTTGGTTACGAGCGTCGTGTGGCTGCGAGGACAGGCACTCCTTAATAAGTGGCGGAACCAGGAATTTGAGAGATTCTTATAGCGTAAAATATATCGAGGTACAATGTGATTCAATAGTCTAAGAAATAAAAAATCAATACTTCAAGAAAAGTCAAGGTTAACCTCGGTGCTCACTGCCTTAGAGCTGCCTCGGTGCCTCGCCATCCCCGCGCTGTAGCCCCTGTGTCGTGCCTCAGCGCCTGCTCGCGCCCATGTTGCAGCCCTCGCAAGCGCCGCAGCCCCCTCACGGATGTGCCGCGCTGCGCCTCAACCCGCGTCCACGCTGCAGCCCTCGCATCGGGCCTCAGCCCACGCCCGTGCTACAGTGTGATGCCCTTTTCCGGACCCCCCCTTTTTGCCAAGGTCAACCCCCGCCGGACCGGACCCCCCCTCCTCCCTTCCTCCCCCGCGCGTGCATGCGCCGTGTTGCCGTTGCGTGCGCCACCGCCGCCCTGCACCGTCGCTCCTCGCCGCCATCATTCCTCCGTCGCGCACGCCGCGCCCGAGCCGTGTAGCTCGCGGACCCCCTTCTCTCGCTTTCCCCCGCTTTTAAAGCCCTAACCGCACCTCCGCTCCCCTCCACCAAGCAAGCACCGAGAGCAGAAGAGCGAAAGAGAGGAAGAAGAAGAGAGAGGTGAGCCTTACACGCCTCGTGCGCCGCCGCCTAGCCGCACCTCCGTAGTCGTCGTCGTCGCCGCCGTCCTTCCCGTTGCCATCGCGTGAGCTCCGGCCCTCCGGTTCGGCGTCGCCGAGCGCCGCCTCCTCTTCCTCCGGCCGCGCCGCTTCTCTCCCCCTTCCCCGCGCCACCGCCGCCGCTTTCCCCTCTCCTCGCTCGGCCCGAGCCGCCCGACCAGCCCCTCCTTTTCTTACGCACGGCGCGCGCCTCGCCCTCCTCTGGGCGGCTCGTGGCGTGAAGTGCCGCCATGCGCTGTGCATTCGGCTGCCGCTGTGGGCCGGCCGAAGTCAATTTTGGGCGCGCCGATTTCTTAATTTCTGTGATTTTCGTTTTCTTTTTCTATTTTAATTCAAAAGCTAGACTTCAAAAATTAATATCTCCCCCATTTTAGCTCCAAAAATTATGAAGTAAATTTCTAAAAATTTCTAAAATCGAGATCTTGCTAATGGCATAGGTCTTGTTCAATTTGGAGTTCATTTGGTATTCTTGTGTATTTAATTGCCCTTGTTGCTTGTCGTTTATTTTTCGGTACTTAGCGTAGATTTGGAGAGAGCAGGAGACCTCCGTCGATCAAGGACAAGACTACTCGGACTCTCTCCCCTACAACCAAGGCGAGTCGATACTTTGATCATATTGAGCCTACATTTTATGCAAATTATATTCTTTTAAAGTAGCAAATTGCATGCGTTAATTCTTTAATCAAATGTATGTTAAAGCGTAAGGTAGTTAATACCCATTTGTTGAATAATTAATTACTATGCCATCCTTGACAACTTGAATCCCTTAATTCCATTGTCACCTAGTAATTATATGGTAATACTAGCTATAGGTTGTACTTAGCGACATGCTAGGCTTGCTTAAATCTTGGGACATTGCGTGTCCTAATCATAATCATTTCAAACATAAAATGATTTGGGCGGTCATTGCGGGTAAATGGCGAGATGGTTGAATTGTTGTATTTTACATCTCAAAACCCTAAGCTGCTAATACCCGTGCAGGCGGATGGTAAGATGGTGGAGTGCGGATGTAGCACGAGAATGGTGGGAATGTGGTTGAGCCGTCCGGACAACCCTAAGGACTTAATCTTGTCACGACCTCCTGTGTATAACAAGTACAACCACAAGTGCGCAACAAAGCTGCGACTTGGCTTAGTACATTTATCAAATCACGAAAATCATCTCCTTTGGAGGGTTAAAGGAGGCACAAGCTCAGGTATGTCGGGCTTGGATGGGACACCGAGTCAAGGGTGAAGTTAGCGATCGAGGTGTAGCCACGCTCACGCCGATCGGCGAGGTGGACATCCCGCGCAGCGTATGGGCATAACCCCATATGGGTGAGACGAGGGAAGGGGCGAGATATTTAGAAAAGTTATTGTGACAACCTCTCGACTACGACTACGGAATCGTGTAGGGCAACGAGTTAATTGTCTCTTGTGGGTAAAGTGTACAATCTCTGCGAGTTATAAAGCTGTTTAAAGCAGTAGTGCCTCTGGTCAAAGCGGACATGGGAACTTAACTTGAGTTAGTTCTATTTCAAAAATCTTGTGGGTGGTATGAAAATTTTGGCGGGCTCACCTAGCCCTGAGATTGGTTATTCCTGGGTCTTTGTACCCAGTGTCGTTTAGTGGTGGATGTAACCACAATCAAAATAAGCATGAAGGTGGAGGTAACCTCTGCTAATATAAATATTGCACAATTTCTCTCTTTAACTAAAATGAAATTTGTTAAAAATGCTAAGTGCTAGGAATTTGTACTTATGATATTTAAAAGTATTGCTTTCGCAAATAAAAGAACCGAGCCATCCTTGTAAGCCTTGCATGTATATTATTGCATTGTGTATTGGCTCGCGAGCACGGTAGTTGTGCTCATCCTCGCTCTCCCAAACCCTTGGATGATGCGATGGAGGAGACTATGCTTACTACGAGGAACGAGTTGACGGACAAGGAAGCGATGAAGAGTAGTCTAGGACACGTAGTCTAGGCCTGGCGTGATCTAAGTTGACTCGTTGGTACTTGCGCATAACCGATATTATCCGGTCCTTGGGTAATATCGATCGACACGAGTTGCCCGATCGCTTACTGTGAAGAGATGAGCTCTACCCTTTTGCTTCCGCTATCGCATTGGTGTTACGTATTGTAATCAATTTGGCCTGTTATTTTGTTGTAAAACTCGACCGGCGTGGTCTATGTCACTCTGTTGATTGTAATATTGATACTTTAGTTCACGCCATGTATGAATGATTCAAGAATGCTGTGAGTGCTATCTTGATCGAGAATAGCACGCAGCGTTTTCCGAGAGGATTCGGATTAGAAAATCCGGTCCGACAGAGTGGTATCGAGCATACGATGTAGAGTCTTAGTTAGATTGGTCGTTGCCTTAAGGACTTGGATCTTATTTCCAAAAACTAAGAAAAAGCTTTGCTAAAAATATAGAGTATTTATTGCTTCTACTCTTCACTCCTAGTCTGTGCTTATCTTTATTTCACTTGAGTTTTACCTGTCTTTGACCTTTTCTGTTTTCAAAATTTGTAGATGGCTACCCGTCGTCGGATGGCAGTGGGATCTCCTCGTTCACGGAGAGAAGCGAGGAGGCTTCAGCGGACATACTTCGCCGGTGATGTTGTACCTTGGTTTTCCCGTCGACCTCGTTCCGTGGTAGGATGGCGAGGATCGAGACCGCGAGTCTGGGCGATGGAGGTGTACCTCTCGCGAGTTGGCGAGTTCACTTCCTTCCTCTTCTGGGGCGGCGCCCGGCGTAGCCGTCACGACGCCATTCGGGACGCCGCGCGCGTCGCTTCCACCGCTTGTGTTGGAAATGCGAGGATCTCTTCTGAGTCACCCTTCGCTTCTACCCGTACCTCCCGCACGAGGCGTGTCCCGGCAATTTCGACACGAGCAGCGACCCTCGCTGCGCGGCGAGTCCGACTACGCGGCGATGATAGCCACCATCACCGCCGCCATGGATGAATCGAGCGGCCGGACACTCCTCACGGCGGCTATGCCCACTCAGACACCGCCGAACAACATGATCGAGGTGATGAAGCTCACCCGCTGCGATGCTGAGAGAGGATCTTTGCGAGTGCAGGAGAGGGCGCCGCTCTTGCGAGTTGGCACGCCTCGAGCCGCCCTCGGTCCCCCCGGCCCGGTTGCACCTCTCGTCGCCCCGTCCTCCCGGTCGCCGAGCCGCGTTCCCGTCCGGCGGACCCGTCTCGACTCACGGCGACGCAGCAGTGTGCGCCGCGCCCGTCGGCCGTCGCCTAGGAGAGTCGGCCGTGGGCGCGGCCCGATCCACCGCACAGGTTTGGCGAGTCGATGCGTGGGCGCCACCTCGGCCGTTCACGTTCCTGCTCCCGTTCGCGAGCTTGATCGAGCCGTTCGTTCGCTCCCGAACAGCCCATGCGCGTGTGGTGATCCCGTGAAGCATTGTCGAGATAGTTCGAGTTAGCTAGCGGTGCTTGGCGAGCGATCTTTTGGTTGCAAGCACTTTTGTTTCTTTTGTAGACGATGTGTTTGTATTACGTGTCATGACTTAGCTTAGTGTATAAGCTTTGTTAGAGAGTCATGTAACACTTAACCCCTTATTATAGTGTAGCCGCTCTAGGCTTTGTATTGTACTTGCTTCGTTCTTTTTGTTGGTTTTGTTCTTGTGCATGTGTGCCTTAGAGGGCTAGTGAACCCTCATATACTCCCTCTAGTTCTAAGCTTCAGAGCTTCTTGAGGATCCGCCAAGAAGAGCTGCCCGATCCGTGGAGCCTTCGCGCAGTCGAGGAAGAAGCGTGGCGTGGTCGTGGCCAAGGCGAGGGCGAAGCGCCTCCTCCACCACAAGCAAACCCGACAATGACCCAAGTCATGTTTCAACAGACTCAATTCTTGAGCGTTACTAAACAATCGCAGATGGACCACCGATCGCAACTCCAAGCTAGCGAGACTTCCTCGGACAAGACCTCTCACCTTTGCTGCGACCAACGAACCCTAGAAGTCAAGACCGCTCGGGGACCGAGAAGAAACCGTCTTGCCATTGCTCAAATGAAGACAAGGTGGATTTCGCCACCCATCACCGAAAAGCGCGCCCATGCACAGTGGGAGAATTACCTCGCCGCGAGGTGATGAGAATCTAGAGGAAGAAGAAGCGGGAATAGCGGAGTCGTAGCATCTACGATTGGAGCCCCACAAGATCCCATTGCCTGCTGCGCAATGGAAGAAGTTGCGGAAATACAACAAGTGAAGTTGAACCCGCATGGCGGAGATTCTCGGGAGGAATTCAAGGCGCTTCGGGGCCAACCGTACCAGTGGAACAATGAGATTGAAGAAGAATGAATTGAGCTCTCAAGCATGGTCGGATGTCGATGAATGAGTATCTAACCAAGTTTAACTTGACTTGCTCGCTTCGCCCCAATGATGTAGGTGATGAAGAAGAGAAAATCGACCGCTTTGTTGAAGGAATGCGGGAAGACATGAGAGGACAGACTTATCCTCCATGATTACTCTAGCTTCAGTGATTAGTTAATAAAGCCCTCATTTGTGAAAATGAGAAGAAGCTGGAGATTAGCGCCAAAGGAAGATGTCATTTTAGAGGCCACAAGGTAGCTTTCCCGAAGCCTACATTCCAAGCGCTCATCTTTCGGATCGTCTGCGGCCTCCTCTCGAAAAACTCAAGTTTCCACCCGCGTCCCCAAGGAAGTGGATTCGGTGCTCTCGCCCGCCGGGCAACGTGATAGTCAACCCAAGACAAACCTCCATCGCTTTGTGGAGAAAGAGGACACTTGCCAATCGTTGTCCTACCCGTCGAATGCTCGGCAAGACTCAACACAGAGTAACGCCGGTTCAAGCGGGACCTGACCCAAGCAAGAGTCACGGACTTCACGGGCATCAAGGTCTACACCAACACAAAGCCATGGCGTGTGAACCACGTCCACAGAGGAAGCTCAAGGTGCCTCGGGAGTACTAATGGAGTGCGTTCCTGTTAAGTCGATGCAGCACAAGTTTTGTTTGATTACGGGCTTAGCACTCTTTATTTCAAGAAAGTTTGTCGAAAGGCTTGAGTTGCCAACCTATAAGCTAAAGAAACCCGTGGTACTTAGCTCACCCGGGGATCCTTTATGCTACCTCGATCGGTCCGGGTAGAAATTGCTATGGAACATTCAGTTCTAGCAAACCTTCGTGCTAGAATCTCAAGCGCTGGATATCATCCTAGGGATGGATTGGTTGGCCAAATATCAAGGGTTGATAGATTGTGCCAACAGAAAGTGGTGCTCACCAAGAACCCGAGACCACAATAAGAGTTAGTGTGGATCGTTCCTCTCCCTTGAATAGAACAATCCACCACCTTGGAGAGTTGTCCCTAGAGACAACGCACTGTAGTTCAAGCTTACCCGATGTCTTCCCGGAAAAATTGCCGGGCATGCCACGGAGGCAGAGATGTTGAGTTTGTCATCAACTTGAAGCCGGGACAGCCCCAATTGCTAAGAGACCATACAGAATGGCGTGACGAACTTGAAGAACTTAAGACACAAATTGAAGACTTGCAAGACAAAGGTTTCATTAGACCTAGTTCTTCTCCACAGGGTTCTTGATTCTCTTTGTGAAGAAGAAAGATGGCACCGCGGATTGTGTGTGGACTCTGAGCACTCAATGATGTGACCATCAAGAACAAGTATCCCTTACCTCGCATCGATGACACTGTTCGATCGGTTGGCGAGGAGCATCAGTCTTCTCCAAGATAGACACGAGGTCGGGGATACCATCGACTTAAGATCGGAATGAGGATATTCCTAAGGCGGCTTTTACCACCCGGTATGGCTGTATGAGTTCAACTGTCATGCCGTTTGGCTTGACCAATGCGTGACCTACTTCATGAACCTCATGAACAAAGTATTCATGGAATACTTAGACAAGTTTGTTGTCGTGTTCATGAAGCGACATCTTGATCTACTCAAGGCCGATGAAGAACATTCGAACACTTGCAATTGGTCTTAGAAAAGCTTAAAGAGAATCATCTTTATGCCAAATCTGATAAATGTGAATTTTGGCTTCATGAAATCGGTTTCCTCGGGCACATAGTATCCATTTGGAGGAATTGCGGTTGATCCATCCAAAGTAGCCGTATGCAGAATGGAAACAACCCACATCGGTGTGGAAGTGCGTAGTTTTCGGTTTGGCGGATACTCTGACGCTTCATTGAAGGATTCTCTAAGCTTTCCAAACCGATGACCCATCGCTTAAAAGGAAAAGAAGTATGATTGGACGAAGCTTGTGAAAAGAGTTTCAAGAATTGAAGAAGAAGTTAACCTGCACGGTATTGATCTGCGGACATACATCAAGACTTGAAGTCTATTGTGATGCATCGCGCCAAGGTCTTGGTTGCGTGCTCATGCGAGGAGGAAAAGTTGTAGCCTATGCATCGGACAACTCCGTACTCACGAAGACAATTATCAACCATGATTTGGAGTTAGCGGCGATGAGTGCATGCCTTAAAAATTTGGCGACATTACTTGATTGGAAATCATTGTAATATCTACCACAGACCACAAGAGTCTCAAGTACATTTTCACCCAATCAGACCTCAACCTCCGACAAAGAAGATGGTTAGAGTTAATAAAGGATTATAACTTGGATGTCCATTATCATCACGGAAGGCTAATGTAGTTGCCGATGCATTAAGCCGTAAATCCTCTGATGATAATGTCATGATTCAAGAACATCAACTTTGAGCTCTGCAAGGAATTTGAAGCCCTCAACCTTGAGTTAATAGAGCAAGGCACACTAGCCCTTTGTAGAGGCCCATCCAACTCTAGAAGAGCGGATCAAGGCCGCTCAAGAGGGACATCACGAGTCAGAGATTCAAGCATCTCATGGCAAAGGAAAGGCCCTAAGATGTCGAGGAAGACCAGCGGGGAATCCTATAGTGCGGAAAGCGACTCTTTGTTCCCCACGGGGAAGGAACTCAAAGATCGATTTTAAAGGAAGCTCACGATTACCTTACACTGCACGAGCGGCACCAAGATGTACCAAGACATGAAGATTTTGTATTGGTGGCCCACGAATGAAAAGAGATATCGCGAGTATGTAGCTTGTTGTGATGTATGTCGAATCAAATTTGAACATCAAAGACCGGCCGGATTGCTACAACCCTTACAGATCCTCGGTGGAAATGGGAAGAAATCGGAATGGATTTCATTACGGTCTACCTCGAACTAAGTCGGATGTGACTCGGTATGGGTTATAGTTGTGATTGACTAAAGTCGCCCACTTCATCCTGTGAAGACAACTTACAAGGAGACAAGTTAGCCAGAGTTATACATGGCTCGTATCGTGTGTTTGCATGGAGTACCCAAGAGAATAGTCTCCGTCGAGGTTCTCAATTTACCTCGCATTTTTGGGCTAGTTTGCATGATGCCCTTGGAACACACCTTTCCTTCAACGACCTACCATCCATGGACCGATGGCGGACGGAAAGAACAAATCAAATCCTAGAAGACATGCTTGAGCTTGTGCTTTGGAGTTTCTAGTAGGCGGGAAAAATGTCTCACCGTATGCAGAGTTTGCATAAAACAATAGTTATCGAGTCAAGTTTGAGAATGTCCCCATTTGAAGCACTCTATGAAAGAAAATGCAGAACTCCTCTGCATTGGTGAATCAGTGAAGGATATGTCTTGGACCGGATACTCTCAAGCAAGTGAAGAAAATCGACTAATCGAGAGATCGCCTTCAAGCGGCTCGGTCTAGACGAGAAGAGTTATCGCGACAACCGTCGAAGAGACTTAACCTTGAAGTTGGAGATCTTGTGTATCTCAAGGTATCGCCACTTACGTGGAACCGAAGATTCAAAGTTAAAGGCAAGCTCGCACCAAGATACATAGGCGTTCGATCACGCTAAGCGTGGAGAAGTTGCCTATCGGCTAGAGCTACGAAAGTTTGTCGGAGCGTCCTGGCGTGTTCCATGTCTCTCAACTAAAGAAATGTCTCGAGTACGAAGAAGCGGACTCTGTCAAGCCATCGCGCGAAAGATTTGACTTATCGGAGCACCGATCAAGATCCTCGGCGTCGTCGAAGCGGACAAGGCGTCAAGTCATCCGTCTTTGTAAGGTTCGATGGAGCCATCACTCGACCAAAGAAGCCACACAGGAGGCGAGAAGATCAACTAAGTGGATTTCCGTCCTGTTCTCGGGCGACTCGAATCTCGGGTCGAGATTCCGTTTAAGGTGGTAGGATTTGTGATGCCCTTTCGGACCCCCTTTTGCCAAGGTCAACCCCGCGGACCGGACCCCCTCCTCCTTCCTCCCGCGCGTGCATGCGCCGTGTTGCCGTGCGTGCGCCGCCGCCGCCCTCTGCACCGTCGCTCCTCGCCGCCATCATTCCTCGTGCGCGCACGCGCCCGAGCCGTGTAGCTCGCCGGACCCCTTCTCCTCGCTTTCCCCGCCGGCTTTAAAGCCCTAACCGCACCTCGCTTCCCCTCCACCAAGCAAGCACCGAGAGCAAGAAGAGCAGAAAAAGAGAGGAAGAAGAAGAGGGAGCTGAGCCTTACCACCTCCGGTCGCCGCCGCCCTAGCCGCACCTCCGTAGTCGTCGTCGTCGCCGCCGTCCTTCCCCGTTGCCATCGCCGTGAGCTCCGGGCCTCCGGTTCGGCGTCGCCGGCGCGCCTCCTCTTCCTCCGGCGCCGCCGCTTCTCCCCTTCCCCGCGCGCGCCGCGCTTTCCTCTCCCTCGCTCGGCCCGAGCGCCCGCCCCGCCCCTCCTTTTCTTCTGCACTGGCGCGCGCCTCGCCCTCCTCTGGGTCGGCTCCATGTTGTGAGCTGCGCGCCAGCATGCGTAGCGCATTCGACTGCTGCTGATGGGCGGGCGAAAAGTCAATTTTGGGCGCGCGATTTCTTAATTCTGTGATTTTCGTTTTCTTTTTCTATTTTAATTCAAAAGCTAGACTTCAAAAATTAATATCTCCCCCATTTTAGCTCCAAAAATTATGAAGTAAATTTCTAAAAATTTCTAAAATCGAGATCTTGCTAATGGCATAGGTCTTGTTCAATTTGGAGTTCATTTGGTATTCTTGTGTATTTAATTGCCCTTGTTGCTTATCGTTTATTTTTAGGTACTTAGCCGCGTAGATTTGGAGGCAGGAGACCTCCACGTCGATCAAGGACAAGACTACTCGGACTCTCTCCCTACAACCAAGCGAGTCGATACTTTGATCATATTGAGCCTACATTTTATGCAAATTATATTCTTTTAAAGTAGCAAATTGCATGCGTTAATTCTTTAATCAAATGTATGTTAAAGCGTAAGGTAGTTAATACCCATTTGTTGAATAATTAATTACTATGTCATCCTTGACAACTTGAATCCCTTAATTCCATTGTCACCCTAGTAATTATATGGTAATACTAGCTATAGGTTGTACTTAAGCGACATGCTAGGCTTGCTTAAATCTTTGGGACATTAACGTGTCCTAATCATCATCATTTCAAACATAAAATGATTTGGCGGTCATTGCGGGTAAATGAGTGAGATGGTTGAATTGTTGTATTTTACATCTCAAAACCCTAAAGCGCTAATACCCGTGCGGGCGGATGGTAAGATGGTGGAGTGCGGATGTAGCACGAGAATGGTGGGAATGTGGTTGAGCCGTCCAGGACAACCCTAAGGACTTAATCTTGTCACGACCTCTGTATAACAAGTACAACCACAAGTGCAACAAGCTGCGACTTGGCTTAGTACATTTATCAAATCCAAAATCATCTCCTTTGGAGGGTTAAAGGAGGCACAAGCTCTGGGTATGTCGGGCTTGGATGGGACACCGAGTCAAGGGTGAAGTTCGCGATCGAGGTGTAGCCACGCCACGCCGATCGCCGAGGTGGACATCCGCGCAACGTATGGGCATAACCCCATATGGGTGAGGCGAGGAAGGGACGAGATATTTAGAAAAGTTATTGTGACAACTCTCGACTACACGACTACGGAATCGTGTAGGGCAACTTGAGTTAATTGTCTCTTGTGGGTAAAGTGTACAATCTCTGCAGAGTTATAAAGTGTTTTAAGCAGTAGTGCCTACGGTCAAAGGCGGACATGGGAACTTAACTTGAGTTAGTTCTATTTCAAAAATCTTGTGGGTGGTATGAAAATTTTGGCGGGCTCACCTAGCCACGAGATTGGTTATTCACGGTCTTTGTACCGATGTCGTTTAGTGGTGGATGTAACCACAATCAAAATAAGCATGAAGGTGGAGGTAACCTCTGCTAATATAAATATTGCACAATTTCTCTCTTTAACTAAAATGAAATTTGTTAAAAATGCTAAGTGCTAGGAATTTGTACTTATGATATTTAAAAGTATTGCTTTCGCAAATAAAAGAACCGAGCCATCCTTGTAAGCCTTGCATGTATATTATTGCATTGTGTATTGGCTCATGAGCACGGTAGTTGTGCTCATCCTCGCTCTCCCAAACCCTTGGGATGACGCTGATGGAGGAGACTATGCTTACTACGAGGAACCGAAGTTGTGGACAAGGAAGCGATGAAGAGTAGTCTAGGACCATAGTCTAGGCCTCGGCGCGATCTAAGTTGACTCGTTGGTACTTGCGTAAACCGATATTATCCGGTCCTTAGGTAATATCGATGCGTACTGAGTGCCCGATCGCTTACTGTGAGGAGATGAGCTCTACCCTTTTGCTTCCGCTATCGCATTCGGTGTTCTGTATTGTAATCAATTTGGCCTGTTCGGCCCCTGTTGTAAAACTCGACCCGACGTGGTCTATGTCACTCTGTTGATTGTAATATTGATACTTTAGTTCACGCCATGTATGAATGATTCAGCAATGCCTGTGAGTGCTATCTACTGATCCAGGGAATAGCACAGCGTTTTCACAGAGGATTCGGATTAGAAAATCCGGGTCCGACATACAGTCCTCGCGCCCCGCACTGCGCCGCAGCACCTGCCCTCGTCCGCGCCGTGCCTCAGCCCGCGTCGCGCTGCGGCGGCTGCACAGTGGAGTGTGGAGGGGCCGGGTCTTAAGAGCCTTGGAGGAATGGGGAATGGAATGGTTAAAGATTTAGGGAATTAGGGAACCTAGTGTTGTGCATCTGTACATTATTTTATTAGCTTAGGCTGCAACTAGATCAGCTTTGACTCTGCGTCTCGACCCCCGGCCAATATAGTACGAGGACTATGGTGCAGCGCCTGTGTGCTCCTTATAAGTCGCCGTGGTTGTAATGGGAATCTATCCATGAAATGAAACCCTGTTTTTTTTCTATGCTATTTACTTTCCCCAATTTACCTAACTCCACCACGAGTGCCTGCAATGGATCGTGCACTGCGACGTGAAGCCGGATAAAATACTACTGGACGCCGACTTCAAGCCAAAGATGAACGTACGTACGTATCTTGATTGTAGCAGATCAAAGCAACAGTGAATGGTCTAGTTAGTACTATATGGGAGGCTCATTTGCTGCATATGTAACTGCAGAATGGACTGTCAAAACTTTTTTGCCAGCTGGGGACTGGGGTAGCATTTCTCTTCATCTTAATCCATCGATCTACTGCACCACTGGAAGAACAACGACTTTAGTTAAAGGCGTGCTGTCATCACGAAGAACTAATGCACATACCCGATTTGATATGTTGCAACGGCCAACGAGTCACTTTCGAATATGAGTGTAGCAGCCGAATTGTTTGAGCATTTTGGTCCGGCTTCGCATGAAATGATTCAGGCTAGGAAAGTGGAATGCCTCTTGTTCCTCTTTTTTAACCAAGGAGCTTAGGTCAGCCTGTAGACGTGAAAACAGATAATCCGGTGATGGATTGAGCCACGTGCACCAAGTAAAAAAAATCGGCTAATCCATATCAACAAGGATCTTTGAGATCTCTCTAGGCGTAGTATAATAAAGATATTTACATGTCAAGATTGTTAGTATCACAAAACAATGTTTTGAAAAGTGGGAGTGGTGTTTGCAGATAGAGAGAGAGAGAGAGAGAGTCTTATAAAGTGGCTGTCCTTACTCCTGTATCGCAAAAGGTTAAGATGCATCGCACGAAAAAAGGAAAGAAAAGATGTCAAAGCAAACCGCTGGTGAGATGAAAGCCTCTAATTCAACTCATCTGAACATGAATGGAACTCAACTCAATCGATAAAAAAAGCACAAAATGTTGGCTGCATAAACATCAGAAAGAAAATTAGTAGGAGATATGTCATATTTTGTCGAACAGATGGTGTATGACGGCCTGTTTTGACTCTGACGCTGAATTATACGACGTCCCCTTGTCTTTTTTTTTTGCACGATATGCCAACGGTGGGGTTGTTCACATTAAGACCGAACCAAAAAAATGGTATCGTACTGATCAACTTGGCTTGACCGATATTTGGTATTCGGTACAGTTTTTGAATTTATTTTTTATATATAATTTGGTTTTTTCGGTAAAAACAGCTGAAAACCGAAAAAACCGATTAGTTGCTGGGCCAGTGTGCCTGGACAGCTCAGCTGGACTGCTAGGCTGTTGTGCTTCCTGCTAGCCTTAGTTGGTTTATGGGCCTGGGCGGCTGGGGCGATGGACTGGGCTCCTAACCTGAGTTGGCTACTGTTCTACAATGCCGCATGGGCATGACGCATGGTGCATTGGCTCCTGCCCCGAGTTCTGAGTCTGAAGTTAATCATTTCTTTTAGTTTGTAATAATACTTCATGTGCGCAAATCTCTTTAAGTTTGCTTGTCAATTTAGAAAATAAATGCTAGTTTGAGTTACTGCATATAACTATAACTGATCAGAAGTGCATATATTTTGGTGAATGATGTGGTTGTCTTGACTGCTCCCAACTCGCTTGTCGTTTACAATTCACGTCAACTTTGATAAATATAGTATTTACTGATACCGTACCGAAATAAATTGGGATATACCGATACCGAGCTGTATTTTCAAAAACACTGTATTTACCGAACTAACGATGTTGTATTTACCATATATACCATATGTACCGAATCGTATTTACTAAAAATACCGAGCAACGCCCCTGGCCAATGGCGTGTGGAGTTCGCGGTGTGCTGGCCCGAGATTCGTGGGGAGCGATCTCGGGACATGTGTTGAGCCCAGCGCGTGCACGTCGGCGACTCGGCGTAAGGCTGCTCCCAATCGACAGTATCTTAATACAGTTTCTTAGTGCATGAGAAGTGTTATGATACCATCTTCCCAATGCATGGTTTCTTATATTGTAGTATCTTAAGCTGTTTCATTTAATCACATGCATGAAACTGTTTTGCGTTGGATTTCAAGCCGGAGTAGTATCTAAATTAGATACTAGAGTACCTCTCTCTTCATTAACTATGGTGCCACATCATTATTTTATCTACATTAGCAAGCTAACATACTAGCCAAAATGAAGCATTGATAGCAGCCTAACGGACGGCGACATGGCATGCCACGCCATTCCATGCGACTACGCGAGTTAGCCCAATCCAGCTGTGCTCCGTGCGCAGCTGTGCGTCCTACCGCGGCTCAGTCCACCCCACGTGCGCGGTGCACTCCACGCGCGCTGACTACCGCGGCTCAGTCCACCCCACGTGCGCCGTGCACTCCACGCGGCCCACACTTCCACTGCCTTCGTGCGGCATGAGGCCCAGCTGTGCCGACGATCCACAACGACCCGCACACGTCGCGTACTCCAGTACCTGGGAAACGGGAACGTCTGGAATTTGGGTGCAAAACGAGGCCGATATTTCATATTCTAGCATGTGGCAGCCCAGCCCATAGAGCCGTGGTCCTCTCTCTGCTCTAGCCGAAGAAGAGAGTGACAGGCCTTTTTTTTTCTGTCAGAAAGCTACCTGTTGTCGTGGTCTGCCCTGGCCGGCCCGGCCTATGCTTGACAATCCGCTCAAAAAGAGAAGAAAAACCTGTGTGCTTGGCAAGCAGATTTCCACGTGTACAAGTTCCATGCCCTTCTCCTGCCATTGGATCGCGAGAGGTTCTCTCCTCCACCACCCCTATCCATTTTGCATAAAATTCCCTTCATTTCTCTTCCTTTCCTCTCTCTCTCCCCTCTCTTCCCTCCTTGCTTCGGCGTGGGTGGCTGCGGTGGGTGGGCGAGAAGAAAGGAGAGAGAGGGGACAGAGGAAGGAAGCTAAAGGTAGTTTTTTTTTTTTTTTTTTTTTGGAAAACAGAGTGAGAGAATAGCACAGCTCTCAAAGCCCATCTAAGGAGTAAGGACACCGCACATGCGGTTTTGCATTTCCGATGTGCTTGACAAAAAAAATTAAAAATTTCTGAAAGAAAAGAGGGCTAATCTTCTTAGAGTAAGGAAAAGTCTTTTGGGAGAGGCCAGATGATGACCCCTCCTAACACATTTTCTCTTCCCTAGATTCTCTCCTCTCTCACCTAGTGACGAACCTATAGAAGAGATACTAGTGAGATGTAGTTATCATAAGGTGAGCTAACAAATACATATGTTATGTACAATCTAAATTGATAGGAATACATTAAATGTAATATCTTGATAATGGATAGTGTGGTTCGAAAGCCTAAAAATATACAAGTAGCAATCTTAGGAATAAAATTGGCTAGATTTACAATACAAATAATGGTAGATATACTGAGAGGGTATCAAAGGTGCGACAAATGAAGCCAGTGCTCTGCCCCAAGGTAAATCCACCACTGCTCTCACCCGCATCCACCCTATTCGCCAGCATCTCAGTACCCTCCAATTTTTTTTCTATAGGGTTGAATTGATCCCCACGGGGTGGGATCAGATAACAACAATTATCAGCACACGAAGAGGCTCTCTAAGAAGAAGAAGAGACGCCTGAGACTAAAAGTGCCTTCTTCCAGGTAACGCCTTGTTCTTGCGCATTTGTTACTTCAGAAAACACAAACGATATGCAGGTTCCAAATCGTATCGTTTCACAAATCACAATACAGTCACGTACAGACACTCTAGAAAGTACCATGCTGGTCGCATGGATCAAGTAGACAGTATAAATTATCCACAACTCAAGACTCACGAGGCCAACTGCCAACCAAACCAGTAACCACTACCAACACCCACACGGCAAGACGACCAATAAACAACAGCTCGCCAAGTCGTCAACCGCCGCAGCCTCCTCCGCAGCCACCGCCCCCGCACCCGCCGCCCCCGCACCCGCCTCCGCCGCCTCCACACCCGCCTCCGCCGCCCGAGTTGATCGCCGAGTCGATGATGACGCCGGTGGCCAGTCCCGCCGCTGCGCCGACAGCGAGCCCCGCGGCGCCGGAACCGAGGCCGCTGCGCCCCTGCCTTCCTGAGTTGGGCGGGTACCCGTAGCCTGCGGCCGGTTGCGCCGGGTAGCCGTACGCCCCAGCAGGAGGCGGCGGCGGGTATCCCTGTCCGTAGTAGTAGACGCCGTTGTTGTTCCGGCGAGGCTTCTTGGCACCCTGTGCGCAGCCGAAGGCGGCGATGGCCGCCACGGCCACCGTCGCGGCCACCGCGAAGACCACGATCACGGTGGGGCTGAGGGAAGCGTGCTTCGTGGTAGCACCGCTTGCTAGGCTATGGATTGTGTGGAGACCCAACCTCACCATTTGCTCTCGCCGACTCCGAGAGGCCAGAAGAAGAAGAGAAGGGGGAGGAGAAGAGGCAAGGCTGTGTGAAGAGTGGGGAGGGGATAAGAACAGAGACTAAAGACTTCGTAGTGATTGGCTCGCAAGTCGCGAGGTCAAAATTTCTTCTGCACAATATACTTTGACGTGACGTGTATGCAATTCGGAGGAACAATCTGACTAAACGACGCGGACTTCCAAAAACGTCGCCATTTCGATCTCAAGGAACAATCTGACTAAACGACGCGGACTTCCAAAAACGTCGCCATTTCGATCTCAAGGAATTTCCCTGCTCGATCTCTCTTTCGCACGCAATTGCGACCACGAAAATTCACTAGGGAACTCACACGAAGCCTCTCTACACAGATTTGGAATCGTAGTAGATAGACACTAGACAGCCTCATGCAGATAATTGGTCGGACAAAGGACTCACCCAGTTCTTACGGAGAGAGGTTTCCTGATTTTGACTTTGTTTTTACAATAAAAGTTTTCTGATTTCGGGGCATGGCTTAGGGTTAGGAGCCATTAGCAACTCAACTCCGTAGATTAGCCTTTGGTAAGCCTAATGGACAGATTATTTGCAAAGTAAACTTCGATGTGAACACAAAGTATGGCATATGTGCCCACTCCCTCCGTCCTCAGAGTAGATGCTATTTTAGAATGTGTGCGATTGATATTTTAAATTTTTGATCATTACTTCCTATAAAAATATTTAGATTTATCACAAGAAAATTATATAAGTAGATTTGTCATCGAAGGTACTTTGACATTTTTTATAATTTTTGGTAACATATAGTTAGAAAAGGTAATATATATTTTGTGTAAAACATATAGTATCACGGATCAATAGATTAGTAAGCAGGAGCATCGTACCGGTGGTTTTCCATCAACATTATTGATTAGAGCTTGCACTCTTTGTTGCTTCAAGTAGTAGTTTACTAGTTTGTTTGGAACTTTGGGTAGCGATAGAAGATATTTTGGCATGTTCCAATGGTCTATCTAATCGACGCTCAACTTCATGGCAGGCCACCACCACTCACCGTAGAGAGTTCAGAACATGCACGTCCAGAATTCAATTATTTTAGGGCTTATTATAGTTGTGGAAGGCGAGAAAAGTTTAAAACAAGTCTACTATTCAGTCAACCTTAGAAAACTATGTTCATCATCTATTAAAAAAAACATAGAAAACTCTGTCGCTCTATGGCATTGGGCCTTTGATGCTGTATGGGTTCCAAAGCAGTACGTGAACCTAAAGTGAACTTTATTGGGCTTTTGGATCATTCCAAATAAGCTAATTTCATGAGCAGCTGTACCAAACATAGCCGAGGGTGACCTGTCTTGGACCAGGCCAGCAGAGCAGACGTCGTTTTGATCAGCAAAGGGAAGCTTAATGGGATTCGCAGCAGTTGCTATCAGCCTAGACGATGACAAGCAGGAAGCATCCGTATGCAATTGGTGAAAGCTGAGACTTTCTGTTTGGTTAAGAACGGCTGCGTGTGCTTCCTGTGGTCCTTCCTCTAGTCATAGCTGCATACATCCTCTTTTCCCCAGTCAGAGAGAGCCAACAGAGGCCTCTTATCATTTCAGATGAGAGCTCGATGATTTTGCTCTGCAGCAGTTCGTCGACAGTAAGCACAGGGGGACTTGAAGAAGATCAAACACAGCGAGGATATCAACACAAGTAAGTCTGATCTTCACTCGGTTTTCCCTTTTTTACAAAGCTGCTCTTCAATCAGTCGGCATAGCTCAATTGTGTATTACGCGTTGAATGGCTCTTTGGAGTTTGCAGTCCGAGATGGTTTCTTCACGCCTGAAGTCCTTTCTGAAATTGAGTAATATATGATAGGGTGGGTTAAAATTTTGATTAGTCCAAGCCTTTTTTTTTATGAAATGAATTTGGATTTCTCCTCCGTTTCTCTTTATAAGCTCAAAAAAATCCATGCTGGATGGTTACGATAGTCAACGCCAAAAAGCTCAGAGTTCTCTCAAAACAACCCAACAGAACAAGGACAGAACATATGAATAAGTATATGTATTTATGAAATCCGTAATTATAAGTACGTCGCATAGTCATGATTGAATGGGGTTGTAAAATCACCACATCCATCTGTTGGAACATGGTTTCTTCCTCCTCCTGTTATCACTCACCAGAAAATAGCATGTCTACAAAGAACCATGAAAAACCATTCAGCATGATATGTGTTGTTGCAATAATTGCATCTCTGTAATATAATAGTATTTCTTTTCATGACAGTGACTTGCTTTTCGCGAGCTTTTTTTATGATTTGTTATGCTTGTCTGACATATGCCATGACGCAGTACTCAGACTCTAAACAAGCTTGCAGGACGCAAGCGTCGCAGGCATGTCGACTGCTGTTGCAATTAGTAAGATACACTGGCACCTGACAAAGAGATTTGTTTTCTCTTCCTAGCTCGCTCGCCACTAACTACTAATTTGTTGCCCCATTTCTTCAGTATCGTCAGTCTCAGCGACTGTGGCTGCGGTAGTAGTGATCGCCCTGATCAAACGATGCCGCAGACTGAGGAAGAAAATGAGGAAGAAAATGATAGCCGCAGTTGCAGACGAGATAAATAGAAGAAACATCGATCTACAAGCTTGCAATGCCGTGGAAGACGTGATGATCGACGTTGGGCCGGTGGAGAAGTTCCTCCACGAGATCCTCAACGAGAAGCCGATGCGTTTCAGCTCCGAGCAACTGGCGTCCTGCACCCGGAACTACTCGTCGGAGCTGGGTTCCGGCGGTTTCGGGGTAGTCTACAAGGGAGAGCTACCAAACGCCCTGCAGGTGGCGGTGAAAGTCCTGAAGGTGTCCATGAGCAAGAAGGCCCAAGAAGCGTTCATGGCGGAGATCGGCACCATCGGCAGGACGTACCACGTGCACCTCGTCAGGCTCTACGGCTTCTGCTTCGAAAGGGACACCAAGGCGCTGGTCTACGAGTTCTTGGAGAACGGCTCCCTGGAGAAGTATCTCTACGACGAGGAGGACAGGGCCAGGCTCGAGTGGAGGACGCTGCACGACATCGCTGTCGGAACAGCGAAGGGGATCCGGTACCTGCACGAGGAGTGCCAGCAGAAGATCGTGCACTACGACATCAAGCCGGCGAACATCCTTCTCACCGCCGACTACACCCCGAAGGTGGCCGACTTCGGGCTGGCCAGGCTGGGCGAGCGCGAGAACACGCACATGTCGCTGACCGGCGGGCGCGGGACGCCCGGGTTCGCGGCGCCGGAGCTGTGGATGGCGATGCCGGCGACGGAGAAGTGCGACGTGTACAGCTTCGGGATGGTGCTGTTGGAGATCCTGGGGCGGAGGCGGAACTACGACGTCGGGCAGGCCGAGAGCCGCGAGTGGTTCCCCAAGTGGGTGTGGGACAAGTACGAGCAGGGCGAGATGGAGTGCATCGTGTCCGGCGCCGGCATCGGGGAGGAGGACAGGGAGAAGGCGGAGATGATGTGCAAGGTGGCGCTGTGGTGCGTGCAGTTCCAGCCGTCGGCGCGGCCGACGATGAGCAGCGTGGTGCGGATGCTGGAGGGGGAGATGGCCATCGTCCCGCCGGTGAACCCCTTCCACTACGTGATGAGCAGCAACGGCTCCAGCAGCTCGGCGCTGACAAGCAGCACGTTTCTTAGTAGCAGGGACACCGGAGGAGACAGTGAGTTTGCAGTAAGCCCTCCTGCTAAGTCGACTGATGCAATGATGAAACATCGTAAGCCGACTGATGCAACGACGAAAGATGTTAAGTCGACTGATGCAGCGACGAAAGATGTTAAGTCGACTGATAACATCCTGTGATCACGTACGGAGGAAGTATCGTTGTCGCATGTACAAGGAAGGGTTTTTTTTTGTTGTTGTAAAATTGCGTCCTGGACTTATGGATTGACTGAATTGTGTTGTTGTTATTATCATCCGGCGCTGCACGTAAGCCATAAAGTGTAGTACTAGTGAGCTACCTTATCAACTGCGACTTGTAAAGAGCATATATATATGTTGTTCTGTTCATTCCTCGTCCTCGTACTTCAATACAGCTCGTTACAAAACTTAGTCATGACGAAAACGACATGCGAGCCAGCATGTTATAACCGAAAATTAGCAAATCATAATACGGTAAATCCATCTAAAACCTAAAATCTTCTATGGATATTCTTGAAATTTTCTTAAGTTTATACTTGTTGTGATTATTGATCAATATTCAATCATATTGTCATAACACACTAATCTCTACATAAACCCAATGATCACAAAAAGTGATTTAAACTTAAGAAAATTTTAGGCAACTTAAAACTAGCAAAATGCAAACCAATGTCATCATATACACCAGTAGGCGTTACACATAACACACTGCACTTACACTCTGTCGGCCGATCCGTAGATGAAACACGTAGATTAAACACACGCTCGACAAAACCTGGATATGAACTCAACGTTCGGCAGAACCGGGAGATGAAGACAAGCATACGCCACTTGATGAACACACGCACTAGATAAAACACACGTACACGTTGGAATTCACGAACGCAAGAACGAAAGAAAGTTTTTTTGTGCCGCACGACCGCTGCAGCATTTTCTGATTTTTTTTTTCTCTTTCTATTGCTAAAAACTGATTATAGGAATGTCCTTTAATTGGGAGCAAACGATTATTCATATCGGAAATGATTATACATATTCTGAAGGGATATCATACAAACTCTAAAATCCATAATAAATACTACATAAATACTGTAGGACTACGCAAACAAACTCTACGTAAAATCTAAATATGTCATATACACAAAGGTTACTAACAAATCACTCCCTAATCTTTGTGCACTTACTTATTGAGACAGTTGGCATCAACTACGACTTACCCAACTGTTACTCAATACATGATGGCGAACATATCTCCTCAACGTCTCAGACTCAACTCAGCATCAGAGCAACGTCGGTTCGTCTTCAGCATCAGCCTCCATTAAATGTGCCTTCGCTTTATCCTTCCTCGGCTTACGACATTCGGAAGCGAAGTGCCCGTAGTCCTGACAATTGTAGCATCACACTTGTCTTGTCGAATTTTCAATTCTTGCGGCCTCGGCCACCACCGTCGTTAGAGCCGCCAGGACGATCGACCTCCCACTCGGCACGGGTTAACAGCAGGTGCTCATCTTCGTTGCCGCCAGATCTTCGGATCCGGTCCTCGTGCGCCTTCAAGCGGCCGATCACCTCCTCAATCATCATCACTTTGAGGTCGCCGAACTGCTCAATGGTGAGATGATTTACAAAAACTTTCCAGAGACTGCCCAAAAGAAGTTTCTCGCGACATAGCTTTCTTCCATCTTGTCCCCTAAGACTCGGATCTAGTTAACAATGGTTGTCAATCTCATGGCGAAGTCGTCGATCGACTCCGTCTCTTTCATGCGCATCCCCTCAAACTCGCTCTTGAGGGACTGCACTCGCGCTTCCTTGACACGATCGGCACGAAGATGCATCATTTCAACACCTCCCACGCAGCTTTGGTCGTCTCCTTTTGGCTAGTATTGTAACACCCTCTTTTCCCCCTCTCTTTTCCCCCCTGGCCAGCGTTGACGCCGGCGCCGACAACACCGTGATGGGCCGTCGCCTCCCCCACCAACTCGTCCTCGATGGGTCCTACATCACCAGTGCACCGTCCTCGCCACTCGAATCGCACCAGCGCTGTGCCCCAGCCCGCGACCGCCTCTGCCGCGCTGTCTCCTCCCCACCTACTCCACTACGCAAGTGCGCATCTCATCCCGCCCGCCGTTGCACGTCTCGTCCCGACTTCCCCGGCTCCGCTTTCGCCGGCGCCCTGGGCACCTCAGTCCCCTTGTCCCCCCTCCCCCTCTGGCTATAAAGAGCTCCCCCCTTCGGCCTCGTCCCCATCTCGCCCTCCCCACCTCATCCCCCTTCTTCCCGAGCAAGAAGAACCAAGGAGGAGACCAAGAGACTCACCTTCGGAAGTCGCCACCGCCGCCTCCTCCGGTCGCGCCAACTGCCGCTTGGTGCTCCCCTCGCCGACCCGGTGAGCCCTGTCGCCACCACCGCCTCGTGGTCCACCGCCGCCGTCGCTTCCTCCGGTCGCCGCCGCCGCCCGGCCCCAAGCCCTCCCCTCCCGTGCGCCGCCGCCGCCCTCCATCTCCCCCTTCCCTCTCCCTTTTTGTGTTGGCCTGAGAACCCCCTCCTTTCTTTAGGCCGCAGCGCCGTGGGCGCAGGCCACACGCGTGGGCTTCGGCCAGGCCCTAGGCTGGGCCCAAACCCCAGCGCCATGGGCCGCCGACCCCTTTTTCCTTTTTCTTTTGTTTTATATTTTCCTTTTCTTCATTTTTTTTCATTTCAAAAGTGAGACTTCAAAAATTCCTATCTCCTCTTTTTAACTCCAAAAATTGTGAAACTTGTTGTAAAATTTGTAAAATCAAGATCTTGCTAGTGGCACTGATCTTGTTTATTGCTTCTTGTGTATTTACTTGTTCTCCTTGTCATTTATTCATTTTCCGATACCTCGTACGCGTAGAGTTCGAAGACTCCGGGAACCTTCACTTCGATCAAGCTCAAGATTATCAGGACCCTCTTACCTTTAATCCAGGTGAGTCAATACTTTGATCATATTGAGTCTACATTTTATACAGACTATGTTATTTTAAAATAGCAAATTGCATGCTTTAATTCTTTAATCAAATATATGTTAAAGCTTAAGGTAATTAAATACCCATTTGATGAATAACTTATTATTATGCCATCATTAACAACTTGAATCATTTAATCTTTGTCACCCTAATAACTATATGGTAATACTAGCTATGGGTTGTACTTAAGCGACATACTAGTCTTGCTTGAGTACCGGGACACTAAAATGTCCCACTCATCATCTTTTCACACATGAAAATGGTTTTGGCAGTCATTGGTGGTCTATGACTGAGATAAATATGATAATTTAGTTTTACTCCTCAAAAACACTAATAACTTGCTTTTACCACATCTGGATGTATGGTAAGGTGGTGGGTGCAGATGTAGCACGAGAATGGTTGGTATGTGGTATGAACCGCCCAGATAACCCTAAAGACTTAATCTTGTCATGACATCCGTGTAAAATAAGTACAACCACAAGTCTGTAAAGTACAATTTGGCTTAGTAAATTTATCAAACCCGGAATGCACCTCACTGGTGGATTGGGAACGTGTAAGCGCGTGGTAAAAAAACGGCTTGAATGGGACATCGAGGCAAGGGTGAAGTTACTAGCCGCTGTGGGTAGTCCAATCTAACTACACCAGCAGCGGAGGTGAACAACCCACACGAACGTATGGGCGCAACCCCATATAAGTGAGATGACTGAAAGGGCAAGATACTTTGAAAGATTACTGTGACGGTCGTTCAACTACATGACTAAGGAATTATGTGGAGTAACGAGTATGATTATCTCTTGTGGGTAAAGTGTACAATCTCTGCAGAGTTATAAACTGTTTAAACAGTGTGTCTACGGTCAAAAACGACATTGGAACTTAACTTGAGTTAGTTCTATTTAAAAAAAAAACTTGTGGGTGGTATAAAAAATTATGGCGAGCTCACATAACCCTGAGTTTGATTTTGGCATGAATTTTCAGACTCGGTGATGTTAATATGTGGGGTTAGTCCCAATCAAAATAAGCATCAGGTAGAGTTTCCGATGGAGGGAACATCTGCTGATACAAATATTGCACAATTACTCTCTTTAACAAAAATGAAATTTGTTAAAATGCTAAGTAATAGGAATTTGTAATTATGATAATTGAAAACATTGCTTTAGCAAATAAAAGAACTCGAGTCATCCTTATTAAGCCTTGCATGTATATTTTTGTATTGTGTGTTGGCTCGCAAGCACGGTAGTTGTGCTCATTCTCGCTCCCCCAACCCTTCAGATAATGTGGATGAAGGCGACTATGCGTACTACGAGGATCCAGAAGTCGATGGGCAAGAAAATGATGAAGAATAGTCTAGGTTCTATAGTCTAGGCCTCGCCCAGTCTAAGGGGACCCTTTCGGTACTTGCGTACAGTCGATATTATCCAGTCCTTGATTAATATCGATCATACACTGAGTCACCCGATCGCTTGCTCGTGGAGAGTTGAGCTCTACCCCTTTTGCTTCGCTACCGCTTTCGCATCTTTTGTAATGTAAGCTTTTAGCCCGATCGGCTCTTCTGTAAAACTCAACCCGACGTGGTCTATATTCACTCTGATGTTTGTAATATATTTGAATGTTCTAATCACGCCATGTATGTCATGATTCAGCGATGTGCATGTGAGTGTTATTTACTGATTCAGGAAATAGCATAGTATTTTCACAGAGGATTTGGGTTTGCGAAATCCGGATCCAACAAGTAAGAAGAGCGTTTACTTTGAATGCCTCCATAGATGGTCAACAAGGCTATCTGATCTTTGAGCACATCGATGTTGTCGTCCTCGACCGCGTCCCCACACTCCTTGAGCGCGCATGTACACCATCATCTTGATTGCCTATACTACATAATTCCTCTTCATTAGCATCAGATAATGCAGCAAAATGGTGGAACTCTCCTTCGCCATCGCACCGACGTCGCCTCGTCACCGGTGACACCACTTTTCGGAGAGCACAATATGATCTTAGGCATACACAGATCAAGAACTTAGGACTCGATACCAATTGTCTACCGATCCGTAGATGAAACACATGCTCAGCAGAACCTAGGGATGAACTCACGTTCGACAAAACCAGGAGATGAAGACAAGCATACGCCACTTGATGAACATGCGCACGCTGTAACTCACAAATGACAAATATTTTTTTGTGCCGCACGACTGCTGCAGCGCTTTCTGATTTTTTTCTTCTCTCTATTGCTTAAAACTGATTACAGGGGTGTTTTTTGTTGAAAACAAACGACTATTCGTATCCGAAAAATATTCTACGTATCTTGAAGGGATATCACATAAACTCTAGAATTCATAATGAATACTGTCTAAATACTGTAGGACTATGTAGACAAACTCTATGAAAAATCTAGATATACTATATGCACAAAAATACTAACACGCCGCTGCTTTACGCAGTTCACAGTGACTAGGAAACAGCGCAATTTACTTTCAGCTAGCGGAATCAAATTTACCTACCGGTAAGACCTGAAGAAACGTACGAATCCGTGGTTGTGTGCGCGGACAGCATCGCGCCGGTGCTGTACGGTGCAAGGTGCGCGAACGGGTTGCACGGCGCGGCGATCTGGTCCTCGCCCTCCAGCATGCGCACGACGTTGCCCATGGACGGCCTGTCCTCCGGCCGGTACTGCACGCACCACAGCGCCACCTTGCACACCCTCTCCGCCTTCTCCCTCTCCTTGTCCGCCGCCCTGGCCCGCGCCAGCACGGCGTCGGTGTCGCCGGCCTCGAACCGGTGCCACACCCACCTCGGGTACCACTCCTGGCTCTCCCGGCCGTGCAGGCCCAGCTCAAGGTTCCGCCGCCTCCCCAGCATCTCGAACAGCAGCATCCCGTAGCTGTACACGTCGCACTTGTGCGTCACTGGTAGCGGCATCCACAGCTCCGGCGCCGCATACCCGGGCGTGCCCCGCGCGCCGGTGATCGTCAGGTGGGTGTCCTCCCTGTCGCAGAGCTTCGCGAGCCCGAAGTCAGACACCTTGGGTGCCAGGCCCGCGCCGAGGAGGACGTTCTCCGGCTTGATGTCGTAGTGGATGATCCGCTGCGCGCACTCCTCGTGCAGGTACCGCACCGCCTTGGCCGTCCCGACGGCGACCTCGTGGAGCTTGTCGAACCCGACGTTCTTCTCCGGCGCCGAGTCGAACAGGTACCGGTCCAGCGAGCCGTTCTCCATGTACTCGTACACGAGTGCCTTCACAGCCGCGTCGAAGCAGAAGCCGTAGAGCCGGACGAGGTTGATGTGGTACGTCCTCCCGATGGTGCCGATCTCCGCCATGAACTGCTCCTCGGCGCGCTTCCCCAGCGTGCTGTTGAGCACCTTCACGGCCACCGGCACGCCGTTCGGGAACCTGCCCTTGTACACCACGCCGAACCCACCGGACCCGACCTTGTGCGCGTAGTTCTGAGTGAAGGCGCCCAGCTGCTGCGAGCTGAACCGGACGGGCCGCTCGTTCTGGAGGCCCTCGATGAAGTAGCTCATGCTCCCCATCTCGACGTCCGCGTCGTCCGTGCTCGTGTTGCCGGCTCCCTTGGTGAGGGACGTCTCCCGGTTGCCGTTGTCTTCCTGTAACCGCATTTTGATGGCGAGCATGGCGCATTGGTATATCGCAACTATGAAAACGACTGTTACTGTACCAACCGTGATAATCCCAACTGCAAGATGTTAATAAAAACTTTGAAGTGTTATTATCAACCATCAAGGACTTAGAAACTAGCTAATTCAACGATGCAAATCATACTTACTGATTGCTAAGGCAATGATGCCAGCGCTAAGCGCCATGTTGATCGACTAGGAGTAAATAACTTCAAAGTAAGACAGCTCCGAAGGATTGTTGGGGCTAATTAAGTGTCTACGGACAAATTTGATGGTTCCTTTGCCTGCAGCTCATATGCTGTCTCTGTGTTTCCTTTGCCGCATTTTTTCATCCCCATTGTCAACTCTGCGGATAATCTGACACGTATATCTCGAAAGTGGGTAACGAATAATTCCTGCTGATATAAAACAAATCGTTTCTGCACCCTTCATTCTGAGATGCTAAACTTAAGAATTCGCGCCAGTCTAGGTGACGAAAACGACGATTACTAGCTAGTTGACAACATTTGATACGAGGGCCAATGTATTTCGATTTCTTTGTCAGAAAGACAACTGATACCTCAATATTCCTCTTCTTCCGTCTTAAGACGCAAAGTTTTCATGATTCTAACTTCACCAGCGATGCCTTGGTCAACTTGTGTACCCTGTCAACCTGATATGCCCCTCCTTGTGAATTGAAAATTTCAACTCGTTGTGTAGAAAAGGTGCATCAGTTCAACCAAGAGAGTTTATTTGTTCACAAAAAACCTGTAATTTACATTATCGAGGACAGCAACTGCTAATCAAGGAGTTAGCCTATTGATTTTGCAAATGCCAAACACCAATTCATAAAGTTCATGGGGCTAAGTAGACACACCATCAAAGTGCCATGCAATCGTAAATTCGTAATTGTGGAGAACTAATTTCTGTTTTTCTATAACCTACTTTGTCTGTGTGTAATGATTGATCTAGTATGCGATTCACAAGAAATGTACTGCCATTCCTCGGTTGTTTCAGACCGGCATTCAACACCGGCACACTGATTGTACCATCAAGAAAAACTGCTTACGAGTTTTAGTGCGTACTCAGTAGAAAATGTCATGGAAAATAGTTGAACATGACAAGATTAGTTGTCTGAGAGCTCGAACTACTGCTGCTTCAAACATTAGGCTTGTTTCCATGCTTTGTCGGCGACGTTCTTCAATAGGTCGATGCCCATTTCTTGCATTACGATTTCTCCATCTGCACCATGAACTCAACAGGCTTTGATCCTATGTCTATTGTAACTCAGAAGCTGCTTCAGCAACTAGAATGCAGAATGGTTGTAGGTGAAAAGGAACAATAATATTCCAGGACAAAGCATGCAGATACTCCTGATCCCCAGTAGTTGTTTGGTATTAAAATATATGCAGTACCTTCGTCAGACAAAAAAAAGAGATCCAGGAATGACGCGCGCAATCTCATAAAACTATTGTAGGAACAAGAGCTTCACACGGTAGCTTCACGACACAACTCAGTGACTCACCATATTGCTGTTGCCCGTCATTTTTATCCAAAGTATTTAGTTCAGATTCGACTTCTGGTCTCTGTCTAAGATATTATTCAGTTTATTTAGTTCAGATTCGACTTCTGGTGTTTGTCTAAGATATTATTCAGTTTACTAACTATATGATCAGCCATGTGTACTTACACTGAACTATAACTCAAATATTTTCAGTTCCAAGTGTATGCCAGAATAAGCTAAAACTAATATGTGGGCAAACATCGTCTAATAAATGACACTGAAACTAAACCAGACATGTTCATTTTTCAAGGGAAAAAAAGGACATATTTAATATATCAGTTCCAAGTGGGCTTGACCAGGGATTAAAATCACTGCCGGTAACCGCCAGTTACCGTTTACCGGAGGGGGGCTGGGATACGGGATCCCGGCCGGTAATCCCGGGCTGTTCAAATTCAAATTCAAATTCGAATAGTTTTTAATCAAATTTGAACGAATTTTATCCCGAAAAAAATCGGTTTGACCGGTAACCGGCCGGTTACCGGTACCGACCGGTTACATGACCCTTGGGCTTGACAAGTATGAAATGAGCGTTTACTAAAAAAAAAGCAGAAATTTAAACCTCACACACATTTTTTTATTCTTTTCATTTATTTTTAAGGAAAAAACACTTAAATCGTCAGCTCTGCAAGAAGCCAACAGCAGCAGGTTCATGTTAATGGATGCATAACAGTGTCTTCATCATGGCATTGGCAATCTGCCCCTAGCATGGTCTCAAAATATGAGATTGTGATCTCCCAATTTCATAAACTCAATGTTCTTGAGTAGATACACCATCATCCAAACTTTTATGTCGCTAACAGAAACATTACGTACAGTCTAACTAAATATTCGCAAATCACAACAGAACAAACATATGGAAGATGTACAGGGTTAAAGGAAGGCACGATGCTAGTACCTGAAGTGTAGAAGCTCATATAGCCATGTCGGGAAAGATGGCGTAGAAGTGCCAAATGTGACGAGCTCAATTGTGAAGATGCCGACATCTGTGCTCATGAAAGTGATATCGGCACCCTCCACGAAGCCAACCACATCAAACGTCTTGACCATTGAGCTCGGTGACCCTGCGTTGCGCCCATCCCGCAACGCCGTCGGAACACGCCTGCTACGACCACATGTAGAGAGGGTTTAGCCCCCCACGCCGGCGACGTAGCGAACCCCATCCCACCGTCATCCGCTGTCATGGCAATTCCCCTCTGCCACTGGTACACAACCGGTGTCCGGTGGGTCGATCAAGGGACCCCAGACGATGAGCCTTGATGTTTCGAAGGAGTGGAGGGCACACGGCCGTGGCGGCAGTCGACGGCCCACCAGTCGCGGCAGTCGGAGGCGGCGGTGGTGGGGACGAAGCGGGGGATGGGGCCGGTGTCTTAAAGGTTGTGGAGGAAACCCAGCACGGGAGGTGTTCGGTGGAATGCGGGGAAGCGGTGGGGTAAACCGGGGTCGGAGAGGAGGCGGATCCAGCGCTTGCGTACGAGGGAGGCGCGGACGAGGCACGAGTGTTTTTCGGGAAGAGACGGACGAGGATCCCGGTGTCGAGTTCATCCATCAGCTCCGGTGGCGGCGGCGTGACGTCTTTTATTTCTCTGTACGCCGGACGTTCGTCAGTATTCCGTCCCAAACACGCGAACAAATTTTTCTTCTTTGCTTGATACCGAGTGATCTCCTTAGTCGTCAACTATATATGTTATACATTGTTGGAAAGCTTATCGAGAAAGCTTATCGAGTCTACCTTCTAATGTGCATGGTACGCAATTTTAAATTCTGTATAAAAAAATATATGTGCCTCAGTTTACGTAGTGCAAGTAAGTTTTGGAGGAATACCGTGAACCTAGAAGTGCATGCTTAATAGATTTTTAGATTAACTAGCTAGCAGATTGTCCTGTGTAATTGCGTGGTACAATGTATAATAGCATAATGCCGCCTCTCTCCCCGGCTTTGGCTCCATCGAAGCCATCGTCGTGGATCACCTCCCTCCCTCAATTCCATTAATTTTCTTCATCCACACCCGCCGCCCACCACCTGCCTTCGATTTGCGACCGGCGGCGCCTTCGTCACTGCCCCTCCCTCCATCTAAATCTGGTCCTGATGAATTTGAAACGCTAACACGGAGAGGAGGAGGATGAGCTCTCCGGAGCACGGATCTCCGAGCTAATCCAAAGGTTTAAAATTCGACTGATTTTGCAACAAAAAAATAGTCGACTCATATTAGCAAATATGACTGAGAAAATTCAACTGAAATCCGGAAAATTCAGCAAATTTCTACTCGATTGTTGCCTAGCAAATCCTCTTCTTTTCTAAGTATCAATGGTCTAACGTAACGTGTTGAATGTCGATGTGTATACGTTTCGTTTTTCCGGTTAAAGACGATGTCATATATGCACTTGTTATCTTAGCAGTTCAGCAACCGCCCTCTGGCATATATGCACTTGTTATCTTAGCAGTTCAGCAACCGTCCTCTAGTTGATTGGATAGTAAGCGCTTACGTGTGTGATGCGTTAAGGACTAAGGAATGCCTTGACATACCACGTGCTTTCTGATACAGCATTTTAAATTGGTAGGTTAGGGGTATGGATCAAGCTCTCCTTGTGAAGTTGTGATCACGACATAAAATGTTTTTCGAGTATGCAGGATCAGGGAAGATCATAACGAACTGGAGAAGTCCAAACTCCAAAGTCCAAGCCAACTTTCTGATCAAGAACATCTGAACAGCCGAAGGCACGCACTTCGTGGTCTGTATTTACTCTTGCTGAAACGATTTTACTTACACTGACTGAAGTGAGAAGAAACTAATTTCTTTCGGAATTGTTTCATTGCAGGGAGCCGGCAGTCTTCAGTTTATCGAGCAAAGAAATGTACTCAATTGCTTTAGGTACGCAACATGCATGTGTCAATCTCGTGCTTTCTTTTTGAGGGGTGTTAATCTCCTGCTCTTAACCGGATTCTTAATTTTTGCACGCGTAGCTGGGATTATCGTGGGTGGCATTGCCATCATTTTCGCCTTGAGACACATCACGAGATGGGTCGAGGTCAACCGAGAGTGGCACGCGGAGCGTGCTAGGCTGCAGGCCATGCAGATGCAGGCAGCGGCGGGCGCAGGCGCGGCAATCCAGCCGGCGAACGGCATGTACAGCGTGGCCGCGCCGCCTCATCACATCCGCGTCCAGCTGGAGTCGGTGAACCGCTTCCTAGATGACATCCTGCGGGAGAAGCCCGCGCGGTTCACGCCGGAGAACCTGAGGGAGTTCACCGGGAACTACGCGGAGCGGCTCGGGTCCGGCGGCTTCGGCGTCGTGTACCGCGGCACGTTCCCCAACGGCGTGCAGGTGGCCGTCAAGATCCTCAACCGCACGCTGGACCGGCACGCCGAGGAGCAGTTCATGGCGGAGGTCGGCACGGCGGGCCGAACCTACCACATCAACCTCGTCCGCCTCTACGGTTTCTGCTTCGACGCCACCACCAAGGCGCTCGTCTACGAGTGCCTCGAGAACGGCTCGCTCGACCGCTTCCTCTTCAAGCACGAGCACGAGAAGCGCCGCGACGACGTCCTCGAGTTCGACACGCTGCACCGCATCGTCGTCGGCACGGCGCGCGGACTGCGGTACCTCCACGAGGAGTGCCAGCACCGGATCATCCACTACGACATCAAGCCGGGGAACGTGCTGCTCACCGCGGACTACTCCCCCAAGGTGGCTGACTTCGGGCTCGCCAAGCTCTGCAACCGAGACAACACCCACCTGACGATGACCGGCGCGCGGGGCACGCCAGGCTACGCGGCGCCAGAGCTGTGGCTGCCGCTGCTGGTCACGCACAAATGCGACGTGTACAGCTTCGGCATGCTCGTTTTCGAGATACTCGGGAGGCGGCGCAACCTCGAGTTCGAGCACCCAGAGAGCCAAGAATGGTACCCCAAATGGGTGTGGCAAAGGTTCGACCAGGGCCGATTCGACGACGTCATGACGGCGTCGGGGATACAGGGAAAGGACAGGGAGAAGGCAGAGAGGATGTGCAAGGTGGCTCTGTGGTGCATACAGTACCAGCCAGAGGCGAGGCCGTCGATGAGCAACGTGGTCAGGATGCTCGAAGGCGAGGAAGAGATCGCGCGGCCCGTCAATCCGTTCTCGTACATGGCGAGCCTCTGCATGATTTCCAGCTCAAGCAGCGGCGGCAGCACTACCGTCTCTGGCTATTCCGTGAACGGTGCACGAGTTCAGCATGAAGGGTGCAATTGATGGTAAACGAAGGTTGTGCTTTTAATTTCACCAGTTCTATACATGGAAAAGATGCATCCATTGCATCCTATGTCTTCAGTGCTCCTATACATTGTCGGATTTGCTATTTTTAAGTCGTCTAAATTTTTTATTATTGAACTAGAGAATCCAACATTACAGGAGCTTCCTATCCCTAAAGTACAACCAAATTTAGCTAGACTATGTCTCTTTGGGAGAGTATCTCTTGAAGGAATATTTCTGTCTAGTTTTTGTCCTGCGACAAAAGGGGTATTTTGGGTATTGAGCTTTTGTAATTATTCACCTTAAATCAATCATCTGGCCTGTTTAAAAGCTCGAAAAACAGAGTCATGAGGAACATTCGGTATAGTATTACGGACTTCTATGAAACACTTTACAAATTGACGTAAATTTTTGTCGAGGGTTTGGCGGAACCGATACAAATCATCCTCTTTTTCCGGTTTTGCATAACAACTTTTGAAGTTATTTTGCAGTACATTACAAAGCATCTTCCAGTTGTATATGGATTCCTCAGGCTGGTTGAACAACCAGGTCCTGGCGGAACCATTTAGAACTGTGGGTAAATAATTAGTCATTACCTTATCATCGCCTCCAGCAGCCTGAATGGCGGTAGTGTAGACTTGATGAAACTCCGATAGATTCTGTGTCCCGTCAAAACTTTCATACTTTCTGGTTTGAACTTCTCCGGCCAGGTAACATCTCTTAGTCCGGGAAAAAAGGCTTTGCAACTTGCATAAGGACCAACACATTGTCGTACACTGCGATGATTATTACGATCAGCAGCAGATCTGGGGCATCTACCACGTCCCAGAAAACGAGTGTCGTACTCACCTTGGCCTTAGACGTGATGGCCAGGAGCACTGTTACTTTGGCCTTGCCTTCGTCGTCCAAGTGAGGACCCTTCTAAATGAGAGTCCGTTTGGGAAAGCACGGTATGTGATCGGGTGGAGATATTCTCCACGACATCCTGCAACTCTTGTACGATAGCACACATTACTTGCACTCCCTGCTCTAGGGTTAATACTTCTGGAGGGCGTGCAATGGCGCTTGCTAAGTAGTGAATGAGCTCCGCATGGGAATCCTCCTGCATGGGGGTTGGCAAGGTGTTCAGGTCCCTTACCATTGTTGCTTGTGGTGGTGGCGTATGCATTGCCTGTTGTGGCGCCCTTGCTGAGGAATTAGGGGTGTATCGGTAGTAGTGGCTACGAACCTACCAAAATTTGAATGGCCAATTTGAATGTTGAATGTGAATACTTTATCATCATTAGACAGAATGATACTAAAATTAATCCTATGCTTAGCCAATGTTTAGATCAAATCTTGTATTTGAGAAGTTTTTAGTCAAATCTTTTAAAATTGATTTAAATTGGTTCTGTGGTATTGTTTTACCATAGAAGGTTTATAAAATGCTTTTACTTGGAAAATAAAATGAAAATAGGTTTGGATTAGGGCGAAATGGATGATTGGTGGGTGCAGGTTTATGCACGAGCTTAATCTGGTTAAGGTTAAGGCCTAGGGTTTAATTTGCAAGACGCCAAAGTTAGTTAAGGACCGGTCTTCAAGTGTATGATGCTATACCTTATCGTACTACCACATGTCTTGTGTGGACGGGACCTGGCTAAGTAATTTGCAACGTTTCATTGATAGCTGTGCCATTTTGGTGTGTGGGTGTCGGTTAGACAGTATTCCCATTGGGCGCAAGAGGACTTCTGGCGGATGGTTAGTCCAAAGGAAGTGAAACCTTAGCGGCATAGCTACTTCGAGTGACGCATTGTAAAGGCCCCGTGATAATCACTTAGTCGTACACCACCGGAAGTGTGTCAGACGGATATTACAAGTCGATTATCTCTTGTGGGTAAAGTTGTACAACCTCTGCAGAGTGTAAAACTATTCGAATAGCCGTGTCTACGGTTATGGACATGCTGACCGAACTGCTCAAAGTTAGATTTTGGTTTTTGTTTGAAAAAGACTTCTTCAAAAACTGGTTTATCCAGATGGGAATTGGGTAGGAAGCCATGTGATAGGAGGGTATCCTTCACTATTCATGTGTGAATGTTATCTGACTATAAAACTAAAAAATTATATAAATGATTTGTAGTTATAGAATAACTGCTTTGGAACTTAGTAGTATTTAAAGAAAATGCTGCTTTATACAAATCAACCAATCAGTCATCCTTTGTTATATCCATATATGCATGTCATTCTGTTACTTGACGGGTGTAATTTGCGGGCACGGAAGTTGTGCTCATACTTGCTTTATACAAATAAATTTCAGAGGAGAATAATTTTGCTACCGATGTGGACCTCAACGACTAGGCCGCTTTCCTAGTCGATTGCCTGTGGCAGATTAACTGGACCCTACTACTTCTTCGTCTTCGCTGTGTTTATTTTGTTGTTGGCCTGTAAGCCTTTCTTTGTAATCAACTCTGTTGGTATTTATTAATAAAATTATGATATGATTTTGTTACCATATTTGTTTACTGTGTGAACTACTCGGATCCGACAACTGCCGCCTCCAGCGATTCCGTGAAATAGCCTCCGCGTGACTTGCCGTTGGCAGTAAGGGGAGATTAACCGTGTGTTCTCCGTGTACATTTTGTACTGGCTGTTTGAATACTGTGTAAACTAATGTGACCTGTGGTTGCAGACTAGAGTTGTTCGCTTACAGAATTGCAGTTCAAGTATTTGTCAGTTTGAAAACAGGAAAAATTTGCAGATCACTTGATGATACTCTTGAGCTTTCCTCGATCTGCATATTCGACTTAAACCAATGAATCAAGCTTCAGTTTGAATTTGTTACAAAAGCTGGAGGGCATGTGTGGAGAGTTGACCGCCGCGGCCATCCTTCTGGCCATGTCAATCTTCGTCCCATAGGCAGCTGGGCCAGTCAATCCAGACACAAACTAAGCTATGCACGGCCCAGGCCTTCACACAAAATACGTCTCCGTCTGTCCATGACACACTCAAGAGCGGTAACCCAACACGTAAAGCGTAAATCGACGACGTACGGCGGGACAGGTGTGAGCGGAACATTTCCCAGCCGCCACTCTCCAACCAAGAACAACATTCCTTCACCCACCCAACCCAAAACTCCACCACCGACAAGCCAATGCGTGCGGGCCATAGCCTATCAACCGCAAACATCTGGGCCCACTTCTCATCGACTACCCCAACGGTGCGCCCGACTCCCGTTGTATATCTGGAGTCTGGACTCTGGAGGCTACCTGAAATCATCCGTATACCCAACCTTGCGAGAAGTATCACCTACATGGGTCACTGACAACTGGGACCAAACAAACCAACTGCATTGTGGGCTCTTCTCCTCATGGGAAAGGTACACCAAATTCTTCTGTCGATTAAGATTAGCAGTTATTAAAGAGGGGGTTCACAGGCCAGGCCAGGCCAGCCCCTAGGCCGATAAAAGCTTGTCCCATTTAGTTTCATCCAGACCAAGGCAACGGCTCGTCCAAAGAGCCTCTGCAGGTGGGCCCAGACACGCTAAGTACACAGGTGGTCCCGCATGTCATGGGGGGACTCACCAACAAGCTCCCGTTTAAAGCAGTGGACGTAGCAGCTGGTGACGTCCCTTCCAACTTCGCCTCACGTTTTCCGGTTCGAATTCCCCTCGTCTCACACCCTCCTCCTCCCCTTCTCTCTCGCCATCCCTCTCATGGCATCCCTCTTTAGGGCTCGCCGCCGGCGATCGCCGGAGGACGACGGCGAGGACGACAGATCCGGCACCGGACGGGTAACCCGCCGCCGCCTCTCGCCGGAGGAGGACGAGCTGTCGCCCGCCGAGGCGGCGGCGGCGGCGGGGACGGGGAGTAGCCCCGGGTGGCTCTCCAGCTTCGTGTCCGGAGCGAGGAAGGTGATCTCCTCCGTGTTGTTCTCCTCGCCCGAGGAGGCGGCCTCCGGGGGGGAGGAGGAGGACGGCGAAGAAGGCAACGGCTTGAGCTCCGGTGAGTTGCTTCACCCTCCTCTCTCCCACTGTCTCGGTTTCTCGCCCTCTCCATGGCTCGCGGTAGTGAGCTTGCTCGTCTACTTGACTGTACTAGTTGTGGCGGTGGTTACTTGGGCAAGTTAGTGCTATGCTACGGTTTCGTTGACGACCTAGGGTTTCGATCTGGTTTTCTCAAATTAGAGTAGCAGCTTTCGTGTTTTGCTAATTCGTGGTCACCGTTGGAAGGGTGGGTGCTGAAGTTTCGAGTGTGAGTGAGATTGTAGTATAGTAACGATTTTTCTCGTATTAGGTGGAATTGGGGATAAACATGGACTAATTCCAGAACATTGAATTGCCAAGTGTTCATTATGGAATTGAAATATTGAGTCGATTTAGGGGGTTCCACTGTGTACGAGCTGACGTGTTGTATTTAACAATTAATGTTGAGCATTATCACCATCGGGAGCCTTTAATTCTTGATTTTTTTTTTAGAACATACCTCATCCGGGAGCTTCAGTTATTTACATGAAATTTGAGTTCGGATGCTACTTTTTTGAATTTAGAATATGTGAGCTTCCTGTAGTTAGGTCTGGATTGTTTAGAGAATGTGCTCAATCTTGAGTTCAGTAATTGTGGATAATCTATTCAATTGACAAACAGAAGTAGGTGGAATACTGGAATGTATATTGCTTGCTTCCTTGTAAGCTTGAGCCATTTTACAAGTACTAGATCACTGGTCCATTATATTAAGTTTATTTCACACATAAAACCTTGTTCTCAATGCCATTGGATCATTTTGTCTTTCCTAGACTGTTCAATATGTCCTCACACTGCTATAATGTGCAGTTCACAACTTAACATTCAGATGGATTATATGTTAGATAGGTTATCAATGTTTTAATTTGGAGTGCCTGTGCAGATGAAAATGAAGATGCTCGTGCCACTCATGGAGCAATAGTTTCTTACAGTGAGTCAAAGCTTGCCATTGAGGGTATGGTTATGAAGGAGACATTCTCAAGGTAACTGGAATATATTGTTCTTTTATATGCGTGCTAGTATGTATGATGGCATATTTTTTTTCTGGACAGCCACTAAGCATTAAAATTTAGTAGTAAAAAAAATCTAGTTTATGTCTCAAAACTGTTGCCGATAGTGCTCTCTTAGGTGCATATGGCTTAAGTTGATGCTTTTTTAATGCTCGTCTTGTGAACTTCTATAATGAATTGTAATGGACAAACTTTTAAATTGGAATCATAGGAAGGACCAAAGTCATGCTAATATTGCAACCGGATAATATAGGCACGTTTCAACTGTTATGCTTACTACTTGTTGATGAGATATTTGGTTCTTTATATTGGGTAGATTCATACACTTTAGGTGTTGATTTCTTTCTTTCTTTCTTAAATAAGCTCCTTAGGACATATTACTTTCCCTCTGAATTATTATTATTATTTTATTTCTGCAGGGATGAATGTGATAAGATGGTAAAGCTAATACAATCACGAGTTGCAGATTCTATGTTTCCTGAAGCCTGTGATTATGGGACGCCGAAAGAAATTCCAAGTAGGAATGCAGGCGTTGGCCATGATTTTACAGGAGCTTGGCGTTCCTTGAGTCACAATAGGAATCTCCCTGAATCATTTCCATTCTCTAGTATTGGATCTGGTAGCTTTTCTCCTGGCTCACCTCTCCAAGCATCGCCTGAGCTATGTAATGCAGCAGTTATGGAAGCAAAGAAATGGTTGGAAGAGAAAAGGCAGGGATTAGGTTCAAAGCCTGAAGACCATGGACCGTGCACATTAAACACTGATATGCTTAATTCTGTTAGTGTCAACATGTTTTCCTTTTTAATTGTTAGAACCTTTAATTTTTAGGTGATTGGCACAACTGAGTGCTTATTTTGATTGATTTTGGTTGCTGTAATTGTTGCTTACCTATATGGGTTGGCATCTCATGCAGGGCTTCGAGTCTGACATGGGTTCTCCAGTTGATTTAGCGAAATCATACATGCAGTCATTGCCTCCTTGGCAGTCCCCATTGTTAGGTAGTAAGAAGTTTAAAACACCACCCTCTGGTGGAGTACATATTTATGGTGATGAAGTAAAGTCCAAATACTCTCTGTCTTCATCAAAGGTAATGCAAAGTATAAGAACAATGGCAAGTTTATGCTAGGTCATTGATGTAAATGTGGGAATGCATATTTGTGTTCAGCCTAGGTTTTTTAAGTGAGTTTTTTTTATTATCTTTCAATTGATGCTTATTTCCCTTGTAATCTTGAATTCTTGAAGAACTTTAGACATTTTTTATATGAGTATGATCTCTACAAGTAATGTACATTGTTTGTGTTGATTCATATTCCATAGTCTTGAGTGAGATATCAAGAAATAGCTTCTGGTCATGTTTCACTCGATAACTGTATGGACTTGTCTCTGAACAAAGTGCTGCATTTACTGTGTACTGTAGATATCCGTAAAATTTCTGAATATGATTTTTTTACTGAAGTTGATAAAAAAAAACATGATAATTTTGGAGCAAATTTGTTCGGTTTCAACAAAATTGACCCGTACTGGTTAAATATTGTCTCAACTATACTTGCATTTTCACTTATAACTAAGTGTTTTACTTTGTGAAGGTCACCACCAAGGAAGACTACCTTTCCAACTTTTGGGAAAATTTGGAGGAATCTCGAAGAGCTCGCATGGGATCAGTTGGAAATTCTCCAGATGCTTCTAAATTCAGGCATTATGGTTCTACTTCCAGATTGTTTGACAATGATACCTCTATACTCTCGTCGGGTACTCATGAGAAAGTTGGAGAGCCTGTAGAAAATATTAAAGGTGAAACTTCTTTGCACACCTGAGCTTTTCATGACATTGAATCACTCATGTTACATACTTTGGTATTCATGAACACTACTCATGCTTAGAACCTTTTGGCTCTAAACAATTATTTTGTTGCATGTTCTTTAGGTTCTGATAAAGTTGCAGCAGCAGAACCAGCCAATGGGTGCTCCTTACCTGTTGCACCAACTAAAGATGGAAACGATGTGAGTCATGATTTTTTATGTATGATAGTGTTGCAATATTCGTACATTTGGGCTCGGTGCGTTTGTTGTCAGTTGTCAGTTGCCACATAGCAAGCTTAGACATGTATTAATAGAACGAGTGATGTACTATGCTCTTTTAAATTCTAGCCAATGTGCATCTGTACTTATCTTAATACAATATGAGCTAAATTGTTGGCCTAGCTCCTCCTGTTAACATAATAGATGATAAAATTATGTCTGTCCTATTTGCATTTCACTTTCTTCAATCTATAATATAAACCTGTTTGGCTCTGCCCCTCTTGATGATTGGATATCTGGAAGCAGAAAAGTTGGAACCTCAATTATCTATGACAATAATTTAGAGACACTGGCATTTTTTATTTGTCTGTAAACAGTTAAACACAACTCCTCAAAACATTGTTCTGTAGTGTGTTTCACAAATCACAAGTAACAATTTTTATTTATCAGTGCATTTTTTAAATTTTAAGGGTGTAGTTGACCCTGTGGATACTGCAAAGAAGGACAATGGGAGTCTCGTCCAAGAATGCCATGCTGCAACTGAAGTTCATCCTGGTAGTCTCTACTTTTCCTTCACTTTTTTTGTTCTTTGATGACATTCTGCTCAGTTTGCTAACCATGTAGTATTTCTGTATATTAATCACGAAAGTTTGTGAATATCCTGGTCTAATATCTTCTTGGGATCATATGTATGGTGCAGATGAGGTAGCACAGGGGAACCATATGTCTACCACAAGGTCAGCTTTTGCATTAAAAAGGCTTACTAATTAACTCAGATTTGCTGCACTTGGAGCATCAATTTGTAAGCTTTGTTTGTCAATATCATCAGCGCAAAGCCACAAAGTACTTTTAATAGATGTGCTGCTGTAAATTCTGCACCCTTGTGTACTTTAGCCTGAACCTAGATCTTGTATTTGGTTTTACGGAGATGTTTCTCAGTTTCTCTATGTTAAGATCTAATTCTTATTCTAGCATTCACTTTGTCATTGAACATGTGATAATCTAGATACGTATATGATTAGTTATTTAGTTGTACTAGGTTCTTAAATGTGGACAACTCAGTTCCCTTAGTAACAATTTATTCACACAGTCGTTGGCCAAGAGTTAACTTCAATGATGATGCTAATATGCTTATATGTTCAATACCAGTAAAGTTTTTCATCACACCCTTTATTGTCCTTTATGTTGAAACGCTTTTGCTTTCATGATGATGATAAACAGTCAAATATTAATTTCCATGATATTCACAAGGAGTCGATTGCACAGATACTTCAAGTCACTACTCTGAATTATTTATACTTAGCTTGTTTTTGTCAATCCATCCTGAAATTAATTTAGTGCCAGTAATTCCTCAAAATTGCTAGACCTCAAGTTATGTGTTGTCCTGTCTCAGTGTTACCAAGGATGCTGCTGACCACACTGGAGATGTTAAAGCTCCTGCCGCAGAACCAGAAATTCACGAGGAATCACATATGAACTCAGCTTCAGGTTTGTAGGGATATCCCTTCCTGACATAAATCTTGACCTTAGTTTGTGTATTACTCCACTCATGCGTACCTGGGCATTTTTTTTCCTTTGTTGAATCAGCTTTATTTTGTCTGGGGTCTTGACCATGAACTTCCCAACAAATTTTCTCTTTGTGCCAATGATCTGATGCAGCTTGAGAATTTTCTGACTTTCAGCAGTTTTTTTTTTGTGCCACATATTTGTTTACTTCCATTGCACAATCTAGTCATTTACAGAGTCACCACTTGTTATTAGACCAGGCCAACCTTTAGTATTTGTTTTTTCCTGCTAAAAATGGTCATAACTTATAACCACAGGTCCGCAGGGTCATATTAGGTAAAGTCCATAAGTAACTGGCAAGATACCAAGGGTAACTGTATTTTTTAGCCAGTGCCAGCATTTTATGAACCAGCCGGTTTTGGTGACAATTTCAAATGTCATTGATCAGCAATTGTAGACTGTTCCTGTCTGAGTTGCTGGCCACCCACAATTTGCAAATATGTCCTGCAGAGCGATAACAACTTCTAGCTGGCTAACAACCTCTTTTAGTCATTGTGTGGGCAACAGGTGACTATTGGTCTTCCAAACATTGGTCAAGAATCGTGATATTAACTTGCCTGTTAGGCACAGGAAAGTCAATTAATGTAGCCAAACAGTAAGTGCCAGTTCCTGGGAAGGAAATGGTTTTTTCTTTACTGGAGTCAAAACCTACTGAATTATACAGGATTAGATGCAGTTATGGCTGACCTTGAAAAATTGATGGAAAAAAGGAAACCGTTCGTCACTTGCGATTTGATCAATTTTGGTGAAAATAAGCCTGGTTCCAGGCTTCCAGCTGTACTACCTTGGCTTCGGTTTTAGAACTTTAACCAGTGTCCTCACCACACACACACACAGACACAGAGCAATCGGGGCCAAATGAGCTTAGAAACCTTGGCTAGGCTTTTCTGAAGCTTGAAGTGAGAACTTGAATAATAGAATAAACCACATCTGGTGGTGCTTGTTTTTGTTAGTCAAAGTGTCTCATCTGGCTAAGAAGTGGCTTGTTTGGTCCAAAGGTTCTACCGCTGGAGCTAAAGCTGAAATGACCCATATGATTTATTTTCCCTTGTCTCTAACTTGATCTTATTTTGTCTGCTTACGATGGCTTACTGGTTGTGGAACTTTTCCAGAGTTGAGAGCAAAGGATGCAGGACCCCAGACCCAGACCAATTTAAATGGGCCGACCAATAAAGCCTCTGCTAACGGGTAACATGATACGTGCAAATCTTTTATTTTCGGCCCATAATTTTTAAAATTTGGATTTTACATGTGTGGCATTCATCGCCTCTTGGTGCTGCAGTCTTCTGGATCAATCAAACGCCAAGTCAGGTCTAGAATCCTCAGGCAATGAAAATCCCAGTTTCACCAACTCGAGTAGTGCTGTGCCTCCCGCCAGTAACGAGCGCATCGAGTCTACAGCTGATGCTGCAGGTGGTGATTCTGTTCAGAACGGTACGAGAACGAAGTCAGAAGAGCCAGAGCAAGGCGCTCCAAAACCATCCTATGTTCGGCGAGGTCGGAAAAGGGTGGTTCGAGGCACTAGAGGAAGAGGAAAGTAGATGCATTTGCTGCTCCTGCTCCATATTGTTGTATACTAATATTAACGGCCCAAAAGAGCGGTACGATACCTAGGTTAATTAGAGTTAGCATCGATTGGTGGATTTCTGAGATAAGGCGTCGTGCACCCACGCTTGTATCCATGTTGTATTATTCTAGGCTTGATTATGACCACGTTTCACGATTTAGATGTGATTACTAGGATCAGTAGCTGCTTTCTTTCCGTTTCAGCGTTTGGTAAGCTGTCATGTAAGCAGATGGAAGAACAATTGGTTGATTGTGTTGTAGCAGTAACAGGTAGTGAGTGTTCTAGCCATCTGGCCGACTGCAGTGCCCGACTTGTACTTGTGTATCGTGCAGTCGGCGGACGCTGAGACCTGGCGATGTAACCCTTATTTTGTGCTTGAGATGTTTTGTTTATTTGCGTGAACCGGTGTCGTTGAGCTTGCATTTAGGAGTGGTTAACGGCTAGTACGAGCATTGCCACCAACCATCCGGGCTATGTTGCTTTGCACGTATTTGTTTTTCGCATTCCATATTGGTCGTAGGCATATCAAACCGCTGACGCATGCCATGTTCATAGGAGATGCTTCACTGTCGCGTGCACAAGCCATTTTGTTCTGTCGCGGCCGACCTGTACGGGTCAAACAAATGCTGTACTCGGATGACGCTCAACCATGGAGTAACCGATTATCCCTCCTGGAGGTCCGTTCATGGCGACTTGCCGTCTATCTATCCCCATGGCTGCTCAGGCGCTCAAGGTGGCCGTGAGGACAATTCAATTGATTCGACTCGTTCTAACAGGAAGATACATGTACCTGATCGACCATGCGTCACATCATCTCTACTGCTCGTACCAGAATATACGTGGTTTCGGGAGGGAAGATAAAGAGACACTTGTCAGATCAGATGCCAGACATGCTAGACGACAGAGCCCAACACAATTTCACATCATGCCCAAATCAAGAGCCCTTATCCTAAAAGATCTTTGGTCCCCTTCCTGTTGTATACACAGCACGAATCACGAACCCGGCCAGGAAGGGTCCCGGGTGCAATGCCAATGCATCGCTCCTCCATTTCTTCAGCACCTTCTAATGGCTAATGTAATGTACTGCCTAGTGCCTAACAAAACAACAGAGAAGACAAGGAAACATCTTGCGATCAATCTAGCTAGTCACCTAAATTACCGAACTCGAACAGGCAGAGGGGTGGACTATTTCTACAGAGCCGTAGTATGTGAGCTCCTTGATCATCTCCTCGATGTACTCCTCCTCGCCCTCGGCGCCGCCGGAGTCTCCAGGGTCTCCTTTCACCTCGTCTCGGCGGATGGTGCCGCCGCCTCCCGCCCTTGCCGCTTTCGCCTCGTCCTGCACCGGCGATGGCGCCGCGCAGCATTTCTCCAGCTTGGCGCGCAGGGCCGGGGAGAGGGTGCCGGCCTCGCCGCCGTTCAAACTCAAAGGGAAGTTGGTGCGCGCCACGGGCCCGCTCATCAGCCGCGCCGCCTCGTCGTAGGCCCGTGCCGCGTCCTCCGCCGTCTCGTACGTGCCGAGCCAGATCCTCGTCTTCCTACACCACCAGAAACACGAGAACACGCACGCACATGCATACACACCCAATCAGAACATCGATCGTTTTCACATGCGCGCATGGCAGAGGGCTGCACCGGCAAGAGGAATTAACGGTGCAGAGGAATTAAACACGACCCAAGTCTGTACACAAGAGCTGGCTATTATGGGGTATAGGTCGTACGTACAGGAGCGGGTGACGGATCTCGGAGACCCAGGAGCCCCAGTGCCGCTGCCTCACGCCTCTGTATCTTTGCAGCTTTGGCATGGCGATGGACTGGTGGAAGACGGTCACTTGATGGCAGATATGCCCCAGTGCGCGCGCTTATATATTGCGCCGAGGGGGGCGGAGGGCTGCAAGAGATAGAGATATATAGGATGGATGGACGCGATCCTTCTCGAGATGCTGCCTTTGCGAGATATATTGCCATCACCAGATGTGAATGTGATATTGATCAGCTACATAAAGATGCAGCACAGGTTAACTGAATAGCACAGGGTGACGACCACACAGGCTTGAATTGCAGATAGAGTAAGGTCAGCAGTCACAGGGGGGCCCACCACGCAATCTTGGTGCATGCACAGTTGCCCAACACTGCCAGCTGCTATGATCACTGCCATGTTGGAACATCTGGACGATCATTTCTTGGTCCATGGATGGTAGATCGACGTGTGTCAAGCTCTCTGCTGTTTGACGAGGCCAAACGGCCAGAGATGATGGAGCGATGTAGGAGGGAGGTGGCGGAGCGCTGCGGGCGGGAGGGGCGGTGGAGCGATGCGGGACAAGAGGGATGCGAAGCGACTGGTGCCGTGGTGCGAGGGGGGGATGGCAGTGCTGGTCGACTGGACTGGGGAGAATGAATGACACGTTGTGAGATGTCTAGGGTTTTCTACTCATGGGCTCACATATCAGTTGAGGTTTGTGGGTAATGGGGTATAACAGGCACGAGTGGAGCTCCCTATGCCTGTGCCCATTTTGCCTATTGGGGAGAGTTTTGCCCTCATGAATGTGTTCATGGGCACTAAGCAAAGGACATACTCACCTCTATTATGGTTTCAGTCTGGCTAGTTTTAAGTCACTTGAATTTTTTTTAAGTTTAAATCACTTATTGTGACCATTAGATTTGTGTAGAGATTGATGTGTCATATAATATTTGTGTAGAGATTGATGTGTCATATGATCGGATATTGATCCAATGATCACAACAAGTGATTTAAATTTAAGAAAATTTCAGACGACTTATGAATAGACAGTCCCTTATAGTTTTTACCTATGAGTTTTGTCACAGCCCCAACAATTAAAATGGATTAATATGTATTTCATTAGCATGCATTATTGAATTCAAACCATTTCATATTATATTGTACTTGGAAAATCTAATTTGAGGTGAACCTACACATCAAAATTCATTTTTCAATTCAAATCAGTGATAAAAAGTTGGGATCATCATCTGGAACCAATTTATTCAAATACTAAATTAATTATCATGAATTAATATAATTTTTCCCAAATTTTTAGGACTAGTTTGAACCCCATTAAAATTCAAACAACATTCATAGACATACAACATGTTTAAAATTAAATATCACAAACTATACTATGAACAGTAGGGTTTTATAATTTTTATGGGAACTATATCATCCCAGGAACCTCCACAAATTATTTCGTAATTTTTGGAAATTTATTTCTAATTCTAAACCTCGGTCAAAGCAGAAGGAATAATTTAAATCTCAGTCAAGCGCAATTTATTCCATCGACTCGGACGGACACGACTCGGACTCGAGTCCGACCCGGCGAGTGACTTGACTTAACCGCCTAATCGCACTCCCTCATGCGACCGTCGATCAAGCTAAGCGGTCCGATCTTGTAGACATTCGGACGGCTCCAACGGCACCTTGATCCGGATCGTCCATTCACGATCCAACGTGCCGATCAACACTTTTCTTGTGCACACCCACTCTTTCGATCGGCGCCAAGGCGGTCCCACCGTCGATCCGTCTCTTTCCTCGGGCGGCGAGCCTCGAGCTCAGCGCCACGTCGCGCCACGCTCGCCCTCGCGCCCGTGGCCGTGATGCACCGCCTCCCGACCACTCCCGGAGCTCCCCTAGTGCGCGCCTCCATCTCCGTCGATCCCGGGCTTAAATCCCACCTGTTCCTCCTTTGCCTCACTTCTCCTCACTTTTAGAGGAGGAGGACGTTGTGCATGCTCCATTCTCGGTAAGCTCAAGGCCATGGTGTTTCCCTAGCCTTGCAATTGCTGCCGTGTCCATTTTGCCTTATTCGGTGATTGTCCTTGCTTGCAGTTCTTTGTTCTTCATCTCGCTCTCGGTGGTCTCAGGCGTGCCCGACAACCGATCTTGTGACCCCTTCACTTTGGTAAGTGTTACCCTTGCTTAAGTGCGTCACGGTGCCCTGCACTTATGGAGTATTTCCCTAAGTCAATTTCCACGATACTCTACAGAGTTACTCCAAATCTTGAAGTTAACTTTTATGGTGTGTACCTTGTTCTTCGTCTCGGCTCCGGCGGTAGGACATTCTTCGATTGCTCACATTCTCACCATCTCCATACCGCATTTGAGCATGTTCAAGAGCTACTTGCCTTTCTCCCTCCCGAGGCGACCTCTCCACGTGGACCGTAGTGACCGCCGTGGACCTCGCCAAATCATCCGATCAACTCGGTCGTCTCCGGCTTTTCCGAGCTCTCTCTCGCATTGAGTAACCCGGTAGCCTTAGGTCCTCGGACACCGCATGCGAGGATTGTGCGGAACTAGTTTTGCTTTTGCGTTTCGGCCGAAATACTCGGCTCGCCCATTTCCAGGCCACCGTCGGCACAAACACCCTCCGCCCTAAATTTCACCGTGAGGTAGTCCTCGATGTGCCTTTCCATTTTGGCACAGCTCGCACGGCCACTCAGTTTCCCTCGCCGCCGGCGGGCTCGGCAGCGGTCGGCTCAGCCGCTCGTCTATTGTCGGACACAACCGACAAAAGATCCATTTGGGTTAAGCTAATGAGGTTCAAACTCTTAAGCGGGGGTTAGGAAGGTTAATACCTCCTTGACATGTGGGCCTCCTGTAGGGTTAACTGATCGCGTAAATCTTAAGTTTGTGCTTCACTAGCTAAAACACGTATTCTGGATAGTTCATACTCAAGGTTACGCGTGCTAGTTTGGGAAACGTATTCTCTGGATTACGCTTTGAGTCGTTTTCGTTTTGGAGCTCAGGCAGTGTTGACCGAGTCGACTTTCTGACCCAGGTCCCACTCGGCATACACTGTGGCTAGCTGAAGGCGAGTAACAGAAGTGTTGATTCGCTTGGAAACCGAAAATGAAATGAAAAATTCGAAATAGGTTTATTTATACACTGAAAATAGGAGATAATTTCTAAAATACATAACTATTTCGTTTTAATTCCAAACTGCATGAAACCACTTCTGATAATTTTCACATTCAATGAACTTTATATTAAAATTTGTTTCAACTTTGTCTCTGTAATAGAGAACTTTATTTTGAAAAATGAGTCATTAATCCTATTATTTTTACAATAAGAAAGGGGCTGATAACTTCAAAAATGCATAAGTAATTATTGGAAGCTCCAAAAACAGTGAGACCACTTTTGATAATTTTCATTTTCAGTGAACTTAATTCTAAAATGGTCTCCTGTTACTTCTGTCAGAAACTATTTTTGGGAATATACTCTTTAACTCCATTATTTTTATACTATAAAGGTGATAACTTTGAAAATCAATAAGTAAATCATAAGAACTCCAAATGGGACAAACTCAACTATTCTGAACTTGTATTAATATTGCTTATTTATCTATGTAATCCATGTACTCGCCATTGTTCTACAAAATTTCACTTCATAATTAAATTACATAATGACGACTTATCGAAAGCTGAAATTCAAACCATTATAACTTTCATATACTAAATCAAAATGAAATAATTCTTTCACCAGAAATCATTTAAAATCATGATCTAACTACTGTAGAAAAATCATGCATTTTTGAGCATTTTGGTTTTTGAGTTGTTTTCTCGGTATTTATTTGATGTTATAATTATATAGATCCCGAGCATATTGATATCGACTCTTACGCTACTGAGAGCGAGCAGCTACTGTACCAGCAAGGCAAGCATCATTTGAACTTTCTTTTGCATCATAATTGATCCCAGTTTTGGTTAAGTTAGTGCAATGATAATTGCTTGCATGCTATTTTGATTATGTCAATATTTTTGTGATGTGTAGTTTAGTTATGTCCTATGCTTGAGGTTAATCTTGAATTATGCCAACTCCCATATGCTTAAGATAGGATGTGTGAATTTTGGGCTATAGAATTGCTTAGCCATGCAAGTCTAGATACGGTAGTTCGATCGTCGGGAATAACCCGATGGTTTTGGGATACACACAACTCTTACTTTATGTTTTACCTCAGATCTTTGTAGCTGTTTTATGAGTAAAACTTTGTCATTTCTAAATGAGATTTGGTCCGGACAAGTGTTGGTTAGTGATGGTGTCTTTGTGCACGAGAATTGGGTATGTGGAATGACTTGTCGGACAATTGAGGACCGAACTTTGTAACGTCGTTAATTCAAGTACACTCGTCTTTGCCACACGCGGTGTATGGGTGCCGTATGGTTAAGTAGGGGAGGGTTTTATTGTGTTAAGTCCTTGGTGGTGTAAGGGCATAGCGACCGTGAAATCCTATGTTCTTTGAGGAGCCGATGTAATCCTTTATAGTGTGCAAGGAGCACCAATTCTTTTGTTTTGATTGCATCAGTATTTCCAATATAACTTGTGAGCCCCTAGCAAGTGCTATCGGACGCTTGTACTAGGCAAGGAACCATCTCACAAGGGGACTTAGCCCAATGGGGCTTTCTTCTTGAAAATGATCGTATCTTGATTTACAGTAGGCATACCATAGGAAGTGTGCTATTTCGAGGCCTCGGAGGCTTACGGGCTAATCAAGTCGTGTGGGTAAAGTAGTACACCCTGCAGGTATAAATCTATTCGAATAGCCGTGTCACGGTTATGGACAACCGCTTGAGTTCGGGAGTTACTATTGTTAGACTTTTAATTAAAATTGTGGTTGAACTTGGTATTCGTCATGAACGGGTTGTTCATGTGTTTAGTATATCAAAGTGGGCTGCCACTTTGGTCTTGGTATGATTCAATTGTTTATTATCAAATGTTTTACTACATGTTTTACTTCTACTTCAAATCTGATTTTAAATGGGCACATGAAAACTAGTATGTGTAGGATGTTAAATTGTTGCGTCTCTTTCGCAAAACTAAACCAATATGAGCCATCCTTTGAATGACCCTTATGCATAACTATTTTTATTTGTGTAAGACTTATGAGTACACTTGTACTCGCCCGGATGTTTGTTGGCCTTTTTGGTGAGGAAGGTTATGATTACGACGATCTCGCTAGTGTCGACTTGGCGACACTAACGAGTAGTGTGTTGCCATTTAACCCCGATCGGTTGCCGATGGGTGTTGGGCATACCACTGCTGGTCTTTTGCTTTATCTATTTAATTCATTTGCTACTTGATACTCTTTTAAATTTGGCGGTCGGCCGTTTGTAATAAATCGAGACCTTAACTATTATGCGGTATGTCTTTCATTCCTTGTTGTATGCGTTGTATGGATGTAACCAACGTTGGATGAGGGTATGAGTATATTGGTCATTGATCTTGGGAACCAATATATGTCATACTCGGTGTTGATGAAGTCCCATTTAACCCACCGAGTGTAGTGCTTCGAATCGAGGGAGAATCGACAATCATGTAGCGCTCGCAAGGGAGCGTGCGCATGATCGTTGAGGCTCTAGTATTCGGCTAAGCCTCTCACTTGGATAGGGTTAAATTGGAATCGTTCTGGGAGACCCGTAATTATGTCCCTAAGAGCTTGTCTAATCTCGGTCTTATGGAGATAATTACGGGGTCCTGACGTTAGTGTCGAGCCATACTTGATTGTAGGTTAGAGGTAGCACGCGTTAGAGTTAGTGAGCCTTCGAGTCAAAATATTTTGGAATTATCAAGTTACTTTGAAAATTTAAGTTAAGAATATCTTTTACTCCTTATCCATCTTAGTATCTTTTCTCTCCTAATCTGTTTTGGTTTATGAAACTAACTTACCTTGCCTTCTTGCCTTTAGATGAACCCTCGCACCTTGTCCGGAAACTCAAGTGAAGGAGTGGATGGATACCCGACGTTGCTACGAGACATGATGTGGAGGGCGAACTTCACATATCAGCCCACTTATTCCATCTACCCGTGATCGAGGACGGGAATGGAGGAGTTTATGGCGGTGATAGATATCATTGCTAGACAAGTCACGGGAGCATACCTTACGCTTCGGTAGCGGTATACGAGGCCATGGCGTTACAAGAAGTAGCTTTGGTGGCCATGAGTCGTCTTCGCTATGACTGTGAGTTAGCCCGGCCCGTATGATCACTTCCGATGCGCGCGCGCGCTAGGGCGTGAACTCATTTGCTAGGATCCAATTTGGGAGGACCCCAAGTCGAGCGATTGGCAAGATTGGTCCACGTAATGGACCAAATGCATCATTGTATGGTGCATGAGTTGTGGGAAAGCGCGACGGCGTCTCATTGAAGCTCAGAGCACTTAAGGCTCATGCATGACATGAGGCTCATTCATCCTAGTGTGCTATATGGCACTAATATGATCTCCCTTATCTTTCCGCGCCAGAGAATATCGCCTACCCGTGGTAGAAGGTCATATTAACGCCATAGGATCACCCTTGCGTCTTCCTAATCTAGGGACCACGATGATCTGGATCACAGGGCACATCTTACGGACGCAATTTTGGTGAATTTTGACCGGAATAATATCTAGGCGATTAGGGCAAAGAGCTCTATGTTTGAGCTTGTATCCTTAGGTTTATGTAATAAGGTAGTAGATGTCGAACGATTATGTTTTATTTGCAAACACTCCTATTTCAATTGTAATCTTAAGCCTGCGGGCGCTTATGCTTATGTACGGTGTTGTATCAATTCGGTTTTATGTTGCTGAATGTTTGGTGTTCCATTTGATGTTACAATTTTCTTGCTTTTTGATATTGATTGTGCATGTATAGCCAAGTAATGGCTTTTATCTTATTTACTAACCATCCTTGTCCAATACAGGATGACAGGACCGACTACGCGATCAGGAGCTCTGCGCGGCAGAGGCTCCCCATCCCCATCTAGGGCACCACGTCTAGCACCTCTGAGCGATTTCTACGATCGAGGCGGTCATCAGCCGGCCCGTGCTGGGCATGGCGAGCCCTCTCGTGGCCGTCAGCAGGTGGACCGCTGAGGAGGTGCTCCTCCGCCGCCATCCATGGTCGAGTTTATGATGATGATTGAGCGCAACCGGATGGACGGACCGGATGCTTGAGGCGATCGTGCGCAACACCGCGCCCGCTCCGTCCGACGGAGAGGCTGCCCGCACCGGCGTCGGAGGTCTTGCGAGTTCCAGCGGACCAACCTCCGACATTTGGCGGCAAGGACCCGATGGAAGCGGAAGGCCGTTGCACAACATTGAGAAGAAGTCGAACATTGCGCGATGTACCGGAGTTGAGAGGGTCTTGTTTGCGGCTATCGGTTGCGGTAGCGCGCAGCGTGGTGGGATAGCTATTCCGCCATGCAGCCCGGCCCGCCACATCCCGACTTGGGGCGAGTTGGGGGCGCTTTCAGAGGCCCATATACGGAGAGTGCTGCTTATCAAGCGGCAGCATTCCTGCCTTGAGGCGGGGCGGAGGGCGATCACGAGTACACGCACGATTTCAACTACTTGGCGGTATGCTCGGACGGCGTCTCGGCGGATGCTCGCCGTCGGGCAGGTTCTTCCATGGGCTATCGGAGGAGTTGCGGCTTGTTCTAGGCGCACATGATTTCGTGGAGTTTCGGCATCCGGTCAACAAGGCGTCGTGGTGGAGCATGAGGCGACGGTGGATGAGTCGAGGAAGAGGAGGAAGGCTTTCGGGCGGCGGTGGCGAGTGGCGATTTCCCGAGCCACGCCGGGACTACCTCGGGCACCTCGTGCGGCCTCGGCACCGTCGAGGTCTCTGTGGCACCTCCACGACCTTCTCCACCGGCGGCTCAAGCCAGGCGGGGCGAGAGACCTGAGGCTGGCGGGGCATACAAGCGGCGTCATCTGTTTTCCGCATGGCCGTCAGGGCCACTATGCTCGCATGATGCCTCGCCAGCGGCGAGGATGCCGGGCGTACTACGCTCCGGCACCACCGGCCCAGCTCGGTGAGGCCACCGCCACCACCACGAGAGCAGCACCTACTCCACCCGGCATGCACGCGGTCGCGTCAACCACGTCTCAGTGAGAGAGGCGGCCGAGCGCACCGACGTCGTGCTAGGTACACTACTTGTTAATTCATGTCACGCATCCGTTCTATTTGATTCGGGCGTCTCATTCATTTATTAAAACGAGTATGCTGAAATTAACCAATTCAAGATACATACACTCGCACCCACCTTATCATATTCGGTCCCGGTCGGTTTTCTCGCCGATCAAGTGCGCAGGACGTAAAATTGAAATACAAAATGTTAACTTTTCAGCAAACTTAATAGTGATAAGTTCGGTGGGCATTGATGTTATCTTAGGGATGGATTGGTTATCTAAGAATCGGGAAGATTGATTGTGCCCACGGTCTATCTCGTTGACTAGCGAAGACGGCATCCAGTGTCGTCTTTGCACCTTTAGTGAGTAGTTCTCACCTATATGCTTTGAGGCGAGTACCTCCTCAAGTTAGAGGAGGTACCAGATGGTGAGTGAGTATCTGATGTGTTCACTGAAGAACTTCGGGCATGCCCCGAATGAGAGGTAGAGTTTGTCATTGAGCTTGCACCGTGCTGCGCCCATCTCAAAAGACCGTATCGGATGCCGCCCAATGAGCTAGCTGAATTAAAAGAACAACTTAAGGAGTTGCAAGACAAGGGTTTCATCGGGCCTAGCTCCTCGCCTTGGGGATGCCGGCTCTCTTTGTCAAGAAGAAAGACAAGAGTCTACGGATGTGTGTTGACTACCGTCCGTTGAATGAGGTCACTATCAGAACAAGTATCGCTCCGCGGATCGATGACCTATTTGATCGGCTTAGTGGAGCTCGGTGTTCTCCAAAATTGACTTGAGGTTAGGCTACCATCAGTTAAAGTTAGAACCGAGGACATCACCGAAGACCGCCTTCTCTACTCGTTACGGTTTATGCGAGTACGGTCATGTCCTTTGGTTTGACCAATGCCCACTTATTTCATGAACCTCATGAATTCGGTGTTCATGGAATACTTGGATCGGTTTGTAGTGGTTTTCATTGATGATATCCTTGTCTACTCTAAGTCCGATCTTGAGCACGAGCAAGACTTGAGACTTGTGTTAGAGAAGCTTCGCCACCATCGGTATGACGCCAAATTCAGCAAATGTGAGTTTTGGCTTGAGAGGTTAGTTTCTTGGGACATATCCTATCTAAGGGCGGTGTCATTGTTGATCCTAGTAAGGCGAGATGTCCTTGAATGGAAGCAACCCAAGGCGTCACGACATTCGTAGTTTTCTTGGACTTGCGGGATACTACGTAGGTTCATCAAGAATTTCTCAAAAATCGCATGAAGCCTATGACCCAACTTCTAAAGAAAGAAAAGAAATTTGAGTGGACAGCGGAATGCGAACAAAGTTTCCAAACCACGAAAGAATGCTGACGAAGCTCCGTACTTGTTACGCGGACATTCGCAAGAGCTTTGATATCTCTTGTGATGCATCTCGCCACGGGCTCGGTTGTGTGCTTATGCAAGGCGGCCGAGTGGTGGCTCACGATCGAGGCAATTGAGGCCCCATGAGGCCAATTATCCCACACACGACCTAGAGCTCGCGGTGTAGTTCATGCCTTGAAGATTTGGCGACATTACCTCATCGGTGTCGTTGCGAGATCTACAAACCATAAGAGCCTTAAATATATTTTCACCCAAGCCGACTGAATTTGAGACAAAGAAGATGGCTTGAGTTGATTAAAGATTATGATATGGGACTCCATTACCATCCAGGAAGGCTAATGTAGTGGCCAACGCATTGAGCGAAAATCTCAATGCAACTGTTTGTCATTAACTCCTTTTTCTGAGCTTATGTCTTTGCATTGCAAAGCCTACACACGGAGATAGTTGAAGAAGGTTAAGCTTGCAGCCCTCGGTGTGACTTGCACACTTGAGGACCAGATTAGGAAGCCAGAAAAGCGATGCGAAGTGGCTCAAATTTTAGAACTAATGAAACAAGGCAAGGCTAAATGTTTTAAGCAAGATGCACAAGGTACTCTATGGTTTGGAAACCGTATGGTGGTACCATTTGATCGCCACTTGAGAGAATTGATTCTCAAGGAGGCTCATAACTCCAAATTCTCTATCCACCCGGAGTACGAAAATGTATCAAGATTTGAAAAAGAAGTTGTGGTGGGCCGAATGAAGCGACACGTTGCGATGTGTGGCGAGTGCGATCTATGTCAAAGAGTCAAATTTGAGCATTTGAAGCGGTGGCACTCTAGATCCCCCCATTCCCAGTGGAAATGGGAAGAAGTTGGCATGGATTTTATCAGGCCTTCCTAGAACTAAAGTGGATTTGATTCTATATGGGTAATTGTGGACCGTTTGTGAAAGTTGCTCACTTCATTCTGTCAAGACCATCTACCGTGGGGACAAGTTAGCGGAGCTTTACATTGCAAGAATTGTTTGTCTCACGGTGTTCCAAAGGTGATAGTTTACGATAGAGGCCCTCAATTCACATCCTATTTAGGAATGCTTACATAAAGCAATGGGGACCGATCTATCTTTTAGCTCGCTTACCACCCATAAGCAGATGGGATGGTGAGAGGGTAAACCAAGTTTTGGAAGATCTTCTCAGGGCTTGCGTCTTGTCCTCTGGCGATAGTTGGGAAAAATGTTTACCGTTTGCGGAGTTCTCCTACAACAACAGACTTCCAATCGAGCATTCAAATGTCGCCTTGAAGCATTATATGGGAGAGCTTGTAGAACGCCTTTGAACTGGTCGAAGCGGGAGAGGCCATTCTATGGTCAACCTTAGTGGAAGATCTTTGAAGAACAAGTTCGTGTCATTCGTGAACGACTTAGGACGGCTCAATCACGTCGAAGTCATATCTTGGCCGTCGTCGTCGCGAGTTGAGTTTCGAGTGGGCGATCATGTATATCTTAAAGTCTCTCCTATGAAAGGAGTACGTCGCTTCCAAATCAAAGGTAAATTAGCACCTCGCTATATTGGACCTTTCAGTATTCTAGCTAAGTTGGGATCGGTGGCATACCGGTTGGAGTTGCCACCATCACTCTCGAGCGTGCATAACGTCTTCCATGTCTCCCAACTCAAGAAATGTCTTGAGTCCCAACGGAAGCAACGCGTTGGATAAACTCGACTTGCAACCCGATCTATCTTATCGAGAGAGCCCGATTCGTATCCTTGAGGAAGCCGAGCGTAAGACTAGGAATCGTAACATCAAGTTCGTCAAGGTTCAATGGAGCAACCACACGGAGAATGAAGCAACTTGGGAGCGTGAAGACCGGATCGAGAGGCATATCGAACTCTTCTCTACATGAAGTGCCTTCATATCAAGAAAGGAGAGGTAAAACATATTAATGTAAATTATAACTTGTCGGCACTATCTTTGAAGGAAATCAAGACAACATGAATTATAACTTCCAATGAAAATCTTCTAATTCTTCTCCACCTGGATCTCGGTCGAGATCTTTTGTAAGGGGAGGTTTGTCACAGCCCCAACAATTAAAATGGATTAATATATATTTCATTAGCATGCATTATTGAATTCAAACCATTTCATATTATATTGTACTTGGAAAATCTAATTTGAGGTGAACCTACACATCAAAATTCATTTTCAATTCAAATCAGTGATAAAAGTTGGGATCATCATCTGGAACCAATTTATTCAAATACTAAATTAATTATCATGAATTAATATAATTTTCCCAAATTTTTAGGACTAGTTTGAACCCCATTAAAATTCAAACAACATTCATAGACATACAACATGTTTAAAATTAAATATCACAAACTATACTATGAACAGTAGGGTTTTATAATTTTTATGGGAACTATATCATCCAGGAACCTCCACAAATTATTTCGTAATTTTGGAAATTTATTTCTAATTCTAAACCTCGGTCAAAGCGAAGGAATAATTTAAATCTCGGTCAAAGCGTGCTTTGTTCCGCCGACTCGGACGGACACGGCTCGGACTCGAGTCCAGGACCGGCGAAGCGACTTGACTTAACCGCCTAACTGCACTCCCTCATGCGGCCGTGCGATCCAAGCTAAACGGTCCGATCTTGTAGACATTCGGACGGCTCCAACGGCACCTTGATGCGGATCGTCCATTCACGATCCAACGATGCGGATCAACACTTTTCTTGTGCACACCCACTCTTTCCGATCGGCCGCCAAGGCGGTCCCACCGGTCGATCCGTCTCTTTCCTCGGCAAAGCGAGCCTCGAGCTCAGCGCCACGTCGCGCCACGCTCGCCTCGCGCCCGTGACGCCGTGATGCACCGCCTCCCGACCACTCCTGGAGCTCCCCTAGTGACGCCCTCCATCTCCGTCGATCCCCGGGCTTAAATCCCACCTGTTCCTCCTTTGCCTCACTTCTCCTCGCACTCCGAGAGGAGGAGGACGTTGTGCATGCTCCATTCTCAGTAAGCTCAAGGCCATGGTGTTTCCCTAGCCTTGCAATTGCTGCCGTGTCCATTTTGCCTTATTCGGTGATTGTCCTTGCTTGCAGTTCTTTGTTCTTCATCTCGCTCTCGGTGGTCTCAGAGCGTGCCCCGACAGCCGATCTTGTGACCCCTTCACTTTGGTAAGTGTTACCCTTGCTTAAGTGCGTCACCAGGTGCCCCTGCACTTATGGAGTATTTCCCCTAAGTCAATTTCCACGATACTCTACAGGTTACTCCAAATCTTGAAGTTAACTTTTATCGGCTGTGTACCTTGTTCTTCGTCTCCAGCTCCGGCCGGTAGGACATTCTTCGATTGCTCACATTCTCACCATCTCCATACCGCATTTGAGCATGTTCAAGAGCTACTTGCCTTTCTCCCTCCCCAGGGCGACCTCTCCACGTGGACCGTAGTGACCGCCGTGGACCTCGCCGTCATCCAGTCAACTCCAGTCGTCTCCGGCTTTTCCAGGCTCTCTTCTGCATTCAGGTAACCCCCCAGTAGCCTTAGGTCCTCGGACACCTGCATGCAGGGATTGTGCGGAACTAGTTTTTGCTTTTTGCGTTTCGGTAAATACTCACTCCGCCCATTTCAGGCCACCGTCGGCACAAACACCTCCGCGCTAATGACCCCACCGGAGGTAGTCCTCGATGTGCCTTTCCATTTTGGCACAGCTCGCCACGGCCACTCGGTTTCCCGCCCGGCCGTGGCTCTCGCGTGATCGGCTCAGCCGCTCGTCTATTGTCGGACACAACCGACAAAAGATCCATTTGGGTTAAGCCAATGAGGTTCAAACTCTTAAGCGGGGGTTAGGAAGGTTAATACCTCCTTGACATGTGGGCCTCCTGTAGGGTTAACTGATCGCGTAAATCTTAAGTTTGTGCTTCACTAGCTAAAACACGTATTCTGGATAGTTCATACTCAAGGTTACGCGTGCTAGTTTGGGAAACGTATTCTCTGGATTACGCTTTGAGTCGTTTTCGTTTTGGAGCTCAGGCAGTGTTGACCGAGTCGACTTTCGACCAGTGTCCCACTCGGCATACAGCGTGGCTAGTCAAGGCGAGTAATGAAGTGTTGATTCGCTTGAAACCGAAAATGAAATGAAAAATTCGAAATAGGTTTATTTATACATCAAAATAGGAGATAATTTCTAAAATACATAACTATTTCGTTTTAATTCCAAAGCGCATGAAACCACTTCTGATAATTTTCACATTCAATGAACTTTATATTAAAATTTGTTTCAACTTTGTCTCTGTAATAGAGAACTTTATTTTGAAAATGAGTCATTAATCCTATTATTTTTACAATAAGAAAGTGATAACTTCAAAAATGCATAAGTAATTATTGAAGCTCAAAAGCAGTGAGACCACTTTTGATAATTTTCATTTTCAGTGAACTTAATTCTAAAAATGGTCTCCCTGTTACTTCTGTCGCAGAAACTATTTTTGGGGGAATATACTCTTTAACTCCATTATTTTTATACTATAAAAGGCTGATAACTTTGAAAATCAATAAGTAAATCATAAGAACTCCAAATGGGACAAACTCAACTATTCTGAACTTGTATTAATATTGCTTATTTATCTATGTAATCCATGTACTCGCCACTGTTCTACAAAATTTCACTTCATAATTAAATTACATAATGACGACTTATCGAAAGCTGAAATTCAAACCATTATAACTTTCATATACTAAATCAAAATGAAATAATTCTTTCACCAGAAATCATTTAAAATCATGATCTAACTACTGTAGAAAAATCATGCATTTTTGAGCATTTTGGTTTTTGAGTTGTTTTCTCGGTATTTATTTGATGTTATAATTATATAGATCCGAGCATATTGATATCGACTCTTACGCTACGAGAGCGAGCAGCTACTGTACCAGCAAGGCAAGCATCATTTGAACTTTCTTTTGCATCATAATTGATCCCGTTTGGTTAAGTTAGTGCAATGATAATTGCTTGCATGCTATTTTGATTATGTCAATATTTTTGTGATGTGTAGTTTAGTTATGTCCTATGCTTGAGGTTAATCTTGAATTATGCCAACTCCCATATGCTTAAGATAGGATGTGTGAATTTTGGGCTATAGAATTGCTTAGCCATGCAAGTCTAGATCTGATAGTTCGATCGTCGGAATAACCCGATGGTTTTGGGATACACACAACTCTTACTTTATGTTTTTACCTCAGATCTTTGTAGCTGTTTTATGAGTAAAACTTTGTCATTTCTAAATGAGATTTGGTCGGACAAGTGTTGGTTAGTGATGGTGTCTTTGTGCGAGAATTGGGTATGTGGAATGACTTGTGCGGACAATTGAGGACCGAACTTTGGTAACGTCGTTAATTCAAGTACACTCGTCTTTGCCACACGCGTGTATGGGTGCCGTATGGTTAAGTAGGGGAGGGTTTTATTGTGTTAAGTCCTTGGTGGTGTAAGGGCATAGCGACCAGTGAAATCCTATGTTCTTTGAGGAGCCGATGTAATCCTTTATAGTGTGCAAGGAGCACCAATTCTTTTGTTTTGATTGCATCGGTATTTCCAATATAACTTGTGAGCCCCTAGCAAGTGCTATCGACGCTTGTACTAGGCAAGGAACCATCTCACAAGGGGACTTAGCCCAATGGGGCTTTCTTCTTTGAAAATCAGTATCTTGATTTACAGGCGGCATACCATAGGAAGTGTGCTATTTCAGAGGCCTCTGGAGGCTTACGGGCTAATCAAGTCGTGTGGGTAAGTAGTACACCCTGCAGGTATAAATCTATTCGAATAGCCGTGTCACGGTTATGGACAACCGCTTGAGTTCGGGAGTTACTATTGTTAGACTTTTAATTAAAATTGTGGTTGAACTTGGTATTCGTCATGAGCGGGTTGTTCATGTGTTTAGTATATCAAAGTGGGCTGCCACTTTGGTCTTGGTATGATTCAATTGTTTATTACTGAAATGTTTTACTACATGTTTTACTTCTACTTCAAATCTGATTTTAAATGGGCACATGAAAAACTAGTATGTGTAGGATGTTAAATTGTTGCGTCTCTTTCGCAAAACTAAACCAATATGAGCCATCCTTTGAATGACCCTTATGCATAACTATTTTTATTTGTGTAAGACTTGCAGTACACTTGTACTCACCGGATGTTCTTGGCCTTTTGGGTGAGGAAGGTTATGATTACGACGATCTCGCTAGTGTCGACTTGGCGACACTAACGAGTAGTGTCTTGCCATTTAACCCCGATCGGTTGTCGATGGGTGTTGGGCATACCACTGCTGGTCTTTTGCTTTATCTATTTAATTCATTTGCTACTTGATACTGCTGTTTTAAATTTGGCGGTCGGCGTTTGTAATAAATCGTAGACCTTAACTATTATGCGATATGTCTTTCATTCCTTGTTGTATGCGTTGTATGGATGTAACCAACGTTGGATGAGGGTATGAGTATATTGGTCATTGATCTTGGGAACCAATATATGTCATACTCGGTGTTGATGAAGTCCCATTTAACCCACCGAGTGTAGTGCTTCGAATCGAGGGAGAATCGACAATCATGTAGCGCTCGCAAGGGAGCAGCGCGCATGATCGTTGAGGCTCTAGTATTCGCTAAGCCTCTCACTTGGATAGGTTAAATTGGAATCGTTCTCGGAGACCCGTAATTATGTCCCTAAGAGCTTGTCTAATCTCGGTCTTATGGAGATAATTACCGGGGTCCCCACAAGTTTGCGAGTAATCGAACAAGATTGCCACCCCTGCAGCCTTACTTGCACGTAGTCTACTAGTCTTAGAGCATCTTTAGTGTATTGAATTGACGTCGATTTAAATTAAGTTATGCCACGTAAACATTCAAAGACCTGAGCTTGTTTTTCTTCAATATATTGAATCGATTCCTACTAATAACTTGAACCCACGTTACATTAAAAAAAACTACAAAAAATATATCATATCTCAATTGTACTCTCTCTCTATTTCATAAATAAGTTGTTTAATGCTTTGAACCGACTCTTAAGTAGAATCCAGTTCCAGAATTTTTTTTTTGTTTGAATCAACCCCTGCAATGTATTGAATTAATTCAATACCTTCTCTTTCCTCCTTTGAATCGGCTAAAACACAGTCTTAGTTGAAATGCAGACCAAGGCCATGTTTCGGCTAAAACAGATCGAACTTCTCACCATCAAACAAATGTCACCAAGATTTACCAAAGATGGAAACAATCACAACATGAACCACCAGAATCCCTCCAACCAACTGCTAATTCATTTGCAGGGCTCTGAAAACTGAAACTGGGGTTTTCGATCTTCACTGGTAAATTTAACTGATTACTGTTGTGCGTGTGTGTTGAAGATCGGTCCTTTTCTCTGTCAATTCCTCCTGGACACACCGTTTATGTGAAACCAGGTCTTTCTCATTTTGCAATCAACAATTCAACATCATCATTCACCACGCATCTGCTGATAACACATCATTATCGATGTCGTGGCGAGCCATGGTGCATGATTGATCGGACGGTCGCCCTCAGCCACACGTGTCGACGCGTGGTGCGTCGTGGCCGGGGGCCAGGTGCAGTGGTACTTGCCACTTTCATCTCAGGGCGGAAGCCCGGCCGGGGGATTGCCGTCGGCGAGGAGCTCGGCACGGAAACGTGTTGCGGTCCGGGGCCACGCCGTGGTCTCCATGTGATGTTCGGCGTTCAGGGGGAAAGTGGGGTCGCCGTCACGTTCGGCACCACGGCCATCGCGCGCGCGCGAGGAAAAGGCCTCTTGTTTTTATCGGGTTCCGGCAATGCATCCTCAGGATTCTGTGTTGGTTCCGCGCCAGATACGCTCCCCGGCCGGACAAAAACTCGAGTTGGTTAGTTTGGCTTGGCCTCTCGATCGCCGGATGCATGTACTGCTCTGGTTCCTAGTGTTTATGAACAGCTCGATCGAATGACCGCAGAGGCAAAACATCGCTGGTGCATGCTCTCGATCGGATCGATGGCAATTAAGTTTGAAAGTTCAGGGCCGTGAGCAGTTACCAGGCCTCGTGTTCCATCGTCGAACACACGCTTACATGCATGCATCGATCAGCCATCAATACCAGGTCATCGGTTTAATTCGTTAGCTAGGTTCTGAGGCCCGAGTGTGTGTGTAAACCTGATAGCCATGACATGCGTGGAATTAGATGGGACATGTGGTGTGTACGAGCGAGAGCAGCATATGGGTTCTCATGGGCAGCCATTTGACGTCGCAACGTCCGCGCGCTGCAAGCGCCAGGTTAGGGGACATGAGCAGATGGAGGTTCTGCAGGTAGCAGCAATGGACGGACCCTCATGCCGTTGTCAGGTTGGTGTCCCCTCCCCTTGCGGACATATATTTGTCCACGTTTTTGTAGAATTCGAGGCAGTTATTACTGCTAGTAAACAACGAGCAGCACACATATATATCGTCATCTCATCACATTTCACACAGGCCCTGAGCCTGATCTGACGGCCGTGCCATTTCTCGATCCTCATGTCACCCCCGTTGGTGTGTAGCTAACCGAACAGTTTGGAGATATCAAGTGGCGCATTCAATTCACCTGACCTGTATTTGTAGGCACCGACCCTTGGCTAGGTGCAGCCATGTGAGGTCTCGCCGGCCGGCATCTAGGCAATGCATTCGTCAACATCTTATCGGAAAGCGGAAAGCCACGAAATCCGCCTGACCAAACCAAGGTTGGATGGTGCGTGACGTGCTGAGTAAACAATTCCGTCGAATTCTTCAGTCGGCACCTGACTGAACGTGGGGACGGTGGTGTTGTCAGCTCATCATGCAAGATATAGCTAGCACTGCAGGGATTCAATAACTTACACACACTCAGTTGCGGACCAGCAATAATTTTAGGTATGGCGTCGTTGCAAAAGCGAACCAAAACGTATTACCTAAAAACAAAATAACACATATGCAAATTATATTGCAATCGTACCAATATAAGCATACGACATTGTATGGTATCTACAAGCAAAGATAAAGGTAGGACATGGAGAAATACATCACTAATGAAGCTTACTTAACAATTTGTCCGAAAGCAGAGCTGTCCGGTGCCCACGCCGCACCACCCGCCGCCCGACACCAATGCCTGTGCCGCCACACTAGCTGCGCCCACGCCGCATAGCCCGTTGCTCAGCACCAGCGTCGCCACGTGCCCACGCCACATTGATAAGAACCGCAAGACAAAGGGAGTGTCAATTAATTTTTTGTGGTTTACCGTGAAAACATAGTTACTAGAAAATAAATATCTAGTCAGTAGAAAATGACTCAAATGAGCACAATATGCAGAAGATTTCCATGAGCAAAAGATATTTTAGTTAAAACTAGAAAGATGTAAATGCACTCTCATTAGCTGCATTAGGCACCGATTGATTTGTCCATGAGTGGACGCTTATCCCAGTTCCCACTAGTTGCATCATCTATCGATCTATATGACACTCAAGTACATATCTCATATCATATCAGAAATAAACTCTACGCATTCCTGATTGCAACTCCTCAATACCTTTGGCTTCTTGTTGTAGTTGTGCTGCTTCAACTCATGCTTCACGTGCTTGTGCGGCACAATGTTGATTTACCAACCGCAACATACATGTTCTTTTTTTTTAGGGGGGCGGGGGGGGGGGCAGTTGATTGGCTTGATTAGGTGAGTTATTGGGCTTAATTGGTACTATTACCTGACAAAATAGCAAAAATAGCATCGCGGACGTGACGGCGTGGATCGAGTCAAGATCTGTGCGGTTGCGACACAATAGGGGGATCCGATCGAACGAGAGCACGCCACGTGTGGATCCAGGCGATGGGGTGCGGAGGGGGATCCAAGCGGTTGGGACACGACAGGGGGCACGTGTCGTCTACCAACATGTCCGCGGTGCTATTTTTTTCATCGTCGGAGGCTATTTTTGCTATTCCAACCCAAAACAGTACCAAATGAGCCAAAAACTCTGATTCAGATCGGTACCTAGGTTCTGACTTGGGTTTGGGTGGGAACATAGAATAGGAATTCTACACAAGGGTGAAGCGTAGTGTGTGTATATATATATATATATATATATATATATATAGGTTTGGGTGGGAACATAGAATAGGAATTCTACACAAGGGTGAAGCGTAGTGTGTGTATATATATATATATATATATATATATATATATATATATATATATATATATATATAGAGAGAGAGAGAGAGAGAGAGAGAGAGAGAGAGAATTGATTTGTTAATGATCGAGACCCTAGCAGGCTATCAGGCAGGAAGTAAAACAAAGTTACACACGAGGACAGGGCCGGGTAAAAAAGACAAGGCAGAAAGGAATCGGTAGAGGGAGTTGAATCTTGGGCCGAGAGGTTGTAGCGAAACGGCCAGCTTTGTTACAGGCCGTTAGATGCAAGAAATCTGACGGCCTGACGCGCGGCACCCGGCGTGGTTTACCCAGAAATTTAAGTCGGCGGGTGGGATCTGGAAAGGCTGGTCCGCCCGGCCGCTAGTACGGGACTGGGAGTGGAGTCGGCCCAGGGTGGTAGAGAGGCCCGGGCATTTTTGGGCCCAGCAAACGAGACGCGGCCGAAATTTCCGTGCAGAAAAGCTGAAAACCCATGAGTTTTTTTTCTAGGCAAAAACTACTGCCCTCTGTTTCGTTATATTTGTCTATAGTACTGGAGTATCCGTTTTAATATGTTTGTCTATTGAGAAAATCTAGAGTGTAATTATTGTAATTTTTACTCAATTACCCCTACTTAAATGCTTTGGAATAAATTAAGTGGTTGCGGTATGTCATTTAATAGGAATATATATGATCATTTATCATTAATTATTTCTTAAATTTAGTTTTTCTTGAGTCCGTGCACAAGGTGAGCTGTGGATTCTTGAGTCTGCGCAAGGTGAGCTGTGGATAAATACAGTGAAAGGAGGGAGTAGTAGTTGCTGCTTGCAATTGCGATTCCTTCCGCCGTGGTTAACAAATTATCAGATGGTAGTCAAATAGGCAGCCGCTGCTGCCTGCTATGCGTGTGATGGCCATTTTCCGCAGCAGTCAACAGCAAGTCAGCAACGACATCTGTACGAATGGGCTATCGATCAATCATTGAAATTTGTGTTGTTAATGTTACCCTGTAGGCGTTTGCGATCGAAAAATCGAACCACGGGCGAAGAACTTCTCACCGTCCAACATGACTTCCGCACCAAAAACATCATCAACAGAAGCACGAGCTAGAACGATCATTAAGTGTTTACCCGCACGCGTCATGTTGCTGAGAAAAAAGATCGATCCATCTAACTTCGACCAATGCAAGACTTCCCTTACCATCATGCGCTCGCTGATGGCATGTATACTCTGATAGTCTCATGTTTGATCCCCTTTTGTCTTTCACGGCAGCGTAATCGCACCACTGCACTCGTGCACAGAGGCGAATTCAGAACGAAAATGACGGGTGTCCCATACATATCACGCCCCTGCCTTCAACCATCCAAATTAGATCTAGGGCCAGAAATGAAGATAGTATATCCCATTAAGCATAGGAACTTGTAAGAATTTTGCACAAAACAACGGCAATTTTGCTAAAATTCCATGAAGAATAATTCACTCCAAATGTGACTACAACTGTGTGTGTGACACGAGTATTGTGATGTTAGGTAATAATGGCAGAGCTAACGAGGCAGGGTCAGCTCACAGAACCCAAACAAGTAGGGGTGCAAACAGAGCGGTTAATTTCCGTCTGACCAATCGACCAAAGGTTTTTGGAGCGAATACGGAAGGAAGAAATAGGTATCCAGCACTATCTATGTCGGACTCCGAGAAAAAAAATACGGAATATAATACAAGATTAGCAATATACGCTCTAATTGAACTTACTACCAAAAAAACCTCACGTAGATGTGTTTTTCAATTTGTTTCTAAAATTGGGACTTTCATAGTCTATAGGTGGTGCAAACAATCTGTATAATTTTCGTCCGACCGAAGGCTTGCGTAGCGAATACGGAATGGAGAAATAGATATCCGGTATTATCTGTGTCCAACTCTAACTCTGAAAAGAAAAAAACATAATAGAATACAAGATGAACGATATTCGTTCGTATCCGCTCGATTGCACCCCTTCAAATAAGCCACAAGAGGCCTATCAATATGCATTGCCGAGTTGCCCAAACCGTGTAAGCACATCACCTTTGCATGTAGCTATGTACATGGTTATCCATCATAAAACAAAGTATGCATATGCATGCATTGTTATTAATTAACTAGTCTATTAATTTGTACTATTTTGTACAGGTTGCAATTAAGATCTACGTGTAGCTTTCATTCAACAGATGTAGATAAAAAGCTTGTATTCCCGGAGTATATGGTGTACGTGGAGTAGCATGCATTGCGCATGTTGGCGCCGGGATCCCTATATCGCGATGGAATCTTTCATTCTTTCTCTCTCCCGATCGATTCGGTCAGCACGCCTCCTGGCTCATGCACGCTCGCCCGCATCGCGCAGCGCCTGCGCGCATGCCCGCTCAGCTGCCTGGGCCACACGCCCTCGCCCTCGGCTGGGTCGTGCGATCGCTCGCTGGCTGGATGAAAGGGCCCAATCGGGAGCCTCAGCCTAGCAAGCTGGTAAAATACCTTTTAGCTGGGAAGCTCAACTGGGAGCATCAAATGCCATTGCATCGCTGAAGTGGGCGCGCCGCTCCTCGGACCGGGCTCGCGCGCCGGAAGGGAAGTTGGCCCACGTGCCACGTGACGCGCCCACGCCTGGGTCCACCGGTCCGGACGTCCGGTGTCCCTCAGTTTTGCCAAGGGGTGTCACCTACTGTTTATACACGATATATATATATATATATATATATATATAAAATGATTTTGCACCCGATATCTTGTGCACCCTAGTGGGTCTTACTGGATCCACCCTGCTCATGCATATACATGTTCAAAGTATACAGAGAAAGAACCACATTGAGAGGCTCCAAAACGATCTCGGTTGGGCAACCTTGCATACAGAGAAAGAGCGTTTAATTCAACAGCATTTTTAGGCCATGCTACACCCGCCCGACCCCCAAACCTCCAACCTAAACTGGGATGTTCTTAACCTCTCCGCTCCAGATTTACATAGCCTAGACGGGATCTTCACGGAATCCGAAGTTCTCCATTGCTCTAGAACTTTTGCCGGGGGACAAAGCACCAGGCCCGAAAGGTTTCTCCTCCAACTTCTACAAATTCTACTAGCCCATCATCAAAGCAGACATTATGGTGGCTTTCTACGGTTTCCATAGTCTCCACATGTCGCACCTTCACCTCCTCAATTCTGCAAACATTGTTCTGATCCCAAAAAAGGAGGGTGCAGACAGAGTACAAGACTTCAGATCCATCAGTCTCATCCATGGTATCGGGAAGTGGATCTCAAAGACACTAGCTCTGCGGGTGGCACCTCATCTAAACACCCTAATCTCGCGAATCCAGTGCGCTTTCGTCAAAACTAGAAGCATCCACGACAACTTATTCGTCCGCAACTTGATAAAAATACTTCATCACTCCAAAACCCCGTCGCTATTCCTCAAGTTGGATATTGCAAAGGCTTTCGACACGGTCCAATGGGATTACCTCCTCGATCTTCTCCGCGGAAGGGGTCCCCTAGATGGACAAACTAGGTGGTGGCCCTTCAAGCTTCCGCCTCCTCCAGAGTTTTTAACATCATCCCAGGAAAAGCGATCAACCATGGAAGGGGGCTGTGACAAGGAGACCCTCTCTACCCTTTCTCTTCATACTAGCAATCGACCACATCCAATGTCCGCTAGAATTGGCAATAGATCCGGGATACCTTGCTCGCCCGAGAGACCGCTACGTTAGTCTCAGAACCTCCTTATATGTGGACGATGCAACAATCTTCATATCCCATTGTGCAAGCAAAGTCCACACTACCATCCAACTGCTTTGGAACTTTGGGAATGTCTCAGGTCCCAACACCAATTTCCAAGCACGGTACTCCCAATAAGTTGTGGCCACATTGACCTGGACACTATCCTCCAAGACTACCTAGCAATCCATTCATCCTTCATGACTAAATACCTCGGGCTACCGCTAACCTACATAAGACTGCGTAGGGTGGATTACCAGCCCCTATTGGACAAAGTAGAGGGGAGGTTAGCAGGGTGGCAGGGGCGGTTACTCTCCCCGGCAGGGGCGGCTACTCTCTTTAAATCTGTTTTGACCTCGATCTCGATATATTTCCTCACAGCTTTCAAAACCCAAATGCAGTCCTTAGAGCCCTGGACCGCACCAGACACCGCTTTCTTTGGGATGGCCTCGAAACCGTCTCGGGGGCCAAGTGTAAAATCAGTTGGAAAAAAGTTTGTTGCTCAACCCGGTTGGCGGTCTCGGCATTCTTAATCTCCAACACTTCTCTTCGGCCCTCAGACTTCGTTGGCTCGCAAGAATGGAAAGATCAATCCAAACCTTGTGTACGACGAAGGAAATTCCTTGTGACGACGCGGACGCGGATCGCAGTCTTTTCGTGTGACTACCACGGTCACCCTCGATGATGGCAAGACGACTAAATTTTGGTTCTCTGCCTGGCTGGATGGGATTGCCCCAAAAGATTCGGTCCTAAAGATATACGAAATCTCCAGAAGGAAAAACCAGACAGTGGCCTCAGCGCTACAAAATGGGTTGTGGGTGCACGACATCAACACACTAATGGACTTAACGCCCCACCACATCCAACAATTATTAGGACTCTAGACCAGAACCAACCAAATTCAGTTGGCTCTCGACTTTCCAGACGAGATAATTTGGAAGCTCACCCTGAAAGAAGTCTACTCTTCTAAATCCGCCTGCACTCTTCACCTATTGGGTTCAACAGCGACGAACTTCAAACAAATAATTTGGAAATCCCACGCCTCCCAAAGTGCAAATTATTTGCCTGGCTGGCTATCCAAAATAGGTTGTGGACCTCAGACAGAATGGATGCCAGAGGATGGCCAAACCACCGCTTTTGCCCCCTCTGCAGACACTCGATGGAATCTACCCTACATCTCTTTGCACAATGCCGCTATTTGGTAAGAGTATGGGAGCTCATAGCGGATTGGCTAGGGGGCCAAAACCTACACCCATCACAATGGCCCAACAGCGGGAACATTACGGATTGATGGACAAAGGCTGCTAAGATGAAAGGTCTCCCCAGAAGAGTGACGTCCACGGTCATTATCCCGAGCATCTGGGAGATTTGGAAGGAACACAATGCTAGAATCTTCCACAATAAAGCCACCGCCCTGCCAAACCTCCTAGCGAAGATCAAGGAGGAGGGTAGAACTTGGTCCCTCGCAGGGGCCAAGTGCTTGGTGCAATTCCATTCTCTGTAATTAAGGCTTTAGCTTAACCTGTAACTTGTGGCTCTGTACCTCCCCATCTCTATCAATATAACGGGCACAACTCCTGCCGATTTAATTCAAAAAAAAATGTTCAAAGTTCAATGTTTAAAAGTTACATGATATATATTTTGAACTGGATGTTGGGCAAGAAAAGTATCAGAGCCCAGCACTAGCACATACATCAATACATGTATCTGTCTTTGGTTAAAGAACAGACACCAAAAGCATGCATTAAGATGTAAGCCAAGCCAATGCATGGAATATATAGATTGTTTAGTTGCGGTCCCTACGTAGGAGACACTATAAGTAGCAGCAAGTAGCTCTACTAGCGACACATCAGGCCATTAACCCATTAACAATTTGACAAACTGAGATATAGTGACCCTGAGCTACCACCACGCTGTAGTGGGTAAAAACAAACGCAGGCGAAGAGATTATAATGCCATTTGGGGGCGAGTAGATGACAAAGGTTGGTTGCCAAAGTATTCATGCTTAGCTAAGCGTCCCATTTGTGTTTGCTCACTTTGGTGCCATTTGTTTCTAGTAGGGTGTCCGTGCGTTGCAATGAAACTCCAAAAGAGAGTGATTCATATTAGCAAACGAGATCATAAATCGTATAATAAATATCAATTTTCTTTCACACACATATAAACAGAATATTAACTCCGTCTATTGCATCACCTACTACTACTACCTGAAAATTAAATTTTGAGCTCATAAATTGTTTACCTTTGAAAGTTGAAGTTGATCCTGATTTCCCGCCCCGATGTGCTGCATATTTTCAACCATTACCGATTGATAAGGAAGAGAGTTACGTATCGATGGCCACATTCTTCCACCCTGAACTCAAGCCACGATTTGGTTCTCACGACCATTGGACTCTGCAGCCCTCGCCATGCACATTGCGGCGAGGAGGTGGGAGGCCGAGGGAGGCGGCGGCAGTGGCACAGTGGAGGATTAGGATGAAGAGGACGCGATGTGGTGAACTCGAGACGACGCGAGGCAAGGGAATGATGTCTTCGTCTCTGCCTCTTCCTCGTGTGTCGTCGCTGCCTCCCCTCCCTTCCCTGACGCGTCGCTTCTCCTCCATGGTATCGCGACCTCCTCTCCTCCCTTCCCTCCCGGTGCCTTCTTCCATCCCAACGTCCCCTCCCCTCCCTGCTACCTCCTCCTGTCGCCAGCGCTATCTCCTACACTGTTGGATCCCTTTATATTTGTGCACGCTGCCGTTGCAATCCGCGGACTGAGTGCCGAATTGGGTCGGGATCTCTGAGGCACAAAGCGAATACCGTATGGACGCAGGCGGCGAGTCGCGGTGCGAGACAGGAAGGAGTGGGCGACGATGTATTTCGGTGTGTGCACGTGAAGAAGTGGGACAACGATGGTTTAGATAGTTGCGAAAGAAGTGGGGGTATTGATGCGTTCGTGAGTCATAGGGGATAGCGGTGCGAGACCTTGTTCTTATCAGGTTGGGTCCACATGTTGGTGTGTCGCGATGAGAAATTTGAAAAGGATAAGAGAGGCCAACCACGTGTACGAGAGAAAGGACATCGTTCTGCTGCATGGAGGTAAACTCCTTGTTTCATTAGTAAAGAAGTGGTGAGATCATGCGGAGTTCTTTTATCACACTGAATTTGGCAGGTGCGGTGCAGCAAATTCAGATATTTCGAGCCTTCTTGAAGTTGACAAGGAAATGTCAGAAATAATGTCTGTAGAAACCTCAAAATGTCACAGTTCTTCCATCACGGCTACGGCGGCTGCTTCTGCTGCTGAAACATTGGTACAGAAATGAAGAAAACATCATTGGATTACTATGTTGGTATTTAATGGTCTCAAGCCTGCAGGTTCAGCACGCCAACTTTTCTGCTTTCTGAACTCTTTGCAGAAGTTGTAAGCGTAAGACTTCTTTTGTAATACTCCGGACTCAGATAGATTGGCTGTAGCCTGCCGAATTCGGGACATTGATTAAAAGGAAGTGACGTACACTGAAGATAAATTGACAAGATATAACGGAGGAAATCAAATGCTCCCTAAAAGAAAGCTGGATCAATTGTCAAAAGGCAGTGCTGCTACATTAATGTACTAGAAGTGATATATTTAAACTGCGTGATCAAATAGCAATAAATTCTGATGTTGTTGTTCCGCGTAACAACAAAGACTTCTAGGTTAACACACCAGAGATCTTCGTTTTGTTCTGGTCTCAGACAGATATCAGCAAGCACAATCTCCACGAGTTGCCATAAATGTCCATACGTTTTTGTTTCATGTCGACGGACGCTAGAATTTGTCTACTTTTCTAACACTTCGACGGCGTAATCACATAGTTCTGAATTCGGGTGGTGCGTAAAGTTTTTTATTCACGGCTTTAATTTGTACCTAATACTTGACCTGGACATGGAAGTTGGAAGTTTTGCCTTTGGGGAATACTTTTCTAGTCCCCCATCTTATCCAGCATTATCACAACAGGCTTAAAATAGCCTTGTGTCGAACATCTACACGTAATTTGTAAAAAAGAAACAGGTTCAGACAACAACATATCTAGTTAAATTATCTGTAATCTAATCGGCTGCATCCAAGATCCCACTTTGTTTTTCACTTTTCCTTTCCTTTTCATAATAAGGTTCCTCTTTCTTGTAGCTCTTGAGCAACGAACTCATGCGCCTACGTGGAGCTCAAATTATGTGGCCCGCCTGAAGCATGAGGTGGTGAGGCCGCATGTAGTAGTGGCAGGCTGGCAGGTCAACCCTATCCAAGTATTTATTGCATGTTCCTTTGATCTGATATTGCACATACTTTTTTTCTTTGGTTACTAGTTTTTTTAGCACTTTGTTGTGTATAAGAAATTAATGAACAGATGATCAAATCTCTATCTGAAGTACCACCAAATACTTAAGAGTGCATTGCATTCAATTACTACAATGCATGTCGACACCCGCGTATTGATTACAGGCCGATTTTCAACTGATTTTCGGCAATTTCAGTTACCCGGTAAAAGTCTAAACCAGTCAAAACCGGCCCAAAAAAACGGATTTGCTTGAATTTTATCCTTTTCATTTTAACTTCGAAAATTATAAAATTTAATTTGAAAATTTCGGTCGAATTTGACCGATTTTTGGCTATTGATTCTACCGGTTACCCGGTAAAAAAATAAAACTGGTAATCAAAACCCTGGACGACACTAATTGGTACAAGTGTACAGATAAAACAGTTTGCAAAGAGCAGAAGAAAGAAACCCAACTCGAGTCAACTGTCACCCACCGAGCGTAGGAAATGGACCTTCGGGGAAAACAAGTACTAATAATGGAACTTCTTTTTGGGTCTGATGGGTTAAATTAGCTCTTTGATTGGTTTGGAGGGCCGACAAGTACTAATAATGGAACTTCTTTTTGGGTCTGATGGGTTAAATTACCTCTTCGATTGGTTTGGAGGGCAACTGGGCAAGAGCTATGACTTCACTAAATAGGCTTTCCAACTAAATATAATGCTCCTGTTTTGAACAGCATATCATGATTTCTGCCTATTGAATCACCAAAAGGCTATTTCGTTTCATAAACTAGTCTATCTAGAAGGCCATATTACAAGTAGAGTTATTGATTTGGAAGGCTGCACCATAATGCAATAGTATACTCAAACTGTCCATGTAACTACCCTTTATATTTCTATCTAAACGAAGCGGTCAGAAGGTAAGAAACTATGGTTTACAAACACTTTTTATTTTGCGAGGTTCACAAGCACTTTTCTGAGCGTTAGTGATACGGAAGCATAGAAACGGAGTACTTTCGTTCGAATCGTGAGTCAAGGACTAAGTCCTTGCTTCTGGTTCTGAAACTGAACATTGTGCGACTTTTTCCTCAATAGGACGATGCAAGTAACTGTTGCTTGTGCAGGGGTCATCAGTCAAGTCTTGCCCAAGTCGCCGTTGATTACATACACAGTACTAGTACAGATCGATGTCCCTGTCTTATGTGACCTTAAGGCCTTGGTTAACGTGGTTCAATACGATTAGAGGCCTAATCTATTCATAATTCGCCCGATTTGCTTTTTCGAAAGATATCTTACTGCCTGATTTGATTTCCTAATTGCCAATGCTGGACGTCGTCGATTCACTGGTGAGACTGTTGTTAATGGCGTGTCTCGACTAGACGACCACTTAATTAGGGACCATGTTACTCTAACATGCCACATCAATCTTTAAAGAGGAAAATGATCCGCCATCCTGCAAGCCATGCCTACCACTGTCAGCCGGACGTACACCTTGATTTCCTGAACTGCTCGAGCCGAAGCAGCCTCCTCCTCATCACTTCTTGGATCAAGCAGCTAAACTATACTACTTTTTTATATAATAGGTTTGCACCATTTCCATTTAACAAGAATTCAGATGACAACCAAAATTACATACAGGTCTCTAATCGAACAAGCAACATTGTAACTAAAAGAAACTAACAGTTTTTTTTGAGAGAAGCTCAGAAAGCCCCTGAACAAAATCAAAGTTATTAACAGCTTCCATCAACTAATCTGCTAGTCCATGGCGCCCATCTACTTCTAGCTCCAAAAACTTCAGTAGCAACCTTTTCAATTGCTTTAGCACCCTTGAGAAGCAACTCCTGCTCTTCCTCCTTCTGTAAATTGGACCGAAAATCAATCCAATGACAGATAATATGAATCACTGAAATAGGTTCGCAAGCTATTTTTTATGAAAACACATCGTATTATGCACTTTCCAAATGCTCCACAAAATGGCCGTTATACCAACCAACACTAGCTTACTGGGCTAACCCCTAGCAAACTTTCCTACTCAGATAGAGGATAACCGGGTAGTGTCTGCTGGAGGACTAGGAAGGCCAAAAGTACAGCTCATAATATTCCAAATATATCTCGACAAAGGACACAACAAGAACAAATGGTTAATACTTTCATCAGCCATACAAAACATACACTTTTTGTCACCCACCCAACCCCTACGAATAAGATTGTCTTTGATCAAAATGCTCTATTTTAACACTAACCAAAGAAAAACTTTAAGCCTTAGGGATATACTACTGTACTACTAGGCAGTAGGCACTAGCTTGTACAAAGCTACGAGTAGTAGGAGTATAAATGTCCAAACGGGCTTGGCCCGCTGGCGCTGCGCCCGATCCAAAAGCACGGCCCAAGAACGGCCCGGCCGACCTGCCAGTGCGCCGTGCTAGCACGCCCGGCCCGTGCGTGCACAGGCCACAATGCGGCGACGTTGGCACGGCGCGGCACGGCCGCTCGGGGCGGCACGGGGCGGCACGGCTTATAGCCGTTGGATCGGCCACCCCCCCCCCCCGCTCCTGACCGTTGGATGTGCGCGTGGGGAGGGTATATAAGCCGCCCGCCGCGCGCCGCTCAGCTCTGGAACCCTAGCTCATTTGCATCTCCTCTCTCTCTCTCCTCTCTCGCTCGCTCCTGCGCTCTCGCTCGCCCGCTCCATGTGCTGGAACCCTAGCTCGTCTCCTCTCTTCTTCCCGCCCTCCGGTGTTGGTTGAGCAGTGGCCGCGCAGCAGACGGCACACGGCACGGCCTTCTCTACCTCTCTTCTTCCTACCTGACCGGCGATGTAGTCTCGTCCTCCACATCTTGCCCTCATCGTCTCTGTCTCGTCTCCGTCGTCGACCTCGCCGGACTCCGGCATCTCAGGGGCTCCGGATTCGCCGGTAAGCACATCCTTCCCCCCAGATCTGTTTGGTTTTGGTGCTCCGTCTTCTAACTTGTGTTTTTTCGCAGGTCTACGTTTCCGGCGAACTCGTTGAGGTACCAGGGGGCCGGATTTGTGCGACGACGATGGCGCCGTCGTCTCTGGTGCTCCGGCCGTAGAGGTAAGCCCTAACCGGCTAACCCTAACCCTAGATTTCTTCAACCCTAACCCTAGATCTGTTGCTAACCCTACTCCTCCTCCCTTTCTTGGTAGCCGTCGAGGGACCGGAGGCCGGCGACAGCGAGATGTCGGACGAGCAGGACGAGATCGGTCACTCCATGACCATCAACAACGAGCTGCGGATCTGCGGGTTGGTTCCAGATGATGAGGACGATGTTGCTGGGGATGCCGAGGCGCTCTTCGGCCGTACTGCTGCTGACCCTATTCCGATGGACGGTCGAGCCCCGGACCGGCGCTCCGTCGGCGGCGATCTTGGACGCGGCGCCACGCATCGGCGGCTCCAGAGCCTAACCGCCCTTCTACCTCTGCCTGTTGGGAAGATTTTGAGAAGCTCTTCAAGAAGGTAAACGGTAACGTAATCAGGTATGGTGCTCGTTGTCTTCATTGCCGTAAAGAGTACTCTGCTCTATCTAGATTTGGGACTGGCCACCTCCTCCGTCATCAAGAAAGTTGCCCTAAAAAACGTGAGAAAAATCGCTTGTCTCAGTCCCATATTACTTTCAATAAGGATGGTACTGTTCGTAATTGGGATTATTCTGCTGAGGTAGCTCGTGTTCAGCTTGTTCGTTTGCTTGCTAGGCTAGACCTTCCCCTCCGTCTTGGGGAAACTGAGGCCTGGGAAGAATACATAAAAACTGCTCATAACCCTAGGTATACAACTGTTTCTAGGCAAACTACAGCTAGAGATCTTCTTAAGTACTTCACTGATAAGCGTGATGCTCTGATAGAGGATTTGAAAAATAATGCAATTTCATCTGTTGCTATTACTTCTGATATTTGGTCTGGAAATGCTAAAGAGGATTATTTGAGTGTTGTGGGTCATTACATTAATTCTGATTGGCAACTTGAAAAGAGGGTGTTTGGGTTAAGGCTAATTGATGCACCACATAATGCTGAAAACATTGCTGAACGTGTTAGTAATGTACTGAATGATTATGGTATCTTGAAAAGGGTTTTTCTGTAACTTTGGACAATGCATCTGCTAATATAAAAGCCATGGATAAACTGAAACCTGTACTTAGGGAGTATTTGGGTGCTGATCTATTTTTGCATCAACATTTGTGCTTGTCATATTATAAATCGATAGTTAAGGAGGCTCTAGTTCTTTATTAGTCCTATGATTGATGCTTTGAGCGCAATATCATTTATTAACTCTTCTAACCAAAGAATTGCTGCATATAAGAGTTATTGCATGGCATCGGTATTAGACCTAGGAAGTTTGGGTTGGACATGGATGTTAGGTGGAACTCTACATACCGATGCTTAGGCATTTGCTACCACACAGGAAATTTTCCATACTTTTATTGAGTCTAATTATCCTAGAGCTAGAGGTGGCTCCTTTATTTTGACTCATGATCATTGGGCTATGGCAAGTAAAATATGGCATTCCTTGAACTGCTTTATGATTCAACAGTTGCTTTGTGCAGTGTCTACTATCCTCTCGCCCACTTATGGTTCATCATATTGTTAAGATTGCTATACACCTACATAGGTACCAAAATGATGAACATATTAGAGTGTTGTCCAACCTATGATTGATAAGTACAATAAATCTTGGAAAACATTACGAACTTTCTTGTATTGCATTTATCTTGGATCCAAGAGCTAAAATGAAAGGTTTTAACAAAGTGCTTAGAAAGCTAAGTTCAATTCATCGATCTGATTATTCTAATAAGATGATGGAAACTAGAACTCTTCTTTTCAAATCGTATCATAAATATGATGAACTTGTATGGCTCTGTTAGGGAGAAAAGGGTTGTCCCTCCAAACCTATCAGTAAGAAAAGAAGCGCTTGGGATGAAATATATGATGAAGAAGATGATGATGTGCTTGGATCCGCCCTTCCTCCTAATCTTGATATGTGCGGGACTATTCACTGCTACTACCTTGCTACATGCGACAAGTTCTTCCTCTATGATGAGTTCGAACTTGCAGCCTACGGATCGTGTGACACGATCGGCCAGTTAGATGATGAGTTCAACATCTTAAAGCTGGTGGCATCAGCATAAACTAACTTATCCGATTCTTTCTACTCTTGCTAAAGATGTTTTGGTGTGCTGTTTCTACCATTTCTTCAGAAGCTACCTTCAGCACCACTGGCAGGATCATTGAAGAACGGCGGAGGAGGCTGAACCCTGAAACTGTGGAGGCACTCACATGCATCAAGGACTGGGAAGCTGCAGAGTCAAGGCTACAGCATATGGTGGAGGATAAGGAGCTGGAGGAGGCCTTTGAACAACTCTATCTTGATTAGTCATTTATGTAATGGTTCTGTAATCTTATTGAGACTTTGGATGCTTTGGACCTTTGGTTTTGGATGTAATGAACAATTAATAATCTTATATGGAGCTGGCTGCACTCTTTTTTCCTGTCTAGGGTTTCTCACAAGGGTGAGTTTTACCTAGACAGGTTTTTAATGAGACAGCCATTGCACAGCTCCATTTATTTCATATTTTGTGATCTCTGTTTGTGTTGTGTTTGTGATTTGCAAATATTTGAATTGGCCATTGAATTCTGATACTTTGAAGTAGAGTTATGGTTTTAGTGCCCAGGCACGGCACTAATCCGTTGGGCTGCCGTGCCCAATGGCACGACACGGCACTATCTGGGGGACTTAGTGCGTGCACAGGCCAAGGAGGCGCGCGGTGGCACTACACGCGCGCGCACGGCAAGGTTACCGTGCCTGTTAGTGCCGTGCCTGATAGTGCCGTGCCAGGGCGTGCCCGTGCCGTGTAGTGCCCGGGCCGCCCGTTTGGACATCTATAAGTAGGAGGAATGGTACATACCTGTAGTACCTGTAGTAGCATGCAGCAAGAGCATACGGAGAAGTCCTGCTCCAGTGATTCCATAGACCTCATTGCTACACCTTGGAAAGAGTGGGCAGGCATTATATCATGGCAAGATTTGGGGGACGAAAAACGAGATACTCCTCCTAGCTAGCCACTTGCACGTGGACCATGAGATGAAACTCCAAGTGGCCGTTGTGACGTGCATATGCATCTATGATGGGATCATGGGAGACTGACATGACGACGCCCTTGCCCTAGTTGACCCGGAATATTAGTTTTGGCTGCACACCATGCATGCAAAAGGATTAGAACAAGTCTGCCTTGGTGATGGTATTCTAGCAATATCAGTACGTGTCTTGAGATCTACGAATCCCGTGAACTTGCTTGTGCCAACGTATTCAACACCAAAATTGTAGTTCAATTCGCAGTCCTGTGAAAACTAATCCATAGTTCTATGCAGTCCTACAAAACAATGTTTGGCCACGAGCTGGTTTGCTTGCTCCCACGACTTCTGGCTGGGAGAGGCTATTAGTGCCGTCGACACCATGTTTGATTGATTGTTAGTACTGATTGACGTCGGAAAACGGGTCAACTCCGGGCAAACTCGGTTACCATCGTAGAACAAATACTAATTCAGCTTGGCTCGGCTCTGTTCAGAAAGCCATTTTATATAGGCCCCGTCATCGAGCTTTCTCGTGGAAGAAGCCTAAAGCCACAGCCGGCTTCACGTGGAGAAGCTGAAAGCCGGATGCCGGCTTGGTACCTCTCCACAGCTTTTGCGGGTTAGAGTTTCATATTTGTCACTAGAGTTGACGAGAATTACGCCCCTCATACCAGGTATAAATACCCAATCCTACCTCTTTCTCACCCCATTCTCCCATCCGCATGCCACGTGAACAGATAGAGCGGTGGCGCTAGGGTTAGCAACCCCGAGCCGTGTCCGTCCTGTGCCGCCGTGTGTCGTCTCTCGCCCCTTGTAGATCTAGGTTTTTTCCTTTATTTTTTTCATTTTTCCCTTGATATAGAGGAATTGATTACTTCTGTAATCATGCGATCTGATGATTTTGTTTATTGTTGAATAATTTGCAATTTATATGCTAATTCCTGAAATTTGCAATGAAATTTTGGTAGATTTCATAGGAATGGATATACGAAAGTAAGCAAGGATCCTATATATATATGTATGTATGTATGTATTTCGTACTTGGAAATTGAAAATGTAGTACATTTAATGCTTAAATTTACATTTATACGTGAACATGCAAAAATAAATAAATCAAATCCACTCCTAATGTCCTTTCAAATAGCATCAAACAAGCCATCATTTGCCTTATGAGCATTTAAGACATTATCCAACTCAGAAGCAGCCAACCAGCCTACCTAAAAGCTAGTCTGTCAGACATCAAACTCCTTCAAATCAGCCGTTCAGCCATACAACCTAGCCGAAAGCTTCTTTTAAGAAAAATTGTAACCATGCCGAATAGGGCCATAGGCTCGGCATGAGGTAAGCCAGCTTAGGTGGTCTCTGACCCCGGTTAAAGAGGACTCATAATTCCTTTGGGTGAAGAAAAATCAAATTAGGCTAATCAATTATGCAAATGTCTAATAATTCAAATCCCAATTGCTAATTTATTATGCTATTTCTGAAGGCTTCATGTTCTGTTTTACTCCATCGTTCAGTCATGTTAGGCAAGGTTTCAATCAAAGTCAATCTATCTTAATTAGTAGGATTCAGAGAGATGTGCTATAAAAAAGCTAGCTAGATGAATCCTAATATGATTAGAACTCCTACTTCTCTTTGAATGAGGACTACAAAGACTACATAAACTCATGAGGGATGGCTATATGATGAGGACATCAACCCTTCGAATACGACCACTACTCCACCTCCAACCGGGCTATTCGACTGCCATCGATTCGGCTGCGTCAAATGCTACTCCAATGTGCTGACGGATTTACTTCACTTATACCTGGTGCTGCAACACCTCACATTGGGCCGATGGCCTTGTATTTGTATTAATTATTTAGCTCAAAGGGCAGCCACCACTCTAGATTATCTGGACCGGCCACCTCCTTGGCCTATTTGGGCTGGCCACCTCCTGGGCCGCCTCCACTCGGGTCGAACGCACTATTCGTGTGCATTGTTCATGGTTATTGTTCATGTGAACAGTACCCCCATGAATAGTATCGTATTGCTAGCTCTTAGACATTTGCGGCTCCCCCTCCCCTATATAAGGAGGCCGCACCTCTTTAGTTTTTCTTGGATTTTGTTTAGTTAAAAGTTAGATTCTATGCAACTTCGTGTATTAGCTTGTGTCGACTAGACCAACCATAATATCGCTTCGGAATCCCAATTTATCAAGTATTTTATTTATATTCGTAATTTCAGATTGCTTATTTATCTTGTTCTTGCGTGCTTCTTCAGTGTATGCAGGAATCGATCTTTGTGATCAGGTCAACCGGGTATTTGTGCACGGTTGATAACGACTTGTTGAGCAGTTCAGCGATTGCGTGGTTTCGGGCCTTGCGTGTTCGTAGCCAGTATCGTGAGAGTTGAGCGACGCCTACCGAACTTATCGTTCTCATCGAAAGAACGGGCCAACAATCGGACCTTCGGGTTCATCGCCATAGGAACCTAAGAAGCATCCAAGAAGCAAGTTAAGCAAGAGGTACTCATCCAAAGTAGAGAACGTATGAGAGAATTAGAGGCTAGGTTATTTTTTTAGCACTAGATTCTTTTATATGACAAGAATCCGATGATCCTAAAAGGTTCGAGAGGGTTGTGAGAGAGCGATAATCCCTTATACTCTTTTGATGTTATGCTTAAGGAATTTTTTGTCAGCTTCACCAAATCTTTCTCTCGTCATGGATTGCTTCATCTTCGTTATTTCAGTTCTCTCTACAAGATCCATCTACTTTATTATTGATACCGTGTTCGCTCGTGCTGTATCTCACAAACTCTAATTCGATCTGAGGGTTGCTACGCATAATGATGATATGAGATTGTAACACAATCAGAAAAGATTGTGTTAATATAAAAAGGGGAGTACTTCCGTGAATCATGTGGCCATAAGATTAATTAGCGGCTGTAACATGGACAACGACCTCCTGATTAGATGTTTGTTCAAAGTCCAATGTCTCTATGTATGATGGTCTCTCGATGGATGATGACATCTCACGTCCCATTTATAATAATTTATGCGAAATTTGCAATTTACCCCCGCAGGGGCAATCATAGGAATTTGCAACTAATCTTATATGGTTTGCAATTTATATAATAATTTCTGAAATTTGCAATGAAATTTGGGTAGATTTCATAGGAATGGATGTGCGAAAGTTCAAAGGAAGGATCCTATATATATAACGTTTTGTATTTCGCACTTGTAAATTGAAAATGTAGTACATTTAATGCTTAAATTTACATTTATATGCGAACAGGCAAAAAATAAATCAAACCACTCCTAATGTCCTTTCAAATGACATCAAACAAACCATCATTTGTCTCAGGGGTATTTAAGACATTACCCGACTCAGAACAGCCAGCCAGCCTACCTAAAAGCCAGACTGTTAGACATCAAACTTCTTCAGCTCAACCCTTCAGCCATACAACCCAACCGGAAGCTTCTTTGGGGTAGTCTCTAACCCCGGTTAAAGAGGACTCGTAATTCCTTTGGGCGAAGAAAAATCAAATTAGGCTGATCAATTGTGCAAATGTCTAAGAATTCAAATCATAATTGCTAATTTATTATGTTGTTTATGAAGGCTTCATGTTTTGTTTTACTCCATCGTTCAGTCATCGTAAGGTAGGGTTTCAATCAAAGTCAATCTGTCTTAATTATAATAATACCCCTAAGATATCTTATATGGTTTGCAATTTATATAATAATTTTTGAAATTTGCAATGAAATTTGGGTAGATTTCATAGGAATGGATATGCGAAAGTTCAAAGCAAGGATCCTATATAATCCTAATTGCTAATGTGATATCTTATATGGGTTGTAATTGATATAATAATTTCTGAAATTTGTAATGAAATTTGGGTAGATTTCATAGGAATGGATATGCGAAAGTTCAAAGTAAGGATCCTATAATATAACATTTTGTATTTCGCACTTGGAAATTGAAAATTTAGTACATTTAATGCTTAAATTTACATTTATATGCGAACAGGCAATAAAAATAAATCAAATCCACTCCTAATGTCCTTTCAAATGACATCAAACAAACTATCATTTGTCTCAGGGGTATTTAAGGTATTACCGAACTCAGAACTGCCAGCCAACCTACCTAAAAGCAGACTGTCAGACAACAAACTTCTTCAGCTCAGCTGTTCGGCCCTTCAGCCATACAACTCAGCCAGAAGCTTCTTTGGGGTGGTCTCTAACCCCAGTTAAAGAGGACTCGTAATTCCTTTGGGCAAAGAAAAATCAAATTAGGCTGATCAATTGTGGAAATGTCTAAGAATTCAAATCATAATTGCTAATTTATTGTGCTGTTTCTGAAGGCTTCATGTTCTGTTTTACTCCATCGTTCAATCATCGTCTGGCAGGGTTTCAATCAAAGTCAATCTATGTTAATTAGTAGGACTTAGAGAGATGTGCTATAAAAGCTAGCTACATGAATCCTAATATGATTAGATCTCCTACTTCTCTTTGAATGAGGACTACGGGGACTGTATAAACTCATGAGGGATGGCCATAAGAACCTAAGAAGCCTCGAAGAAGCATGTCAAGCAAGAGGTACTCATCCAAAGTAGAGGACGCATGAGAGAATTGGAGGCTAGGTTATTCTTTAGCACTAGATTATTATATATGATAAGAATCCGATGATCTTAAAAGGTTCGAGAGGGTTGTAAGAGAGCGAAAATCTCTTATACTATTTTGATGTTATGCTTAAGGAATTTTTTGTCGGCTTCACCGTATCTTTCTCTCGTTGTCGGACCCGGATTTTCTAATCCGAATCCTCTGTGAAAACAATGTGCTATTCCCTGGATCAGTAGATAGCACTCACAGGCATTGCTGAATTATTCATACATGGCGTTAACTAAAGTACCAAATTTATTACAACCAACAGAGTGACATAGGCCACGTCGGGTCGAGTTTTACAACAGGGGCCGATCAGGCCAAATTGATTACAATACAGAACACCGAATACGATAGCGGAAGCAAAAGGGTAGAGCTCATCTCTTCACAGCAAGCGATCGGGCAACTTTGTGTGATCGATATTACCCAAAGACCGGATAATATCGGTTATGCGCAAGTACCAACGAGTCAACTTAGACTGCGTCGAGGCCTAGACTACAGATCCTAGACTACTCTTCATCGTTTCCTTGCCCATCGACTTCTGGATCCTCGTAGTAAGCATAGTCTCCTTCATCAGCGTCATCTGAAGGGTTTGGGGGAGAGCGAGGATGAGCACAACTTCCGTGCTCGCGAGCCAATACACAATGCAATAATATACATGCAAGGCTTACAAGGATGGCTCGGTTCTTTTATTTGCGAAAGCAATACTTTTAAATATCATAAGTACAAATTCCTAGCACTTAGCATTTTTAACAAATTTCATTTTAGTTAAAGAGAGTAATTGTGCAATATTTGATATCAGCAGAGAATCCCTCCTTCGGAAACTCTACCTGATGTTTATTTTGATTGGAGCTACCTCCAATTATTAACCGCGCTGAGTCTGAAAACTCAGGGAAAATCCAATCTCAGGGCTAGGAGAGCCCGCCACAATTTTCATACCACCCACAAGGTTTTTGAAATAGAACTAACTCAAGTTAAGTTCCCATGTCCGCCTTTGACCGTAGGCGCGGCTGTTTAAACAGTTTATAAACTCTGCAGAGATTGTACACTTTACCCACAAGAGACAATTAACTCGTTGCCCTACACGATTCCGTAGTCGTGTAGTCGAGAGGTTGTCACAATAACTTTTCAACTACCTCGTCCTTTCCATCATCTCACCCATATGGGGTTACGCCCATATATTCGCGAGGGATGTTGTACCGCAGCGCCTGGATGTACCGCACGACGTTGGCAACTTCACCTTGTATCGGTGTCCCCGTCAAGCTGGATGTACCGCAAGCTTGCGCGTGCCATTTATCCACCAGTGAGATGACTTTCAGGATTCGATAAATTTACTAAGCCAAGTCGCGGTTTGTCGCAGACTTGTGGTCGTACTTGTTTTACACGGGAGGTCGTGACAAGATTAAGTCCTTAGGAGTTATCTGGGCGGTTCATTCCACATCCCATCCACAAAATGACATTCCGTGGGCTACATTAGCACCCATTGTCATACCATCCACCTCTCCATCCACCCAGATATGGTAATAGCAATTTTTAGGGTTTTTGAGAAGCAAAACACAACAATTCAACCATCTCAGCCATTTACCCGTAATGGCTGCCCAAATCATTTTATATTTGAAAGGATGATGATTGGGACAGTTTAATGTCCCGGTACTTAAGCAAGGCTAGCATGTCGCTTAAGTACAACCTATAGCTAGTATTACCATATAGTTACTAGGGTGACAATGGTTAAGGGATTCAAGTTGTCAAGGATGGCATAATAATTAATTATTCAACAAATGGGTAATTAACTACCTTAAGCTTTAACATACATTTGTTTAAAGAATTAAAGCATGCAATTTGCTATTTTAAAAGAATATAATTTGCATAAAATGTAGGCTCAATATGATCAAAGTATTGACTCGCCTTGGTTGTAGGGGAGAGAGTCCGGTAGTCTTGTCCTTGATCGACGTGGAGGTCTCCGCGTCTCCGAAATCTGTGCGTAAGTATACCAGGCAAAATAAACGACAAACAACGAGCAATTAAATACACAAGAATACACAAATGAACTCCAAATTGAACAAGACCTATGCCATTAGCAAGATCTTGATTTTAGAAATTTTTAGAAATTTATTTTACAATTTTTGGAGTTGAAATGGGGGATTTATTAATTTTTGAAGTCTCACTTTTAAATTAAAAAAATAGAAAAAGAAAACAAAAATCACAGAAATTAGGAAATCGACGCGGCCCAAAAATCGACTTTCGGCCCGGCCCTGGTGTGGCAGAAACACACGCTGATGCGCTAGCGCTTGCCGCGGCGTGTGTGTGGCGTGCGGCCAGACGCGCGCGCCTAAAGGGTCAGGCGCGCTCAGCGGCGAAGAGGAGGAGGAGAGCGGCGCGCGCGGAGGCGGGGAGAAAGAGAGGAGGCGCGCGCGCGGAGGGGGAAGATGAGGCGCGCGACCGGAGAGGAGAAGACGGGGAGGCGAGTGCGGGAAGAGAGAGGTGGCGCGCATGTGGGGAGAAGAGGAGCTCGGGAGGGGAGCGGCGCGGCCGAAGGGAGAGGGGGGGCGCGCGCGCGCGCGGGAGCTCACCACGGCGACAATGACAGGGCTTTACAGAGGTAAGTCCTTCTTCCTCTCTTTGCTTCTTCTTCTTGCTCTCTTCTTTCTTTGTGGGGTGAAAGGGGAGGAGGAGAAGAAGGGAGGGCGCGGGTTTTAAAGCCGAAGAGGAGCTCGGGAGAAAGGGGTCCGGGCGAGGAGAAGGACGGGCGTGCGGCCGGCTCCGGGGTGCGCGTGCGCACGGAGGTGATGATGGCGGCTCGACGGCGTGCGGGAGGGTACAGCAGGGGAGCAGGTGGAGGTTCTAGGGGGTGGCGTGCGCGCGGCGACGAAGCAGCGCACGCGAGCGGGGGGGCTTGGCAATGGGGGGGGGTCCGGTCCGGTCGGGGGGGGGGGGGGAGAAATGAAGGGGGGGCCCGGTCCGGCGGGGGTTGACCTCAGGGGGGGAGAAACGGGCATTACACTCGTCATGGATTGCTTCGTCTCCGTTATCTCGGTTCTCTCTACAAGATCCATCTACTTCATTATTGATACCGTGCACGTGCATGTTGTATCTCACAAATTCTAATTTGATCTGAGGGTTGCTGCGCATAATGATGATATGAGATTGTAACACAATCAAAGAAGATTGTGTTAATATAAAAAATGAGAGCACTTCCATGAATCATGTGGCCATAAGATTAATTAGCCGCCGTAACATGGACAACGACCGCCCGATTAGATGCTTGTTCAATGTCCAATGTCTCTATGTATGATGGTCTCTCAATGGATGATGACATCTCACGTCCCATTTCTTTCTTTCTTCCAAGATGTGATATCTTGTAATAATTTATGCGAAATTTGCAATTTACCCCCGCAGGGGCAATTGTAGGAATTTGTAATTAATCTTATATGGTTTGCAATTTATATAATAATTTCTGAAATTTGCAATGAAATTTGGGTGGATTTCATAGGAATGGATATGCGAAAGTTCAAAGCAAGGATCCTATATATATATATATATATAAATATATATATATATATAAATATAAATATAAATATATATATATATAACGTTTTGTATTTCGCACTTGGAAATTGAAAATGCGGTACATTTAATACTTAAATTTACATTTATATGTGAACAGGCAAAAAATAAATCAAATCCACTCCTAATGTCCTTTCAAATGACATCAAACAAACTATCATTTGTCTATATATATATATATATATATATATATTTAAGACATTACCCAACTCGATTTACATTTATATGTGACAGGCAAACCTACCTAAAAGCCTAATGTCCTTTAGACATCAAACTTCTTTAGCTCAAACCCATTCGGTCCTCTTTAGCTCGGCCATTCAGTCCTTCAGTCCTTCGGCCATACAACCCAGCTGGAAGCTTCTTTGGGGTGCTCTCTGATCCCAGTTAAAGAGGACTTGTAATTTCTTTGGGTGAAGAAAAATCAAATTTGGCGATCAATTGTGCAAATGTTAAGAATTCAAATCCTAATTGCTAATCTATTATGTTATTTCTGAAGGCTTCATGTTCTATTTTACTCCATCGTTCAATCATCGTTAGGTAGGGTTTCAATCGTCAATCTATCTTAATTATAATAATACCCCTGAGATATCTTATATGGTTTGCATTTTATATAATAATTTTTGAAATTTGCAATGAAATTTGGGTAGATTTCATATGAATGGACATGCGAAAGTTCAAAGCAAGGATCCTATATAATCCTAATTGCTAATGTGATATCTTATATGGTTTTCAATTTATATAATAATTTCTGAAATTTGCAATGAAATTTGGGTAGATTTCATAGGAATGGATATGCGAAAGTTCAAAGCAAGGATTATATATATAACATTTTGTATTTCGCACTTGGAAATTGAAAATGTAGTACATTTAATGCGTAAATTTACATTTATATGCGAACAGGCAATAAAAATAAATCAAATCCACTCCTAATGTCCTTTCAAATGATATCAAACAAACCATCATTTGTTTCAGGGGTATTTAAGACATTACCCAACTTAGAACTGCCAGCCAGCCTATCTAAAAGCGAGACTGTCATACATCAAACTTCTTCAGCTCAGCCCTTCAGCTGTACAACCCAGCCGAAAGCTTCTTTGGGGTGGTCTCTGACCCCGGTTAAAGAGGACTCATAATTCTTTTGGGCGAAGAAAAATCAAATTAGGCTAATCAATTGTGCAAATGTCTAAGAATTCAAATCCTAATTGCTAATTTATTATGTTGTTTCTGAAGGCTTCATGTTCTGTTTTACTCCATCATTCAGTCATCGTCTGGCAGGGTTTCAATCAAAGTCAATCTATCTTAATTAGTAGGACTTAGAGAGATGTGCTATAAAAAAGCTAGCTAGATGAATCTTAATATGATTAGAACTCCTACTTCTCTTTGAATGAGGACTACGGAGACTATATAAACTCATGAGGGATGGCCATAGGAACCTAAGAAGCATTCAAGAACCAAGTTAAGCAAGAGGTACTCATCCAAAGTAGAGGACGCACGAGAGAATTAGAGGTTAGGTTATTCTTTAGCACTAGATTCTTGTATATGACAAGAATCCGATGATCCTAAAAGGTTCGAGAGGGTTGTGAGAGAGCGACAATCCTTTATACTCTTTTGATGTTATGCTTAAGGAATTTTTTGTCGATTTCACCAAATCTTTCTCTCGTCATGGATTTCTTCATCTCCGTTATTTCGGTTCTCTCTACAAGATCCATCTACTTCATTATTGATACCGTACACGCTCATACCGTATCTCAGAAACTCTAATTCGATCTGAGAGTTGCTACGCATAAGGATGATATAAGATTGTAACACAATCAGAAAAGATTATGTTAATATAAAAAAGGAGAGTACTTCCGTGAATCATGTGGCCATAAGATTAATTAGCCGCCGTAACATGGACAACGGCATCCCGATTAGATGTTTGTTCAAAGTCCAATGTCTCTATGTATGATGGTCTCTCGATGGATGATGACATCTCACGTCCCATTTCTCTCTTTCTTCCAAGATGTGGTATCTGATGAAATGTAGTAGGACCTCTTTGTCATTCGTATTAGGTGCATATATAGCTATAGATTTATTGGAGAAAGTTGTAAGATTATATATAGAGTCCCCTTTTGAAATTCCAGTCTATTATATTGTTGATGCGTATAAGAAATTAGTTCATGCATATAGCCAAAAATGCACCATCAAAGTGCAGTTCTTTTGATAAGCCTATCACGTTTAGACTACTAGCTTATCTTTATCGTCTGTCAATCAGAGATCAGAGTCCCAGAGCAGAATCATAAAAAAAAATCTCTGGTCATATCTGCCACTCTTTTTTTCCTCTCCAAGCTACCAGTCAATGCATCAGATTAGTTTGTCTTGCAAAAGGATGGCAAACAAATATATTTTCCATTCTCCATAGTCAGTTTCGGTTCACGATTAGCCACTTATTTGGAATGGAAATAGAAAACGCAGAAAAGTTTCCACACAACTTATCTCCATCATTTTGAGTACTGACTCTTAGTGTGACATAATGCACATGTAGGTATATGGACTTAGCTGCCAGGTGCCAAAGACTTCAAAATTGTGACCGAACTTCCAAATTCCTCCATTGTTCCTGAGGTAAACTACATGCGTGAGTATGAAACAAACAATTGTTCTAGCACTTAGATTTCTACCTGAACCTTGTTAGATGTATTATTATCTGTGTATTTTCCTCGTTGTATAAGGGGTTATCTGCATATATATTGTTATACGCGACGGCGGAGGAACGACGAAGTAAACAAGATCAATCGCAGAGAGACACGAGATTTAACGTGGAAAACCCTCTCAATGCGAGAGGAAAAAACCCGAGCGCCAACCAACAACAATCTTCACTATATCGGGGTGAGGTTACAACGCTGGGGATTTACAACTCTGATTCGATATCCCAAACAGCGGCTTACAGGAAATATATATATCAGGGAAACCCTAATTCGACTAGGATGACCTAATTGATGTATAGAATTTGGATCACAAATCAACATATATTACACATGTACTTATATATATATTGACTCATTGACCTCACGATGAATACAAACATTATTCATAACAAACCTACCACCTCCAGATACACCAGATCAATTTTATCGTCTGAAGTCTCATATTAAAATGGCCATGTAACTAGCGTGAGGCATCCCCTTGCCAAAAAGAAAGAAAAGAAAAGAAAGGAAAGGAAAGGAAAGAAGACGAAGGCATAGTTAATGGGAGAACGGCTTGAAACTCCTTTTGGAATGCTTGCTCTGAACATCTTGTTGGAACTATGCTGGACTGAACTGAATTTCCGAGCAAGTGGCCCTATCCGCTTGTGGTTAATAGAATATATGGAGAGAGACCAGTCCAAAGGAGGAGGCTGAGGAAAAAGGATAAAAGATGAGACGAAAGAGATCGCAGGTTTTAGACTCGATTCGATCGGTGGCTTTCTTCCCAATCCCAACAAAATTGACCGGATGAGATGTACGGCTCCTTTTGCAGTCCTTGATCGCCCACCTATAATTTATGCTCAAATGAAGATTTTTTAGTTTACAACCTCTGTTAGTGCCTATCTTAAGACTTCCTAAAAGGCCATGGTATAAAACTATCAAAACCCACCAAAAATAGTAACCCACTCAACTACAGCGTAGGACTTAAACGCATACGCATCTAGTCATCTGCAAATATTGCGATTTGATGCATGAGTACTAACTGCTGCTGTAAATTGAATTTGCTGTTGTCGTAGTAGTACCTAACAACGAATTGCCGTAAAATAACTTCATGTCTATTAAAATAATATAAACAAATTAAATCAAGATGCATTAACCTTCAGAAACTACCGAATGAGATTCAGTGAAAAATGGCAAGGCAACCAAAAAAAAAACAAGAATATAGTATGACCTTTCTGTCAAATCATTCAACATAGGAAGATGCCATGAAGCTAAGAGGTGGCTACCTGATCTTCGAGAAAGGTGGCTTCTCTAACGAGGGAGGATAAAATTGACCCATGCTAACTATTTGTCATCCAAAAGCCAAAAGGAAAAAAAAACTCTTTCTCCCTCTGGGTCTTTGAAGCCATTAGAAGACCTTGAAAAATGATGAAAGGAAACAGAAGAGCAATTCCACTTTGCCTAGTCTTGTCAGTAATGGATGCATTGGTTGGTTTTGGCTCCCCTCACGACATCTCTCTTTCATGATACTCCTACCGATTTCAAATATAAGTTGTTTTTGGACGTTGACACGGTCTCTAATGTAACACTTTGATTATCAATTTTTATAAAAAATATGTTGTTTTAAATAAAAATAACTATACATTATTAAAGTATATTTCTTTATTGATCTAGCAATACCAATTTCATGTTGTCAATCTTAGTAATTCCTTATATATTAATGGTTAAAGCTAAAAATATTTGATCAATACATATTCTAAAATAACATACATTTGGAATCGAAGTTAGTACACAACAGCTACACGAGGACACACCTAGGTGAGGCTCGATCTGTAAAAAAGCATGCATCGTGCACAATTGTTGTTGAAAAACAGGGAGAGAAAAATAAAACGAGTGGGCAGAAAAAACAGTTGACCTTCGCATAATTTTTAAGTTAATTACCCTTTTCCTAGCGTTGATGTGGGCTCATACCCTGAATGATGATGGCATCGATTGTTTTTCTGTAAAATAAAACGGTTTTATCAATAAATTATAGTGCATAATTATCATAACAGTCAAAATCACATTCCTTTTTTTAGGGTGGGTGATGCTAGTAATAATCGTGTTTACAAATGCAATTGGAGAGGCAGATGATGCCTTGTGTGACTTGCGTCATGACTCGTAATACTAGACTAATAAGTAGAAGCGCCCGGTCCATCATTCCCTATAAGCTCAAGCGTATACACGGTGGTTGCATAAAATTTTGTTTAGCGTCAGAGACTAAATGTTCTACCACTTGGTCAGGGATTCATGTTCTCTTCGGTGAAGATTTAGGTGGCTATTTCTTCTTAATTAAATAGATACATAGTTACTCTTTGCATCCCACATTTTTTGCTTTGCGACCAAGAATTCTAGGCATGTATTGGAACCTCCAACACGTTATAAGAGAGAATGTGGGGGGAGCAGACAAGCACACCTTTTGGGTGACATCGTCTGTGAGTTGAACACAACACTGACTTCCTTTGTTGGTTGACTGAAGCTCTGTTCAAAAGTTTGAACAAAATTAGACCGAACCATGCAAGATACAAAGCTCGGTCTAAATTCGAAAATTGATCGATCTGGGCTAATGGAATCCCCATTCAATACCACAATAGCTAGAGGTATGTGATCGGCAAGGGCCACCTGACCCTATCAGGTGAGAAGGACAGCCATTACCTGCATGCGCATGAAAATAACGCGCATTACTTGGGCTCTCGATAGAGCTACATTGTCCCCATCTTTAGATCTGAGAATAACTTTACCATGTACCATCCTGTCACCCATGATCTGATCATGTAATTATATCAAAAGGGAAATGGATTGAACAGTTGTCATGCATCAGCAAGAACACAGAGAGCATTCAAAAGTAGCATGATAGCCACGATATACCATCTCAGAAAAACAAGCCATTACATGTGAAAAGCCTTTTTTTTAAAAAAAAAAAATACGAGTCATTTCTATCCCAATAATGGAGCAATTGTCAAATGTATGCATTTCTAATGTGAATGAACTAAGTATGCATTATGTCAGCGTCAATGGAGTAGTTGTCAGATGTATACATTTCTAATGTGAATGAACTAAAGAATGCATTATGTCAGCATTATTGGGGGTAGAATAATTTGTCAAGCAACGGCAGCTCGAGGAGGATTTAAATATGCATTATGTCAGCATTATTGGGAGTTTCGAACTCTTGGAGTTTTGGTTCCTTTGACCACACAAAGAGGCGGCTACTCGGAGGGGCCGGGAGGGTTACAACCGCTAAGGGCCCCTCCGCAGCCAGCCAGCCACCGTTTGGAGGCTTGATGATGTCATCTAATGAACCAGGTCCGGAAATTTGTATTCAAAGAGTTCTCTCACAAATAGTGGGAGAAGTTGAATATCGCTATTACACGTGCTTTTAATCTTAGATACCAAATCAAGAGTTTGAAATCTTGCATTGACGTAAACCAATGGAGGACGATTTACAGTCACAGAGACGTACAGGAAAGTATTGAAAATACTAGGTGAAGATGTATGCACAAGCCAGAAGTACCGGTCAAGCTCCATTTGCATGAAGGTATCCTGCGATGCCATCTGGTGTGACAAAGGCGGTTGCGAGAACAAAATTTCACAAAAATACGTGGGGAACTACTCCTCGGTTCACAAAAATAAGTCGTTCTGGACATCTCTTAAAAATGCAACTTTGATTACTAATTATTATTATAATATATTTATAAAACCAAATAAAATTATGAAATTATTTTTCGAGACAAATATACCGATATGATTTTCATGTACTAATCTAAATATTTAAAAAGATATCGATAGTCAAAGTTCTAAATTTTGACTGCACATATTCCAAAACAACTTGTTATTGTGAACCAAGGAATAGGTTGTGAGAAAATACACCCCGGGACTATCTAGGTGTCACTCAACTAATCTTGAAGAGAAATGTTAATTTGGGGCTGGATCTACGATCCAAACTATAACCTCCACCCCGCCAGCCTGCTGCCTCACCAACAAGGCCTAAACCTTTTACGATTTTTTTAAAAAATAATCATTTTTAATTCAAAAATACAGTAATATACCTTCCTTTTTATTTTACAGAAATAATCATATGTCGCTTCACCGTTCGACGACTTGGATCTAATCGCTCAACCATTGGGTGAATGATCCAAGTTGCCCAATCGTGGCGCGACACGAGGAGTAGTTGCTCGGTGGTTGAGCGACTTAAATCATTCGCCCAATGGTTGAGTGACAACTCTTCCTGTCGCTCAACCGTCAAGCGATTTGAAATAATAACATTATTATTTTATTAATCCGATGGAAATAATTGTGGGGAAATAAATGACAATTTTTGTAGGTAATACATTTAGCAAATTTTGTTTGTAGCTTGTTAATTTTTTTGAAAATAAAAGGATAGTGACAAGGTTGGTTGGTCCATTTGTGATTTTCGTAGATTCTCAAGGGTACGAAATCTGTTAGACTCGCAATAACATTTTGTGATCGTCGCATGTTGTTGTAGTACGGCAAATTTCTGAAGAATTTTGTGAAGACGATTGAGATAGCAATGATTTGTAAGTAGAAAGGTAAGTGATATTGCTATGTACCGCGATGTGCCAGGGAATTCATACACATGGCCATTTGCCCTTGCGGTGCAGCTCGGCGTTGTAGTCCTCACTTTGCGCCTTAGCTTTCGCCGCGATGGCCCTCTACGGTTGAGCGACGGAGGTAGCAATGATTGGTAAGTAGTAAGGTAAATTATATTACAATGCACGAGGGAATTCATACACAACCATGTCATAGTAAATATAAAGTAAAATACTACACAACGAATACAAGTGCACCAAGCGCAACGAAGACCCCCTACGAGCACCCACTACACCACCTACAACACCTCCTCCGTCGTCGCCACGTCCCACCCCTGGTCCGTGCCCGCCCGTACGGCCCCGCTTGGGCTTCCTTAGCGCGGGGTGTCGACGCTCGACAAAGTGAGGCGTTTAGGAGCCCTACTGACTCGTGCTCCCAAGGCTTGTAGGGTCAACTCCACCGGTGCTTGCATGGCCACAGGGGCACCGCTGAGCTACGGCCCAGAAATAACCTTGACGGGTGCACGCTGAGGTGCTTCCTTGACCTCCCCCAGGTCTTCCGCGAAGAAGACATCCACGTCCTGCGGGGCTCCTCGTGCGGGGAGAGCTCAACTCCCGGTTGGGGCGCGAAACCTACATGACAAATTTTATTTATTCGTGCAATATATCGCGCGCGAAACAAACCTGAAGAGATGAAATGTACCTTGGCGTGGGCCATGGCATGCATCCAAGTGTCATACGCGATGTACCCGCCCTGCCCGAATAGGTTGGGGAAGAACGGATACTGCCCTAATGCTGTCGAGTAGGGGTCCAGGAATGATGGTGGTGGGTAGCCACGTGCCAACCCTGAGTCTCCAGCCTGGCCCGGCGGCGGCCGGGGTGGGTAGCCACGTGCCTAGCCTGACCCTCCGGCTGGTCAGGTGCTGGCGGGACACGTGCACGTGCCCCTCCGGAGCCTCCTCGGCGTACGCGTCAATGTGGCCACCTCCAGGACTATCCTACACGACGTCAGGGTCACGGCACACCTCATCGCAGTGTAGACCCAACGGACCATCTGCAGCAGCTCGTTGCACGTCACCTCCGCATTGTGGGTGACCCTGTCCAGGATCGACCCGGAATCCCTCACAATCCCAGCAATGATGTCCGTTTGCAAGGAGTATATGAAAGCGTCAAACTTGTAATTGTGTTAACCGTACTCAGACATTTCGAAACACGAGAGTACCTACCGTGAGGTGCCGCGCGAAGTGTAGAGGGTACGCGTCGGTCCCAGCTGGTACATGAGCGGGGGGAGGGTCGACGACATGCACCAGCCTGGTGCATGTCTACGGAGCGTACCAGTGTAGATACTCGTCGTACGCGCTAGGGTCGTACGGAGTGCTCTCCTGCACATAGTCCTCGAGGGCGTCCGCCCACTCCGCCAGCCACAGCGTCGTCTTCCCCGTCCAGCTTGTCCTACTTCCACCCTTCCTACGATGCCCGCAAACGTACCATAGCAATTAGATGTCATCGTAACAGAACTAGAAAAAAATATAGGGACATGTGTTGTGTGTAACTCACGCGTGGACCAAGGCGGGCACCCAACGCTCGATGGGGACTGGAACAACCGGCGGAGGCCCAACTGGCACATCACCCTGTGCACCATGTAGTCCTCAATGAACATGTCGAAGACGAGCTTCTTCCGCGTCAGCTAGTACTCTTGGTCGTGCCAGCACAGTGAGGACAGCCAATCGGGAGCGCGGTCCTCCATCTCCTAAGCAGAGTACTGCTCCCAGCGCACGTTGTCAGTGGTGAGGTGGTCGAGATGCTCGACAAGTGCTCGTTCACATGTACGACCTGCACATGTGCAAACTGTGGCTGCGAGGCTGCGAATCAGAACAATGGTTACAAAGGATGACCTATAATACAAGTAAAGTAACAATTCAAGAGAATACGTACCTGTCTACGGCACCAAAGGAACCCTACCTTTGGCCGGTCCACCGCACCCCCGTGGTACATGTCCGTGCGGTACGAATTGGTGTCGAGCGGCATCGGTCGTCCAAGGGGGAAGCGCTCGAACGACACAGCTGCAGCAGGAGGGGGCAGCATGTGAGGATAGAGGTCGGCCTCGTCCTGCAACACGTCTCGCACATGCTGCGGTACGTCGTGGCAAGTACGGCTGATCCCATGCTGATGATCTGCACCTCCTCCCTATCAGCGATGGCCCTCGCGTACCCCACGAGGTGGGCATCGACGGAGTCACAGTGGCTGTTGGTAAACAGTACCCGGCCGAACAGCCACATCAAGTATGCCTTGAGGTGTCGTGACACCTGGAACTCGTGTCGTGACACCTGGAACTCGCTGGCTTCTGGGTCCATCCGCTCGACCTGTGCACAAACGAAAATTAGTAATCCCCTCATATGGCAAGGACAGCATATCGCTAAACAGGGAAAATGGATAGCATACGTATCGGAACTGCGAAAGCCACCGTAGGGGTGGACCATGCTCTGACGCGCTGAGAAGACGTAGTACACTGCCGCAGCCTCGCCCAGAAGAACCCCCTCAAACTTGCCCAACATGTCATCATGCTAGTCGACGGGCGCGTCCAGCGGGGAGGCAACGGCTCCCGCGATAGGCAGACCGAGCAGCACCGCGACGTCCTGCAGAGTGGAGGCCGTCTCCGAATGGGAGGTAGAAGGTATACATCTCGGGCCGCCACCGGTCCACCAAAGCTATCAGCAACGACCGGTCGAACGAGAACCGCCGTGATCGCTCCGGGCCAGCTTGGACCTCCCCGTCGTCCTCGATCGGAGTGCTGTCCTCGTCGGTGGCCTCCACCATCTGTACGAGAGGTAGAAGGCCAACATCGCTCAGCCTGTAAAGCATGAAGAAGTAAGTACATAGCGGACATATGATAAAAAGAAGTGCCACAGTTTGTAGACAAACCTGTCTCTCCAGCGTGGGTCTAGTCTCAAGCCTGTGGGGGTGTCTGCGTACGGACCATCCCCAAACCAGTCGCCTCGTCCCCGCCTTGAGGATGCGGGACACGACAACTGGTGCGGTGCTACATGTCGACGCGCCGGTCCAGTAGGCCGAAAAGCCAGTCCGAACCACCAAGGTCGTGAGCCATACCTACAAATCAATTTCAAGTTAGCAATTAAGACACAATTAGTGGTTTAATGATTTATAGCGTACCTCCATAAATTCTTAAAATTTAGTTGCATTCTTGCATAATCCGCATATTCCTCAACATATATAGCCATAGCTGTATTTCAGTATTAGGGATTTAGAGTTTAGGGTTTCAGGGTTTAGAGGTTAGGGTTCAGGGTTAGCGTTAGGGTATAGCCACAGCGGCATTACAACTATTAACAACTAAATTGGCATTAGTACTATGACTACACTATTTACAACCATTAATAATATACGACGTACCTGACACAACTACACGTATAATTATTTTAGTTGCTAACCTACCATAGTATCCAAAGTACAACTATTACAACTAAATTGGCCTTGGTTCTATGATTACACTATTTACAACTATTTACAATATACGATATACCCGACACAACTACATATCTAATTATTTTAGTTACTAACCTACCTTAGTTTTGAAAGTAAATCTACAAGGAAGACCCGACACAACTACACATGTAATGATTTTAGTTGCTAACCTACCATGGTTTTGAAAGTAAATCTACAAAGAAGTGCAAGAGGACTCACCATCGTTGATACGCGGTCCTCTCCTCCTCTCTTCCCCTCCCTCTCTTCTCTTCCTCTCCCCCTCTTCTCCTCTCTCTTCTCCTCTTTCCCTTCATCTCTTCTCCTCACGGCTGCTCTGCGAAGCTGCAAATGGCGAGGGCCGACGCGCGTGCGCGGGTTATAGACCCCTAGTCGTCCAGCGGTTGAACGACTTAGGGCTGAGTCGCTCGACTAGTCGCTCAACCGATGGACGACTGGTACACTTGGCATGCAACCGTTGGGCGACTTGCACAAGTCGCTCAACAGTGGAGCGAAAGAGTATTATTTCTGTAAAATAAAAAAATTGATGTATATTAATGTATTTCGAAATAAATACATATTATTTTTTTAAAAATCAACCTTTTACTATCTCTCTACCTTCGACACCGATAACAAGCAACTCAAAATTGTAGCATATTCAACATTGAGAAAATTCGACTGGTTTTTCAACAGTATTTTCATTGACTGGTGCATAATAATTCCGTACATCTTATCACAACATATAATCAACCAAACCTGTTACCATCGCAAAGAACACTCAGACCATTCTTCCTGTTCAACCCCCGAAATATAAGAATAATCAAACCGTCCGTCGAGTGTTGAACACACCTAAACGGCTGAAGCATCGCCATGTACTCTCGTGTTAGATCGGATATGAAGTGTACGAGACAGGCACATGAATTGCGTAAGAAGAACGGCCACAAGGACTATTTCAGCTAACTCAGTCTGACCATGAAATGGCCTCGAGAACAGAACAACCATCCATCTCATCTTCCAAAGAAGGAAAGCGGCGGTTGTTTTGGGAACCATTTCGATTAGTACGAAGCTTTTGGTTTCTACTCCAGCACAAACCTAGTAAAAAAAACACCATGCACAGATCAGATCACATATGTACGATCGCGTACTACTCATATATCATCCCATCGTTTGGCTGTTCTTGAAAAGATAATGTTGCAGTATGTGGTACGGAATGCCAAAAGATATCCTTGTTCCTAGCAAATACTACCTTCGATTCCAAAATGTAAGTCGTTTTGAAATTTTTACTAGTCAAACATTGACTATCAATATATAGAAAATGGGATTGTCTATTCATAAGTTGCTTGAAATTTCTTAGTTTAAATCACTTGTTGTGACCATTGGATCAATATCCAATCATATGACAATCATATGACACACCAATCTCTACACAAATCCAATGATCACAACAAGTGACTTAAACTTAAAAAATTTCAGCCAACTTAAAACTAGCAAAACCGATAGAAAATTACTAAGATTGTGAACATGAAAATGGTATTACTAGATCAATTTTGAAATATACTTTCATAATATATAATTGTTTTTTTTTTGAAACAACATATTTTTATAGAGATTGATGGCCAAAGTGTCACCTTGAAAGCCGTGTCAATATCAGAAACTATTTATATTTGGAATCAAAGGAGCAGCAAAAGACATTTAGCTAAATCCAAACGCTAAAACATCCATCAAGATCGATCACCTCAGTTTTGAGATCCCATCATGGGAAAAGAAGCGAAACCTACTGATTTTGCACGGCCATGTGTGCGCTCGCGCGCAATTAATTTGTTCATACGGGGACGCAACGGAATTCCTCGTGAAAACCGTGAAGATTTTCAAGTTGCCTTCACGCAGGCGCCCTTTAGATCTCGAGTTGCCCTCACCGACCCGTTTCTCCTCCTCCTGCTGCACCTCTATCATCTTCGACCTGCATTATTATTGTCCACAGAGAATCATTTGGAAAGGAAACTTCCTCTCATTCTCCATTTAACCACTACAAGGTTTTTTTAAAACAGCGGCTGCTGATGCTTGGGTCACCAGCAAATTGATCATTGGATGCGGTGTTTTTCAAGTGAGTTATTATTTGTCCATCATGTAGGGGGGAAGTGTACTACTAAAATATTTTATAGAGAATTGCACAGTGCTACTTGCATGAAAAGCATATACAGATGAAAATAGATTTGAACTAGCTAGACGCCTAGACCTTTATAAAAATAAAAAAATTACTCTTAAGTAGACACATTATACGCCTGTAATGTGACTGGAGACCCAGATCTCCATCAGAACAGCTGCAGTAGATTTGTTTCTTGAACAGGCAACACTATGGATGTATGTCCTATTAGCTGGACCATGAACTGTTCAGGTTCAGCCGGCCCTTGTAGGCTGAATTGCACCAAGAAATGCACCTCAGTACCAGAAAAATAATAATAAAAAAATGGCGCTAATCAACCAATCGATCCTGCAGCTGTGCTTGGTCCACGGAGCTAGCAGCCGCACCGTACGATTTAAATCCGTCGCCTCTGTGAAAGGAATCTCCGTCCAAGATCCAGCACGGGCGGGCTGGGCTACCGGAGTTAAAAACACACCGACCTCTCCACGGCACCCGAAGCCCGTTATCCCGTGATGCGGTGGGGGCCCACCACCAAGTGGCTGACACGCACGGCTCCCGGGGGGCCCCACCACCTTTCGGGAGTCAAATCCCGGGGACATTTCTATCTCCACCCGCCCGCCTCTGCGTCGACCCACCGACACGCGGGCCCAGGCAGCACGCCCTTCCCCCGTACACCGGTGGGTATTTACTGGTGCGGCGGGAGGGACGGCCTAACTTAACGGGGCACGCGAGCAGAGGGAGGAGGGAGGAACCCGGGCCCACATGGCGGCCGCGGGGCCCACCACGGTGTCCAGGGGGCAGATTCGTCTGGCTCGGTGCGGGGGTGACCGGGTATAAAGCGGGGAGGCGCTGTATAGGCTCCCCATCCCCTCCCTCCCGTCCCCTCCCCCACCGCGCCCGGTGCTCACCACTGCTGCTTCCTTTCCTCTCCTGGCAAGAGGGGAGCTGTGCTCGTGTGTGGTATGGTAGAGTTGGGTCTCGGGGTTCGTCTCTAGAGTCTGCTCGTTTCCGGGGACAAACAGCCGCACGCTGGTTCGGCCGGCGTAGAAGAACCGAACCCACCACCGTCAGCGCCATGGGTGGGCTCGAGGAGATCAGGAATGAGGCCGTCGATCTGGTGAGAACTACTGCCACCGCCGCCGCCGCCGCCTCTACTATTCGATATCTGATTCTTACTCCATAGGATAACTTGCTCATGTTTACTCCGTGCTACCTGCTTAATTCTCTGGATGAAGAATCATCGATCGTTTGATACGTTAGATACCGGCCGTTGTTTCGAGAGTCGTTTTGTTCTTCTCTCCGTTGGAGAGAGGAAAACGGCTAGGGATGGATGGAATGGTCTGAAGCCAATTCCATCTGATTTGATCTTTGTAGAAACACAAGATTTAATTTCTTTTACAAATACTTTCCATGTGAAGATTTCATACCTTTTCCATCTTCAAATACGGCGTGCATGCGCGCGTGCCCGAGTCCCGGCGGCCTTTGCGCTCTCTCAGCGCGTGGGCGTGGGTTTTCAATGATGGAAAGGGCCAACTGGCCATGGCCATCCTTTATTTGCTCTTGTAAGCTGCTGCCTCGATACTTACAGCTTGCTCTCCTCTGCGCATCAACAGCCTTATCTTTGGAGGAAGAACAAATAATTTCCTTTCGAATTTGTTCACTACTCCCTCTTTTAGTCTGCCGTATTTAATACGTTTCCTTCTCCACGAAACAAATTAGTATTGAATCTTAGATCTGCGCGGCCCAGTTATTACTCTCTGCTTTGGATTTCTTCTAGTATGAGTACTGTTATTCATTCAAAAATAAATAAATACATACTAGTATGAATATTGAGTAGATAGTGCTCGAGTAATTTGCACGTAAAGTCAAAAGATAGTTAGCACGGGGGCACACTAATCACGCGGCGCAGATTAGTGGCTAACCACCATAGAGCACAGAGGAATCCGTGCCCTCGAGCCGTTGCTTTTGTTTTATAATTGTTGACCAAGCGCAGCCCAATCCGGTTGCAGAGCGGAGCGGAGCGGACCAGTCGCTCGCTGCTCTCGCTTATCTCCCCTTGTGTTGTCCTTGTCCACTTCGGTTCGGTTCGGTTCGGTTCACACCTGCACCTGCACGGCTGAAAACGAAGCCGCATCTTCCCCGCACGCATCTCCAAGCGGCCTGAGCACACGAGGGGCCATGGAAAGTACGCACCAAGGACGGAAGGGCGGACACCCTGTCCTCCGCGGGCCTGCGCCGTCTGATCGCGATCAGACGGCCGTACTGCCCCCCAATCATTGGCCCACGTCGCCTTCGTCGATGCCCTTTGGACTCCTCCTCCATGTTCTGAGAGACCCTGACCCCTTTGGCTGGTACACGCTGACAGAAGGGGCCCGCATCTCGGACGCTCCCACGAGCTGTTGTGCTGTCTGCTCTGGCCGGGACTGACAGAGCGGGCCCACGCCTTTGCAAGGCTAAGTGCTCTTACTAATGGTGGTTTTGTGTGCCTCTGTGTGTACAGGAGAACATCCCCATCGAGGAGGTGTTCGAGCAGCTGAAATGCACCCGCGAGGGGCTCACCTCCGACGAGGGCTCGCAGCGTCTCACCATCTTCGGCCCCAACAAGCTCGAGGAGAAGAAGGTATCGTAAAACAGTTTGATTTGACCCGAGTTTGGTCGATCTATGCTTTTATTTTGATCAAATGCATGTAGTCTCGTGTTGACCCTGATGTCTATCTTGTGGTTGTGCAGGAGAGCAAGTTCCTCAAGTTCCTGGGGTTCATGTGGAACCCGCTGTCGTGGGTCATGGAGATGGCCGCCATCATGGCCATCGCGCTCGCCAACGGAGGCGGCAAGCCCCCGGACTGGGAGGACTTCGTCGGTATCATCGTCCTCTTGGTCATCAACTCCACCATCTCCTTCATCGAGGAGAACAACGCTGGCAACGCCGCCGCCGCGCTCATGGCCAACCTTGCCCCTAAGACCAAGGTGAGCACAAGAAGTAGCACGGGAGAAAATTAACGCACTGCACTGTTTGCGAACTTATTCCATAGTACGGTAGCATGATATCTCTATGGGATAGTGGAGATATAGTGGAAGGAGGAATCTTTTTTGTACGTGCTTTATGGACGAAAACTTTCAACTATGTGGTGCCCAAAAACTGAGTTTTTGAATGGTCCAATGGATGGGTGGGCATATATTCCATTATTCCGGGAAAAAAAAAGAGATAGGGACACGTCTCTTAGGATACTGTTTATTTGGCGTAAAGAATTGGAATAGTTTAGTGAACGTGACTTGGCAATTGCAGTTTATTTGGACATAGTAGTTAGCACATAAATTTTCAGCTCTTGAGCTGGAAGCCAAGTTCCCGTTTCCTTCTTACGTATGTTAGGTAGTCTTATCTGCTGGAAATATACATGTGTGGTATCTTAGTAGGATACGAGGAAGTATCGTCTTGCACATGGAATTATTGCGTCACAATTCATATCAACTGGCACAGGGTTCGTTTCTCATCAAGGAGTCTCTTTCATGTATTTTAAATTGAGTGATGAAAGAAAAACATGGCAACGCACGCATGCACATCGTTGTCATGTGGACGTTATATTCATCCAACTTGTCAAAGTCAAACCAGCCGAAATGTGTTAGGTACCACGTACCAGTATGTACTCATGTAGCAGTTGGCAACTTGGAATAAGCTGCAGTAACTGTAAACGCTGTAGATTACTTAGTCTTTTTTTTTTAAAAAAAAAAAAACTTTTTGTTGATCAAATTCGATCCGTTTGCCTATTCCAGGTTCTGAGGGATGGCCGGTGGAGCGAGCAGGAGGCAGCAATCTTGGTTCCCGGTGACATCATCAGCATCAAGCTCGGTGACATCGTCCCTGCTGATGCTCGTCTCCTCGAGGGTGATCCGCTCAAGGTTGATCAGTCTGCGCTTACCGGAGAGTCCCTCCCGGTGACCAAGAACCCCGGTGACGAGGTCTTCTCCGGCTCGACGTGCAAACAGGGTGAGATTGAGGCCGTGGTCATTGCCACCGGAGTGCACACGTTCTTCGGCAAGGCTGCTCATCTTGTCGACAGCACCAACCAAGTCGGCCACTTCCAGAAGGTCCTCACTGCGATCGGGAACTTCTGTATCTGCTCGATTGCGGTCGGCATCGTCATTGAGATCATCGTCATGTTCCCGATCCAGCGCCGCAAATACCGCAGCGGCATTGAGAACCTGTTGGTCCTCTTGATCGGTGGTATCCCGATCGCCATGCCTACTGTGCTGTCGGTCACTATGGCCATTGGTTCTCACAAGCTGTCACAGCAGGGTGCTATCACTAAGAGGATGACTGCCATTGAGGAGATGGCTGGCATGGATGTGCTGTGCAGTGACAAGACTGGCACACTCACCCTTAACAAGCTCAGTGTCGACAAGAACCTCGTTGAGGTGTTTACAAAAGGCGTCGACAAAGACCATGTATTGTTGTTGGCCGCAAGGGCATCAAGGACTGAGAACCAGGACGCCATCGATGCTGCCATGGTTGGTATGCTTGCTGATCCTAAGGAGGCAAGAGCTGGTATCAGGGAAGTGCACTTCTTGCCCTTCAACCCGGTTGATAAGAGGACTGCTCTAACGTACATCGATGCCGATGGTAACTGGCACCGTGCCAGCAAGGGTGCTCCTGAGCAGGTGAGTAAAAGTACAGCGATGTTTCACTACATCTACATTTCAGATAACTACTTTGTTATTTAACGTGACTAATGAATTCTTGTGATAAACTTGAACAGATTTTGACCCTGTGCAACTGCAAGGAGGATGTTAAGAGGAAGGTGCACTCTGTGATCGACAAGTACGCCGAGCGTGGGCTTCGTTCGCTTGCTGTTGGAAGACAGGTATCTTGATCCTTGACTGCTGTACTTAAAACATGCTATTGCTGTTGTAGTGATTAGTGAGTCATATTCTTATAAGGAATTCGACTGATCACAGGAAGTACCTGAGAAGTCAAAAGATTCTCCCGGTGGACCATGGCAATTCGTTGGTCTGTTGCCCCTGTTTGACCCCCCAAGGCACGACAGTGCTGAGACCATTCGCAAGGCTCTCCACCTTGGTGTCAATGTCAAGATGATCACCGGTACATAGCAAACATGCAATTACTAATCGCGTTTTTATTTCTCATGTTTGGTGTAATAGCTAAAGACTGTCGTTCGATTTACTTCAGGTGACCAACTTGCTATTGGAAAGGAGACGGGAAGGAGGCTTGGCATGGGCACAAACATGTATCCTTCCTCCGCATTGCTTGGCCAAAGCAAGGACTCTTCACTTGAGTCACTTCCCGTGGATGAGCTCATTGAGAAGGCTGATGGTTTTGCCGGAGTTTTCCCTGGTACGTCTCGGTTGCATACTTATATGTTTGTTTGTGCAAAGTTGCAATTGTTGATGGGATTCATGTTATGCAGAGCACAAGTATGAGATCGTGAAGAGGTTGCAGGAGAAGAAGCACATTGTCGGTATGACCGGAGATGGTGTCAATGATGCTCCTGCGCTTAAGAAGGCCGACATCGGTATTGCTGTTGCTGATGCTACAGATGCCGCAAGAGGTGCTTCCGACATTGTGCTTACTGAACCAGGTCTTAGTGTTATTATCAGCGCTGTCCTCACCAGCAGATGCATCTTCCAGAGGATGAAGAACTACACCGTAAGTTTTTTTCTCATTATCAATTAGTAGCCTTCTAAGCATATGTTGGCATGACATTCTGACTCGTTTATCTGTTTCATCTTGTGTGACACCAGATTTATGCAGTTTCCATCACCATCCGCATAGTGGTAAGTACCCGACAGAAATTTTGATTGAAATGTAAGTGTTATTTCTCCAAATTAATATCAATTTTATTTTTGCAGCTTGGCTTTTTGCTTATTGCCTTGATCTGGAAGTACGATTTCTCACCCTTCATGGTCCTTATCATTGCCATTCTCAATGACGGTATGTGTTCTTTGTTTTCCTACTAGTAGCCATAATCGTGTAAGCATCACTTCTCATGTCTCAAAAAATTGCAGGTACTATCATGACAATATCTAAGGACAGAGTTAAGCCGTCTCCCTTACCCGACAGCTGGAAGCTGAAGGAAATCTTTGCCACTGGTGTTGTGCTCGGAACCTATCTTGCTCTGATGACTGTCATCTTCTTCTGGGCCATGCACAAGACCGACTTCTTCACAGTGAGTTCTCAAAACATTTCAAGAAAATTCTTTCAATCTTTGCATAGAACTCTTTGATACGAAAATTTCTGCTTGTAAGTTTGTTCTCACTAAGTGTGTTTGCGCAGGACAAATTTAATGTCAGGTCAATCAGGAACAGTGAACACGAGATGATGGCTGCATTGTACCTCCAAGTCAGTATTGTGAGCCAGGCCCTCATCTTCGTCACCCGTTCTCGCAGTTGGTCCTTTGTCGAGCGCCCTGGTCTACTCTTGGTCACCGCATTCCTGCTCGCGCAACTGGTACGTACCACACAACTACAGAGCTACTCAACAAACTAGCAAATTCAGTGCAATTCATGTCTAATCTAAACCTGAATTCATCATGCAGGTTGCGACATTCATCGCTGTCTACGCCAACTGGGGCTTTGCCAGGATCAAGGGAATCGGCTGGGGCTGGGCTGGTGTTATCTGGCTCTACAGCATTGTGTTCTACTTCCCGCTCGACATTTTCAAGTTCTTCATCCGCTTCGTGCTGAGTGGAAGGGCCTGGGACAACCTCCTAGAAAACAAGGTACTACTTTGATCCATATACATCCAGCTCTTTCGGTAATTAGATAGCAGCTTGATGAATGTGTGAACGTTGTTCTGCAGACTGCATTCACCACCAAGAAAGACTACGGTAGAGGGGAGAGGGAGGCACAGTGGGCTACCGCGCAGAGGACGCTTCACGGCCTTCAGCCGCCTGAGGTCGCTGCGAACACGCTCTTCGCCGACAAGAACAGCTACCGTGAGCTCTCTGAGATTGCTGAGCAAGCCAAGAGAAGAGCTGAGATTGCAAGGTATAGTTTACACTCCCAAATTGCCACTAAATCATCAAATGGTACTGGTTAGCACAGGCAGGGGCAAACTTTGCTGAAAATAAACACTTGTTTTGGGCCGTGACCTGCAGGCTGAGAGAGCTGAACACTCTGAAGGGCCACGTCGAATCGGTCGTGAAGCTGAAGGGGCTCGACATTGACACCATCCAGCAGAACTACACGGTGTGAGGGATTTCGGCATTCGACGAAATCATGTCATCCGTATTGGGGTCGGGTTGGAAATGGGCCTCTGGTTAAAGAAATTTTTCGGTGAATGAACGAAAGAAACATGGCTGATCTGACCAGCCCTAGTTGTAAAGTGCTACCAAATATATGGTTCAGTTTCCGTCTCCTAGAGAGGTTTTACGTTCTAGTGGTGTACCGTGTTGGAGTACGACGTGTTGTAATCGTTTTTTGCGCTTTCCCTTTTCCCCTAATTAGCCGGTGATCTTGCGGAAGCAAGATGGAGAAATAATGAACGCAAAATTTTCTGCTACATGCTCTCCCTTCGATTTGATAGAAACACCATGGTTTCGACCTTTCACTACTGGCTTCGCTTCCTGTTCTGCGTTGACTTTTCACTGTATGTTGTTTTGGGGAATAGTTAGGCAAGTTAGCTCGTGGCACGATTGAGAGGCAGTTGCCAATATGCACGGTCTGACTACTAAAATGTCTAGGAAATTAACAGATACTATATACCAGAGTACAAAGCATATGGGTTGTAAAGGAAAAACACGTCACCAATCAAAGAGAATTTGAGATGCATCAATTATATTTGAAGATTCTATGTACATGGGGATTTACCATATGTCTATGTACGTGCTCTCAAAAACTATTATATACAAACTGAAAAAGGTGGGGAGATGTTTTTTCTGAGAGTAAGAAAAAATATCACTTAGTTAAGTGGGACTTGATCTGTCAACCCAAGCAAAAAATGGGGTTTGGGTAGTCAGAATCTTCATAAACTTAATGTCAGCCTTCTTTGCAAATGGTGGTGGAAACTTGAGTATGATGGCCCTCTTTGTTTAGACTTAGGCTTTTTGGCTTATAGCTTAAAGCCAGCTTTTTGACTTAATCAGCTTATAAACCTCTAAGCTTTTAAGCCAAACTTTGTTGTTTGGTAATCAGGCTTTTTATAGGATGTTGGCTTATTGAGTTGTGTGTGAACAATGAAAGGTCTGAAATGCCCTTAAGGGTTTAAAAGATCTTGTTAAGCATGTATTTAAACTTATTTTTGCACAAACACATCATATAAGTACATAGGCCATTGAAGTTGAACTAGAAAATTGAAACTGGGTATTGTGAGACAGTCACACTCAAAAGAGTCCTACCATGATACATTATCGCCTACGGAGAGCACTTCCTGAGTTAAAACACAAACATATATAACGTATTCACAATTTTACATGCTACTACCTTCTTTTGCTTTACTCAAAATACATATGAACAAATGTACAACATGTGGGAGAAACAGACATTTGTTACAGATAAAAAGGTGCTTCACAGCCTTTTTAGAGGACTATTTCTCATCTCTATTTTGTCAGTTCAGAGGAACACAAATTTAAAGCAAAATCTGAACAAGATATAAACAGAATGCTGAACAAGAATGACCCTCCATTTCTCAACTTCTGACTGCACTTTTATGTGCAACAGAAAACTCAAATCCGTCTTACAATTATTTCATTTCACTAGAACAATAGATTACAAAAGGTGAATACCAAAATTGAGCTCAAACTAAACAGGGTAACATCAGTCTAGCAACGATTAGAGCAATGAGGAACGAAGAGAGAAAATACAAAAAGGCAATCACTTCAAATAGCATTTCAGCAATCTGCACAGCATTGAGTGCAGCACCTTTACGTATCTGATCTCCACAGACAAATATGTCCAACTTTGCCAATGTGTGGCGATTAGTTTCGATATAAAGGTCCATTTCTCGATGCAAGCAGTGCATAACAAAAAAATCTGATAGCTGTTTGTGGATAAACTGGAACCATGCTGCGTTTATATGTTTTTGGTTCTATGCTCAGTACCATTGTATCCTATACAAGCTGTAAACTGTTTGGCTGCTTGTCTGCTGTTTTCTTAACGCTATTATTATTTGTCCTACATTTATGCTCAATTGCTCATGCATTACCAGTTACTACATGGTGTACCTTAGTATGTATTAAGCCTATAATGAAATGCATGCATTGCTTGACAATTAGAACCATGCATTAGCTTTTGGTTCACGCATTTACTGCTAAAAATCTGATAGCTGTACACTTACTACTAAAGATTGAATGATTACATCATTTTCTGCATGTTAGTTTGCAACTGAATTCCTGAACCTGTTTCTTCTCATCCATTAAGACTATGATTAAAAATTAATTAGCATTGTTCTACTCCGCAGTGGAATTTTCAATTGTTGTCATCATACATAAAAAATGTTCAGATTATTTTATCTAACTATGCATAATCATGTCCCACATCCAGGGGTGGTTGGGAGACTATTGAGAAGAGGTCGAAGAAATCAGGGCAAGCAGTTGGGACTTGGGAGGGGACAATGGACACCATGGAGTTCCTCCTCAAATGCTGCACCTACTACAAGACGGCAAGCATGGGATGGCAATGGATCTTCACGTCCTACAGGAACAACTGGCTCAACTTTTCGATCGTGAGCTGCTTGCAGAGGCAATCCTAGGCCACCACCACAAACTAAGTCTACTGAAAAGAATTGAAAGCACCACACCCAGTTGCCAGACTCCACCTCTAGCACATGGATGGCGGTGGGCGTCCGAGTCTCGCCCATCCGGTTACGAAAGCAAGAAGGATGATGTTCCTTCATCAGGTTGTGACCCTGAGATGGACAATGCTGAAGGTGATGATGTGTCAGTATAAAGGAGCTGCCCTCAAGATTTCTCTTGCAGTATCCTTGAGAGTACATATGCAAACAATTTCAGAATTTGGACAAGTAGTACACCATAAAAAGTAACCAACACCATATCTTTCAAGCATTTGTGCAAACACTGAGTTAGCATTTGAGGAGGGCGGCGTCGGAGGAGGAGGGTGGCGTCGGGGTCGTCGGGAGGCGGCGGCGGCTTCTTCCTCGCGGGGGCGATGACATCGGGGTCGTCGGGAGGGTTGGCGTCGGGGTCGTCGGGGAGGCGGCGGCGTCTTCCTCGCGGGGGCGATGACATCGGGGTCGTCGGGAGGAGGCGGCGACGTCTTCATCGTGGGCGGCGGCATTGGGGAGGAGGGCGGCGTTGGGGAGGGAGAGCTGGCGTCAAAGGTGGAAGGGCCGGCGTCGGAGGAGGAAGGGTGCGGCTTCGGGGTCGTCGAGAGGAGGTGGCGACGTCTTCGTCGTGGGGGCGATGACATTGGGGGAGGGAGGGCCGGCGTTGGGGAGGGAGAGCCGACGTCGGAGGTGGAAGGGCCGGCGTCGGAGGAGGAAGGGCGCGGCTTCGGGGTCGTCAGGAGGAGGCGGCGGCGGCGTCTTGCTCGCGACGGTGACGACGTTGGGGAGGGGAGGGGAGGTGACGGCATATAGGAAGGGGAGGGGAGCGACGGCGTGGGGGGAGGGAAGGGTGGCGACGGCGTGGTGGGGAAGTTGATTTGAGGCGGCGGTGTGGCGGGGAACCGAAGGGAATTGGGGGGAGAGGAAAATGGAACAGCAAAAAAACGGAATGGTTGGGATTTATATATAATGGCATTTCGTGGGTAATTTTAACGAACTTTAGTGGCATATTGTTATTCTATTCCGCAAAAGCCAAAAAAAGCACCTCTCCCATGGCTTATGGCTTTTAGGCTTAAATTGGCTTAAACTTATTATAAGCCGAACAAAAAAGCCACCTCTTTGTTTAAGCTTAGGCTTTTTTGCTTTTAAACCAGACAAAAAGCCTAAACAAAGAGGGCCGATGATGGTCTTTGGCAAAGTCTTGTTAGGAAAAAAAATACGTAAATAACAATAACTTTCATCAAGTTACTCATAAGCAAGGATACTCTCCCTGCTCGGCTGATCTCCTTAAAGTTAGGGAAATCTATCTCAAAGGCAGAATCTTGAATATAGGAAATGGAAAAGGGATTGATTTCTAGCATGATTGTTGGAGTGATGATAATCCTCTTTGTTATACCTATGTTGATCTTTATGATATTTGCAATGATGAAAACTTATCCTTATACCAAGTGGTTGCACATAAAAAATCCTTGAGTTTTAGAAGATGGTTGAATGAGGATCATCACAATCTTAGACAGATTCATGGTACTTTAGCCAAAGTGGCCTTGTCAAATTCCTCTGATAAACCCAGATGGAGGTGGGAGAAAGGGGATCTTCTCCGTTAGGTCGGTTTACAAACAGCTTCATAAAAGTCTATCCGACCATCCTCATAAGTCTCTTTGGAAAGCTAAGGTTCCTCTGAAGATTAAAATTTTCATATGGTTAACTTTGAGGAATGCAATCTTAACTAAAGACAACCTTAGTAAGAGAAGGTCGCAAGGTGATGTCTGTTGTGGTTTCGGTTGTGATGCCTCATTTTTCCCCTTGAGGTCAACCTCGCGCCCCTTCGTTTCTCCCCAGTCAACCCACACGGACGGACCCCCTTTTGCCAAGCCTCCGCTCGCGGCTGCTGCTGCCGCCGCCGCACGCCACCCCGAACCTCCACTGCTCCCTCGCTACGCCTCGCACGCCCCCGCCGTCATCATCACCCCGCGCCGCCGACGCCGCCCTTCGCCCGCCCGGACCCCTTCTCCCGAGCTCCCGCCGGCTTTAAAAGCTTCCCAGCGCCCTCCTCCCCTCCTCCCCATTCCCTTCCTTCTCCCCCAACCAAGAAGAAACCGAGGTAGAAGAAGCAAAGGAGAGCCAGAGAGGAAGAAGAAGAGGCCGAGCTTACCTCCTCCAGTCGCCGTCGCCGTTGGTGAGCCTCGTCGTCGCCGCGCCGCGATCCTCCCCTCTGTTGTCGTCGCCGCCGCGCCCCGCCCTTCTCCGGTTGTCGTCGCCGCACGCCTCGGGACCTCCTCGTCTCCATCGCGTCGCCGAGCCCCTAGCCGCGCCTCCCCTCCGGTCGCCGTCGTCCCCGCGCGCCACCGCCGCCTCTTTTCTTCTTCCTTCCCCGCCGGTCGCGCCGCCACCCCTCCATCTTCCCCGCGTGCCGCCGCCTCCTTTCCCCTCCCCTCCTCTGCTCAGGCCCGAGCGCCACCCCCCCTTTTCTTCGCTAGGGCGAGGCCGCAGGCTGCGCGCTCCGCGCCGCGCGGCGCGCGCGCCGCAGCGTTGCGTTCGGCCCGTGGCCGTGGGCCGGGCCGAAAGTCGCTTGTGGGCCGCCGCGTTTTTCTTTTTCTATTTGATTTTTCGTTTCCTTTTCTATTTTATTTTAAAAGTGAGACTTCAAATATTAATAACTCCCCCATTTTAACTCCAAAAATTGTAAAATAAATTTCTAAAAATTTATAAAATCAAGATCTTGCTAATGGCATAGGTCTTGTTCAATTTGGAGTTCATTTGTGTATTCTTGTGTATTTAATTGCTCTCGTTGCTTGTCGTTTATTTTGCCGGTACTTCGCCCGCGTAGATTTCGGAGACTCCGGAGACCTCCACGTCGATCAAGGACAAGACTACTCGGACTCTCTCCCCTACAACCAAGGCGAGTCAATACTTTGATCATATTGAGCTTACATTTTATGCAAATTATATTCTTTTAAAATAGCAAATTGCATGCTTTAATTCTTTAAACAAATGTATTTTAAAGCTTAAGGTAGTTAATTACCCATTTGTTGAATAATTAATTATTATGCCATCCTTGACAACTTGAATCCCTTAATCATTGTCACCCTAGGAACTATATGGTAATACTAGCTATAGGTTGTACTTAAGCGACATGCTAGCCTTGCTTAAGTACCGGGACATTAAACTGTCCCAATCATCATCCTTTCAAACATAAAATGATTTGGGCAGTCATTACGGGTAAATGACTGAGATGGTTGAATTGTTGTGTTTTGCCTCTCAAAACCCTAAAATTGCTATTACCATATCCGGGTGGATGGAGGTGGATGGTATGACAATGGGTGCTAATGTAGCCCACGGAATGTCATTTTGTGGATGGGATGTGGAATGAACCACCGGATAACTCCTAAGGACTTAATCTTGTCACGACCTCCGTGTAAAACCGAGACGACCACAAGTCCGCGACAAACCGCGACTTGGCTTAGTAAATTTATCGAATCACGAAAGTCATCTCACGGTGGAGAAAGCGACGCCGCAAGCTTGCGGAACATCCACTTGACGGGACACCGATACAAGGTGAAGTTGCCAACGTCGTGCGGTACATCTAGGCGCTGCGGTACAACATCCCTCGCGAACGTATGGGCGTAACCCCATGTGGGTGAGATGATGGAAAGGACAAGGTAGTTGAAAAGTTATTGTGACAACCTCTCGACTACACGACCAAGGAATCGTGTAGGGCAACGAGTTAATTGTCTCTTGTGGGTAAAGTGTACAATCTCTGCAGAGTTATAAACTGTTTAAACAGTAGTGCCTACGGTCAAAAGCGGACATGAGAACTTAACTTGAGTTAGTTCTATTTCAAAAACCTTGTGGGTGGTATGAAATTGTATGGCTCTCCTAGCCCCGAGATTGGATTTTCCGAGTTTTGGACTCGTGTGGTTAATAATTGGAGGTAGCTCCAATCAAAATAAACATCAAGTAGAGTTTCCGAAGGAGGGATTCTCTGCTAATATCAAATCTTGCACAATTACTCTCTTTAACTAAAATGAAATTTGTTAAAAATGCTAAGTGCTAGGAATTTGTACTTATGATATTTAAAAGTATTGCTTTCGCAAATAAAAGAACCGAGCCATCCTTGTAAGCCTTGCATGTATATTATTGCATTGTGTATTGGCTCGCGAGCACGGAAGTTGTGCTCATTCTCGCTCTCCCCCAAACCCTTCAGATGACGCTGGTGAAGGAGACTATGCTTACTACGAGGACCCGTGGTTGATGGGCAAGGAAACGATGAAGAGTAGTCTAGGATCGTAGTCAGGCCTCGACGCGCATCTAAGTTGACTCGTTGGTACTTGCATACAACCGATATTATCCGGTCCTTGGGTAATATCGATCATACCTGAGTTGCCCGAGCCGCTTACTCGTGAAGAGATGAGCTCTACCCTTTGCTTCCGCTATCGTATTCGTGTTCAGACAGTAATCAATTTGGCCTCGATCGCCCCCGTTGTAAACTCGACCCGCGTGGTCTATGTCACTCGCTGATTGTAATAATGATACTTTAGTTCACGCCATGTATGAATGATTCAGCAATACCTGTGAGTGCTATCTATTGATCCAGGGAATAGCACATTGTTTTCACAGAGGATTCGGATTAGAAAATCCGGGTCCGACAGAGCTCTAATCCTGACACCATTAATCACTTGTTCTTTGATTGTATGGTTACTAAATACGTTTGGAGCTTGATTGGTAGGTTGATTGGGGCTAATTGTAGGCCTATTTATTTTGATCAATATGTAGTGTGGATTAACACTATTTGCCTTCGGGTTCCGATGTTCACATTATGGGCCTTTCGGCTATTTGTTGGGCAATTTGGAAGCTTAGAAATAAAGCATGTTTTGAGGGGAAAATTGTGGGATCTCCTGCTGAGATCATATTTTATCTATGTGCTTTCTTGAAATATTGGGCAAGTCTTTACTGGGAGGGCCTGAAGGAGGAGATTGTAGCTGGAGCAGAGCTCATCCAGCATGAAGCTTTGCGGCAGTGCTCCGAGAGTAACATAAATGACGATGATGGGGAAGGATCAAGTCTGATGCTGGAAGACCAAAGGGCTGGAGAAAGTTCTGATGTGCATAAGCCTTTGGAGAATTAGCTGGATTGTAATATATGTGTTGGGAGGCAAGAAAAAAAACAGTTTCATTTTGGTCGTGTAGCACTATCTTCTCTGTATTCTCTGTTTGTTCTCCTCTCTGTCTAGTACTATGTGTTGTAATCCTCTGAAATGGGGTAGTGGGTGCTTGGTATGCTTGCTTCTACTCTGTTTTAGGTGGAGCGTCTTTCTCTGAGTTTATCCAATATTTTGCTTCTGTTATGTCAAACTTTGTATGATTCCATTATGCCTTTAATGAAATATTATGGGGGAAAATATGTTTGAAGATTCTGTACGCCAGATGAGGACAGTACCAAATTCCTACTCCTCTCCAAAGCAGGGGGAGAGCGAGCCAAATCGTTCCTTGCAAGGAGAGCCATCCTTGCAGACTAAAATTCTGCCAACAATAATTCGAAACAAGAATACTGACTATCCTTTCGTGCACAAAAGCTCTTCTTGCATGCCGAACAGTTTGCGGAGAATATATGTTGGAAAAGGGAATATTTTCGAAACGAATCAAACTCATCATCCCTAGAGAGATATAGTGGGATCGGTTCACTTCACATACCGTTTGCACACAACATGTGTCGCAAAAGGGAATCTTTCCCAAACGAATTCAAGTCCGATTACCATACTAGCAGGAGACGTGTAAAGTGCGTACGCACGTAGAGGGGCGGAGCAGGCGGTACACGCTCCACAGTGACACATCCCGTCCGTACGCCGGCTGGAAGGTAGCAGCCACTCAATCAGAGTCTTGCAGACCAGATCAGCAGCAGCAAAGTAGCAGTAACATAACCTCACACGGCTTGTGGCGTATCCCGTGACCCGTCGTCAGGTTCCCATCCCCCTCTCGCCTTCCGGTCGTTCCATCCATCGTCCCGTTCGCTCCGCGCCACCGATAGTGCGCGTCGCTGCTGTCGCTTAGCCGCATGCTACGGCCCGAGAAAAAGGCGGATTCCTCTGTGTTCATTCGATCAAAGTGGCCGGTGGACGGGTGTTTAGTACGATGCATCATTTTATTGGACTCGGATCCTCTCCTCTGCATTGCAGGCCTAAACGCAGAGACGAAGAGTCCTCTGTATTGGGAGTGTCTCTCAACCGTCCGATCGACATCCAATAGTTCATATGAAGTGCTACGGTGTTTGGGCTACAACGAAAAATTCTTTTTCTACGGTAAAACCGAGTAATATGCTACCGTGCAAACGAAACGATGCATTACCGTGCAGTGCCACTACAGAAGACTCGTATTACTGTGTGCAAACTTTATCCCTCCGTAATACTGCAGACAATCCGGATCTACACGTCTGTCCCTTCGCCCAATCATCACGCCATGCAATGGCTCCTCCTTTGCCTTCGGTTCCATGCATCGTTTTCCGTTTGCTGTTCCAGCTGCAACTCACATTATTCCCTCGACTTTACAAGTTTGCGTCGTTTTCCTGGGATCGGGAGCGTTGAATTGAAGTGTGATCGCAGACGTGCGCACGCTAGATTTCAGTTTCGAAGTTCCAGATCGGCCATGTGTCGTTGCGCTAGGGTGGTTACCACTGTGCCCGACCTTCCTCTTCCTCTTTGGACAGTGAAGAAAAAACTTGTAACCAAAACGACCCATCACTGCAACCATTTTTTTTTGGGTAGTATATGTTGGTGTTGCGGTCAGCCACTAGAGCTCGTGAATCTGGCCTTTCTTTTTGGCAAAAGTGTGTGTGTGTTTTCTGATTTCTGAACGGCTTGCATGTATATATCGTTATTAAGATTTGATGGGGTCTTGGCCTCTCGAGGGCCCAGAGGTGAATGGAGGAGCTTAAAAGTGAAGACAGGCAGAGCCGAGTCCGTGCGCAGGATAAGATATCGAGATGGGAGTAGGAGAAGCAAAATGCATCTTACAGCGGCCAAAAGCTGAAGCAAGCTAGCTAGGTTCGCTGATAGATTCAAAGGATCGAAAAGTATGCAGTATTATTAGACTGGTCGATCGGTCCAACCAGTGCAGGCAGGATCTCCAGTCCAGGGACAGAGACATGTCGAGATCGGCGAGATCTTTCTTTGGATGAATGAGCACCGGTGACTCGGCATCAGCAAAACGTTGCGATGAAGATTGACTAGTAGAGGCCAGCGATTCCAATCTTTCCAAGTAAAAAAGTTCTATCGTTGCTTCTTAGGAGCAAAAGGCTATGAGCCTATATGACAAACTTTCCTTACGATTCCAAAGCAAGAATCAAAACTGTTTCCTTGTTGCTGTGTGTGTGTGTGTTGGGGGGTTGGGGGGGGGGGGGGGTTCAGGATGATGAAAAACACACTTCAGTTAAAACTGCCACCAATTTGGGCCGTCAAGTATAGACTTTGCAATGAAAAGCTGCAACTTTGTAGAACAAGCAGAGCGGGCTGGGAGGCTTAATGGTCCTGGTGGGTATTACTGGTGGGCTAAGTTCGCCCAAACATATCGCTCGTCATTTCTGTAGCATACTAGGCCGAAGCTGTGGTTAGCCCTACAGCCCTACTTATGTACCTGGCTCTCCCAAAAGGAAAAAACTTGTGTACATGGCTGCGTTTCTGCTTGATGGAATGGAAGACTCGGACATGATGCATTTATGCTCGCGTTATTCCATTGTTTGTACGCTTTCATGCTCACGCTCGTCAGATAATGCACCACTCTAGTTTGACGCAGAAATTGTTACTACGTATTTTGGAAGCTTGCACAATTATCGGATCCGTACTGTATACATGACAGTACATAATATCATGACAGTCTGACAGACCAAGCTTGCTGCTGCATGCTGGCTGCTCGCCTAATCGACCTATCACGCTTCCCAAAACAGTCTGTTACGACCAAAAATTCACAAGGCAGAACAAACCTGCACTGCATCTGCATGCAGAAAACGGAATGCATGTTTCGCAATGTAGTATGTGGCGGTTTCCTCTTTCTTTACTGATGAATGAATACTGCTCGGTTTCCTGTTCAGTGCTGCTTTCCCATGTGCTGGCCTGGCGTACGCTGCTGCTACTACTTTCGGACGCTGTGAAAGTGCAGGCAGAGGCTTCGTTTCCTTCAACTGAAAGAAGAGCGTCGGGGGATGGCCGGCAAGGCGTGACCACCGTGCTCCGGGACAACTGTTCATGGACCAGGCGTGTCGGCCCATGTCCCTAACCGGAGACGAGAGAGAGGCCGACGTCCCGTGCTCAACACGCTGGTTGTTCGGAGGAAAGCACTGTTCCGCCGCAGTGCGATCCACCAAACACACGGCGACTCGGCAGCTCAGGATCGCAGCCGCAGCCGCAGCCGCAACGATGGCCTGGCCCACTATCATCTGCACCGTACAAAATTGGCAGCCCACCCTAAGCCTCTCCACACTTCGTGCTGCCTGGCGCCGCCAGCCCACCAAGAGCCCACCTACCGGCTACTCGTCATCTCCTCCACCCAATCGTAGCTTCACAAAGCACAATTTACCCCCCTCTCTCTCTCTCCACTAATAATGCAGATATGCTACACACAAGTAGTTACAACGCGTGGGTATATATCGAAACCGAGTGACACGGCGTTTGGTGGGCCCGCAGCCACTCGCGCTTGCCTGCCTTCCGCGAGACGCGTTCGTGCCCGCCGGCACGGGTGATCTTCTGGTACCAAATTATTTTAAAGATAATTTCTTTTTAACTTTATTTTCAATTTTGACTTATTTGGTTACGTCATGACCCGTGATGTGATCAAACTGTACTGTCACGCCACCGACCAACCAACACGTGCCTATTTTTGGGCTAAATCCTGTCACGCTAAGAGGAGTGGCGTGACAGCATTCATTTGCCACACCGAGATCCGTGGCGTAACAAAGTGCTTGTTCCACGCCACGTGTTGTGGTGTGACCAAATGAGTCAGAATTAAAAATAAAGTTAGACTGAGGTTATCTTTAAAATATTTTTTAAAAAAAGATTAAATAATAAAAAGAACTCCACTTAGGAAGGGAAAGTAGTGCTCTTTTGTTTCGCAGCACTGTTACATTTTTTATATACTCCAAACACCACAATTCTTCATTTGTTGACGTGCCAAAAAAACAAGCTAGCTATTTCAATTAAGTCGGTCTAAGAAAACGAGAACGTGCAGGAGGACTAGGTCTTAGGTCAGCTTATCTATCACATCACAACTCATGTAATCCCCTCGCTCGACTCTACCACGGAAGCCTGGAACTAACTACAAATGAGGTAAGCCAACATGCAAATCCGCCGTCCAAAAAGGTTCAGAGTCTCGAACAGTGATACATATACATCACTCACTGTTGTTAGTTGTACAGCCTGCAAATATATGCGTTCGATCGTAATTGCCCGTGCTTACAGCTAGCTGGCACCAGTCGCCGTCCGTCGCAACGATCGAAAGCGTTCACATCCTAATTAGCATGGTGAACATGACTCCATACATGCCAGGTTTTCAGATACAATGTTTATCTATTAGGACATTGCTCGCAAGCTAGCTAATCAGTAGTCACAATAACACATATGACTTGGTTACCACTTAATCAAAGTACACATGAGGAGTCTTCCGGGTCAGTTGGTTAGCACTACGGATGGTGGGCTAGCCAATCCGGGTTCGAATCGTTTCTACTTAAATATGTTGTATGAGGAGAATAAGTTTTATCCCTCTACACTAGTGTTTTTTTTAATCAAAGTACATGGGCAATTAGGCACAGATAATTCATTGGATACATGATTGCATTGTTAACTAGCTGGTATGAACAGTACATATACTAGTAATCCTGACATTAGTTGGAGATCGATGTGACCAGTGGCGGAGTCAGGATTTTTAGGATGGGTATTCGGTCTTTAAAGTTAGGTTATCCATATATGCATATACCAATACGTCGATACCGTGAGATGTCATTTTCCTCCAAAAACACTGATACGACGATACACATCACTACTACACACAGCCTCATCACAGACGGTTCGGAACAGTCATCACAGACGGTTCCGAACCGTCTGTGTTTTTGTACGTCTGTGATAAACAGGCGGTTATCACAGACGGTTAAAAATCCATCTGTGATAAGTCACAACACAGACGGTTCTAATTATATAACCGTCTGTGCTATCTAATTATCGCAGACGGTTTTATTAAAGAACCGTCTGGGATATCCTTTTATCACAAACGGTTCTATTTACAAACCGTATGTGATATGCACATATCCCATACGGTTCTAATTCTTTAACCGTCTGTGGTATGCACATATTCCAGACGGTTCGTAAATAGAACCGTCTGTGATAAAAGGATATCCCAGACGGTTCTATTTAAGAACCGTCTGCGATATGTGTATATCACAGACGGTTATTAAATAGAGCGGTCTGGGATATGCATATTCACAGACGGTTTGATTGTTAAACCGTCTGTGATAGTTACTTCAGCCTAACTATTTTTAAAAGAATTTCGGCTAGCCTCAGGAATTGCTAGCCATGCCCTCTGAAAATAAGCAGGCAGAAAATAGATACATCACAGATAAATCAATCGTTGACAACCCAAAGTGATCATTGTCAATTACATAAACCAACATATATCAAATATTGTCGCTAGTGTACCATTGAATTACAACTATTCAAAGTGAATTACAACTATATCAAATATATATTAATTGTTTTGAGGTCGTTCAGTAGTGAAACTCTCCTTTGGCCGCAATGATATCCGTCATGATGAAGGTGCAGAGCCTCCCTCGAACATCCGAGATCTCTTTCTGAACGAGTGAATCTAAATCTATATTCAAAACCTACAAACAAGAGTAAAGTGTTACACATATATATTTAAATTTAAAATTAGTAATTATTGCGAGATTGACCAACCTCGGGATCCGCAACCTAGCACTCATGAGAATCTGCATATGATGGCAAACGTAGAATGCACATTCTCTCGCTTTGTGGTGCAATCAAAAATAGAATTACATATATAGGTATAGTCGGTTCGAGACGATTATTACGAAGTATGATATAGGATTATTGTGTTGTAGCACGCACTGTAAATCGCGTCCTGTGATGAAGTGTGGCGTTCGTTCCTTGTATAGCCCTCCTCGGCAATATAGGAGATGAATGACCTACATGTTTCCAAAAAGTTAACCTCGGCCATTTCAAACGAAGGAAGACTACAATAGAGTTATGTATGGAGGAAATGAGCACACTGTCGAGTACTTCTTGCACAAGGGTGAAGTCGTGGCCTTTTTCATTAGGGAATCAAGGTATAGTACTGATTCCTCTTTGGTATAATGACTAAAAGGATCCATGGTGCCTACTCATGTATGTCGCTATAGTCATTAAACCTAAGTTCATATCACGTGATAAAGTACAAATAAAATTTGTATAGCAAGTAGTGAAGCACTTACTCGGTCGTAGGGCACCATTATGTAGTCCCCGTAGTTTTGAGCAAGCAATCCCGCCGTTATGTATTTCGACGAGGATGCGCTCGCCAAGATGGTTTGCTCGGAGACCACGTGTGGTCGAGGAAACCCACCGGTTCTTTCAATCGTCATGCGCTTTTAATCATGTATCTATACATAAGCAATGAGTTGTTATATTACGTGAATGTACGTGAATGTAGAACTTGATTGTACACACTTACGATGTCCGAAGATCGTAGAAGTGAGGCATCGAGGGCTTTGAGGTTGAATAGGTCGAATAAGTCGTGGCCCACGATGAAGGAGGCCGGCTCGTGGAGGAAATAGTCCTCCGTATATCGACGGTGATTCCATCAACGCACCCTTTCTCTTTGGTCTTCGCAAGTACCGGCTATGCAAACTCGACAACCTAATCCAAGAAGGGCTAATCATGCTCGCCGCCAACGAACTTCCGAAAGAGTATTTCTTAGGGTTAGGAGGCGTAAGCGCCTTAATGTTCTTCGATTTTGATTTGTCCTGAACGACTTGCCCGCTACACGTCTTCCTCTTGTCAGACGACTCGGGAACCGATACGGCGGCACGCTTTTTTTGTTCGTTCGGTGTCTTCTCCACGGGAACCGATGAGGCGGGCTTCTGAAGCGAAGGTTGAGGTGCAGTCATGGAGGGTCCTGTTGGAGAGACATGGTCGTGTCGAGATGGTTGGGGTAGAGTCATCAAAAGTTGAGGTGGCACTGCAGGGTCCAAGACGATGTCCTTCAAAAGTTGAATTGGAGAGGCATGGTCGTGTGGAGATGGTTGGGGTGGAGTCATCAAAGGTTGAGGCGACATCGCAGGTCGAGCGATGTCCTTCTTTGGCCACCGAATAAAAGCATGCAGGCATCCCCTAGTGTTATGATTTCGTCGTTCGGACGAATCTCCAGCGGGACGGCCCTAAAATTATCCTGTACCATGTCCACCTGGACCCTGGCGTAACCCTGCGCCACCTGGGCACCGTGCTGCACTATCCCTTCATTGCATGGATACACCAGCCCCCGCCCAGTCTCAATAGACATCCTAACCATCCTCACTTGGAGTGTGCAGTGCGTCGGCTCCTACAAAACGATACGCAATTAGCTAAGGCATCCTATAGGTCTATCTTTGGAGCATTCCAGAGATGTACATTACCTTGATGTCGTCGATAGGTAATTGGACATCATCATGTTCACAATTTTGTGTGGACGCGACGCTACTCCGATGTTGAGGAGGACTGCCTACCAAAACAACGGGGGCGGCCTGCGACTGGTTGTTGAGGAGTAATAGTTGATTCACTTGGTCCTGCAATCTTGCTATCTTTTCTTCAAATTTTGCAAGAAGCACGTTCTCTTCCTTCAAATTTTGAAGTAAGCATATGTTCCAACACCGTGTCGTACTCGCCTTGGATCTCTTCCCGCTCCTATACATGCAAAAGAGTCGCCGGGAATCCATCCTCCAAGATACGTTAACCCTTTGCTCGCGTGCGACCCGGTGCTCCTTGTTTCCCGGTAGTAGATAGTATATCCTTCTCCCGCCTGCTTGGAAGGAGCCTTCTAACATGCGAACTCAATTCTTGCCGCAAGAGGTCATCATGTTATTATATACATTATGAAGTTATAGACTTATTAACAACTAGGTAGTTCAAGACATTTACTACACGGTTGGCCACATCCCTGTCTGCACGGTTTGTGAAAGAGATTTCGCCAAAGACGAATCGATACCTCGCTCTTAACCGTGAGAGAGCGCACTGTCCGTGATCTCAAAGAAATGGCCTTGTTTCGTTTCGCCCTCCGCCGCCAATTGCGCGGTTTTACCCGCTACCCGGGCCGGTGCCGAAGTTTGTGGGGTGAGTGTTAAGTGTCCGAGAGCCTTGTGCGCCGCACTTTCTCAAGAAATTCGGCGTCGTCTTCATTTGCACAAAGGCGCCCCATATATCCCGCGACAAGAATTTATACGCCGTGAAGGACGTTCGACCCGTGTTCACGTGCTTTGTGACAAGCACGCTCTGAAGGTCCTCCACGCCTTCCGATCGAGAGCAACGCCGTCGCTCCACGCGCCAGTCTGCGGTACGGGAAAGTGAACGATTTTAAAACTTCGTCCCACGGTGGCTTCTCCGAACATCCGGCACGGTGTCCCGGCCAAGGTGTGGTGATGGGGACCTGTTCCTTCCAAGTATCCCGCACAAGGTTAAGTAATCCGCCACGCTTGGGGGACTCACGAGGATCCCATTGGCATTGACCTCCGTGACGGCCATTAGGCCGGAGGAATTCTCGATGTTCCTCCGCCATCTCGCGACGCACCACTTTCCTCTGAGATCCGCACGGCGGCGAAGATGGTGCGACGCCATGTCGCACTTGCTATCTATATATGCACGGGCAATATGCGTAAGCTCTAATCACTGATTCAAGCGATTTACTCAACTTAACCGAAAATGATGCACAAACGTATAATATATAAAGAAGGATTGATGGTAGTTTGTGCTCTCGTATGAGAGTTGCAAAAATAAGTCTTTGCCATCTCAATCCTATTGTATATACTCTTCATTAAATGAATATGATAGTATAAATTCAAACTATGAGCTCTAAACAATACTTTGCTTAATCATTAAATGATCTCAATCATTACAGAAAATGATCTTAACTATCACATTCAATCTCAAGATAAGAGAAAAGTTCATCACAGAGCGAACTGTAACAAAGCCCATCGATCAATTTCATTCACATTATCAAAGACTATCAAAGTCACATCACGCACGGTTCACAATACAATAGAGCTCAAGAATGAACTAACAAAGATATCAAATTGATGGTGGCATTCAACCGTCGTGATAACTAGCATTCAATCGAAGTAACAAAATAAAGATATGAAATTGACATTAGCAAGTAATTTGTACAATAGAGCTCAAGAATCAACTAACTATCACATTCAATCTCAAGATAAGACAAAGTTCATCACGAGCATGTCAACAAAGCCCACCGATCAATTTGCCATATCTTTAGTACTAGATTCAGTTCACATGTTATCTTTAGGAATACTCACGAGAGGATGCCGCACAACAACTCACGGTGCAAGGAGGAGACCGGTGTGGGAGGAGGCCGACGCGGGAGGAGGGAGGCGCCGGAGGAGGCCGACACGGGAGGAGGACGGCGCGGGAGGAGGCCGCACAGGGGAGGAGGCCGGCAGCAGGGAGGAGGCCGACACGGGAGGAGGTCGCGTCGAGGCGAGGCGGCGCCATCGATGAAGGGGCAGCGCGTCGGGTCTTACGACCGGGAGGTGAACGGGCGAACCCTAGAGGAGCCGAGAGAGCGCGCGAGAGCCTAAGGGGCGCGGGAGACGAAGTGACGAGTAAAGAGCAAAACCCTAGGTGCGCTTTTATAAAAATGATATCACAGACGGCTCTATTGAAGCACCGTCTGTGATATACTATCACGCACGGTACTTTAATAGAGCCGTGCGTGATATTTAGATATCGCGACGGCTCTATTAAAGCACCGTCGTGATAGTATATCCTGACGGTTCTTTAATGGAACTGTCGTGATATTGATGATATCACGACGGTGCTTACATAAAGCCGCTCGCGATATCTTATCACGACGGATCCATCATAGAGCCCTCGTGCTATGGATCTCATTCCCTTCATCTCCGCGCGAGTGTCTCTTCGTCTCTCGCCCCAACTTTACTACTTCTTTTATATAAATAGACAACCCTTATCGAGGGATTTCTCACGAACCTCGATCCTTGATCATCCTCTCTCTCCACAAATTCCAAATGGCTTTCTCTCGTCCCGGTATCTTGGCCTACATTATGGTTGTGTACTCGCACCTCTCGATCGCAACCTAGCCCAAGCCGCGAACAAGACGTCTGCTCGCAATGCAACGTTGTACACCCTCCGATCTACCGAGACCATAACGGCGATCATCGGCCGATTGGAGCTCCTCCTCCAACAGACGGCGCGAGGCTCTCCAAGATCCGGCGAGTAAACCTCGTCGTGGAGATTGTCCTATGGAACTCTTTGGTCCGCACCGATGATGCAGCCAGAGTCGAGGACGACATCGACATTGCAGAGAGAGCGGTTCACCTAGCCGAGACTCGTGGAGACCGTGGTTGATGGCCTCGGGTTATATGGGACTTGATTACGAGTCCGAACATCTACAAGAGGAAATTGAGCGTGCAAGGTCACAGTGGAGGCGTTTGGTGAGACAAACGATCCCGCTCCCACCGCCGACGAGAATGCGTGACGAAGATTTGAAGACTAAGATAGGATCGCTCATCCTTTTTTTTATCGTCTGTGATGTAAAAACGATAAGACCAGTCTATTGTCTGTGATGTAAATATGATCTTTAATTTTTATCGTCTGTGATGATATGGTCTTTTTTATCGTTTGTGATGATATGGTCTTTTTTATCATCTATTTATTACTGGCCAAAATTTATTTTGTTAATTATTTGCGCATATACATGCTCCGTACGCTATCACAGACGGTTGAATGAAGAACCATCTGTGCTAATATCCTCATCACAGACGGTTCCTATTACTAACCGTCGGTGTTGAACTTGTACAGACGGCTCCATGTTGAACCGTCTGTGATAGCATACATATCACGCACGGTTAATGAGTAGAACCGCTCGTGATATACTCACATCACGACGGTTTGTTAATAGAATCGCTCGTGATGTGAGTATATCATGCACGGTTATTATTAACCGTCGTGATATTGAGGATATCGCTGACGGTTCCACATGGAGCCGTCAGACAAGTTCAACACACAGACGGTTTGTGGAGAACCGTCATGATATATCGTATCACGAGCGGTTGGAAATAAGAACCGCCTCGTGATATGCCACCCTATAAATATAAAGACCGATCGATGAGGCCCCGCTCTAGCGCCTCGATATCTTTTTGGAATAGAGGGTTTGAGAAGCTTTGCTCTGTGTTGGTCAGAGGAGGCTTGTCTATTTTGCTTGCCTTGTTCTTGGTTGTCGGTTGCCCTAGCAACTTATGGCCATTTGGCTTGCATGCATGCTTGCTTTGTGAGGCTTGGCTTTGGTGGTAGCTCTCGGTTTGGGTGTTGTGAATGAGTGTTTTGTGAGTGAGATAAGCTTATGTGGGAGCTGGTGCATTTCGACTGTGGCTCTTCTCTTGCCCTGTTCATTGGCCTGAAGGAGAAGGAAGTGAGGAATCTCATGATATTAGGAATTTTTGTCGTGAGCTCCGAGGGTAACGATCTTTAACTCTTTATATTTGCTCTAGGTTTATCTTTAATCAATTTTAGTGTATTTGGTTAATAGGAGGAGTAACGTATTTGCGTTTATTAATATAATTTAACACTACTAATTGTTACATGTGTAGCGCAGATGGACCGAATCGGATGTACGGCATAACCGTGAGTGAAGAGTACATTAATGGCGTGATTGCTTTTAAAAGAGCCGCGAGCAGATATGCTGAATAAGGGATAGAATTTATGTATCGTCCATGCATTGATTGCGTAATCAAGATTTTTAACAACCCGCAGATCGTAGGGCACTTGATTCGGCGGGTTTCAAAAAGGGTATACATGTTGGACCGATCCACGGAAGAGCGATTATACAGAAGTTAATAATGATGACATCGCCGAGGAAGTCAACGATATGCCGGATGTGGATCGTGTTTTTGATGACGATAGGTCGACGATGACAACTGATCGATGCTACGCGATGCGTATGAAACTACATTGAGAGAGTTTTGTAAATTCGAGCGCTTAATGGAGGACTCGGGAAACATTTGTTCCCTGGCCGCAAGCCGAATACACAAGGTTGTCAACCGTGATTTGAATCTCTGAAATTGAAGACGAGCAATGGTTGGTCCGACAAGAGTTTCACGGCGTTGTTAGGTCTCCTAGCGGACATTCTTCCGGAGGGAAACGTGTTGCCCAAAGACCACCTACCAAGCCAAGAAGGTTCTTTGTCCATTGGGAATGGAAGTAGAAAGAATACATGCATGTCCGAACGATTGTATCTCGATCGTAAAGAGTATGCAGATTTGCATGTATGTCCCGTGTGCAAAGCATCCCGATACAAGCGTAAGAATATCATTAGGTGAAGCAAGGACCTCTGCTAAGGTGTTGTGGTATCTCACCGTGATCCCACGTTTGAAGCGTTTATTTGCGAACCGAAGGAGGCAAGATTGCTGCGTTGGCACTCGGAGGAGCGTAAGAAAGATGGAAAACTAAGACACCTGCGATTCGCCAGATGGAGAAACTTGATCGGACCTTCAAAGAGTTCGGTGCGGAACCGAGGAACATAAGGTTAGGGTTGAGTACGAGATGGAATGAATCCTTTCGGTAACATGAGAAGCCGATATAGCACTGCCCGTGAACCTATGTATGTACAACCTTCCTCCTTGGTTGTGTATGAAGCGGAAGTACATTTTGATGTCACTACTTATCCAAGGGCCAAGCAACCTGGGAACGATATTGATGTGTACCTAGCACCATTCTTTGGATGATCTTGTGACACTCGTGGAACGAAGGGGTACAAGTATGGGATGCATAAACGAGAGAACTTCTCTTACGCGTCATGTTGTTCTCGCACTATCAATGATTTTCCCGCCCTTGGTAACTGTCAAGCTTGATGCGAAAGGAGCCAAAGCTCATTCGCACCGCTTAGATGCTACGAGAGTGTATGGTCGAACAACTCGCAAGAAATCGTATATGCGTCACCGTAGGTTCCTTCCGAGTCACCCATACCGCAAGATGAAAAACAATTCGACGGAAATAAGGAGGACAGTTCGGCTCCAAGGGCTTTTAGAGGAAAGAGGTCTATGATATGGTTAAGGATATCGATGTTGTGCTTGGGAAGGGACGTAAATTAAAACCCGTCGAAGAACATCCGAAGAAGCGGTCAATTTTTGGGACTTGCCTTATTGGGAGCACTTAGAAGTTCGTCAACGCATCGACGTCATGCACGTGGAGAAGAATGTATGTGAAAGCTTGATTGGTCTCTCATCGAACATTAGTGGCAAACAAAGGATGGTGTTAACGCACGACGCGACTTGGTTGATATGAACATAAGGACCGAAAGTTAGCACCGAAAGAGACCGATAAAGGACGAACATACCTTCCACCACTTGCTACACTATGTCCAAGGCCGAGAAATGAATTGTGCCAAAGCTTGCATGGTGTCAAAGTCCCGTCCGTTACTCCGCTAACATTAAGAAACTTGTTTCTATGCAAGATTTGAAATTAATTGGTATGAAGTCTCATGATTGTCATGTGCCGATGACACAAATGCTTCTCGTTGCAATTAGGGTATCTTGCCGAACAAGGTCCAGTGGCAATCTTGAGACGAAGAGCGATGGGAGGAGTTTAATCTTGGTGAATTATTCTGTCTTATAAAGAATTAGGAGTAATCGCACGTGAGACGAAGAGACGCATGTATCGTCGGCATGAGAGAGCGGTGCCAGCGATGGTGAAGAGACACATCGCGACGAACAGTTGGATATCACGACGGCTCTATATGGGAACCGTCGTGATAATAATATCGCTGACGTTATTTAATAGAGCCGTCGTGATAGTAGCTTCGCGCACGGTTTAAAAATAAAACCGTCAGGATACTTCCTGACGGTTTTATTTACAAACCGCCTGTGATAAGTTGTTCTATCACGCACGGTTCATATTACGACAACCGCTCGTGATACTTCCTGCACGGTTCTTAATATGAACCATTAAGAACCGCTCGTGATATGTCCTCATCACAGATGGTTCTTTTTACCAACCGTCTGTGAAGTATCACAAACGGTTGGTAATAAGAACCGTCTGTGATGAGGTGTCTGCTATTGCCTGTTTTGTAGTAGTGCGTATATATAATAAAATACAAAAAATATAGAAATTAATGCTTTCATATGAGAAATTGGGCGATATAAGGCAAGTATAATGGCATGAATTAAACAGCAAATTGTAGATATCAATGACAGTTGAGGAGGTGGAAACCAGGAATAGAGCTATTTTTGCTCCAGGCTTCTTATTTTGCTGAGTTATGTTATTGTTGCAGCGTGCTGCCAAGGCCTGTGCTTGGTGCTTGACCGTTGTTGGTTTATCTATTTTTCTGTTCTGGGTTGTAGCATCTATACCACTAAATCTTATTTTCTTCTTTTAATAGTGATCGGTAGATGTCATGTCTTCTTTTTGAAAAAAAAAACTTGTGATTGGTCTTGGTCGTTATTGTTTTCTCACTTTTTCCTATTTTGAGTTATAGACTTATTTTCTTCCTCTAATAGTGATTGGCAGAGCACTTGCCTTCTTTTTCAAAATTTTTTGACAAATGCATACCTTGCTGATCCTGCTCTTTTTTTTTTTTTCATCAGCAAGAACCCCATCTAAGAATATTCCTTTCATAGAGCAAAATTAGTATATAAACATATATAACAAGGACCTAACTATTTGTTTATTGCCCAAGACAAATATTGTATTTTTGTACAACATCCATTGGAAAGAACAAAGAAAGCAGAGGAAGAGGCTAGACTTTAGAAAGAACTGGAGCTGGAGCAGAGCAGAGCCAGGGAGAAGAAGTGGAGTGCGCAGAATACACCTAGATCTGGAGAGAGGACGATGAGCTAGATATGCTGCTCCCTTCCCGCCACCACGCTCCCTCCCGATCACCGCGTTGCTCTTTTGGTGCCGTTCGCTCCTTTCCTCCCTGTTTGTCGCGTTACCACCTATTTGCTCGCGTCACATCTCTGTTCGCCCGCGCAGGTGCGTTGCCGCACACTCGCCCTGCGCCGCCTCACGCCTGCTGCCGTCGCGTCGTAGCGCCGTGTCTACCGACCATCGCTCGCCTTTGTAGCCCGCACCTCCGCTTGTTCGCCACTTGGAGGCCGAACACCCCACCCCACCCCCGGCCTCGGCCCCCCAACATACACAGACAACCATAGGATGAGAGAGAGAATAGAGGTTAGGGTTTGGTAAGTTAAAGTAGGAAGAAAAATAGGCCTAATGTGTTACATGGGGAGTGCAAGTAGAATTTATTTGCGGGCATAAATATATAATTTTGACCTAACTAATAACATATACATCTAATATACCTATTATATACCATATATTTTGAAGAAAAAAATGGGTGTTCAGCTGAACACCCATGAAGATACCTATTATATACCAGATATTTTGAAGAAAAAATGGGTGTTCAGCTGAACACCCATGAACTCTTGAAGGTCCGTCCATGGATGTGACACTGTAACCTATTGTTGTTATTCTTTCCCGAGCAACCTATAGAATACTGCTTGAGCTATTGCATGCATGCCAGATGTGTGGGCACTATGGTGGATAACGAGTTGGCTCGGCTCGGTAAGCAGATGAGCAAAAAATGGTGTTCGGCTTAGCTCGATCAAAGGGCTTGAGCTGGCTCATTAGGCTCGTTAAGAAATCCAGAAGCAACAATTAGTTACTAGTAGTGACACATACACAAGACTAACTACTGAATTCATTAGTTCAAAAAAATCATTCATGGCACATAATGAAAATAACAAGATAGTTGTAAAATTAACTAGCAGATTTCGTGCATGTCTATTTCCTCAAGAAGGTGAGCTTCCGTGGCCCTAAAGTCCCCAACTGCATGGTTCTGGCAAGAACAAATAGAGGGAAAGAAGAATAAATAGGTGGATTTGAGAAGGAAAAGGAAAGGTGAGGGGAAACTAGGAGTAAATAGATGCACGAATCCAAGCACAAGGCCCTAGCGAATCAAGAGCAAATAGTGGGGGTGAGGACCGACTAGATCCGGCGGTAGTGGGTCGGGAACATACGATGGTGGTCAGATCTAACGAGCGGGACTTTGAGACGCGGTGGTGGCCAGATCTCGTGCCGACGAGGGCGAATACATGATGGATTCGAAGGTGGTGGGGAGAGGCAGGGCTCTGGGAGGAGGCAGCATGTGTTGGAGACGGCAGGGTGGCTAGGGAATGCGGTGGCAGGTAGGCTGGGGGAGGCGACGGTGGAGGGGCTGTGGGAGGCGGCGGTCGGCGTTGGGTAGGTGGCGATGGAGGAGCTGGGCGAGGCGACGGTCGGTCAATCAGCTTGGGGAGGCGGGGGTGGCGAAGTGTTGTGGGAGGCTGCGCTGGATCGATGTGAGTTGGGTTAGGACTTGGGGGTCGGTCAATTAGCCTAACAAGCAACTCGCGAGCTGGCTTGTTAAGCAAACAAGCGGAAATGACTATTCGACTCGGCTCGTTTATGTCACGAGTTCGAGCCAAGCATGCTCGCGAGTTTCAAGCTTTTTTTTTTCCCACCCTAGTGGGCACGGCTGAAGGCTGCAGCTTATTTTAGCAAAGTTTTGTGCCTAGTGCAGCAGCAGCCATGCCAAGCTCTGCCTCTGCATGCACGCCTTCTTTTTCCCAGAGGAGAGGAAGCATCAAGATCGGCCTATCTCCAGGACACTGCGTGCGCGGCCGTGGGCCGCATAAACATCACACGGGGCGCGACACATCACATGCATGCGCCACCTGCGCGCGGCAAGGCCTAGGCAATGAATCATCTTTTTCTACGCCTCTAGCTTCAGAGGCTCTGAGTCAGTGCTGCCCCGAGCGCGCGTTGCATTCCATGGTATGTTTGAGTGCATGTGCGCGCGCGAGCGCACACGTACGCGCGCCGGCCCGTGTGGTGTCCGTCGACATGCAGAGACGACAACGCGTAAAAATGCTTGCGATTCTCTAGTAGTATCAGTAGTAGTAGCTTTAAGTTTGCCTCGTTCTTTCTCGCCATGGGCCACGCATGGCAGAGCAATGCAAGCTAGCTAGCAGCAGCATTGCAGTGAGCTAAGTCAGTGACGACACCGGGATTTTCCTTGTCCAGACATGAAAGCAACCACTCGAGAGATATACTGTGGCCAGTAGACTTGGAACTGTTGAGGGGCTTGCATATGTAATGCTTGTTTGTCTGTCTCTGTGGGGAGTCCAGGAGATGCAGGCTGCATGAGGCAGGAAATGGCGTACGTGCGCAGGGCTGGTTTGCCACGATCGTGCATGCATGCACACGCGGCGGGGATTGGTCGAATTGATAGGAATACGAGCCTAATTGCAGCCTTTCGTCCTATGCGAATTTACACCATCCGATCCATCGGTCGGGTTCTCCTGTCCTGTGGCTGTCTGTATAGGAAGGATATCTTACACCAGACCAGACACATGTTAATTTCGCAGTTTCAAGACGTCTCCCACAAAAGATCCATCAGAAATGCCGTGGGAGGATTTTATTCATAAGTTGTCTGAAATTTTCTTAAGTTTAAGTCACTTACTGTGACCATTGAATCGATATCCAATCATATGACATTCATTAGATCAATTAATATCCAATCATATGACGCATCAATCTCTACACAAATCCAATGATCATAACAAATGACTTAAACTTAAGAAAATTTAAAATAACTTAAAACTAACAATACCGTTTTATTTATCGTAAATGCCTCCATCGCCTCCCCACGTCTTCTCCCGCACCGGCAACCCCTCCTCCCCACACTCCTCCTCCTCCTCCTCCTCCTCCTGCGCCGACTCTGACCAACCCGACCGCGGCCCCACGCGGCTGCCTAACCGCCCCGAGTGCTTGTCCGACCGCTATGTGCATCGTATACGTACGAAATTGTTGTATATATAGCATTACTCTTTTTTTATTAAGTCCATTCATGCTTCCAATCGAAGACCCTGTATGTGACATGTCTTGTCTTGTACACGACAACTCCAATCTCTTCTCACATCCCTCAGAAAGAAAAGAAAATCTCTTGACACATGATAGATAAAGCTCTCACCAAAAGAGATCTTTATAGCGAAATTTGTGTAAGATGAGAGAGTCCTGGTTCCGAAGAGCATACATGTATGTCTTAATAGTCCTGCGCTGAATGAGTAAATAAGTCAGGACCCAATTAACCCAATCGGGGTGTCTATACATCGGGCATCTCATTGTTTAGATGAGACAAAGTTGCATTAATCGAATAAACTTATCAACATTCAACAACCAAAGCACACACATCTCCGGGCACATCTAACTTTTATAAAATGACCTTTTTAATATATATATATATATATATATATATATATATATATATATATATATATATATATATATATATATATATATATATATAAGATATCAAAGTGAGTTCCATGAAAATTTCCTGAAAATCCACTTTTATACAATTAGAAAATTCTGGGGTTCTATATTTGTTTGGCAGTGAAAATTTTTGATCAAACTTGAATGTGAATGTATTTAGGTACGGTATAATCATTGGTGCTTAACTTTCCTACCAAGTCAACATGCAAAACCCTATGACCGAAGACCTTTTTATGCAACATGTAAAATATTCTCTATATATATTGTGATATTATCCTAAACCAATCGCAACCCAAAAAATTAGGTCGACCCTATAAGTCAAATTATCCTGCGGCAGAGGTGACACCGCTCTGATGACGGAGGATACGTTAACGCAATAATTATAAAGGCGTGATAAGTGCAAATGTAGATGGTGGCCTCGTAAGATCGATGTGAACAAGTGGGATTGAAAAGGATAGTCTAGCTAGATACTGACCAATGGCAAAATGCTGAGTCATGAGTGATGGAGGAGACGAGAGGTTGGGAGGCTGAGCGGCTTGCCTTTGCAAGAAAGGAGCCCTGACCGGTGCTCATTAAGGTATTTTTCTCAACCTAGTCTTCATTATATATAAAAAAATATGTAGATGTGGAGTTCCCAAGTCCTTCTAAGAGAAAAAAAAAACACTAATTTGTGATTTAGGGATTTTGGAGTACTAGTTGAGTCTAAGGTTTGTGAGAGATGGATTGATTGTGTGCTTAAGTGTTGAGCTTTTGTTTTCATGTTGGAGTGACTGTAAACCAACATCTATCTCAAATCAATCCAAGTAGGATTGCTTCAAGATGAGTCTCTTTTTTTTTTACTCTCTCTTTGATGACTTTTGGAACTTTGGTGTTTCTTTTGGTTTTTTAACATGTGGGAATGCATGTAGGATAATTTTAATCATCTTTTACTTACAAGCAAGTTTTAGAATCAAAGTTTGTTTTTCTAAGTTCTTGTGCTCTCTTTTCCTCATCTATGAAATTCATGGAACTTTGACCTTGATCTTCCCGATCGTCGATTGGAATAGGTTCATGACCTTCTTGATGAGGTATGGTTGAAATTTGAGGGGATTTGGATCACCGGATCAAAAGTTGAGACGATTTATGATTTTGAATTCGTGTTGATTTTACTGTTCATCGTGCTGAAAATCAGACCGCCGCCCCCTATGAGAGGTTTGACCGGTTGCCCATCGGTCAGACCGCCCAATCTGAGAGGTCTGACCGTCCAACTCACCTTTCTTTGAGTTTTCCTTGATTTTGGTTGTTGTGTTTCGGGGTTTCGATTGGATTCAATAGAAGACTTCCGTCGTGCTTCTATTTTGATCGTTACTTTCATAGTTATTGGAGTAAGAATTGGGTTGAATTTGATCTAGATGGAAAAAAAAGATAGTACTCCTATTTACCCACTCTCATCGCCGTTTCGGTTCAACAACGTGCATTTTCACCGTGAATACCCTTTTGTCTGAAAGTTTTTCGAAAACGTGTGGGGTTGCCTGGCCCCCACGAGTTGCGCATAAATCCACCGCTGTCCTGCACTGCTTACCTTCAGGACGTCCTTTTGATCGATTTTTCTACAACATACTATTGTTCGGTAAAAAGATATCCTCATGCAAAACACTGTTCTCTCTTGGTCTTGGTGAATTCACTCGAGTGCGTTTGTTCGTTCACACGCGTGTGCCAGTGAAGGAGAGTAAAAGAGTGGTAGTACTCCGATCGAGGAGGAGCCGCGGCCCCAACATTGCCCAAAAGCTGCCGAGACCAATTATTGGGACGATAGGAGCAGCCATGCTGCCACGCACATTGCTCGACTCGATCGTCGCGAGCGCAAAGGCATATGTCGAGATTTTGTGGACTTCGAGTGGCACTGTACTGCCCTACCTTTCCCTTCATTCCAATCAGAGCAGCTGCAGCATATACATGGATGTGCGTTGCCTCTCTGAGCGAAAGCCCAATGCTAGGACTTGTGGAGCAGTCTGTGTGTATGTGCACGCATGTCGATCCCAATCAGATTTTGGCGGCTAGAGTTTGTCTCACTCAAATTTATGGACGGCACTGCGTTACAAGGGAAATTTTGCTGTTCCACACATTTGTAACATAAACCTAGCTACAAGATTCCCATGAAATGAATAAAAAGGAGCTTGTTTCGGAACGGGACCTCTACTGTACGTTTAACTGCACCGAGGCGTGCTCACGGACGAGCCTCCCGAGCGACACGTTGCGCCATTGTCCGGAGCATCCCCTTCCTTCTGAGGCGTTCGGGAGAACCCGGAGCCTCGCCGTCCGCCACGGCGAGCGCCAGTGTCCGCGAGCTCCGCGCCGGCGTCCACGAGCTCAAATCTTCCGATTCAAAACTTTCAAATCGGGGACTTTCAAATTTAAAACTTTAAGCTGTGGCTTTCGATTCAAAAACATTTGAATGATTCACGTGGCATGTGGCGTGTGGGGACGGCGCCGTTCGTGAAATGAAGAGGAGCATGCAGCGTCGATGTGCCCCACGTGTCGCTGTGAGGATGCCTGGTGCGGACGACGTGGCGCAATCTCGCAAGCCCTCAGGCTGACCGCATGGATGAGTTGCTGCGGTTAACCTCAAATTAGTGAATCTGGTTTCGGAAAGCCAACCCATGCTGGGTCAGGCTCAGTCGGCCTTAATTTGTTTTTGACTAGCACGCAAAATCCGCTTGAAAAGAACTCTCAGCTACAGGGGAAATCATCAAACCCTTTGACATTGATTCAATCGATTTATTTGACAAGTTATAGGAGGGGAAATCAATGAGATGCTGTACATCATGTGGAAGAAATTGGCCTTACTTTTCTTGTTTTGTTAAGCACTATCATGTGCTCTATTTGTAATTTTTCGCTCGGCTGGCTCTATGTTCGTATCTACTAGTTTTTTCCTAGTGATGTTGGGATTGCTCTTTAGCCTTTTACCCTGGATGAAGAGCTAGAGACAGAAAAGAAAAGGCAACCAGCATGGAGGATGTACAACAGGTACCAAATAGTCGATTAAGAAAAGGCCCTATTTGCCTTGATATTCATGCCAAAAATGGGTGAATTAATCAATGACGATTATAAAACTGACTGGTGGGCCTGGCCTCTTATCCATTTGGATAAGTTGTTACTACCAGCTAGCTGTCTTTTAGGGTATGCACAATGGTATAGGTAATTGCTGTCTATAGCAACTCTTCAAGATAGCACTAAAGTCAGCTCATACAATGAGATGTCTTTTTTACTTATCTTTATAAATCACACAATCTTTTAATGCTTTTATGGACCTAAGAAATATAATTAGATAGCCTCTTTGGCTTCTGGTGATACAATCAGTTACAGGATCGTAAACAATATATTTTTCTCTCTTTATTCTCTTTCATTCACATAAATTTAAATCCTATAGAGCAGAAACTATAGATAGCTAATATAAGCCTACGCCATATGTTTAGGCTTTTACCCTGGAACAGTCTCGTTCATTCACCTCCAAAATAACGCATCCAGACGCAGGCCCGTACGCCCCCCATGGACAAGCACACGTTGCCTTCCATGCCACTGCCACTTTGTGCGGCGGTTTGCGGCTACATTGGATCGATTGCGTCACATACGGCCATTCCAGGACCTAAGATCTCTTGCAAGTTCAAGGTAGAAATGAACCGGTAAGTAGAAGTTGGAAAAGATAGAGTGAATGTTTGCTGACAAAACTTTGAATTTAGGAAACCTTATCAAGTAGCCACCTGATTTTTAATGTGAGATCAAGATATATTTAGTGGATACTGGTGCATAAACAGCTCTGTTTGATCATTTCATTGTGACAACGATGTGTTAGAGAGAGAGAAAAATTAAGCTAGTCGGTTACGATGGTCGGTTAGAGACACACGAAGCTTTCGCCACCGAATCCATCTCGCCACATTTAACGCTGAGAAGAGTACTTTCCAGGACTGGGTGGGAGAGAGATGTCCTACTCCTACTCCTGCGGCTCCGTGGGTTGCGGCGGCGCAGAAGATCCGAGGGGTCCGTGGACCACTTGCCCAGGCAGGCTCTTCCACAATCCCGGGTCTGGTGACATGAGCCACAGTCCTGGCCCAGCAAAGTGACGTGTGTCGAGTCGAACGGGCGGCCCCATACAGCGGAGCGGAGCAGCGTTTCCTCTTCTTTTGTACCCACCCTCGCAAGCGAAGCCGGTCTGGTCTGCCTGCCAAAAGCCAAATGTTGTGCACCAACGGCCGGTGGTTCCGACGGCTGGACCTCGATTCGACGTGCTTGCATACGTGTAACTGTATGTTCCTGGTGTGCGATACGTCCATGCTGAACAGTGGCGGATAGAGAAATGGAGCAACCAGTGTTATCAAAGGGGAAGTGACGAGTACCTGAAGCCTGAAAGACCGGAGTGAGATAGGACCGGAAAGACGACTAGAGGACGTGAATAGGAGCTTAACAAAAAAATTTAAATATTAGATTCAACACAAATTTCACTTCTATAGCTATGAGAGCTATGAAGATCAATAGAAAAACACAGTGGAAGACTTATGTTGAATTTCCTTCAAACCCCCAGAAGAAACAATCAAAACACAATTTTTTGACTTGATGAGCAGGAGCGGTCGAGGACAGTGCGGGCGGTCGACATGCTGATCAGTGGTAGATCGGTGAGCGATAAAATCAAGACGAAACAGATTTCAAAGACGATTTGAAATCGAAAATTGATCCAACTCTTGATCTACAACTCCAAACTTCATGAAACTTGAAACATACCTTCCTAAGGATATTAGGAACCTATTCCAAGAAACGATTGAGAAGATCTACATCAAAGTTTTGATCTTTTTCAGTTTTACCGAAGGTGGGTTCAAAACCGAGCAAAAACGAAAAACACGATCTAAAACTTGTTCGTGGGAGATTGATGATCTTGAAGATCCTAGATGTATTCTCACACATCACAACAAGGTAGAAGAGGGCAAAAGATCAACCAAAAACTCACGGATCAAAGAAAGACTCAAAATCATCAAATTGAGAGAAGGAAGAACACAAAGAGACACATCTTTGGGAAATCATCCATAGATTGATTCATGATGTTGCTGGTTACAGCCACTCCCTCAAGGAGGACAAGAGCTCAATCCATGAGCACACAATCAACTCATCTCCTTAGAACCCTAAGCCTCTCTCTTTCTCTCCAAGTCCCTAAAACCAAACTAGGGTTTACAAATGAAGTGTTTGAGGTGGCTTGACCAGCACACCCCCTATTTATAGAGAGACCTAGCTTCTAGAAGAGTTTCTCTAATGGGCTCCCGTTAAGGCCTAATATGAACGGGACACTTACACACGCTTTTTAAAAGCGCCGAAACCATCATCTCTTGACCTAAACCACTTCATCTTGCGCCATCCCGTGCCGTGGTTTAGCCAAACGTCACCAAGCCGGTATTTGGTGAATTTACAAAAATACCCCATCTCGATCCTTCTCCATGGACCGAGTCCAATCCAGTTGAAGCAATCGCCTGTTCCGCCACATGTAGGTTGATCAACGACTCTCATCATGTCGGTAAGTCTCTCCCGTCCGGATCCCACCGGAACCACCATGGCACTTGCACCGACCCCCGCGCCGCTTGATCAGATTCAAGACTCAATTAAACGTATATGACATGTCGTGAATCATAAGAGGATCACTAAAGCAAAACTAGTCACAAGATTCAAGAAATTATGTTTTGATTCAAATTTCTCACAGATAATAAAACTATCATGGCAAAAACTAAGCTACATATGAAAAGCCATAACAGAAGTCTTAGCACACTAACACAAGACATGGTAAGGTATAAAGTATGAAATCAAGTCATACAAGGATAATAATCAAAGCTCCATGAAATTATATTACAATGCAAGTTGTAGAAATGAAAATGTATTATGATACAATGAATGCAAAAGAGCAAAACTCCCCCTCAAAATAGACCAAGAGGACTAATAACCCCTAACTCTTCCCGCAAAGTAGCAAAACGAGAAGAATCAAGAGTCTTAGTGGAAATATCAGCAACCTGCTGCTCAGACTCAACAAAATGAAGCACAACATCACCTTTCTCAACATGGTCTCTCATAAAATGAAATCGAATATCAATGTGCTTGGTCCTAGAGTGTTGCACTGGGTTTTTGGCAATGTTGATGGCACTAGTGTTGTCACAGAAAAGAGGAACACTATCCAAAAACAACCCATAGTCCCGCAAAGTAGACAAGATCCAGAGAACCTAAGAGCAACTGCTTGCTGCAGCTACATACTCGGCCTCAAGATGGGTGTGCAATGTAAGAAGATTTTGAGAAGACCAAGAAATAAGAGATGTGCCCAAGAAATGACAAGTGCGTAAGTACTCTTCCTATCCACTCTACACCCGCAAAATCAGCATCGAAAAAGCTCGGATCGAGAGAGCAGAATCAGAAGAAAACCAGAGTCCTAAATCAAGAGTGTCTTGGAGGTACCTAAATATGCGCCGCACTGCTTGACGTTGAGAAGCACGAGGAAGCTCGAATCGAGCGCATGCACACACAATGAATTGTATGTCCGCCTCAACGCTGTGAGGTAGAGGAGGAGCCGATCATCTTTGCGGTACTCTTCCGATCCACGGGCTCTCCATCCTCATCGTGGTCCGGCCACGGTGGTTGTAGCAATGGGTAGATATTGGTCTCTCGCTTCCTATGTCGAAGCGCCGAAGAAGGTCCTTTGTATACTTACTCTGATGAATGAAGATGCCTTCTTTCAGTTGCTTGACTTGAAGACCAAGGAAGAATGTCAATTCTCCCATCATGCTCATCTCGAACTCCCTGCTCATAGAATCTGAAAATCTGGACACCAAAGTATGAGAAGAACCACCGAATATGATATCATCCACATAAATCTGAACAAATAAAAAGTCACTGCCATGCCTGAGAGTGAACAAGGTTTTATCAACCATTCCCATTTTGGACTCATTATTAAGCAAGAAACTATTAAGCCTATCATACCAAGCTCTAGGGGCTTGCTTCAATCCATACAAGGCTTTGGAGAGTTTAAAAACACGGTTTGGGAACTTGTGATTTTCAAAGCCAGGTGGTTGCTTGACATAGACCTCTTCTTCTATGAAACCATTAAGAAATGCACTTTTGACATCCATTTGAAAAATCTTAAAGCCCTTGGAAGAAGAAAAAGCTAGCAGTATGCGAATGGCTTCCAATCTAACGATAGGAGCAAAGGTCTCTTCAAAGTCTAAGCCCTCTACCTGGGAATAACTTTGAGCTACAAGCCTAACCTTGTTGCGAACTACCAACCAGCGGCGGATTCAGCGCCCCTCCAGCCCGGGCAGCTGCCCGGGCTTTGCTCGACGCGCCATGGGCCAGCTGGGCCGCTCGCCCTGCTCTGGCCGACCGTGTTGCTGGGCCATGCCGGCTTCCTCGCCTGCCCGAGTGGCGTCTCTTGGCTAGTTCTCTGCTTCCCTCTGCAGCCCTTGTCCCCTCCCCAACCCCAACTGGCAACTAGGCAACTCCCAAGCGTGAGCGGCGGCCGGCGGGACTCGGGAGTCGGGAGTAGGCGAGCCGTGACCGTGAGCAGCACGAGCGGCGGCCGGCTAGTAGCTCCCTCTGCAGCGTGCAGCCTATGAGTTGGGCGCGGCATCGCAAGCGCCGCCGCGAGGAGCTCCGCAAGGAGAAAGGTGCGTAGATAGAGTGAACCCCCCGTGGTTGGATGGATGTAGTTGTTGGTAATCGTACGATTATTGTGTAAATTATCTGTTGTTTGACTCGATTAGGATGTGGATTTGTGGGAAATTTTGTGGCTTATTTGGGATTTTGGGTTAGAATGGTGTTTCTTTAGGTAGTGACCCTTTATTAGGGATTAGTGATTAGGGCAAGGAGAAGCGATTGAAGGAATTCCTAAATTTTGAGCTGTTGTGTAAATGTAAGACTTACCTGACATTGAAATTTGTTCTCGGCTGAATCAATATCAAATTTATTCAGACGAAGCAGTTAATAAAAAATATGTATTTTCCATACTTCAAATTAGAATGCAAAAAATCTTGTTTACATATGTGGATGTAGCAGTGGTGTTCAAACAATATCAAACCATTCTAATTGAGAATGGCCACTGGACAACAGAGTGGTGCAACCATGCAACTTAAAATTTTTGGAATAACTCGTATCCGTTCTTTTACTTTAAAACTATTGTGGATTTGCATGATGTGTAATTGTGTATCCGAATATCCGATGCTTGCGGTTCTCAATAGACCTTAGCTTGCGGCTTGCCCAGGCTTCGGAAATTTCCTGGCTCCGTCACTGCTACCAACCCATCCTCACTTTGTTTATTTTTGAAAATCCATTTTGTTCCAATTACATGAATATTAGGTGGAGGTTCAACTAAGGTCCAGACTTTGTTTCTTTCAAAATTTTCAAGTTCTTCATGCATGGCATTGACCCAAGAGGAATCAGATAAAGCATGGGTGACATCTCGGGGTTCAAAAGACGCGACAAAAGCAGAATGTGCATGAGAATCAGGAGAAATAAACCTGGAGCGAGTGACTCGCTCATTTAGATCCCCAATCATCTGCTCAGGTGGATGTCGTCGCTGAATATGAAGAGGAGCTCCTGGTGCAGAAGTGGTCTCTACCTCATGAGCTGCGGAGGTAGGAGCAGAACCACTCAGATCGTCGATGAAGATAGGAGGAGGCTGCTCAGCTGAAGCTGGAGTAGTGGAAGCAGGCTCTCCAACCATCTCAGGAGGGACTTGAGGATGGATTGGATCCTCATCCTCAGAGTCATCGTCGACGAAGATGCTTTCTCGAATATCAGAAACTTGTGTACCTGCAGCATCGGGTCTAGTACCAAGACTAGCCTCATCAAAAGTGACTTCGCAAGTCTCAACAATTTTGTTAGTATCCAAATTAAATACACGATAGCCATGAGAATGAGCAGGATATCCAAGAAATATGCTATCAGAACATCTAGATTCAAATTTATCCAAATTGCCATGTTTAAGAATGAAACACTTGCAACAAAAAATCTTGAAATGAGAGACTTTAGGCCTATGACCAAATCTAAGCTCATAAGAAGTCTTGCCAATCACAGATCTCAAGAAAACCCTATTAGACACATAACAAGCAGTAGAGATCGCCTCAGCCCAAAACCTCCTAGGTGTGGAATGTTCATCTAACAAGGTTCTAGCCATCTCTACCAGGGTTCTGTTCTTCCTTTCTACAACTCCATTCTACTAGGGAACTCTAGGAGAAGAGAACTGATACTCAATTCCCCTATCAGTGCAGAAAGTGGCAAAAGAAGAGTTCTTAAATTCTGTCCCATTGTCACTTCTAATGACTCTCAAAGCTCCCGGAAGATCAACAACTAGTCTAAGGACCAATTCTCTAAAAAAACCAAAAGCCTCATCATTAGAAACCAAAAAATAAACCTATGAATACCTGGAGAAGTCATCCACAATCACAAGCACATACCATTTCCCACCTGCAGACTGAACTCTAGAAGGGCCAACAGTGTCTAAGTACAAAAGCTGACCTGGACCATCAATCATCACTAAAGTAAGAGGTGGATGAGAAGCAGAAACCATCTTACCATGTCTACAGGGAGCGCACACTAGGTCTCTAATGACCTTGACCTAGGCAACCCTCTAATCAAATCTTTGCTACTGACTCTAGTCAAGTGGTCAAAACATATGTGTCCAAGTCTACGATGCCATAAGACTAGATCATGAGAATCAGAAGCTACAAGACATCAAGAACTGGAAGCAGAAAAGACACTGAAATCCACACTAAAGATCCTCTCAAACCTAGTGATCCCAAAGACATGCTCACCTGAGGAGTCCAGAACTCTACACTCACCACTCTTAAATCTTACCACCAGACCCTCATCAAGCAGCTGAGAAACAGATAGCAGATTATACCTCAGCTTACTTACCAAAGCGACGTCCTTAAGCATGAACTTGTTGTTGACGCGCACTGTGCCCTTAGCTGTCACGGTCCCGGTAGAAGCATCCCCAAATGTGATCAACTCATTGCCGGATGCACGTGTGAGGGAGGAGAACCATCTAGAATCTCCAGTCATATGTCGAGAACATCCAGAGTCAACAAGTCATATGTCCTTCTTCCTCGCACGACGGACCTACAGGGCGTAAGAAGGAAACATCTGTGCCTCAGTACTGGGGTTAGTGATAAAAGACTTGGGAATCCAGTACTGAGCCACACGATGCTTGGGAACACCAACAGAAGCAGCAGTAAAATGGTTAGGAGAAAAATCATTAGAATGCACATGAGAAACACCTAGACCTCTCCGAATCGACCTACCAAAAGGTCGGTACTCCCCCTGTCTAGATGCTACCCGTGGTCTCTCCCCATGATATCCTAAACCGAGCGCGCCTAGAACCTCCAAAGAGTCAAAGAAGTCATCTACAAACCTAGGCCTTTGTCTAGCAGAAAAGACGGGCTGCCTGGCTCTAGAGACTACAGTAGGTAAAGGAACTCCTCTAATGGACCTCAAAGCACTCATCCTTCCTTTCCTCTCAATCTTAGCTCTACGGAAGCAGAACTCAATGATGTGGCCATCCTTCTTGCAGAAGGTGCAATGGTACTTGACCTTTTGTGGGGTCTGACCTGTTGATGTATAAGCACCTATCTTGCTAGAAGAGGTTTGGGAAAAACCTGCAGATCTAAAAACAATCTTAGATGGTTTAGGGGGTTCTACCTCAAACAAGCCACTCTCAACAGCTCTCGCAATCTTAGGTGGACGGTTCTTGGAGTGCTCTATTGAATTAAAACCTAAGCCACTATTCTTCACATTCACCTTAGATTTATCAAGAATCATATTGAGGTTCTTCTTCCCACCAGTGAATCTCTCAAGAGTATCTTTAAGGTAATCATTTTCTTTGGCTAGGTCCTTATATGTAGCACAATTACTAGACTTGATTGCCCCATCATACTCATCCTTGAGAATAGCTAGCTCAACTTTCAAAGCCTCACAAGACACACAATAAGAATTCTTAATCCGATTCAACTGCTCCTTAAATTTATCTCTAAATGCCTCTTGTATCTTATCTACATTTATTCCAACTTCAGTACACAAGATACAACAAGAAGAGTCAATAGCTTTCTTGGATGCAGTCATGAACATGGATTTTTCAATTTTAGCTTTCTCCTCTAGAGTCTTGTTTAGAGCATTATTCTCTATTGTGAGTTTAAGGCAATTTTTACATGATGCAGATCTAGAATAAAGAACCATTTCAGTCATCTCTTTCATTTTGACCTTATTATCCTCACAATGAGAGCAAGTATGACTAGGATCAAATTTCTGCAATTCTTTTGTAGCGCTATTCAATTTTAATTCAAGCAAAGCACAATTTGAGCATGGTAAAGGAATAGCATCTCTGATGAGTCACATCTAGAGCAATATCATTTATACAAGAAGGAATAGACTTGAGAGATTCAATTTCATCAAGAGCATCTTTTAATTGATTTGTAACAGAGGAATGAGTAGTTTGTAGATTGGTCAGATCAAACATCAAGCTAAGACAAGATTCACAATTGTCAGCAGAATTAATAGATTTGAGCCTAACAACTTCTAGGTTCAAGTTATCAATCATGGTGTCCTGTTTCTTAATCTCTTTAGCTTGCTTCTTCATTTTCCGTTCAGCAACAACCAAAGCTCGTTTCATCTCACTCAAAGAAGGGCGTACCTCATCGGGATCGCTGAAAAGGTCGTCGTCGTTGGAGGAGTCGACGTCGTGGCTGTCCCTGGCCATGAAGCACATGCCGGTGAAATCCTAGGTCTTCTTCTTGCCATGGGAGTCATCCTCGTCGTCCTCCGTCCCCGAGTCCACATCGCTCATATCAACACTCTCAAGAGCGGCAAGGACCCGGCTAACGAACTTGCGATAGTTGGGCTTCTTAGCTTTTGCATCCTTAGCTTGAGGACGCACGCCTCCGAGAGTCCTTCTCTTTGCCTTTCAGCTTGGGGCATCTGGAGCGAATGTGGTTTGGCTCACCACACTCAAAGCAGGTGACAGGGCCTCCTCTCCTCCTATTCCTCACTTTGTTGTAAGCTCTCGAAAATCTGGTGGATAGGAGGGCTAAATCATCCTCAGGTATCCTCTCAAGTTGCTCATCGCTCATAGAGTCCCAAGCGGATAAAGAAAAGCCAGAATCCAAGGAATCAGAAGAACTACCCTTAGATGGGTCGACCACTAAAGCCATCGACTCTGTCTTGGGGAGACGTGAGATAAAGTCAATCTCATGCGTCTTCAACCTTGAGTAGAGCTTATCCATGGTAAGCTCACTCATGACAGTGTTGTCATTGATGGAAGTGATCTTCATCCCCCAGACTCTCACATCAAGAGCACCAAAGATCTGACGTGCATTCTCAGACTCAGTAAAAACAAGATCCACAGCGCGAAGATCAAAAATAATCTTGGAGAACCTCCCCCACAGCTCATCGAGATCGAAAATTGATCAAACTTTTGATCTACAACTCCAAACTTCATGAAACTTGAAACATACCTTCCTAAGGATATTAGGAACCTATTCCAAGAAACGATTGAGAAGATCTACATCAAAGTTTTGATCTTTTTCAGTTTTACCGAATGTGGGTTCAAAACTGAGCAAAAACGAAAAACACGATCTAAAACTTGCTCGTGGGAGATTGATGATCTTGAAGATTCTAGATGTATTCCCACACATCACAGCAAGGTAGAAGAGGGCAAGAGATCAACCAAAAACTCACGGATTAAAGAAAGACTCAAAATCATCAAATAGAGAGAAGGAAGAACACAAAGAGACACATCTTTGGGAAATCATCCATAGATTGATTCATGATGTTCTTGGTTACACCACTCCTCAAGGAGGACAAGAGCTCAATCCATGAGCACACAATCAACTCATCTCCCTAGAACCCTAAGCCTCTCTCTTTCTCTCCAAGTCCCTAAAACCAAACTAGGGTTTACAAATGAAGTGCTTGAGGTGGCTTGACCAGCACACCCCCTATTTATAGAGAGACCTAGCTTCTAGAAGAGTTTCTCTAATGGGCTCCCATTAAGGCCCAACATGAACGGGACACTTACACACGCTTTTTAAAGCGCCGAAACCATCATCTCTTGACCTAAACCACTTCATCTTGCGCCGTCCCGTGCCGTGTTTTAGCCAAACGTCACAAAGCCGGTATTTGGTGAATTTACCAAAATACCCCTTCTCGATCCTTCTCCATGGACCGAGTCCAATCCAGTCGAAGCAATCGCCTGCTCCGCCACGTGTAGGTTGATCAACGGCTCTCATCATGTCGGCAAGTCTCTCCCGTCCGGATCCCACCGGAACCACCGAGACACTTGCACCGACCCCCGGGCCGCTTGATCAACCCGTCGCACCGAACTGCTCGTTCGGTCATCCTCGTCCATTCTGCGCCACGCTTGAGTCACTTGAACTCACCCGGCATCCATGATCGTTCCAGACCTCAGCTCTCCAAGCTTAGTCCCGATCCTCTCGCCGTTGACCGTCATTGACCTTCAAGACATCTGCACTGCAATAGACAGAGAAATCTTCTCCAGAAATAAGTTCTTCACAACTTGACCCACGTTAGTGAAAACATGCAATATGCAACACATATGCAAAGATAAACATGGATATGACCTATACCAAAATCACTTAGCCAATGTAAGCAACATTCAGCACAAAATCGGTCAGACCGCCATTCAATGGCCGGTCTGACCGCCTGAACCTGACAGCCTTTGAACATTTACCGAAAACACAAGAAATAGCAAACCAAAAATGACATTGCCAATTGTAACATCATCTTAAAATCGTTCACATATCCTCATGATATCCACAGAGAGAGAACAACAGGCGTTGGAGAGCAGGCTAGACCGGTGCTGTAGCACCGGCCCTAGGTCCACGCTTGATGCTGAATACTAGATGGACCTGGCTAGCTGCGTATTGCTCCTCTTTAAATAGATAGGAAAACCTATTTGGTATAGCTAGCCTGTTTTTCCCTGAACACAAAAAGGGACTCTTAACATTGGGAGACTACACATTCTTCACCGACTTTTGTTATAGTAGTTGGCCGGCCAAGGGCTGGGGCGGCGCTGCTGTCTCCGACAATGACACCGTGCAAAAGAGAAGGATGTCATCGGCGACTTTGAGCAAGTGGGAGGGATCGAGAGTGACTCTGTCCAGTATGTCCTACGTGTCAATTGCCATGTAGATGATTGTGTGGGCCGCTGATACGTCGCGATGGCATGAGATTCGCAAGAAATTAGTGAGAAAAATGGTAATTATGGTCGAAGGTGGTAATATTAAACAGTAAAAAAACTTATAGTGTTAGACAGGTAAAATGATTTTTTTTCCGGGTAAGTGATCAAACTTGTGACTTCAGGGTTTGAAATTTCCCCCTAACAATTAAGTGTTACTAAGATGTGTGTAGAGCCAATTCATTGACAGATTTGGCCAAGGCCACTGTAATATTTAAAAGTGTCTAGACTGACAATATGAAAGTAGTTTTATTTTTTTAAAAAAAAACTGTTACAAACATACTACGATATAATCTGAAGTTAGTGTCGTCAAACTGGTTTAAAAAATTGAGTTTTTTTTCTTTATCAGTGGTAAAATTTTAATTATCTGATTTTCTAAAATAAATTGTCTGATTTTCTATTAAAAAAATTATATGAAAACATATTCACCGTACGTGGCATTTATTACCTGGTGTCGGTGTTTTAGAACTGATCTTACGTAAAGATTATTTGATTCGGAGGATCTCCGCAATTGATCACGCAGAAGGAACGATACAGTGATTTTTATATAGGTTCAAGCCTTCTCTGGAGAGAATAACAACTCTACTTCTGTGTATATTGTATTGAGTATGCTGGTTACAATCAAGGTTAAGTCTAATACTTGTACTCCTGATTGCCTCTGCCCGATTGTTTGTATCAATCGGCCGTCTCCCCTATCATCTCTAACTGAGCCCTTTAAATAGTGCGCGGAGAGGTAGTCGTTCCTCCAGGTCAAGAGACGCCTCATTATTCCATATAACGGACGTAATAATGGTAGTAATCACCAGAGTAGTAACTCATCCACGTCGTTTGACAGTTACTTGTCAGAGATAATGACACGTTACGTGCAGTTACTCTAGATAATAACAGCGTATATTAGCTGTTTAGATTCCGTAATCAATAGAGCCTACAAACAAGTGGGCCTAATTGATTACAGGGTGGTTGTAGCTGAGCTGGTTGTAGAAGAACTTACGACCAGGGGGTAGTCGTAGAAAGACTTACGACTGGGTACTGGTCGTAGAAGAACTTACGACCAGAGGTGATCGTAGAAAGACACACGACTGTGTATTGGTCGTAGAAGAACTTACGACCAGAGGTGATCGTAGAAGAACTTATGATCATGCGGTAGTCGTAGAATGACTTACGACTATAGGGGTGGTCGTAGAAGGACTTACGACCACCTGGTTGGCTTCTCCCTTATAGTTATAAGGGGTATACTCAAGAACTTTGGAGATAATAACAACCCTACTCCTATGTCGTTCTATCTGCGTGATCAATTGTGTAGACCCCTCGAATCAAACAATCTTTATGTAAGATCGGTTCTAAAACACTGACACCCGGTTTTGCTAAACAACATTCGACTGTTTCTTTTGTCAAAATAGTTGAATTATCATCCGTCGGATATACTTTGAGATTTACACTTCTTCTTATCTGATGAATTGGGTCCGATTTTTTTATGATTTTTTCTTTAGAACATAACTGGTTCATCACATTGCCTTATTTTGTTAGTATAAAAGTTTATTTTATTTTGTGTTTTTGTTTTTGCTCAATCTCTCAAAGTATATGTTAGATTTTGAATTATGTGATGAAAATATGAGTTATTAAGATTTTCGATAATAATTACAGTAACAAAAAAAAATTATATAAATAACTTATGTATAGAAAGTTGTAAATGAACTAAAATTTAACTATTCGGAGCCGAGAAAACAGCTCAATCTTGTAAAGACGGCCCTTTGTTACCCATCGATCGCCCCCAGCTTGAATCCAGTGTGGCCATACCCATACATACAGTGTACCAAGATTAAACGCTCATTTTAGAGTGGTGTTAGACTATAATGCATTGGCAACGACAGAGCCTAACGCTTTGGACGTTTCCGATGTGTTATATAAAAAAACTGTGTCAAAGCAGCTCCTCGCTCTGGCTACATGGGCACGTTCACTCCACAATCACATCGCAGCAAGACGACGATAGACCTGACACATGAGTACATAATAAACTAAGCCTGCATGCAGATCTCCTCTAGCATCAACGTGATGCCAAGATGAGGTACGTACGTACGTCGTACCCTTCAAGGCGCAGCGGCTAGCCTGGCTAGCTCGCCCCCCACCCCAGCTAGCTAGCTAGCATGCAGGTACGTCGTAACACGACGGACGGATCCAATGCTGTGCGTGCAGCCAGCTGAGCCGGCAGCGGCCGGCCGGCGACCTGCATGTCTCTCGAGTTAATTGCGACTGTTCGGCCACCCCACGCACGCACGCACGCACGCATGGGCCGGTGCCTCGTACGGGCGCTGCTCGTGCACGCATGCAGCGCCGAGGCGACGCGCGCGCCCGGCCCTGGCCGGCCTGCCTGCCCGCCCGCTCGGCCAATGCTGCCTGCAACCATCCAAATCCACGGGGGTATATTTTGATACCTCTCTTTGTGGGCAGCGGTCCCGGATCGGATCAAAATTTACAAGATATATGTACGGTATTAAAAATGAAGTAGATAAAATCTCGTAGAGCAAACCGAAATAACGACGGCAAATCAATCATGACGAGAGAGAAATATTTGGCAAATGCGATTGCAAATTCTTAAGCACGAACTCAAAAAAGTACAAGGAGTTGTCGCTCTCTCACAATTCTCTCGAACCTTTTAAAACTTTCAAATCCTTACACTATATAAAAAACATCTACTTCGGATGAGTTTAGGTTCATATGGCCACCCATCATGAGTTTATATGGTCTTTCTAGTTCTATTCTAAAGTGAATTACAAATCATACTCTAAAGAGGAGTAATTGTTCTAATTCTATTATAATTCATCTTTTTTTTTAAGCACACCTCCTCAGATTCTAGTAGATTAGGATTCTAGTCGTCGTGCTCGACACTCCGAAACAACGGTTTCAGGTGGCAGGTGCTCTCCTCAGCTACAGAGATCCGCCTGCTCACGCGCTATAAAAATCCTCAAAAGGTTGCCTTCAATTGAAAGCCCGTGCATATGCGTGCGTGCACCGCTTCCGTCGCTTCCTGCCACTCCACCAGCGCCGTGTCGCCCGATCGATCGGCTAGCTACCTCCTCTGCCTTTTCTTTCTTTCTGCTGAATTCCGAATCTGATATATGCTGCGCTAGCTACATATGCGTGCGTGCGTGCGTGAATCTCGATATATGCGAGCCTGAATCGTTTCTGCGTTCGCGCCGTTTTGATTCGTTCTTCTCGCACGAACTTTTCGCGCGGCTGACACTGGCCTTGCACTAGTATACTAACGCACTGTTGGCCGGCCATGCATGCACAGTACGTGCAGCTAATAAAAAAGCTATATCGATCTATATATGCGAAATCTAGTGAATCTGGATTGTTCAAATGTGGAGAGCGCAAGACATGGATAGCGACCTGACAGGGTCGATATGTATACGTGCAGGCAAGTTATTTTTTTGCGGGTGTGTTTTAATGTGCACTGATATGTGAGAGATCCTGCACTGTGCGTGATTCAATGCGAATGATGCAGCCACAGTGGAGTTGGATAGGTGGCCGGCTGATCGAGATCACTTGTGCACTGAAAAATCCCTGCTGCATGCGCTAGGTCTCTTCACTCTGTTCTTCTGATGAGGTCGGAGACAGTGGCGGAACTAGAAATTTAATAATAGGTGTACACTTCACACTCATAATTCTATAGTTTGTATAATAATTTTATAACATCATAAATTCAACACACATATTTCAAATTTATCAAAAGCACAATGCAAATAGTCCAAATAAGATCTTACATGAATAGAAAATTACAAGATGATGTAATGAAAATACTATATTCAATCCAACGGTACTTATCATATTTTCATTCACAATTAAGCTCACATAAGTATGGAGAGATGCAAATATAAACTTAAGCTCACTTGTTTTCTGAACATATAGCATTATAGCTAGTAAACATACACGTTAATCTCAAACTCAAAAGAATGAAAGAAATATAAATTAAGAACCCGCACCTTCTGGGCTCTAGTTTCTGCAGTTTTGCACTCTGCACATCTCTCGACTGCTCCCGGCCTCCCGGGCTTCACAGCATTGTGCAGCTCTACAACTCAACTCTACAAGTTCAAGGACACAACATCACGACAACGCAAACCGATCAAATCACAAAGTCACAAACAGGATCAGCTCAGAGCAACTCACAGCTCGTCCTACTTCACCAGCAATCCAGACGTCTAGCACTGCCGCGGCGCCGCGCTGCCGCCCTCCCACCATCCCACATCGCGCCGCCGGTAAGCCAGGTCGCTGCTCCCGCGCCGCACAGGTCGCCCGCCGTCTGGCGTCGGCTCCACCTCCACTCGACCGTGCCAAGGCGCCAAGCCGTCGCGGCATCGCCCACTTCCCTCTTCCCTGGTCCTCGCATTGGGGAATTGGGGATGGGGAGGAGATATTTGGGTTGGGGTCTTGGGGAGGAGAGGATTGGAGTGGTGAGGTATTCGGTTGTGCCTGCGGGTTGGACTTTGGAGTCTTGGACCTGACCGGCTGGTGAGGTAGACCGTAGGCGCGAACGGACCTTAGTCCTTCGGTCGTGGGCTGGACTTTCTAGAAACATAGCCCACTGGCCAATGGCCACTGATCCCCTAGGGTTCTTCCAATTTTGGGGGGCGCCGGTGTATACACGGCACTTCTACTGGTTCCGCCTCTGGTCGGAGATCGAGCCATGCATGCATGCATGCATACTTGCTGTTGGAAATATGCCCTAGAGGCAATCATAGAGATGATTATATTTCATTATGTTCATAACATTTGATAATATGTTATCTTATTCCTTGAATGAATCATCAGTTATATAGATCAATGAGTATGTGACTTGTTGGTGAAACTCTTTATCTTATATGATGTCGTTCTAAAAGTATCCTGTCGAATGTCACCGGTGGAACACCAGTGACTCTACGACCAGTATATGTATTGATTGATGACCATGTTTCACCGGTCATGGATATAGAGATATCGAATCAATAATGTGGACACATGTTAGAGAACATAGTGTTGGATAAGACTCATCTTAAGACACTATTGAGATTGTTATGATTCTATGTATCGTTAGTTGGTCTCAAGCAATGATGATGTATAATCCTTAGACCTGAGATCAGCATGGTTTTCTACATGTGTAATAGCACTATTAGGGGTTGTCAAACGCTACTCCGTAACTGGGTAGTTATAAAGGTAGCTTTCGGGTATGCTATGAAACATGCGGAGGAATGTGACTGGTCGGATATGGGATTTGCCACTCCTAACATAACAGGAGAGATGTCTCTGGGCCCCTCGTTGTGGTCGAATAAAGAAAGTGCATGACCATGCCACTAGTGGTCGAAGTGTCGACCACATGAAGTTATTCGACACTTGATCGAGAAAGTATTGAACAGACCATGGATGACATATTATCTCACCTGGAGTTCAACCAGATGTCGTGAGGCAAAGGGAGAATACACAAGCAGGTCGTTCGATTGCCGAGGTCGAGATCGTCGGTCGTATGGAGATGCGACCCAGTCAAAGACTACTCGAACATAATCACCAACTGGTCGTAAGGAGTTATAAACTGGTCGTAGTTAGATACTAACTGGTCGTAAAGAGTTATGAACTGGTTGTAACTGATTATGAACTGGTCGTGACTAAGTACGAGTTGGTCGTAAGTGATAAGGACCTGGTCGTAGATCATATTGTATTAAGGTTCGTCCGATATATTCTGTGTGTGTTCAGGAATCGTTATGTGTTGCTAGGTACTGCTGACGACTCGTGATCGGGAAAGAGTTTCCGAGTCACAACTGATTGCACACGAACCTATAGGGTCACACACTTAAAGGGTTAGTATTTGATTTGGATGGTGATCCGAATTCTTATAGGCCACGAGTTCCTAATGGGCCTTCTGTTCGGGACCCATTATGGATGCCTATATATAAAGGGGCGGTGGCATAGGGTGAGTGGATCAATTAATCTCTCTGGAAGAAATCTCGAAACCCTAATAGCCACGCTCTCTTCAACCACGCCGCCGGCGCTAGCACTCCTGCGCGTGGTGTCCCTGCCCCGTACGTGTGGATACCTTGGAGGTGCTGTTGCGAAGCATCAGCACTAGGACGATCCGCGACTCACAACGTTCATCGGAGTAGGAGGAGAAGGTGTGCGGCAAGTACGACTATGACTGCTTCAACTCGCTACATCGACTCTACTTCCGCTACGGATCGGCGCGTCTAGTGGTAATCTCGTGATCTATTACTAGCGGAGGTTCCTTGGTTGCGCGGTAAAATTTTGTGTTTGTGCTATCGTAGCTTTCCCGCGATCCTTCACTTGCTTCCTTGACGTATACATACATAAATGTATGTACGATGTTATGCATGCAAGCGTGCTGGCACTATACACGTATGGTACTACGTAGGACCCGTTTCTCCCCCTAATTAATGTACATCTGTGGAGATTTTGTTCTATTAACAGCTAGTACCCTTACGAACGAAAAAATATCTGCAATTTTTTTTTACTTAATTTGGTGGCATATAAACAAGACAAGTCGTGTGGGGGACAGACATAGCATAGTACGTCCCAACTGGGATGACTCGGGAGTGAATGTACTAATAGGATGTTTGGTCCGAGGACTGCCATTGTTCAAGCGGAAGCTTTCGATCCTACAGGTTTTTGTTCAGTTAATAGGATGGAATTACCCTATTATATATGCTTGTGTTTGGTCTGAGGGAAGGAATGATCCATCGCAGCCTATCACAAACTCATACATACTAGCTAGAAAATGTAATTAATTTGCTTAACGCCTCCATTTGATCCAAAAAGCTAAGCTAGAGAGGGATGCGCCCAAGTATAATCTTGAAACTAAACAGCCCGTAAAAGCCTGATTAGAACACATGATTTTCGTAGGTAACTCATAGGAAACAGTTTGATTTGCACAAGAATTGAAGGGAATTCCCACGTTCCAGTTGGGCCTGAATATACGGGAGTATGTATCCCACTTCTAATATACCACTTAAACGAATATATTATACTTCTTTATATATATATATATATATATATATATATATATATATATATATATATATATATATATATATATATATATGCTTTAATCTTTAAGGTGGACACCGATTGTATCAGATTTGTTAAGACTGTTAGACTTGTAGTCTAGGTCGGACCACGTAACCGGTCGGGTGTAATATATATCGTCGAACCTTTGTAACTCATCACGAAAATAAAGAAACTCCTTGTACAGAAAAAACATAGCGATTAATTCGGCTCTAGGAACATAGACATCTTGTCAAACCTCATAAACAAATATGTGTGTCTTTTGTATTATTTTGTGATCATCATCGGCTCCCAGGAACATAGCTCGTCAAACCTTAACAAATACGTGTGTCCCTTGTATGCTTTTGTGATCATCTTCCTACCTTCCTCGTGGTGTGCTAGCTGCTGCGGTTCCAACATGATGATATATCAACTAATTTATAGAGCTAGAATTCTCATTCATTTTATGCACGCTTCTGGGTCTGCGATCTCCTTTGCATGCATATATGTAGTACTTTCTTACGAGAGAGGAAGAGGGTGGTTTTTCAACAAGTGCTTACTTATCGCTACCACTACTATCCAAAGGCCCAGGATGTTGATCGAGATTGGAGCACAAAACTTTGATACATATTATGTTCATCGGTGAGTATTATACTACAAGAGTGAGTCCCACCGTACACATAAAAAAGCATACCCCTCCTCTTCTCACTCTCCCATTCCCGTCTCTTCAGTCCTCTCCGCCTCATCTCTGACTCCTTGTCCGAAATGGCAAATTTTGAAATGTGATTATCAAAAATGACACCCTCGTAGACGCAATTGCAAAAATGGCGCTCGGTGGCTAAAACCGCACGGTCACTCGTAGACGCAATTGTAAAATAGCGCTCGGTGGCTAAAACCACACGATGACTGTGCGATTTTCCGCCACATGTTGTCCGTGGTTAGAACCGCACAGTGACCATGTGAACGAGAGCATTATTTTTGCAATTACGGTTGAGAAGGTGTCATTTTTGCTAACCACGCTTTAAAATTTACCATTTCGGCCAAAAACTCCTAATCTCTCCCCTTTCTCTCTCCATCGACCAGCAGCCAGGGACCAGCAAGGTGATGACGATGCTGAGGCCGACCTTCACCATAGCGACAGGAGGCAACCCACACGACAGAGGCAACATAGTGAGCATGTGCATCGTGGACGGCGCATGGGCAACCCTGCCAATGCCCCCAGCTAGATCCGGCCAACCATAAAACGTCGTTGTCGAATCCACGACCCCAACCTCGCAAGATCCGGCCAACCCTGACCCCACCTGCTTGCTCTCCGCCTTTGCCATCCCTGGATCCATCCAATCCCGACCAAACCGGTGGAGAAGGGGGAAGGGCGGCACCCGGAGACGGCGGCGGATTTAGGATTTCGGCGATCAGGGTGCCAACATGATAGTTTAAAATACGCAGCACGAAAGTTCAATAGTTCAAATGTAACAAATTACATATGTTATTTAGACTACAACGGAAATCACAAATATTTTAGGAAAAAACTACAACTTCACACAACATTCCTTCAAGCCTTGAAAGCAGTTGATTATATCATCATCCCTAACTTGTTGAAAAACTTGTGCTCAAAGAATGTAACCGAGCAATCATTAAAGTGACAACATCCAAGAAAAACACGACATACATGTAGGATGGAGTTCTTGCCATCTTTGGTTCTTCCCAGCGTCCAGCAACTCCTCGTTGTTGCCACTACCCAAAGCGGCCAGCTCATCCGTCATTGGCGTCTCGATCTACTGGCTTGACTCCTCGGCGTCCAACGCCACTCGTCGGGCACACGCCGCCAGTACTTGTAGACGCCGACGTCGCCCAACCTGCCCTCTACCTTGCTAGATGAGAGTGAGTGACTAAGTGTGTGTGTGTGTGTGTGTGTGAGAGAGAGAGAGCACTAGGGTTTGGTTGGTGATTGGGTTTGAGTGGATCGATGGCTGTGGGCTAATGGGCTGGGACCCTAGGAAATATCTATAATGGGTCGTATGTTCGTGTGATCTGCCACTATACTAATTGAATGTGGGCTGAAAACATTAGAGGGATGCAAATATTGAGTATTTAGTCCATATATGTGCATATATACATAATATACCTATCACATAGTTGATTTTTTTTTCTCAAAAATATTGGAAGTGCAGTTGCACCCATGCACCTACCTAAATTTGCCCCTGCCTGGGGAAGGACAAAAAAGGCTAGCATGATGTATGCCTCTCTTTCTCCCTCCAAGTAGCACGAGTCTCGAAGCACAATTGATTGCCGTGATAACGCTAGTAGTTGCAAGCACTTGTAGTTTCACATTTTCGGAGTAGGCTAGGTAGCTAGATTCGATCGACTCCCCTTTATGTACTCTGTGACTGTTCAATACCTATTGTTGGCCACCAGGGCCTTCCCTTCTGCTAGGGCTCCCGTTGGGTACTCTCCACCCATACCATCTTATTGGGGAGGGTACGGGTGAGGAAATCATACCAGTTTGAAATTTAGGTATGGAACAGGTAATACCCATTTACCCATACCCACCCAGATCCAATTAAAAAGCAGCCCAAATACAATTAAAAATTTCCTCTATCCTCCTAACCTCTCTCTCTTCTCTCAAGAACCCCTACCGTTGACACCAGATCTGACGCGCAACCGGTGTAGATGGGCGAGTCGCTGCCCTAAGATGTAGCCGTTGGCCTCCCGCCGTCGGTCGCACCTCAGTCCACCGCTAGCCGTGTGCCGTCGTCACCCCGAGCCACTGCTTGAGTCGAATCGATAGGGAGAGCTTGAGCCGCCGGTGCCGAATCGTGCCCAAGCTTGCTGTTGTCGCTGACCGCATCTCATCATCCTCCCAAGCTTCTCTCTCTCCCTCTCAAAACAGGCTGAAGCTCGTCGGCACCGGCGTTGTCGCCGTCTCTTGTGCCATGGGTGTGAGCCGTCGCGTGGCCCGGTCACTCGCCGCCACCACTTCATCATGGTCATGGGCCATCCCCATGGTCTACTCATCCTTCTTTCTCTCATGCCCGTTGGTTAACCCATATCCATTAGGTATACCCGAATTTTATCGGGTATGGGCAATACGGTCTCAAATGGGTATAGATAGGTAAAATTTGGGTATGGCCCAACCCATCCCCAACGGCAGCCCTACCCGCGGCCTGCCGCAAATAAAAATAATAATAATCATGTGCAAACTTATGTAAATCTGTAATAATGGGCTGAGCCTAGGTACTAATAGTCTAATACTATCGGCCGGCTAGTATATTACCACGCACATGAGCCAGTCAGGCCACCGGTAATTTGGGGCAGGGCGTTACACCACGTCTGTGTTGCGTGCGGTGCATCGAAAGTCAATGACCGCGAAAGATAGCCAGGCCGGTGGACGATGACACCCGATCCCGATGTGTTGGTTATAGGTGCGGTTGCGCGCCGTGCCGATCGGGCCGTGTGCGACGCATGTCCCGAACCGGCCCGGCGATTGTCCAGCGCGCCACCCGCCAACCTCGTCGCGTCCTCGCCGCCCGTACGTCCCTTCGCCGCATGCGCCGGTGGACATCCAAACCAAAAGCAATATTTGGTCTCTTTTCCACGTCGATGTTAAGTCGAGTACCGGTACGTAGACTTGATTTATATGCAGGGGCATGCCGCTTGCAGTGTTGACGGACTAGAATTTAAAGAGGCGGTACACAAAGTTTTCTTCGATCCTATTATGTACCCCCTACCCAAATTTACTTCCTAGCTTTGAAGTAAAAGCTAGCAAGTAAATTTGCTAGGACTGGGCGTTAAAAAAATGGCCTCGCCGTTTGACTGGGAATGCAGCGGGTGGGGCCGTCAATGAGCCATCGCGAGCGGTCCCCGCTAGGATTGCGTCCAGCTTGAAATCGGTTCGAACTCAGCTCGGAAAAGGTTCTTCGAATATGCTCACTCAGGCTTTGAATAATAATTCGAAATCACAAACTACAAAAACAAAACTTAGCATCGGACCTTTAGCTCGACTTGGTTATACGACTTTTTTTGCGCAGAATATTTGAAAAAACATACGGCAAATCCCACGTATTTGCACGGATAGATCATATTGCATGTATTAGATTTTTATATCTGAATAGAGTTGCATTGTCATGAAGTTCTAGATTAATATTCATAATCAAACCATTTTACATGTTATATATATATATATATATTGACAAGGGGAAACCCGGCTTTTTATAGAAAGCAAATAAGAGTTCATACAGAAAAACCAAGCCAAACCACTAGAAACACCAATTTACAGAACAAGCGCAGAGAAACTACAAGACAACCTAGACCCATATTACAAGACGACAAGCAGGATTACCTAAAGAGCAAGAGTTTTTAGACCAGTCTTCAGTAGCCACCACGAAACCATCCAACTTAATTCGCTCAACCCGTTGATTAGAACTCGCCAGTGCTACAAACAAGATAGAAATTTGAATGTCACTTCCATTGGTTGCTTAGGAAAACCCCCCTCAAACACCATTTTGTTCCTAAACTTTTAGAGATTCCAATTAAGCTGCAGCTGCAAAATTGAATAAAACAGCGTTGTAGTCATTAGCACCCCTTCCATCCAACCAATTTAGTTGGAAATCTTCAACAGAATTTGGAACACAGTCCCAACTGAGCACCTCTTTTATACAAAGCCAAAAAAATCTTTCCAAAACGCAGGAGAACAGAATGTGGTTAATGCTTTCTTCATCACCACACAAACTGCAATTCAACTCCCCTTTCCATTTTTTTAAGCTGATCAAAAGTCTGAACTCTGTTAAGATAACACTGCCACAAAAAGATTTTAACTTCTAGAGGAATTTCGCTTTTCCATAACTTTTGCATTTTCCTACAAGTTACAACCCCAAAGACTAACTGTCTATATAAAGATTTGACTGAAAAGCCTACCAGATTTCTCTAGACATCAGACCACTCTGTCCATATTGTCATCAAGGTCAACAGTTTTAATAGAATCTTTCAAACTCTCCCACTGTATTGCTTCCTCCTCTCCAAAATTACTTTTGAAAGTAATATTCCACCTGTCTTCAGCTAGCCTAGAGGCCACACTCATGTCAGGATTCTAGTAAATATTAAAAAAGATTGTTATACTTAATCTTCAGAGGACAATCTCCGGTCCAAACATCTCTCCAAAAAGCAACGACATTACCCCCATTCCCAATATAATCTTATATCTAGCACCCCACTTAAACACTTCTTTAGCTTTATGAACCTTTTTCCAAAACTGAGATCCTCTTAAAGTTTTTGCATCTTTGAAAGCACCCATAGGGAAATACTTGGCTTTTAAGATTCTAAACCAAAGTTCATTTTGAGCTGAGTTAATTTTTCAAATCCATTTAGACTGTAAGACAATCATTCATGACCCTAGTATTAATGACCCTTAAACCTCCAAAATCTTTGGGTCTGCAAACATCATCCCATTTTAACATATGTTATTTAAACTTGTCAGTAACCCCCTCCAAAAAAATCTTGATTTAGTAGTATTCATATGTTTATGAACCTCCTCATTCAATCTATAAAAACTCATAGTATAAGTAGGAAGACTACTTAAGCTACTGTTCACCAGAATAAGTCTACCCCAAAAGAAAGGAAGTTATTTTTTCAATTGTTTAATATTTTATTCAACTTGTTGATCATATTATCAGCTGCTTTCACCCCAATAGGCCTATCACCCATCAGAATATACCCAAATAAGACATAGGCAAATAAGCTATTTACATGTTATATTTAAAACAAAGATGTCTCAAACTTATTTTTAAAAGTAAACCTTGCCTGCACAGCTGTGAGCCACATTGTAAATGAACTATGCAACACAAGTCCTCGCAAAAAAAATAAACCTTTGCAGCACAAGTAGTTCCAAATTTATTTATGGATCTGAACCCCTGCTTGCCCTTGCAATGCCACAAGTGTACGTTGCAACTTGCAAGGGGTCCATGCTTTGCAGCAGCACGACGGGGTGGCAAAGAGGTTTCATTTTTTGAAATATGTCCGGGAGGGATTTATTTTATAAGTGCTATTTAAATAAAATTTCAGATTTACAATATATGTACTTCTACTTTATAATCAAAATATGCATCTTTATAATTTAGACAGAAAAATAGGGGTGGACCTTGTTCTTTCTGTGATGAATGTGAGAATTTCTAGCATCTCGAGTAATTGTTTCATCAAATTCAAGTGTATTGTTAACTCTTTATGTTGGCAAGGAGACCTGATTGAAGTTTATGAACTTATCTAAAACTCAAGATTTGGGTCGAATTTTGGTCCGTGCTGGGGATCGATTAGGGTAGCTTATGCTCATTTTAATTTGGGCTCAAATTGAACCCCAATTCTAACAGAGCGCATCCGGCTTATCAAGCTGCCTAAGCAATTTTGACAGCCCTAAATGCAAGTGCCGTGACGCGCAAACTTGATTGCCCAAATTAATAATGATGGTATCTCCGTTGATCAATAAATATTCACCCCTGGAATGGATGGATGCACTTGCCCATCTGTAAAAGGAAATACTAGCCGTAGAATATGACAGGTACTTACGTACGTATGTATCCATGCCACCTCATTACGCAAACGCAGTTCATGAAATTATGTAGAAACCAATTGAGTCTGGATGCCACCTGTAGGAGATCGAGGCCCTCCTGTACGTGCTTGGCGATGAGATCACATCTCATGAATCATGAATGGCAACCGTCCGGGCGTCCCCGGCGTCACGGAGCGTACGTTCATCGGCGCAAGCGCCATGTACGTACCATGCCTGCCACCACCTTCTCCCCTCCTCTCCTCTCTAGCTCACACGCATTACATACATGCATACGATCTTCTTCAAGGCACACATGCAACAGTGTCGTACGTAACGTTGAAAAAACTACTGGCCGCCTGATATACGGACGGAAGCAAAGGAAAAACGGTGGCCAAACATAAAGCAGCAGCAGCAGCAGCAGCTATCACCCCTCACCAACTCCAATTAAGATAGCTCCCGGCCCAGCTCCCCCCCTAGCAAGAAGATAGCTTCTCTCTCTCTACTGGCCCTAGCTAGCAGCGAGGTAGATAGATATAACCCAAAACTCACTCCACCCTTCCTCCTCACCACTCGTTCTTGGAACCCTAGATGAAAAGTACCTCCACTCCACCCAGCAAGCAGCAAAAAGAAGGGATCGAGCTAGCTCTTGTGTGCGCATATATTGTGTCATCACCATCACCCATGGTGCACACACACGTCCCCGGAGCTCGATCCCCCCCCCATAGTGTCTAGGGAGTGAGCAAGCCAAGGGCGGCCGCGGAGAGATAATGTCCTTGCCGCGTCCTCTCTTCCATTCCTAATCCATTTCCGTGTGCTGTGTGCGTGCCACAGATAAAGCAAGAGGAGAGGCCGGGAAGATGATGAACGTACCAGCTGCAAACTCTTGCGACGAGTTTGGCTATGTCCCTCCCAATCCGACTCCGCCGCCTCCTCCTCCTCCTTGTCTTCTCACAATCATGGATCAAGAGAGCAGCATACAGAGGGAGCAGCTCGGCTACAACCTGGAGGCCAACTCCCTGGCTCTCCTCCCCCCTTCCAACGCCGCCCACCACACCGCCATCGCCCACACTCCCCATGACATCCTCCAATTCTACCCTACCTCGCACTACCTCGCCGGCAACCCCTACAGCCACTTCACCGGGAACACCTTCCAGTCGTACTACCAGCAGGCGCCGGCCGCGCCGGAGTACTACTTCCCCACTTTGGTCAGCTCGGCGGAGGAGAACATGGCGAGCTTCGCGGCGACGCAGCTGGGGCTCAACCTAGGCTACCGGACCTACTTCCCGCCGAGAGGGGGGTACACCTACGGGCACCACCCTCCGCGGTGCCAGGCCGAGGGATGCAAGGCCGACCTCTCGAGCGCCAAGCGCTACCACCGGCGGCACAAGGTGTGCGACCACCACTCCAAGGCGCCGGTCGTCGTCACCGCCGGAGGCCTGCACCAGAGGTTCTGTCAGCAGTGCAGCAGGTTAGTAGATTCATTGATCCATTTTCCTAAAGAGGTCGAGCTGCATATTTGATCGATTGGTTCAATTAATGAGATAGATCTTGTAGAGATGTCATTAATTGGAGAGTGTGGTTTCTAAAATCATGAGTTGCATCAAGTGATCTACAAGTTTCACTCGGTATATATTGATCAACTCATCTTATTCTGACACAAAATTAGTCTTCTAAGCTAGGATTTATTAGATATATCACCTATTCACCTCAAATAATTACTTTTAGTTGGAAAAGCCAAATAAAACAGAAGATGAAGATTATTGCTTTGAACTTGGAAGATACCATCTTTGCCTTTTTTCTGACCTTTTAACGCTGCATCTTAAAAGAGTCTACATCAGTTGAATGCTTGATCTAAATTTTAGCTAGATTCCCATTTCATAGATGTTCCTACAGTTATCCCATGCTTAACTGCGCTGCTGGATTGAAAAAACTAATATTTCTTGAGTGAAATATTCGCATACCTGTTCTCACACATTAAACTCCCATGGAAGTAGTACTTAGCAAGCTACTGCTGTACTATATGATACAGCAAGAGACAGCTTAGCACTTTGCAATGGAGAAATTAGTGCAAGGAGAGAATTTGCAATGGGGAAATTGCACCGGCCCCTTTCAATGTGCATATATAGTGCCTAAAGTATAAGAAAATCCATGAACTATAATGAATCAATTGGATCACAATGTGAATTAATGTTGAATGCACACAAAATTTCACTTTTTACCCCTCAAAATGATAAGTGGCATGGATCTCAGTTCATCGAAGCGATGAAAGATTCAAGTGTTTTCCTCTTTCCATATGTTTTGAATTTCTCCACTAGTACTTGAAAGATTCATGCATCATATGTTGGGAACCATATATGCAGACATCTTGTCATTTAGTTTCTTCTTTTCTCCTCCTTTGATTGTTCCTTGGCGCTACACTCCTTCCCATTCATTTTGCTTGACTTCTCCTTCGCATGTTTTAGTGGTTAGTTCAAACAGTGTGAGCTGTCTGTACATGTATATATTGGCCTCTCAAAGTCAGAAACTAGGCTACTTTCTTCCCAAGTATTGCAAGACTTTGTACAGCCCGCGGATGTACATACCAGCACAAGTTGCAATTGCAAGCAACGCTTCTCTCTCTCTCTCTCTCTCTCTCTCTCACACACACACACACACACACACACACATTCTTTCCGTTGCATGTGGCTGGCTACATGTCTATCAAACCATTTACCTGCCCTCACTGAGATGAATGGTTCCGAGAATTGTACCATCGATTTCTGTTCAAGCATGCACGTGTGAAGTGACCAGCAATGCATTTAAGGGTAAACAGGATCTCTTGTAGTATGACACACCATAAGGAGACACTCCATATGAGTCAGCTGCAAAACTCCAAGAGCTGTCTGTGGGATAGAACAGTTTAGATGTATGTTTCTCATGTTCAGGATCATCATTAGCTAGATATTGGTCCCCAGAATGTTCTTTCAGTTCTGAACTGAAGTTCGATCATGAGTCACCGATCATGCACTAAAATGTATGTTACGTAGGAACTCATCGTGCTTCTCCTAGAATGATACATCATGTCTTTATTAATAATTATACCTTAGTATTTCATGTGTATGTTTCATACAGCCCAGTTTTTTCTCTTTGCTTCAACCTTTTTCCATTCAGATTCCATCTACTTGACGAGTTCGACGACGCCAAGAAGAGCTGCAGGAAGCGCCTCGCGGACCACAACCGCCGTCGAAGGAAGTCAAAGCCGTCCGACGCTGATGCCGCAGACAAGAGAAGGGCGCAGGCTAACAAAGCAGCAACTACTAAAGACAGTACGTGATCCATACTCCATTTAATCATGCATTAGCATGCATGCATGCACATATCCTAGCTAGCTTGTGCAGTTCCCAAGTAATTAACATCATTTCCTTCAAAACAAATCTCAACAGAAGCAGGAAGTAGCAGCAAGAACACCAGCATTGGAGATGGACTGGAGACACAAGTACTGGGAAGTGCACACCTGTCCAAAGATCAAGATCATACCATGGGTCTTGGAGAGGTGGTGAAAGAAGTGGTAGATCCCAAGGGGAAAGCATCAATGCAGCAGCAAGCACACCATGGTCTTCATCAGCAGAGCCACCTTGGCTTCCCTTTTCCTTCATCGTCTGGCTCGTGCTTTCCTCAGAGCCAAGCAGTCTCAAGTACTGATAACACATCAAATATAGCTCAAGAGCAAGAGCCAAGCTTTACCTTCCATGAGCACCACCAGGCTCACCAGCACAGCAACATCCTTCAGCTCGGACAGGCGATGTTTGATCTCGACTTCGATCACTAGTACAATTAATATTTAATCCTCTCTCTCTCTCTCTCTCTCGTACGTGTGTGTACGTCCGAACATTTCTTTTTTATCTTGTCTGTATTAATTACTGTGATTTGGATATAATAAATGATAGTTTATGCATTGTCAATCTTCTATATAATTGATGAGAGGTGTTTCAATGTTCTCACCAAAAGTATTATTGTTCATATTAGTACTTTTTGCCGCATGTACTTTCAGTTTTGCTCTTTGGTGAACCTGGTTAATTAGTTGGTGCATCAAATTAACTTAGTTCGAGAAAGGGATGCTTGTTATCCTTGTTAAAGACGGCTTAATCCTTGTTAACCCGTTAATTCATTTATTGGAAAACCATTCTTGCGCTATTCCGAAGATCCAACACGAGAGAGAAATCTTGCTGAATTTCTACATCTTAGATAGGGTCTTGCTAAAAATATTCTCTATTTTTTTGCGAGGGAAAGAAATATCCTTAATTGAATAGAAATGTTAAGAAATTTGCTTAATTTAGACAACTAGTGTAAAGCTACACGGCTAAATATTACAATACAAATATCTTTATTTTGGAAACAGAGTTGCATGTATTCGTCACATGTAAACCTAACAACACCTACATGTATTTGTTATATAAATATAACCGTTGTACAAGACATTATAATTAAGTCGGGTAAATAAGTAGTTTAGCTCTTTCTCTTTTCTTTAGATAATTTCCCTTTCTTTTTTTTTGCCTTTTTAGGTTATTATATTGTGGGATCTTTAGACCTCAAAGCGAAGGTCTCTTTAATTTCACAAGTTGTTTATATAAACTTAATTATCATGGACGATTGTTGTGATATACAACTAATTCTTGTTACTGAAAATAATTATTGTGGTTGGACCTTGCGGAATGTTAAAGTATTAATTGTTTCTTATATAAACATATCATGGTCACTTTTTTAGATAAAACATACAATAGTATTCTTTTAGTGGGGTTTTCAAACCAACATCTAGTTATTTTCTTTGCAAAAGCAGGAATATGGTTTGCTACAGTGGGTACATATATACTATTTTAGCCATCCAAAGTGCCTACTGATTCATGCAATGGATATTACAATTATTAGAATATGGGGTGAAGGTTCGAGTTTTGAAAGTTTACACCAATCTCGAGGCACATTTAATGGTAGTGATAGTATATGTACCTACGTGTACACGTGGAAATTAAAAACCACATTCTAAAAGTTGGCAAGATTTCCCACCATGGGTTTTGCCTCGCAACTCGTGCTTCGCCTTCCTCCGATGCTCCCACCTTCACTAGGGAATGATGGCCCGATAGTTGGCAGCAGTCAGAGATCATGCAATGAGGTAGAGGGAGGGTGCCGCTGGCCACGTACGGGATCGGAGGTGCACAGCTGGGGACGGGGCAGCAAGCGACGATGTATGAGAGATTATTGTTAGGGCCATCGTAGAATAGATCCATCGTCGGATCTTGATCTCACGACTGAAAAGTCTGACTCTTTTTTAAAAAAATTAACAGCTAATTGTTTCATATCACGTCTCCTTTTCTGTGTTATAATATATACGCACATATGGTAGTTAAGCAGTCTAACTCTTTGTATATTATACAGTTGGCGAAAGTCAGTTTTGTGCATTACGGCCCAGGGTATGGTCTTGAAACATGTTTTCTAGTCAGTAGAAGGCAAGCATGCCCTATATATACATACTCTAGTAATTGGTGGTTAATTATTGGTTCACGACAAACCCGAATATATTCAACTATTCTTGGCAGTTTCCAGAGGCTCGTGTGCTTACACTACAAGAAGTTGTTAATTTCCCGAGTGCCTAAACACTCGGTAAATATCTAAAACACTCGGGATACAAATTCCCGAACGCCAGCCTTCGGGAAAAACACTCGGGATCGTTTCGTCGGGTAAAAAATGGTTTTCCAAGAGTAAAAATGGTTTTCCAAGAGTTACACTCGGGAGACATAACTTTCCCGAGTGCTCAGATGTGCACTCGGGAAAAACACAACACTCGGGAGAAAAAGCTGTCTCGACGGCTTTAGCCACCGTAGCGGAATACGTTACCGAGTGTTGACGGTGGGCTCAGGTGTGGTGGCAGGAGATGAGGAGGAGGCAGTGGAGGAGGGGAGACGGCGGGGTCAGGTGTAGCGGCGAGAGATGGCGGCGAAGGCAGTGGGGAGGATCGACGGAGGTGGTGAATCGGCGAGGGAGAAGGAGAGGACAACGGGAGGCGGTACTGGTGGCGAGGGAGGAGGAGGACGGGGAGGCGGCACCGGGGGTTGGGGATCGAGTGGGGTGAATGGGGGTTGGGGATCGAGTAGGGTTAGCGCAGCGAAATAAAGCACGCGGGGCAGTGAAAAAAAATGGTGAAATAAAGCGTGGGTTACCGCTTTCTCTCCCGAGTGTAAGCGAAATAAAGGGCACTCGGGATTCTTTTTCACCCCATTCAGCCCCATCGATATCCCATTTCCATGCACATGACTGCCGACTCCGGTCTGCATCTACCGAGTATAATATAAAACACTCGGTAACATTCCTTCTCCCGAGTGCTAAGTTTATATCCTGAGTGTCCTGGTAAACACTCGGGACCTTACCGAGTATTTCCTTCCAGACACTGGGTAAAAATTTAGGCACTCGGAAAAGACGCGGTTTCTGGTAGTGTTATAGATTTAAAATAAGTGAATTTCTGTGGTATGACAAAAAGGTGGACAACGTACTCGCTGCTAGTAAACATAAATTATTGGTTTAGGATTCTATGGTTTTGTTTTTGAAGAGTTAGGAAGCACTGCAAAAAAGTTTGGAAACTCAACATGTTTCGATTAAGTTTTTTTTCCAATCCATTTTGTAAATTGATGCTTTTACGGTGGAGGAAAGCAACAAATTCACCTGTCAAAGATTAGCATCACTTTGGTTTAATTGAGTTTGTGAAAAATAAGACCAACTTTTCAGTTATGTCCACTCAACATCATTCTGGATACAATATTCCACCTTTGATCAAGATTTCTCGACCGTAACCGGCCTATTAATTATCCTCGGTTTGAGGACCATATAGGATGGAGATTGATCGTGGGGTACAACCATTATGCATGCATGCACTCTTTCACGTGAATCTTAGCTATTTTTTATGATGAAACATCCTTGAAAACTAACAATTTGTTGATTTAACTTTTTCTTACAACACATTGGCATATTAATCCAAACAAAATGCCATCCTTGGCCTATGGGCTATATATGGTGAAGCGAGGAAAGAGTCGCGATACAAAGGCACCTGCCATCCTGTACTAATTAACGCCTACCACATCCGCTTGAAAATAGATTCGCTTTAGAATGTGTTAATTCAAACTTTTTAAGCTTAATTATCACTAATATAGTACACAAAATTATTTAGATTAGATATACGGGGGAAAAATACTGATACATGGATTTATGATTCATCAAAAGTACTTACAAAATATAAATATTACTGCCTTTTATATTCCTCCCTCCTCGGTCGCGATACTGAGCCCTCCTCCGTGCCGCCCGCCCGCCTCGCCCTTCCCGCTCGGCTTTTAGCGAGCCCGAGCCGCTCCCTTTCAGAGCACTGGGCACAGCAGCCGCGCCTCTGAGCCGCGCAGACTTCGCGCATGTAGCGCCGATTCGGCTTGTCTGACTGGCGAAGGCCATCATTTGTAGTCCTTGGGCGTTGGCGATTTTTTTTTTTGTTGGATTTTATTTTTCTTTTCTATTTTAATTCAAAAGTAAGGCTTTCAAAATTAATATCTCCCCCCATTTTAACTCCAAAAATTATAAAATAAATTTCTAAAAATTTGTTAATTCAAGATCTTACTAATGGCATAGGTCTTGTCCAATTTGGAGTTTATTTGTTGTTCATTTATATTTAATTGCTCTTTTTGCTTGTGTATGCCTTTTTCTGGTACGTTCGTCCGACTAGGATTTGAAGACGCCGGAGATCCCCAAGTTGATCAAGCTCAAGATTATCAAGATCCTCTTACCTATATCCCAGGCGAGTCAATACTTTGATCATATTGAGCCTACATTTTATGCAAATTATATTCTTTTAAAATACCAAATTGTATGTTTTAATTCTTTAAACAAATATATGTTAAGCTTAAGGTAGTTAATACCCATTTGACGATTAACTAATTATTATGTCATCCTTGACAACTTGAATCCCTTAATTTCATTGTCACCCTAGTAACTATATGGTAACACTAGCTATAGGTTGTACTTAAGCGACCTGCTAGCCTTGCTCAAGTACCGGGACATTAAAACTATCCCAAGCATCATCTCTTCAAACATAAAATGATTTGGGCAGTCATTGCGGGTAAATGACTGAGATGGTTGAGTTGTTGTATTTTACTTCTCAAAAACCCTAAAAACTTGCTGTTACTATCTGGGTGGACGGAAAGGTGGATGGTATAACATTGGGTGCTAATGTAGTCTAAGGAATGTTATTTTGTGGTTGGTATGTGGAAGAACCGCCAGATAATCCGTAAGGACTTAATCTTGTCACGACCTCCCGTGTAAAACAAGTACAACCATAAGTCTGCAACAAACCACGACTTGGCTTAGTAAATTGTCGAATCCTGAAAGTCATCTCATTAATTGGTGGAAAATGGCACGCGCAAGCTTGCGGTACATCCAGCTTGACGGGGACACCGATACAAGGTGAAGTTGACAACGTCGTGCGGTACATCCAGGCGCTGCGGTACAACATCCCTCGCGAACTTATGGGCGTAACCCCATGTGGGTGAGATGATGGAAAGGACGAGGTAGTTGAAAAGTTATTGTGACAACCTCTCGACTACACGACTACGGAATCGTGTAGGGCAACGAGTTAATTATCTCTTGTGGGTAAAGTGTAAAATCTCTACAGAGTTATAAACTGTTTAAACAGCCGTGTCTACGGTCAAAGGCAGACATGGAAACTTAACTTGAGTTAGTTCTATTTCAAAAACTTTTGTGGGTGGTATGGAAAATGTGGTGGGCTCACTTAGCCCTGAGGTTGCATTTTCCCTGAGTTTTCAGACTCAGTGATGTTAATATGTGGGGGTAACCCCAATCAAATTAAGCATAAGGCGGAGGGAACCTCTGCTGTTATTAAATATTGCACAATTACTCTCTTTATAAAAATGCAATTTGTTAAAAATGCTAAGTGATAGGACTTTGTAATTATGATAATTGAAAACATCGCTTTAGCAAATAAAAGAACCTGAGCCATCCTTGTTAAGCCTTGCATGTATATTATTGCATTGTGTATTGGCTCGTGAGCACGGAAGTTGTACTCATTCTCGCTCTCTCCCAAAACCTCGGTAGGAAATCAAGATTACGACTACTACGAGGATCCGTAAGTCGGAGGACCCAGAGATAATGAAGCGTAGTGTAGTGCGTTATTTATTCTAGTCTCATGACCTGATCCAGTGACTCCGTTGGTTCTTCGTGCATCCTATATTATCGATTCTTTAGGTAATATCGGGCTCACACGAGTTTCCCGTTAATTTCTGTATTTAACTTGCAACCATGTCATTGTCACCTTAATATTCACCAAATAACGAGCTCAAGCATGTAATTTTTCCTTGTTACTATGGATGTTCAGACAGGAATAAAAAACATACCGGAAAGTGCAATCATGTCGGCCTGCGTGAGGCCATTGCTGGCGAACAAGGAGTTCAACTGATCCAGATTGAAGCCAGGGCCGGGAAGGACGTGCTTGACAATCGCTCGGTTGAATGTCTTGCCGTCAAGCCGTCCGAGCTCAACAGAGTAACTCGGCCCGCCCGTCTACAACAACAGAATAAAGCACGTCACCGTGACAGTATGAAGTCCAATTATCTTGGTCCATCGGTATTGCACCGCAGCTTCGGTCGTCTCGACCCGCATCAGCAAGCGTCGCGCGACTCCTCGCCTCGGTCTGTGCACGCGGCGACCACGCCTCTGCGCCTCGCACAGCACGCGTGGAAAGCAACCACAACAGTCAATCCGAAAGAAAACAAAACTCGATCTCCAGCACAAGTTCTCGTGGAGGATCCCATAGCGCAGGTACAAGGAATTTATTTCTTTAATAATCCACAAAGACAAATAGATTTGTTGCTTCACGTGAGGATCCAGAACTGCTTGCTTAGTGTGTCAACCCAAGCCTAGTGTGCAGACAAACAAAGTAACAGCATCCTCCAAGCACAGGTTCCAAGAATTGTTATTTTATATTAAATCATCAACTAAGCTTCACGTGAAGTGCTCTTCTGGAGATTTCTTGCTTCGTCCAACTGAGAAGCATACCAGGAGTTTTGAAGATCTTTATTCCGTGTACACAGAAGTGTACCAAACAGATCGTGATTTTTGCTAGGTTTACACAGATCAGTACTAGCAATTTTCAGGTTATATTCCTCATGGCGACTTTGAAGTATGATCTTTCACTCCTGGATCGTGACACAAGATTTTCGCTGTGGCAAGTCAAGATGAGAGCTGTGTTGGCACAGATGGATTTGGATGATGCATTGGAAGGTTTTGCAAAGAACTCTACGCATGGACCGCAGATGACAAGCGTAAAGACCGAAGGCTTTATCTCGATTCACCTTCATCTATCCAATAATATTTTGCGGATGTTTTAAAGGAGAAGACAACACGTGATTATGGTGAAGTTGGAACAAATTTGCATGACAAAAGATCTCACCAAACAAGATGCATCTCAAGCTAAGTTGTACTCTCATAAATTGCAAGAAGGAGAATCAGACTTGATCATCTTTCAACGTTTAAGGAGATTGTTGCCGACCTAGAGTCGATGGAGGTAAAATATGAGGATGAGGATTTGGGTCTTATTCTTTTGTGTTCACTGCCTAGTTCATTTTCAAATTTCAGAGATACCATATTATATAGTAGAGACACTCTCACTCTTAATGAAGTTTATGAAGCTTTGCATGCTAAGGAAAAGATGAAACAGATGGTACCTTCAAAATTCAAGCTCGAAAGGAGAAGGCTTGTTTATTCGCATGCAAAAGGAGAAGAACTCAAACAATGGACCTCGAGGCAAAGTCCAATGGCTACAAGAGCCGGTCAAAATCTAGAGGCAAGTACAAGTCGTGCAAATATTGCAAGAAAAGTGGGCACGACATCTCTGAATGCTGGAAGCTGCAAAATAAAGAAAAGAGAACCGGCCATTATAAGCCAAAAGGTAAAACAGATGATGAAGGCAAAGCCTCTTGTCACGATGATAGTCCTAATGGAGAAATCCTTGTTGCCTTTGGCTGGATGTGCTAAGACCAATGATGAATGGATTCTGATTCTCGCTGCACTTTCATATGTGTCATAATAAGGATTGGTTTGCCACCTATGAACCTGTTGAAGGTGGTACGTGTTGATGGGTGATAACTCATCTTGTAAGGTTGCGTGAATTGGTTCAATTCGATCAAGATGTTTGATGGTATTGTCGAACTTTGACAGATGTGAGGCACATTCCGATTTGAAAAGAAACCTCATCTCTTTGAGTACTCTTGATACTAAAGGGTACAAGTATTCGTGAAGGTGGAGTTTTAAAGGTATCAAAAGGCTCTCTTATTGTGATGAAAGTGATATTAAATCGCCAATTTGTACCATCCATGAGGTACTACAATATCGTAATGTTGCTGTAATTTCAAGTTCATTATATGATTCTGATGCTACTAATCTTGGCATATGCCTTGGGCATATGAGTGAACTTGGTTTGGCGTAATTGAGTAAGAGAGGACTTCTTGATGGACATAGCATCAAGAAACCGAAATTCAGGAGCATTGCGTGTTTGGCAAACACAAGAGGGTGAGATTTAATACCTCACTCATACTACGTAAGGTATTTTAGATTATGTGCATTCGATTTATGGGGCCATCTCGAAGACATCTCTAGGAGGTGCTCGTTATATGTTAACAATTATTGATGATTATTCTAGAAGAGTGTGGCCTTATTTCTTGAAGTATAAGTCAAGCATTTCAAAGATTTAAAGAGTGGAAGACTATGATTGAAAGGCAAACCAAAAGAAGGTAAAGAAACTTCGTGACCGATAATGGGATGGAATTTGCTCGATGAATTTGAATCATATTGCAAAGTCAAGGCATTGTTAGGCATTACACCGCTCTCGGTACTCCTCAACAAAACGGTGTAGCCGAGCGTATGAACAGAACCATCATTTCCAAGGTCTGCTGCATGTTGTCTAATGCAGTTTGCATAGGCGCGGTCAAGCCGCCCATCGCTTGCTATCTCATTAATCTGGTCACCCAATATTGCAATTGAAAAGAAGACTCCAATTGAGGTATGGTCCGGTTCCCAAAGAAATTACTCGTAATTGAGAGTTTTGGTTGTACCGCTTATGCTCATGTTGATAATGGAAAATTAGAGCCTAGAGCTATTAAGTGCATCTTTCTTGGTTATAACCGTGTTAAAGGATATAAGTTGTGGAATCTCAAACAAGGAAGGTTGTGATTAGCGTAAATGTAGTCTTTAATGAATCGCTATGTTTCGATAAACCGCCTACTAACGCTCTGCTGAGAGTAGCGTAATTCAAGTGTTCAGTGGAGCACTCGCTGGTTCAGTAACACATCGATAAAGAGAATACCATTGTTCATGATGCACCTATTGTTGAGCAACACCACAAATACCATTGCGCTAATGTGCCTAGGAGAGAGATTAATCCACCCGTAAGGTTGATTGAAGAAGCTAACATTGTTGCTTATGCTTTAAGTGTAGCGTAAGAAATTGAAGGTAATGCGAACCTTCATCATACTTTGAGGCTATTAGCTCCACCGATTGTAAGAAGTGGATAATCGCTATGCATGATGAGATGGAGTCACTTGAAAAGAATAACACTTGGGAATTAGTAAAATTGCCAAAGGAGAAGAAGCTCTGTCGTTGCAAGTGGATTTTCAAAAGAAAGGAAGGTATTTTTCTACGTAACCAAAGAAGGTATAAAGCAAGGTTGGTTGCTAAAGGCTATAGTCAAATTCCGTGTATTGATTTTAATGATGTCTTTTCCTAGTAGTGAAGCATAGTTCTATTCGCACTTTACCGTGCATTGTTGCTATGCATGATTATGAACTTGAGCAATTAGATGTTAAAACCGCATTCTTACATGGGGAGTTGGAAGAAGACATTTATATGGACCAACTCAAGGTTTTGTTATTCCTGAAAAGAACACCTTGTTTGTAGATTAAAGAAATCTCTTTATGGTTTGAAGCAATCTCCTAGGCAATGGTACAAGAGATTTGACTCCTTTATGCTCTCTCATGATTTTAAGCTGTCCGATTATGACAAATTGTGTCTATTTAAAGATTGTTAATGGTTCAACCATTTATTTGCTTCTCTATGTTGATGATATGTTGATTGTCATAAAGATAAGTCGAAATAGCAAACTGAAAGCACAATTGAGTAATGAATTTGAGATGAAGGACCTAGGTGCAAAGAAAGAAAATTTCTGATGGAGATTATTAGAGAGAGGAAATCGCAAGTTATACCTTAGTCAAAAAGGTTATATTGAGAAGGTTCTTCGTCGCTTTAATATGCATGATGCAAAACCATGAGTACTCCATTAGCTACGATTTCGTGATTATCTTCGCTTTATGTCCTAAGTCGATTATGATATTGAGTACATGTCTAGAGTTCCATATTCCAAAGGCAGCTTGGTTCTCTTATGTATGCCATGATTTGTTCTCATCCCGATTTATCTCATGCACCGAGTGTTGTCGTGAGATATATGGCTAATCCCGAAAAGAGCATTGAAAGCGTTCATGGATATTCGATATTTGCGTGGCACTTCTAATGCTTGTTTGCAGCTTGGGAATTCTAGAGATGGACTTGTTGGTTATGTTGATTCGATTATGCCGTGATTTGGACAAGAGGAGGTCTCTCACAGTTATGTTTTCACCATTGGTGGTTGTGTCGTTAGTTGAAGGCAAGTTTGCAACCATCGTTGCTTTATCTACCACCAAGGAATACATGGCTATTTCAAGCTTGTAAAGAAGCTATTTGGTTGAGAGGTTTGTATACTCGAGCTTTGTGGAGATAATTCTTGCACTACTATATTTTGTGATAGTCGAGTGCTATATGCCTTACAAAGGATCGATGTTCCATGAGAGAACAAAGCACATTGATGTGAGATATCACTTTATTCGAGGTGTTATTGCTCAAGGTGATGTCAAAGTGTGCAAGATAAGTACTCATGATAATCCAAATGATATGATGACAAAGCCGCTTCCTCACATTAAGTTTGAGCTTTGCCTGCTTAGTTGGTATTACACCAGTCCTAGAGACTAGTTGGCGACGTGATTTTTATCTTATTATGGAGATATTTGATGATTGATGATTCTTCATTATGTCGCAAGAGGAAATTGCCTCAAGGTGGAGATTGTTGAAATAAGGGATATATTGTGATCCGAATTTCTAATATGGAAGTGTCCTGATTAGTTACCATATTAGCGATTAGTTTCCTACTTGGACTCTAAGTCCTTTTACCCCTTTATATACCTCTTGTAAGCCGCGACGGGAGGGTTGACGCCGACGCCATACCTCATTGTAATCCCCGCTCGTAATCGCTTCTCATATAGTGATCATCGCCGCTGGCGCTCGTGGTTTTTCCCGCAAGGGTTTTCCACGTAAAATTCGTGTCTCTTGTCCCTGTCGATCCGTGCATTATTTCTAACACATGGTAAATCTTTCGTTTTAGAGAGATTGTAACAGTTCATGATCCCGTTCCAGTGAGCCCACTGGGCGGAGATGGTGTGTCTGGTCAGGTTGCTGGCTTGCTGGCCTATTTTTTCGGGTAATCTTTACTATTTAAAAAGACTCTAGTAATAGTAAGTGATGCGTTCTTCTTCCTCTTCCTCTCACAAAAAACATTGAGTGCCAACTCGTAGGCTCATGACTTGATTCCCTTCCTCTACACAAAAAAATTACGTGCCGATTCGTGGGCTCATGACTAGATTTCCTTCCTCTTCTCCTGCACCCCCTTCCGCTGCACCCTCCACACACCTCCATCTCCTGTCTCACCACCGCGAGCTTGACCTCGCACCCGCGTCTGTGTCTTTTCCTCGATGCCACCCCCACCCCCGTCCATCTCCCCTCTCACCACCGGGAGCTCCACCTCACGCCCGCACCTGTGCCTTTTCCTCGACGCCACCCCCACTACCGTCATCCAAGACCCTGCCAATCACACATGCTCTTGCAAGCTCTCCCTTCCCTCGCGATTCCCCCATCGCTGCCACCTGCTCCCGCTTCCCTTCCCATTCACACCCCCCTCACTCCCGCGAGCCGCCATCCGACATCCATCCCCTTCTCATCCCCCTCACACCCAAGAGCCCCCGCCCGCCGTCCTTCCCCTTCCCATCCCCTCACTCCCGTGAGCTCCCGCCGATGTGCCTTCCTCCCCTTCCTCGTGCCACCCCAGTTTCCTCCTTCATCGCCGTGCGCCAACCCTCCGCCAAACACTCACATGGATGCCCCTTCGACGCCAATGCCAGCTTGTACCATGCGTGCATCTTCCATCGTCGCCGCCCACTACCCTTCCCTTCCCATCCTCCTTACACCCACTCACCCCCCCCCATCTGCCTCCCTCCGCTCCCTCCCATGGCCGTCGTACAATGCTTCTTCCACGTCGCCATCTCCAGTGGCACGACGGTGGCGGCCGCAAGGAGGCGCATGACATCACTAGCGTTGAAACAGACACCTTCGGCGACGGTGGCGACCTTCCCATTCGTGGCGGCGGAGACGAGGAAGAAGCTGACGAAGGAGAGGAACTTGTAGTGGGTGTTCCTGTGGTGCCCCGACGTGGGCAAGGGGCCTACACGAGCCACCTCTCCCGCCTCCTCGGCGTGCCCCACATCGCGATCGACGAGCTCGCATCCTCTGAGCCCCTTGTTATGCAGGTCATCCCCTCCTCTATCTCTCCAGAGTTTAGATTAGATCGTTCAACAATTCGCTGATCAGCCAACAACTTGAATTTTTAATGGGGATTCGGGGCTTGTTTGGTCTCAAGGGTGTAGATCACAAATCAGGAGAGAGGTGTCTAATTGTAGGTGTGGCCTTACTCCTTTGAGACGGCACCGGCGACAGGAGGAGGTAGCGAGGAGGGAAGGCAGCGCCGGCAACGCAGTAAGACGATGTCGAGGACAAGAGAAGACATCGGGAGTGAAGGGAGAAGAGGAGGTGACGGCGTGGGGAGGTAGCACCGACGACCGGATGGGGTAGCGGGGAGGGGAGGCGGCGGCGCGGTATGGCGGTGTCGGGGACGAAGGCACCCGAAGAGAAGGGAGGAGAGGAGACAATGGCGTTGGGGGTAACGTCGGCAACAGGAGGAGGTGACGGGGAAGGGAGGCGGTGGGGCTGTAAGACAGCGGGGAAGGGAGAAGGCGCCGGGTGGTAAAGGAGGAAAGGCAACGACGCCGCCACTTCCTCCTCTCCTGGCTTCCACCTCCTCACTTACCACGCAACACCGTCATTGTCTCCTCCTCCGGTCTCCCACCTCCTCGCCGTGATGTGTCCGACAAAGGCTACGGAGCTCGATGGCCCTGAGAAGCAAGTAGCGGCTTGGGTAAGAGCGTACGGATTTTTGGGTTCGGTTTAGGTTGTGGTCCTCTCGTCTCTTTGCTACCCAGCGGCGCGGGGCGCGGCGAGTAAGCTGCGGCCGCGTGTGCGATCGTGCGTGCGGCACGGCCTAACTCCTGGGTCTACTCGTACGTATGCTCGGGCCCTTATCCAAGCCCGCCCCAGCTGCGCGCCACAGTGGCTCCGCCGCGAGTATAGCACCACCAAACACCGCGCACGCATGCGCGAGCGCGCCGTGCGCCGGTTTCCTCGCAGCGCACGCACGGTTTCCTTGGACCATGGTCCATGGCTAGCTAGCTCATGCTGGATGGTGCGGCGTCTAAAAAGTCACTGACGCGCAGGCTGGAATGGAACAGTAGCTGCGCAGTGTAGCCGCCGCCCCACCTGTCATCAGACCGGCGTGGTGGGCCTGGGCGCGCGCTCTGCGAAAGCGGTACACAGTACACACAGCCAATGCCGTACACACAAGGCCAAACACTTGCCCGGATGGGTGGGATCACGGAGAGCGTGAACCAAGCAAGACTTATCTATCAAAGTGGGTCCGTGCGTGCCTGGCGACTGACAAGGGTGTGCCCCTACGGGCGAGCCGCGGTGCATGCACCGTGCGACGGTACGTATGACGGACGGCATAGCACATTAGCACTGCACTGTTGTACGGTAAGACGAGAGGAATCGGACGGTGTTTCGTTACCAGGGAAATGACGTCCCGTGCAGCCATGGCGAGGATGTCCGCGCAGGAGACCATGCCAGCGCAGCCGGGGAGCGCCTCGACCGCGGCCTTGGCCTTGTTGATGGCCTCCACGGCGTCCGGCGACAGCGTGGCGTCCGCGCCGCTGTGGCTCTCGTCGTCCCCGCTCGACGCCATCAGCATCACCGACGCGTCACACCCCTGCAACAAGGCATGCCAAGATTAACCACATCAAAACGAAGCACGGCAATTGTCAAAAAAGAAAGAAAAAAAAAGAAGCACGGCATGCACAGTGCCACGACTTGGCCTGGTATAACGAGTGTTAGCTTACCCGGACGAAGCAGTCGTGGAAGAAGAGGCGGAGGGTGCCGGGGCCGACGGCGAAGCTCTGCTGGAGGTGCTGCGAGATGACGGAGCGAACGGTGGACTCCGCGCTGGGGCAGGTGCTGGAGTAGTAGTTCTGCCGCAGCTGCGCGCTCGCTGCATCGATGACACTCGACAGAGCGACGACTGATAGGAGAGCGGCCCGTAAGAGGAGGCTGCAGCTGCCGTGGACTCCGGCCATTGCCGAACTAGCTCAGCTCGGCCGTCTCCCTCGGTGTGGGCGTGTGTGAGACACTGTGACTGACACACGGTGACGGTGGTACTAGCTAGCCACGGTGTGCTTGGGTGGGGGCGCGGGAACGTGGAGAAAAGTGCGGGAGTTTGTGTGGATATATAGGAGAGGGTTTCGGTGTGGCGTGGGGCGTAACTTGGCTTGGCACTGCGGCAGTGTGATGTGGGGAAGGAGGGATTGGGAACATTGCGGCGGGAATCGAGATAGTAGTAGTAGTAGTTACAATCTCGGCGCAGATGGGACGGAATATCTTTTACCCTTTCCCGGTTATCGATGACCTGAACATTTTTTTAGTGTTGTCGTGCAGGGATCAATCAGCCTTGGCGCAGGGCTGATTCAGCGCTTGGGAATGGATTTATTGCACCTGTTACTGCTACTTTACTAAATGGAGCTTTATTGAGTAACAAAACACACTTGAGAGCACAATTTGCACAAACGACTGTAGAGTACGTAGGCTATAGCCACTTCAAGTGTTTGTAGTTTGTACATTAATTATAATCCACTTATCAGCAGAGCAGTGCTCCCCAGAACTCTAATTGCCTCGGAGTTGTGTATAAGAATTGCTGAAGAATATAGGAGCTAGTTCTAAAAAAAGAATGTAGGAGCTAGAGAAAACATTAACAAAATGGATCATGTACATGCACCACGTCTACACTACGGTGCCTAGCTAGGTCTGCCCTGAGCTCCGCTTGCACGCATATTCAGTAGCTAATATCCAAAGCTTTCTCGCATGGTCTCGTTGCATCCAGGTTGTGGCCACATGGGTATGATGCAGAGAAACCCGGCCACTTTTCTAGCTAGCCAGGATCATCTGTGACCATCATGCAACTGTGACTGGCATGTCAGGTAAGGATGGCAACGGGGTCATTCCTGTCGGAGAGTAGTGAAATATCTCCATCTCCGAGAGAAGAAAAATTCTTCATCCCCGTTCTTAGGTGCTATTCTCCTCCGTCCCGTCCCTATCGGGTTATCGGGGACCCATACCCGAAAATTAAATCCCGAAAGAAGAGAAAATAAAATCCATAATGTTATAAAATAGGTATGAACATCCACATGCAATGTTAAAATGATAATATTTTTTTTATTAATTAGCATCTGGAAAGTAAATGATACAAAAGAGATTATCGGGTTATCATCTTATCAGATTGTGTGGTAGTAGGCTAGTGGTCTACGTGTATTATCGGAGGCCATGCGGGTAGCGGGGATGGGGAGTAGGAGAATATCCCTATACCCGCTTCACCCGATGGAGAATTGTATTGGTATATTAGTATCTTCGTGAGGGAAGAAATAGCTCCATCTTCATCTCTTAATTGATGAATTCCCCATCGAGGAATGGGGAACGATGTCCATTGGCCATTGCCATCGCATTTTTCAATTTGCCTTTTCGAAACGCACATTTATACTTCGCAATCTATTCAGCTTTGGACCCGTGAGGTCGCGCGCGGATCACGCGCCGAGCCAACATAGCTGGCCGTGAGTCATGGCGCCGAGGTCCCAACCCCAGCCACCGGCAGCAGCCGCAGGCCACCGCCAGGGTTCGGACTCTCGCCATGATCACGGTTAGCTCTGGCGCCGTGAGTTACGGCGCCACTCCCGGGTCCAAACTGGAAATAAGACTAGTATGGGTATAAATGTGCGTTTTTTACGGAAAAAAAGGTTAAATTGAAAAAAATCGGCATTGCCATCATGAATGCCATGTACTAGCAGTAGTATGCCTTTCACGTGCTTTTGTAGTTTAACAAGCGTCCAGTAACTGTTCATTCATCAATAGTGTTAGTCGATAATGGTGCCACCCAACACTAACCTAGTAATCTGATGGAAGAAAATGTAGTGCTGCATGAACTTTAGGTGTCGCAAATTGACAGAATGTAGCTTATTTTGTCCCCCGTTGTCTCAGTTGTGGCCCTGGGCATTTGCAGTAGTAAAATTAGGGCTGCAAACGCATCGAATGTGAATCGGTGAAATCATATTTGTATTTGTATTTTTAAAATAAATACGAATACGAATCGAATATCATAACGAATGTGAATCGAATATCTACTCAATTCGGCAGATCCGGATATCTTCGTAACTTATGTAATGTGAATATATTAGTGACGATTTAGCTTTATCCTTATACAATCATACTTGATCATTCTAATTTATTTATTTCACCTAAAGGAACATGAATTCACATTGAATTAGAAAAAAAAAAACATCCAACTAATTAGGCATACTAACATAAAATACTTATATTGCTTCATTGAATTCGAATACGAATAGTTCGGATAAAACAACAATTCGGATGAGAAAATTTTATACTATATTCGTATCCATATTTTTTTTATGCGGATTCGAATACGAATAGGAAAAATTGTTAATTGGATGAAAAGATCTATACCGTATTCGATACAAATACGATAGTCGAATGATATAGATAATTTGTATCTGCTTTTTATCCCTAAGTAAAACTAGCTATGGTAAACAACAGTTGCACTAACCCACTACATCAGGCTACTTTACCATCACTCCATACCTTAATGCAGAAAACAAATCCACACCTTAGTATTTCAGAAGACCAACATGCAGTGCAAGTGGTGCAGAGTGGAGTTGTTTTCTCGGGGAAATGGGAGTGCGCAGCAATGCGCGCGTCGGGTTGGATTTTGGAGAAGCAAACGGCCAACGGGCTCTTCGTTGAAATGACAAGTTGGTTTAGTTGCACTAGCAAAATTCATTTTATTGTGATTAAAATGATAAAAATAACATCTCTATCATACTATTTTGTCATAAAAAGCTACGTGTCGCACATTCAGTTCGTGAAAATCATGTGCCGCACACCTAGATAGCGGCAAGTCATCTGTCGTGCTTCCATTCCGCGGTAGGAAGCGGTGTTCTGCGCACGTTCCTACCGCGGAATGGGAGCGCGGCAGGTGGCACCTGTTGTGGTCTAGGTGCGCGAATGTGATTTTTTTTTGCAAAATAGTATGTTACATGTGCTATTTTTGTCATTTTGATCGCAAGGAGAGGTTTTTTTTTTCTATTTTGTTTGAAAAAGAGGCTAAGTAAATCAAAAAGTCAAACAAATGTTACCATGGAAGCAACTTGACAGAGTAGATTAATGCTATAAAACACCTTTTCTGGAGCGCATTGGACGTGTTGTTTTTTAATGTTTTGAACAGGTCCATCTGCCGTCTGCCTCCTCGGTCTATGGTAAGGAAAAGCAGAACAAAAGCTTTGTTTATTTCACCGAGCAGAATACGTGGGGTTTTGGACATTTCTGCTGGAATCGTCTTGCGGCAGCTGGTATCCATGTCCTGAACTGAGTACTCCTTAGCCCTTTTTAATTATTTTATTTGCACGACATTTTCTGATCTCGTGAAATTATTTAGCTCGAGTATCTCTCTCAAAGCAACGAACCTTAGAGATTTAGTTGTCCCTGCCTGCAATACCAGTACTTGATCAACTCAATGTCCCTATTGCTATTGCTAAGTAAATTCCCCGTTCACTTTCTTCTGACCAATGTCGTATTTTTCCTATTGCATTTATACCTGCCGTCTTATTTCCGATTTTGGCGTGACTAAGTAAACTTGGCGCCGAGGTACCACCACGCAGCATGACTTCACATGAGTCATGGCGCCAGCAGAGTTAGTTTCGGCGCCGTGAGTCACGCGCCACTCCGGGTCAAAATCAAAATCTAAATTGAGACCATGTCCAATGCCACTATTCCTTTGCACTATATCTGTGAAGTGTGAAAGTAGTATACAGTGTGTGGTGTATCTGTTAGAATTCAAGATGAGGAAAAATAAAAGAAACATCCCATTACGGCTAGCCATTTCCCTTGCCATGGCCTTAAAAGCTGGCAAAGCTTTGATCCTTCAATCACGGAGAAAATGTAGCGTCCTTGTGGGGCAAAAAATTCTATGGAGGAGGGCCTCAATGAGGCCCCTTCCGTACGGCCGTTGTATCTCTTTTTCAATACACACATGCTACAGTGATATTTCACGTCATCCAACGGTTGGGGGTTCTCACTAAGGCCCTCCTCCATAGAATTTTTTGCCTCCTTGTGGACGAAGAATAACCCAGGAAACGAAGTAACTCAATACCGAGCTAATGGGCGGAGGGAGGGCGTATCCCGTGCCCTTGGGGTGCTCCCGTGCATCTCTTGGACAAAAAAAGTGCAAATGGTGATGAAAATATAAGGGTAATACTTCCCTCCGTTTTGAAATAGATGTCTTTTTAGAATGCGCGAAGTCAATATTTGAGTACTTTGACTATTAGTTATTAGAAAACTATTTAGATTTGTCGTAAAAAAAAATTATGTGAGTAGATTTGTCATTGAAAGTACTTTGATATTATTATATTTTTTATGATTTTTGGTTATATATAATTAAAAAAGGTAATGATCAAATGTAAGTATTGAAGATGATTTTTGGTTATATATAATTAAAAAAGGTAATGATCAAATGTAAGTATTGAAGACCGTATTGATATACAAAACGACAAGTACAAAAGAACAAAGGTAGTAGTAATTAGAGAACACATCCAATTGCGGCTAGCTGTTTCCCTTGTTGCCTCAAAGACAAGAAAGTATGAACCTTCAATCGTCGAGGAAAACATAGACATCGTCCATGTCATAAGATGACAAGAATACACGATAAAGCTCATGTGAACCATGCATATAGCTATGGATTGATTGGATTCGGATCCTATGGATCACTGTCTGAACAGCACCAGGCATGACACTGTAGCAAATGTTGTAAATAGCCTCAGTAACAGTACTATTGCAAATATTGCAGAAACAATGAACACTCTGCTACAGTGATTTTGTTGTAGCAAAACATTGTAGAAATACATCGTAACTTTTATTCTAAATCTTTGTTGTTTGATTCAGCAGTGGAGGTCGTCTTTTAATATTGAATACTGTAGATCATCTAAATTGAAATCTTCGTACTCCACTTCCTATAACTATTGGCTAGCTGTGTAACGACCATTGGGAAATACTCTGTAAATGAGTTTTTTTTACCTCCATGGGAGGTACCTGGTACCTCTTCATCCAAAAAGAATACATCTGCACTAAGGAGGTACTAGTCAAATCTGTCCGTTGATTTAAATGAGGTTTGATCGGTATTGCGCTCGACCACATCCCTTCGTTTCGCTTGACCGCGCCGTTCCTTCTCGAACTTTTTTTTTATTAATTAACCATTTATTTATATTATTAACTCTCACAAACTTTATTTTTAATTATGACTCTTTTGGTCACGTCACTACCTGCAGCATGATAAAACAACATTATTACGTCATAGAATAAGTTCTCTAAATAGCACTTTTTGTCACGTCACTCGTGGACGACATGCCAAATAACACTGTAACAGTGTTGTTTTGATCAAAGAGGTCAGAATTAGAAATAAAGTTTGTGGAACATTAACAATAAAAATAAATTAAAAATAGTTAATTAATAATAAAAAACTTCCTTCTCTCCCTGCCATCTCCTCCTCCGACGTCGTCGGCGCGCCACGCCCAACCTCAGCTCGGTACGCAAGGATCACCAGGCTACCGAATTTAGATTACTGGGTGGCTGTCAGACCGACGAGGGCGACACCGGCAGCGTGACTGGGGATTATTGATGGGCCGCGGCAAGCAATCCGTCGATATCACTGGTGGGCGGCGGCAAGCAATCCGAAGAATACCAACCTGATTGTGCCTACACACGCCAACACATTAAGATTGGAAGTTCATCACAAAGGTTCGATTCTTGGTAATTCCATTGACTTGGTACTTGGTAGGCTGTAGACTACGAGTTGTCCGGATTTTCTAAGGCGAGTATACCTTTCGGTCTAAGTTTTGTGCTGTGGATTCATACCATCATCGTAAGTCTAGCAAAGAAGTTTGAAATTTGCTAAAAATACAACACAAATAGTTTGAATAAGATCTTACATGACTGAAGATCACAAAATCAACATGCTAGGTTGCTCTACATTCGCAACTTGAGTCAGGAGAGGCTACAAGGAGCAAGCAGTTGGAGCCTTGGAGGCACACTAGGCTAGTGAGCTGGTGACCAGGTGAGGTGGTCAGTTGTGAAGCTGTGGGCTGGATTTTTAAGATGATGTACATTAAAGAATACTAGAAATATGATCTAATGTATAGAACGGATTCTTTGGAATTTTTTCGAATTTTTGGGTGTCCCTGCATACCAAGTACCCTACCTAGCTCCCCCTGGCTGTAATAGTCTTCTTTGTCAATCAAGGTAAATGTTTTTTTTTACGACCAGGGAGCGTGGTGATGATACATGAATGTGCAGTCATCTCATGCAAGTACAATAATTTGAGGGAGTTTGCTGAGTGGAGTGCAACGACGGTTTTTTATTTTCATTGTTCCATTTGCTAGCCTAGTTCTTTGATGTGAGAGTCATAGTTGATGCATGTTCTTCTAATCTTCTGGGTTGTGATGTATACGAGATCAGACTCGATGTTATCATGTACTTGTTTCAATCTGTAATGCACTTTTTGTTTATTATCTGTCTTGATGTATTACGGATCAGACCAAATATCATGCACTCGCTGCTTGAGTTGAACGCTATCCGGTACAAAAACCTGTTGAATGCTTGAATAAATGTGTAATTTTCACTAAGGGTACATGAACTTCTTTTGCATGTTCAGGCCAGGCATGTTACTATTGCAGTGTTATGCGTGTTTTTTTGTCCCTCTCTGGTTGACTAGAGCTGAATAGCCGATGCTGGAGCATTCCAGACTTCCGGTAGCAATCAGCGGCGGCAAGTAGCAGCAGCAGCTAGCTAACAATTAGCAGCACCAATTGCATTTTGCTACCAGTAACAACATCTGATACTGTAGCAAGCACCAGCACCAGCAGCATTTACATTCTTGATGCATTTCATCGTGTAACGACAACATTCACACAATCTTCTATTCGCACATTTTTAGCGGTGACTTATATGATTAGGACATAGCATTCTCAACTATGATAAGTTTGTCCTGCTCAAGAACAATGTGCAAACTCAAGTTCAGATGAAACCTTCTGAAATTTCAGTTCTTGTGCGTATTTAACTTGGTGAAGAACATGTGCAAACATTCACAGTCATGAACAAAAGACTCACATCCAGATTTTGTCAATCAAGCATAAGCACTACTACCATACAGTCATAAGAGGAAAATCACAGAATCATACTCCACTGCTTGAACAAAAGACTCAAACCAGATTTTGTCAATCATTAATAACTACTACAACCATATTTTTCTAATACACAGTCATGAGAAGAAAAGTACAAAATCAAGTCAGAATGCGGATTCTTCTACCAATTTTCCTTCAAATAGTCTTCTTCTCTTTCTATCTTCTGAATGTACAACTCTTCGTATGTCTTGCCAAGAAGCCAAGAAGCAGTTCGACCTCATCGCCAAGAATATCCAGCTGAAGTTCTGTAGCGCCCATTTTCTCTCTCCTTCCTAGAGACAACCCCGCCGGACACCCCCCTCTCGCGCATGCTCTGCACCGCCACCCGCGCCCGCGTCTCCGTGCCCCCGCCGACCCGTGCCCGCCGCACTCGCCGCGCACGTTGCACCCGTCCTCGCCCGGCTAGTGCCCGCGTCCGTCGCCTCCCGCCCCGGTTCCCCCGCCTCCGCGCCCGTGTCTTGTCGTCGCCCGTGCCGCACACCCGTCGCGTCGCGTCCCGTCCCGCGTGCCCGCCCCTCCGCCGGTCCCCACATGCCCCCTCTGCCGCGCACGCTCGCCCGGGCCCTCTCCAACGGCTCCTCCTCCTCCCTTGCCCATAAAAAGCCCACCCGGTGCCCCATTGTCTTTCCCCCTCCGACACCTCCCTTCTTTCCCCAAGCAAGAAGAGGACCGAGGAAGAAGAAACCAAAAAAAAGAGAGAAGAAGAAAAACCGAGGGACTTACCTCCCGGAGTCGCCGCCGTCGCTCGGTGCCCTCCTCGCCGTGAGCCCGTCGTGATCACCGTCGCCGCGCCCCCGATCCTCCCCGTGCGCCGACGCCTCCTGTTCGCCGCTACCGCCTCGCCTCTACGGAGCCGCCGCCACCTCCCCCGGTCCGCCGCTCGAGGCCCCGCCCGCTGCCGCCGCCTCCGTGCCCTCGACCGCCGACGCCGCCTTTCCCCTCTCTCCGTGCCAAAGCCAGAGCCTCTTTTCTTCAGCCGCTTCGCAGCATACAAGACGCATTTTCGCTCGAGGCTTTGGGCTAGGCCAAAAGCTATGCCGTGGGCCACCGCCGTTTTCTTTTCTTTTCTTTTTCTATTTTAATTCAAAAGAAAGGCTTAAAAATTATATTTCCCTCATTTTAACTCCAAAAATTTATTAATTCAAGATCCTGCTAATGGCATATGTCTTGTTTAATTTGAAGTTTATTTGCCTTTTTATTTGTATTTATTTGCTCTTGTTTGCTTATGGTTTATTTTCCGGTACGATCGCCCGCGTAGAGTTCGAAGACACCGGAGACCTCTAAGTTAATCAAGAACAAGACTGCCCAGACTCTCTTACGTACAATCAAGTCGAGTAAATACTTTGATCATATTGAGCCTACATTTTATGCAAATTATATTCTTTGAAAATAGCAAATCTATTTTAAATTTTGCTATTTTAAAATAATATAATTTGTATAAAAATGTAGGCTCAATATGATCAAAGTATTGACTCGAATTGATTGTAGGTAAGAGAGTCTGGGTAGTCTTGTTCTTGATCAACTTGTAGGTCTCCGGTGTCTTTGAATTCTACGAGGGCGATCGTCTGGAAAATAAACCACAAGCAAATAAGAGCAAATAAAATACAAATAAAAAGACAAATGAACTTCAAATTAAACAAGACCTATTCCATTAGCAATATTTTGAATTAATTTTTATATATAAATTTATTTTATAATTTTTGGAGTTAAAATGAGGGAGATATGAATTTTTGAAGCCTTTCTTTTGAATTAAAATAGAAAAGAAAAGGAAAAAGAAAACGGTGGCGGCCCACGGCTTAGCTTCTGGCCCAGCCCAAAGCCTCGGGCCGAAATGCGTGCACGCGGCCCACGGGGGAGGGGCGGCCTGCCAAGAAAAGAGAAAGGGGGTGGGCTCTCGGCCCGGCCGAAACGGGAGAGAGGGGAGGCGAGGGGGCGGCGTTCGGGCGGTGGCGGCGCCGGCGGTCGAGGGCACGGGGAGGCCGGCAGAAGGTGCGGCGGCTCTGGCAGAGAGCGCGGCCTGGGGGAGGTGGCGGCGCTCGGAGGGGCGGCGGTAGCAGCGAGCGCGAGGCGGCGCGCACGGAGGAGAGGGAGGATTGGGGGCGCGGCGACGGGGCTCACCGGGCCGGCGAGGAGGGCACCGACCGTCGGCTGCGACTCCGGGAGGTAAGTCCTGTTAGAGTTGTATATGTACATGTGTTATTCCCCATTGTTATAAGGGGTTCTTTGCATATTCACCATATGTATTTGTGTATATATACTGGCTCATTGGCCTCATATTGAATACAAGCGATATTCATCACATGGTATCGTGAGCGTAACCTAGGGTTCCGCCGCCGCTTGTCTCGCATCGCCTCCCTGGTTCTTCTCCCAGCCGCCGCGATCGCCGACGATCGCCGCTCGTCTCCTCGCTTGAGTCGCCACCATCGCCGCTTGTCCACCACAGCGCTAGTGCTCGACGCCATTGCCGCTATCCGCTTATCCGCCGCTTCCACCGCCACGGCGCCACTCGACGTTTTCACCCGCCACCTCCGCGCCACGCCGCTTCCACCGCTGCCGCCGCCGCCGGAAGGCCACCGCGCGCAGAAGGGGGAGGGCCGCCGCGCCACCGCCGCGCCGACCCCGCCGCCGCCGCTAGAAGGGGGGGTCGCCGCCACCGCCGCATCAGCGCCGCCGCCGGTCACCGCCGCCGCGATTGGGGAGGGGACGCCCAACCGCCACCGCCTCCGCCTCGCGCTAGGGGGAGGCCGCGAGGCCGCGCATCGCGCACCGCTTTGCTCCGCCATCGCCGCCGCCGCCGCCTCCTTGCCTGCAGGAAGCGCCGCTGGGCCGCCGCTTGCTCCTGTGGCGAAACCCTACCGCCGAGTGTGTTTGTGTTGATCGTGGGCCGTGGCGCCCATAAGTAAATCAGCTAAAAACGCCGTTTAACCGCGCCACGGCCAGCGCCGCCGTAGACTTCGTTGCCTTGGTCGCCGCGCTGCTCTGGGCCGCCTACCAATGGGTACCGCTTCTTCCTCGTTGCGGTGATCTTCGATGGTGTTAATTACACCGACTTCGGTCTCACATGCGCATCCACACGCGTGGTCTTCGCCTCGGGCGCCCTTCCGCGATGTCACCGTCCGCTTTGCCCTTCCGACGGAGCTCACGCTGCTATGTTGCTCCCAACAAAGCACAAGGCCGCCACGAGACCGCCGCTTTGCCGATGATGAGGCTATCTCGCCTACCGAGGCTCGACTTCTACAAGATCGCCGACCGCTTACACTCGTGGTACGACGACGACGCCGAGCCGCCGCCGCCCTCATCGCCGATTCAAATTTCGCCTTCTTCGAGGTTGTGGGACTCATCGCTTCGGATGTGGACTCACCTTCGCCGCCACGAGCCCTCCGGTGATGCTCTCTACCGCCCGTGGTCCGCCAGAGCACTCTCGCAGCAGGTGATGCTATCGTTGACGCTTTACGCCGTAGCTCGCCCTCGGGCGCCGCTGGACTCTCTATCCGCACCGCCGCCGCCGCCCGCTGCCGCCACGACGTGCCGACTGGAGTTTCAGCGATCTACGAAGTTCTCACTCGCCGCCCCGAGTTCGAGCAATGGCGCGCCCAACTCCTGCACGCCACCTCGTGGTCACTCTCTCCGAGGCCCTTACCGAGATACGAGCAGCAGGAGACTCGCCGAGTGGTGCCGCTCGCCGCCACTCCTCCGTGCTCGCCGCCGCCCACCGCTACACCGATCGCCACGCGCCAAGACATCGCCTCTCCAACGGCCGCACATGTGGTGGCGGGCCCTCCATCCCGGCGGTGGTCGCCTCACCGCCTCCCATGCATAAGGTCGCCACATTGAGTCCTTGGGCAGCAAGAAGCGCGCATCTTTCTCGCCGTTCTTCTACTAGCACCGCATCGTGCTTCTACATCGACGTCAGACGATTTCTTCAGCAGCTTTCTCATCGAAAGGTGAGATAGCCGACTTCGACGCCGCTTGCCGCCTGTGTTCTCCTCGACGAGTTCGCAGCTCGCACATCGACTCTTCGCACCGAGACCACCTCCTACACACAGTGTACTTCTCGTGGATTCTTGATTCGAGCATCTTTTCACATGACTCCCGATTCTTCCACTCGCTCTTTCCTTACACCCCTTGATTCTCCCGCGCATTCTTACCGCCGATGGTACATCTCTTTCGCCTCGGGTCGAGGACCTCTTAGCAACTCCTCTTTTCATGTTCCTTCGTTGCTTATGTTCCTCGCCTTACCATGCTTCTTCTCACTGGGCAGACATCGATCTTGGTTGTCGGGTCATTCTCGACTCACTTGTTGTGTTCGGGACCGCCACACGGAGCTCGTTGGTTCTCGCCTCGCGCTTTGACTCACAAATGCCTCGGGAGCTTGACTGCTTCACCTTCCTTCCGCTGCTACTGCCGCCGCCTCTCGGCTTCTACCACTTCGCCTACCAACTCTTTCCAGAAGCGGCATCACCGCCTTGGTCATCTCGTGTGGATCTCGCCTGCCGCCTTTGGTTCGCGTGGTCTCTCGGGTCTGTCTCGTGAGATGTGTCTTTAGATTGTCGTGGCTGTAAGTTAGGTAAACAGATTCACTTCCTTATCCTCATAGTGAGTCGTTGTCTCGGCGGCCTTTTGATCTTGTTCATTCGCATGTTTGGGGTCCGCTCCTTCGCTTGGAAGGGGGTCATTGATATTATATCATTTTTATAGATGATTTTTTCACACTTGGATATATTTCATGTCTTCTCGTAGTGAGGTCTTATCTATCTATAAACAATTTGCCACTATGGTCCATACACGCTTCTCCACCTCTATTCGTGTCTTCGCACGATTCATTGGCGAGTACCTCTCTCGTTACTCGCGCAGCTTCATCAACAGGTACTCGCCGCTTCTCTTGTCCTCGATGCTCATGCTCGTAATGGTGTCGCTGAGCGCAAGCATCGCCATCTCCTGAGACGGCTCGTAATCGATGATTGCCGCCTATTCCACCTCACTTTGGGCCGAGGCCGTTTCCATCGCCACCTATCTCGTTAACATCCACCCTCTTCCGCTCTTGAGGTGCGATTCCCGCTGAGCGCCTTTGTGGTCTTCTTCCCGACTACTCGCCTTCGTCTGCTCGCTTGCGCTTGCTATGTTCTCTCGCCGAGAACGCACTCAAACTAATCGCCACCGCTGAGTGTGTCTTTCGGGATACAGCGCCGCGAGCACAAGGGATATCGGTGTGGGATCCTCGTTGGTCGACGGATACGGATTTCTGATGTGACTTTCGACGAGTCTCGCCCCTTCTACCCACGCCCTACTCTCCTTCGACTTCGGCTTCCTCCGTGGAGTCTCTCGCGTTTTGACCTTCCAGATACACCTATATCCGCCTTACCTCATCCACCCGTCCCACTAAGTCTCCACATATTCCTTCGTGGCCTCTCCGCCGTTGTCGCCGCCGATTCGCTCATCGCGCTCCTCGTGCCCTCCCACTACACTCGCTCACACCGCCGACCTCGCTTGAGGATCTTCCGATGAGACATCTTCTCCGATGTTCTATCTTCTCATGATGATCCATCTTCCCCGATGGGTTATCTTCTCCTCGCTACGCCTCCGCAATCGCCATTCGATTCGCCTCCTCGCTTGTTTTGGTTTTTCCGTGCGGCTACTACTTGAGCTCTGCTCCTATCGGGATGTCGTTATCATCCCGAGTGGCGCATGCTATGGCCGAGAGATTGCTGCCTCGAGCCGCATCGGGTACTTGGGATCTTGTTCCTTTTCCATCTCACTCGCCCCATCACGTAAGTGGGTCTATAAGATTAAGACTCGCTCGATGGTTTCTTGAGCGCTATAAGGCGCGCCTTGTTGCTCGTGGTTTCCAGCAGGAGCATGGTCGTGACTATGATGAGACTTTTTGCCTCGTGGCTCACATGACCACCGCCCGCACTCTTCTTGCGGTGGCGCCTCGTCGCCACCGTCTGCTTCTCACTTGATGTCAAGAATGCCTTTCAATGGCGAAGTTGTGAGGAGGCTCCACATGCTTCCGCCACCGGGTATTCTGCCTCGAGGGCATGGTCCGCCGCTCTCGCCGTTCTTCTATGGCCTTAAGCAAGCCCTCGTGCTTGGTTTGAGCGCTCCGTGGTCACTATCGCCGCTTTTTCGCCAGTGATCATGATCCTGCGCGCTTTGTCCACACTTCGCCTCGTGGTCGGACTCTTCTTCTTCCGTATGTTGATGACATGATCATTACACGCGATGATTCTCAGTACATTGCCTTGTCAAGGCTCGCCTTAGTGAGCATTTCTATGTCGGATCTTGGTCCTCTTCGTTACTTCCTTGGGATTGAGGTTACTTCCACTCCGATGGTTTCTTTATGTCCCAAGAGAAGTATATTCGTGATCTTCTGATCGCGTTTCTCTCACCGATCAACAGATCGCTGATACTCCCATGGAACTCAATGTTCACCTCCGACTCTGATGGCGAGCCTCTTTCCGATCCGACTCGCTATCGCCATCTTGTTGGGAGTCTTGTCTATCTTGTCGTTACTCGCCCGATATCACTTATCCACCCACATTCGAGTCATTGTTTCGCTTCCCACTGTGTCCACTATGCCCACCTTCTTCGAAGTTCGCGATACCTTCGTGGAACTATCTCTCGCCGTTTTTCTTTCCAAAGCAAGTCCCCGGTCTTTGTTCTTCTCTCAAGATGTGCCTTTTTGGTTTCTTTCTTCCTCGGTCCTCTTCTTGCTTGAGGGGGGAAGTAAGGAAGTGTCTTGCATATTCACCATATGTATTTGGGAAAGACAATGGGGCATCCAAGGTGGGGCTTTTATGGGAAAGGGAGGAGGAGAAAGACAATGGGGCACCGGTGGCTTTTATGGAGAGGGCCCGAGCGTTGGAGAGGCGCGCAGAGGGCGAGGGGCATGGGGCGGCGCGGGGCGGCGGGGACCGGCGAGAGGGTGGGCACGCGGACGGACGCGACGGGCGGCGCGGCGCCGCGCGGAAGCGCGGATGCGGGCACCGCCGGCGAGGGCGGCGAGGACGAGCGCGACGTGCGCGGCGAGTGTGGCGGGCACGGGTCGGCGGGGGCACGGAGACGCGGGCGCGGGCGGCGGTGCAGAGCATGCGCGAGAGGGGGGGGGGGTCCGGCGGGTTGTCTCCAGGAAGGAGAGAGAAAAGGGGCGCTACAAGTTCAGGACAAACAAAGATGAGCAATTCACACATATTTATTGTCCAAGTGGCTAATTCAATTCCGTCGACTTGTTCTGTCAAGTCCCATTTGCTAGGCATGTAACTTTTTCTAACTTTTAATCTAGTATACCTTCTTTCCACCAGATGTAAACAGCTTTTCCACCATGCCATGACGGAGTGAATCATTCAATCTTATAATTACTAAAAGTCCAAAATTACTCAGTATATGGAGAAGATTATAGTAGGAAACTCACTGCAACTGCAGTTTATGCACAAACGTTCTGTCCTAGGCATTTCGCCGAACGTCTCATACGGCACAGTATATAGACTCTCTTACAAATTACTGAAAGCAGCTCATGGGAAAGCTTAGGATTCAATGGCATAAAAAATTGACAAATTGCGCATCTCAAAACATTGAAAAATGAACTCGTCAATACATGACAGCATAGAACAACCCAAGGTTGCCATTGCTAACAGGATTAAGCGACGGGTTTGGGAAATGTTCATTGAACTTAGCAAAAGGGTGAACCACGGAGGCCGGCCTCCGGCGAAGCGTCGCCGCCGACGAGGAGTTCCTTGCCGTTGCGGCGGAGCGCCGCCGCCGCGCAACCTTCTAGGTGGTCGGCAGGCTCGCCACTGACCTCTCCGCCTTCTCCCTCTACAACCTCAAGCCGCCCTGCCAATGCAGCCTCCCCGCTGACCGGCATGCTCGTCGGGGGTGCTGTTTTGCTTTTTCTTGCCAGGGTCGGACGGATGCAGCATTTTGTCCCAAACTGCCGCGGTCCCAGCCTCCCAGGTGGTCTTGACGTGCAAATGCATGCAAGAGGCAAGGAAACTGTCCCAAACCCTCGGGCGCGCGCGTGCGCACGGAGGGGAATGATGGCGGCGGGGAGGCGTGCGGGAGGCACTGGTCGGCGAGGACGGCGCAGATCGGGACGACGCGAGGTGGGGGGTCCAAAACGGAATTTCAGGGCTGACGGGGCGAAGAGGGTGGGGTCCATATTAGGCGGGTTGACCCGGAGAAGGACGGAAAAAGGGGCATCACAGAAACTTCTCTGAACTTTCGATCTGGGCCCTATTTTCCAGTTGTGGCATGATCCAGGGAGTATGCTCTGGTGACCAAAAATCCACGCCCCCATTTTCCTTGCTTTAGAAACGGAAGTTGGGTCCTCCTTCCCATAGTTGTTCTGAAAATGCACATGGATGCAGTATTATTGTCTGAAATATGGTGGTACAGAACCCCAAGCCAAATATCATGGATGCGTTCTCACCTCTAGGCACATTGTAGTCGATCATCTGTCCAAACAAGATAAGATATAATAGTCATTTCTATACTATTGATGTAGTAAATGAACACAATTTCTCTATCATAAGTTCATAACTGAAAAAGTGAAAGAGGATATTTAGCCAAACTAAACATGTCCTCTGCACTAAGTGAGATCTCGAACGCACGCGACCCATGAAAAGCATCGATGCGTGTCAAACTAATGATTTGTTATTTACGTCAACTACTGGTATGTTATGTGAAGGTGAAGAAGCAAAGTAGTTGAATTATGGCAAATCTTGAGTCTTGACAAGTTGACATGCTGTACATTGGCGACTTGGGTGCTGTTTAAAGCTTATTGATCTGATCTCGCCGGTTGCTTGTCTCCAATTGCATATATGTGTGTGTGTTCCACGTGATACGTGCAAAGCATTGCCCAAATGAATTAGCAGATCGATCTGTGTTGACCTACTCTTGATCTGCATACTTCAATATACATAGCATTGCGCAGTCATTCTTTGTCGGAGTAATATTTTTTATAGCGGGTTTCATACACTAACCAATTCACACCAATGCATTAAGTTGTTAGGGAGAGATACCAATTCACACGAATGCTTAAGTTGTCAGGGAAAAATAGGCAATCCTAACATTCCCATCGTCGCAAGGGTAGCAGCCTACCAGGCTGGATACTTCAATAAATGCATGTAAACGCAGCACATGAGTTTCTTCAGCCTTAGGACGTCAACATCTCGGAATTCCTCCGGTTATGAGATGCTTTGCAGCCAATACAACTTGCACAAGATGTGGCCGACACTGTTTGGTGGAGATGGGAACCCTCGGGGTGTTATTCCTCTAAGTCCACCTATAGAGCTTTCTTCAGCGGCTCGATGAGGTTCCCTTGCGCCTAGGCCATTTGGAAGTCGCGAGCACTGCTCAAATGCAAAATCTTCATTTGGCTGGTAATCCGTCGTCGATGTTGGACTGCCGATCGCTTATAGCGTCGAGGGTTGCAAAACCAACGAGTTTGTGTTTTCTGCCGGCAAGAGGACGAAACCATTGATCACCTCCTAGTGGGGTGCGCGGTGACAGCACAAGTGTGGGGGCGCTTCTTATCTTAGGTCGGACTTGCTTGCGCCATCCCCGTTGGCCATACCACTCTTCAAGACCATTGGTTTGACGCCAGGATTTCTCAGCCAAAAAATCGCAGGAAGGATATTGACTCGAGCATAATTTTGGTCTATTGGATGAGCTGGAAGGAGCGCAACCAGAGGATTTTCAATAATATCGCTTCTACATCGATCAAGTGCTTCTACGTGTTCTTGACGAGAACCACCATTGGCGTATGGCGGATTCATCTTTAGTGGAGGCGCCCAGTTAAGCAGTTCCAGTAGTTTTGTTAGTTGTCGGGTTGTGTCAACACAACCTCTCGGGTCATGTTAGTCTCGTTTTACCTAGCTTGTGGGCTCTCCGTTAGGCTTTCTTTTGCTTTTTCCTTCCTTTTCTTTTAAGCTTGTAATGTGTTTCTTTCCCTTCTTAATGAAAAGTTGTGCAAAGCTTTTGCACTTTTTTAAAAAAAGTTTGTTCTTCTTGAAAGGAGCGCAGGAGTTTGGTCGCGGGCACTAGTGTGTTTTGGGTCAGACATACTTCAACGGGTGTGCCTTTGAAGATGGGCTGGGCCGCATTACTTCCTCCGCATGTATTGTGCGGTGTGCCGGCGAACATTATTCAGCTGGCCACGGACCATGAGGGAACCAGGCATTAGTACGGGCCGGCCTGGCACATCCTTCCCGCGATCCAATTTCAATGGCCCAATTTTGGTCGCGCATTTCATCCTTCCAAATTCTGATCGGCCAAATCGGAACGCGAATTTCATCTGCCATCCAAATTCTAGTGGGCCAAAAGTTGGATCTCCGGCCAGCGGCCTACGCAAAACAAAAATAGGGAGAGGCTAGTGGGACAAAGACATTTAAATGTTATATGCAATTCAAATTGATACATAAATTGTTTATTTGAACTTTTGTAATTTGGTTATAGCTTTCTATATAAGGAGGGCTATGCCTTCTTTAAAAAAAAATGATACATAAATTATAAGGACAGAGTTAAAATAGGAAATACATAAATGTAGTGCCTTAATAATGGACATTGCATTTTGAAAGACCAAAAATATACACAAATAGCAACTTTAAGAATAAAATTAACTAGATTTATGATGCAAATAATGACATAGATACTGGGAGGGTACCAAGGGTGCGGTGAGTGAAGCTGGTGCTCTAGTCCCCTCAAACCCCTATAGTGGATCCGCCACTGTCTCTGGCCCAGCAAAGACTCGGGAGGGGGAAAATCACGGACACGAACACGAGCGTGTGAGCCCATTCCCACAAGTCGGCCGCACATAAGATACAACACACCACCTGTTTCCTTGCAAAAAGGAGATTTGACGGGGGATTCGATGATTTGTGACCGTAAGTTTTACTGATATTCTCAGTATATCACTAGAGTGGCAAATCATCGAATGCACGTATTAACGAGAGCGAATCACCAATAATTTTTAAAAAAACAAGGAGGAGAAGAAAGAAACGCACAGACCCACCATGGGGATCAGCTGGGCAACACGCGGAGGCCTCCGGCGAAACCGTCGCCGGCCCCCTCGTCTGTTCGTCCTCCGTAACCGCAGCGGAGAGCCAGCCCTTCCCCATGTGCGGGGCGCTAGCCGCATGGCGTCCGTTCGTGAAGACAAAGGATGAGGGCGACTGCTGCCGGCGCGCTCGTGGACCAAGTTGGCTAGATGGGCTGCGAGGGTGGCATGTAGCCACATGGTGAAGTCCATCCATTAGTGAAAGGCCAAGTCCAGCCGAGCGCCAGAGCCCGTGCGCAGAAACCTTGCCCTAGCCCCTTGGCAACGGTGCGGTCTTACTCGAGCTCGAGCAGGCGGTTGGGGGCGCGACGGTGGTGGAGCGCACGCGCTGGTAGCGGCGGAGAGCTGGAGGGGGGACCCGATTGCCGAGGACGCAGGATGGAGAGGTGATTTGGGGGCGGGGCGGCGGCGGTTGGGGATCCGGGGCGGCGCGGCGGAGGCGATTGGGGGCGCGGGTGACGGCACGCGTTGGAGTTGATTTGGGGCGGCGCGCGACGGCCAGCAGCAGTTCGCGGCACCTAGCCACAGCCACCGAGTACGTGCAGCAATGTCCACTAAATTTATTTGCAGAAGTTGATTTGAATTTGGCACTTGGCAGCTTGTTCATGTATTCAGAATTAACATTTCTAGGAACTTAGATGTTATAAGCATCTAGCTATGTTATAATGTTTACCACGACGGTGATTCTCTATGATCTCAGTTGACATTATAATTGATGAATTAGTAACGGGCCAAATGCCAAATTAATACACACCAGATTACATCTACTATTTTGTGCAAAAACAGTATAATTTGACGCTTATTTATAGAGTTTTATTTACGGCCTTACCGCTTATTCATCATTCATGTTCTCTTCTTGCCTCGACCTCTACCTTATTTTGTACTGAATATATATTTTTTGTGCCAAGTGCCAAACTAGCTAGCAATGTCTAACAAATGTACAAACTTTGTTGTGTAAGCTTCATTAGTAAGGTACATCTTTTATGTGCTACATACGTTTTTCCATGTTTGCATGCGGATTGCAGTTCTTGATGCATTTTAGTGTACTGCTAGTGTGGTTACAACTTTACCAGCGTATGCTTGCTTTACAATTGGGTATTAGTAGTGATCCACACGACCATACCTATGATTTTGTTCTGTGTCCGCCACTGGTTGCACGGTCTCATCTGACTTTGTGCACTATATAGTGGAACCCTTGTATTGCATATTTTTACTGTTACATTACAATCTCATATCTCTTATTCAGGATCTTCTTCGAGTTCGAACCGTACAAGTTTTTTTTTTACAGTAGCAGTACCGTACATACATGTTATACAAGGAAGCTCATCACATCCCAATTCCCCAAGCCTTGGAATGTACTTAAGCTTGGCCCCGTAGTTAAGCACGATTATGAAACAGGAGAAAGGATCGTCTACTTCTTCCTCCCGTAAATCTTCTTCAGAAAGGACTTCAAAATCTCCCGAATCGCATGGTCCGGTTCCGCGTAGATGGTCGAAACCAGTGCTTGTAAACTCTTGACTCGTACTCCAAAAATATGTCCTACGTACATGAGGAGCAAAACAAATTTTACAGCAAGTTCATCAGATTGGCAGTTTCCGATGTCGAGTACGAAAGTTGTGCAGTTGTACATAGGCTAAGACAGGATCAAAATAGTCTTCTGTAAAGAATATGACATTGCACTCCTTGGTGTGTTTTGTTTCCTTTGGATAATGTAAAATCCGGTTGGAAAGAGTTTATACCTGAAGATCCAGCTCCTTATAAACATTCTTCACTGCTGCAACACGTTGTGGGTCAGACTTGCCATAGTTCTCCTGGGAAATTAGTACGGGACATGCAAATATACGCAGTTAGTACTTGCAAGTCCATGGATGTTTTCACTGAAAAGTCAAATGGGTGAATTTCTTACGTATAATATTTTCATCTCATTCTCATTGGCCAGTTCCATAGCTTGGACTATTAGCCAGGAGCACTTGTAGTCTTCGATGTCTGTTCCTACCTGCATCACATTGAGACAGTGATACAGTGCCTTTTACCAGAAGACTCAAGCTAGAAACAGTTACAAAGACGAGAGTGGATCAATCTTTTGTACCTTGCCAATCACTTCAGGGTCACCGAAGCAATCCAGGTAGTCATCCTGAAAATATTTTACTTTTCAGTCATGCTAGATGAAGTTGATGACAAGATTACAGATGAACGAATTGGCAAGGTAAAGCATACAAACCTGTATCTGAAAGTATACTCCCATTTCAATTAGTACATTTTTCAGCTCAGCATAGTCGCTCAGTTTCACGCCGTTCAGGAGCAATGCGCAAGCGACCTATATGAAAGTATCAATTCAGAATTGTTATGCATTACTGCAAACAATGTGGTTGCTTCATCAAAATACGTGTTCTGTGCAGACCGACGATCAGTAAATACTGCAGTCTAGTTCTAGGGGACAATATCCGAATGACTATTAATATTAGCATGAGTTTGTCCTACAGTCTAGCTGGTCAAGAGAAGCCTGAACTAGTCAAGAGACAGAAGATGTGCAGTTTCAAGCAGCTTAATCTGTTTTTCAAGATCAGGCTCACCGGCAGGTAGAAGGAATAGTAGGATGTCTTGTACTTCACTATGCGGCGGTACCTGTTAGAAATGGAGTGGGTGAGTTAAGCAAAAGCGCACAAGTTGCTTAACTAAAGGCACCAAAATTACAGCAATCGGTAATTCTGCTGTTCTTCATTACAAAAGTAGATGTAATCGTGCTTATGAAACTTGTAAAGATAAAATGCCAGATTGATGTTTGGGACTTCAGTAAACTTGTTAAACTAGTACTTGCATACCCTTGAATTCTGTATCTTGCGAGATCCGTTGCACCAGTATGAGTAGTGATGAGATCTAGCATCTGCCCCATGGCAGTCTGCAAGCCTATCTGTTCAAACAAGACAGCCAGCAAACTGTGTTATACTAGGAAGGATCAAAACTGTGGAGACGTCCTATAAAAAGAACTGTGGAAATGAATGATGCATTTCACCATGTCCTCCAATTACCTCGTTCCATAGCTCCATGAGGTCCAGGAAATAGAACTTTTCCTTGAAGTATCTCTTGATGATTGCCTGGACATGGCACTTCAGCAACACACCATCGTTTATACCAGACAGACCAACCTGGCATCAACATGTTAGTAGTTATCTTTCATGAGATCTAAATCCATTCCACGTAAATAACGAGGTGCGCGTATTGGAGGAAGCGAACTCACCGTTGGTAGCTTGTACCAGCAAAGGTGGTCCCGCCTTGTGTACGTGTTGTCCGTGATGTCATCCAGCACGAGGGCAGATGCTTGAAGCTGCAAAATGATGTTTACCAAAGAGGCTGAAATATTGTCACACTCGTGTACAAACGAGCGTAAAAATAATTCATAGAGAAGCACTGAAACGTCACAGAACAGTCAAGAGTCCTGATCTTTACCCATTCGACACACCAACCAAGCACACAGGCGAGGTAGAAGTCTTCGTCATCGACCTCGGTTCCTTCTCTTAGCAGCATGTAGCTGTCGATCACCGAGAGCCCTCGGTTCAATTTCCCTACAGAAAACGGCAAGAGACATGTCAAAGCAAGAGCAAATCTTGATATGTTGGCACTAGTACACCACCCATACTGACACCGAAGAACTTCCAAAGTGAATGGTACTTACTACAATTGTGCAATGATAATTTGTTTGTCTTTAAAATATGTGCAGTCATCATTCAACTGATACTCATTATGTAAAGACAGATGGGAGACTAAAAAACAGATTCTGTGTATGGATCGCCTGCTCACCTCCAGGTACATTGTAGTCCAGCATCTGCAAAAGAAAAGAACAACAGCAGAGGTCATTACATTTTAATTGTCACTACAAATAGGAGATTTAATGTACCTGAGAAACAATGCAAATGCAATATATGTCAAAAACAACAAAACCATCAAGGTTAACATGTCTCTGCAAGGGCAATTGGATTTTTGGGAGAGTTAGGTTGTTGTGGAGAGACCCCAGTTTTAATATGGCTATCTTGCTATTGGAGATGTGCCTGGCGTCTAGCTAACGCACAGAAAAGGTGTAGCGCGGCCATGGAGAAGGTTCATTGCTCGGTGGCGTCGCAAGCAAGAAGGTTCCCTTGTAGCTCCAGAGCCATGGAACCAAAAGAAATGAGTTTGATTGTGGCTCCAGAGGATGTGCATCCGGCGAATCGTTTTGTGTCGGGCCGGTTTGCCCATCTGACTACGGAGTCTTCTTGGGCTTGCATAGTGTGATTTTTCTTGACGACATTGCCCCTCTCTTTATTTACCATACGATTCGCCGGATGCACATCCTCTGCCGTTCTTCAACGAAGGCAGAGCTGCACAGCAACAAAGCACTCACAAAATGGCAAAACACTGCAGCTATAGATACTGTTTATCTCCGATGAGGATATGCAATGCATATACACCGATTTGGGCTAGAGTTGAGTAGAGGGAGGTCGGCCCTGGAGGAGAAAACAAGATCAATCAAGTTTCAATCAGCACGGTGCTCGATGTTTTGTCCACGAAGTTCATAAAGCTTTCTGCACCAATTCCGAGGTTTCTAACGTGCACAAAATTTATATTTAGAAAGCCTATCAAGTGTAGTTTCCAATGAATCAAACGACATGCGATTTGAAGTTTTGTACAAAAATATGACTATCGAAGTGCACGGTGCACAACTAGTCCAGATGGCGCGCACGAGTCGCCAAACATGAGGAGTCTATGGCATGTACGACATCTTTTAGTGATATCCATCCGTCACACTGCTTTTCAAAGGTTTGCAATACTTTATTTTTCATGTTTCCTACGGATTCAAATCGGCCAAAGTAAGGAAATTGAAGATATGAACGTTTGAAGTCAATTCGGATTGAACTTGTCACCGTCAGCACAACCCAATTTAAAAAGGTTATAACTTTTGCATACGAACTTTAATTTTGGTATTATTGTACTCATTGGAAAGCTAACTAAAGACCACAAAAAGGATCTAGTGTGAGCTTCATATTCCATCTATGTGTGCCGCAACTTCCAAAACAAACCAACGGCCGAAATTCTAGACTTTCCTTTCTTTTAGTCCAAGTTATCTAGTTTCTTGTTATGTGTCCGAGAGGGCTATATAAGCCATTGTAAACGTCTATGTAACTCATTAGGTACATTGTGAATTAAAATACATGTTTGTGTGCTAGCATTTAGCTACTTTCATGATGCGGGTTTCACTGTTATCTAGACCACATTTATTGATAATTTCATATTGCTATTTGCATATAATAGTGTTACACGCTTGTTCTTTCAAGTTGTTCGGCATAACCAACTCTTGAGGATAATTGGGTGTTGCTTCTACCAAAGATCGTTCTTGATTTAATATCATCCACTTAGTGGTATTGTGGATTTATCATCAAGCGCGTGGTTGGGCGAATTCAAAGAGTTGCAAGTCCATTGCATCTGACAGTGGGTGAGTAGCTACGGATCATCATGTCATTATCTTTGATACTACCTCCGGTCGCCCTGCTCGTCGCTGTGGGCTGTTTACTATAGCATGGTTCTTGTAGCAGTAGCTCGAAGCAGGCGTCTATCTTCCAATCCGACGGATCAAAATGGCCTAAATACACGTAATAGTAGCTTATCCCCGATGATATGGACATCTGTGAATGGAGAGAAGTGGCCCTTCAGTCGAGGAGTGGTGGAACATTCTTATCCCCGAGAGAAGAAAAATTCTGCGTCCCCATCCCCATCCCTATCCCCGTCCTCGGGTGCTATTATCCCCCCGTCCCCATCCCCATCGGGGTATCGGTGCCTCACGGAGACCCATACCCTAAAGTTAGATCTCGAAAGAAGAGAAAATAAGATCCATAATGCTATAAAAATGGGTATGAACATCGACATGCAATGCTAAAATGATAATATTTTTTGATTAATTAGCATCTAGAAAGTAAAAGATGCAAAAGAGATTATCAGGCTATCACCTTATCAGGTTGTGCGGTAGTAAACTAGTGGCCTACATGTCTTATGGGGGCCTATGCGGGTAGCGGGGATGGGGAGTAGGAGAATAACTCCATCCCTGCTTCACCCGATGAGGAATTGTATTTGCATATTAGTATCCCGTGGGAGAAATAGCTCCATCCTCGTCTCCTAATAGATGAATTCCCCGTCAGAGAATGAAGAATGAGACCCTATTACCATCCCTATTCACAGCCACAAGAGCCCGGTACTGGTAACAAGCCGTGAGCACCATCTGGAACTTTAGCATCCAGTCACGCACGTCCACATTTTGAGGCCTCTATCACGAAACAGGCAACCAACATGTTCGCGTTGTCCTAATTGACGATTCCGAAGCATATAATATTCCGTTGTCAAGACATGCATGTAAGGTCTGACAAACACATGGAAATGGACGTTTGAGCCCGGACATCATATCGAAGCTTCTACGGGACCAACTCGCGGATGAAATGACGAATACTGAAGAAAAAACGTCTTTAACATTGCGTTGCATTGCGTTGCGTTGCGTTGAATCCGGATCTTTGCAATGCTGTTTCGCTAATTGTGATGGCTATCAGCCAAGCCACCCATGCATCAAGGTCGATCTTATGCCACAGTGTTACACTAGTCAACCAATCCATGCTCCAATCCGGAGCAGTCTCTAATCACACAGTCGATCAAACGCGACCATGCATGTATCTTCACATAGTCCATACGATCCATGTATTGCTGTTCTGAAAAACGTAGATCTAGGGCACGTAGTTGTACTTACGCACCTTGGCGACCCACTGCCTGGTCTCTTCGGTGAAGTCGAAGTTGAAGGCGCGGTCGTTGAGGAGCTCGCTCTTGAGCCGCTCGTACGCGCGCAGGAACCTGTCCCGCGTGTGCTCCGCCCCCGCCCCCGCCCGGCCGCCGGCGCCGTTCATCCGGAGCAGCTCTTTGAGCTCGTCCTCCAGCCGCGCCGCCCTCCGGACGATCTCGCCGGGGCTCGCCAGCACCGACAGGCCCGCGCTCAGCAGCCCCGACGGCACGTGCGACGCGATGGACGCCGCCAATTGCAAGGCCCCCATTTGATTTCTTTGCAGCTGTTCTGGTGTGTGATGATGATCCAACGAGTGATCAAGCGATATGGCCTGCTTCGAGCACTTGGTTTTAGATGCTTAGGGTGTATACTGGGTAGATCGCCGGGGCTAGCTAGCTATCGCGTTCACAAGGGAATAAAAGCTTCGTGGCGCGCGCGCGAGAAGCGTCGCCTACTGAGTGGTGCATGTAACAGCTCCGATTCTCGGGACCGCTAAACCCTTCGCAACCGCCAGGATGTACAGTTGCAAAGTAAATAGTATCTCAAGTAAGCTTCCGATTGCAACAGTTGACATCCTGTAGATATTCAATCGGATAAGCAGTGTACTAAGCTAGGGAGGAATGACCACGCATGTGGTTGAGCGGTTTTCTGTGTCTGTTACTTGGCACAAGATTCTTGTCCTTACCTGTCATCCAGTGAGGCGATGGCCCAACACCAACTCGTGGCTGTCCACCTCCAGATCTCACTGATGACTCACTTTTAAACGAGTCTATTGGGTTGCCCAACTTCCTGGACACAACCCTCAACTCTGCACCAAAACCATTGACGAGTAACCAATACTTGCTTTCGATTGATGAACACACTTTTGGTGATAAAGTTTATTTATAGTATTCTATGTAAACTAAGTTTGTCAAGGTGAATATGGCCTACAAGAGTTGGGTGGGTTTGTTTGTGGGGCATTTAGGATTTATCTAATTGTCATGACATTCTAAAGTATTATTTCAATATTTAAAGTAATTGGCACAAATACAGTAATGAAAATAATAAGTACATGTATGAAATGTAGGTTCAAAATGATCAAAGAATGCGACTTGCCTTCTTGCACTAAGTCTTCTGGATACTGGTCTTGTCCTGCGTTTTCTGGAGTCTGGTCGTTGAGGTCGTGACCTAACGAGAAGCAATACAATAAAACAATTCAAATAAAATTCGGCTCGACAAGGAATGAGCTGGGAACAACATGCAAGTAAATAAAACCAGAAAAGAAACACAAAGAAAGGTAGGTGGTGTAGTGGAGATTATTTAGTGTTTAATTGGATCGAGCGGAGTTGAGATTTGGATCCAAGTACAACAGAAAATTATTGTAAATGGATATAGAATCATAAAGGAAGGTGGTGGTGTGAGATGCTAGGGATTTATCTGGCACTTGTTTGGATTGAACAGAGTTGAGTTTTGGATTCACGGGCTCGAAACGATCGAAAGAGTGTAAAATGTCTAAATAGGATTTTGGGCGGGAGAGGTGTCAGATAATGAATAGTATTATTTTACTATTCATGTATGACAATGGATCAGTTAGTAATGACTGGAATCAGTGTTTCTGGTTTGAAGTGAACAGTAGATAGGGTTTACTGTTTTCGGATGGAAATGAATAGCACAAACCATTTTCGGGTAATGAACAGTAATGAGTTTACTGTGCAATGGCCAGTGTTTAGGCTGATTTAAAAGAATAGACAGTGAATGGGTTTTCTGGGTTCGAGGCAGTAAAAAAGAGTGTAATATGTTGGATTAGGGTTTTGGGCGAAAAGGCGTCGGATGAAGAATAGTACTATTTTACTATTCATAAATGAAAGCTGGAGGTGATCAGTAATTGAAAATTACTATTTTTAGCTGAAAAGAATAGTGACGGACTATTTTTCATGTGATGAACAGTAACTAGGGTTTACTGTGCATTTTCTGAATTTTTGTGAACAGGAGACTCTTTTTCAGTTGATGAACAGTAAACAATTTACTGTACACTAAATAGTGTTTGGGCTGCTTGTTTGAACAGTAAATGGGCTGACCCCATTTATCGTGGCACCCACGCCCAAATTGGCGAGCCTTAAAGCCCGAGCGTGGCGCTTCGGGGCTTGAGCTGCGCGCCGAAGGCAGCGCGCTCGCCGGCCAGTGGCGGCAGCGATTGTGGCGGCGGTGGTGGCTGCGGCGGAGTGGGTGGTGCGGGAGCATCGGGAGTCAAGGTGAACCCATTTTGGGGATTTGCCGGGGTAGTGGTGGTGCGGGAATGGGGTGGCGGCAGAGGTGGCGGTCGGCCGAGGCAGGGGAGCAGCGCTCCGACCAAATGGAGGGGCGAGGGAGCATCAGTGGGTGGAGGGGAGTCTGTAGGTGACATTGGTGGAGCTCGGGGTGGAGTGAGGTGGCTTGGCGACGTGAGCCGTGTGTGGAGGCGGTGGTGGAGCTCGGTGCCGGCGAGCTCCGGTGAGGAAGGAGGGTGGGGAGGTTAGGGGAAAGGTTGGCGGCGGTAAGGAGAAGCTTAAGCCGGGATGAGGAGGGAAGGGGGGAGGAAGAGAGGCGGTGAATTTCACCTTTGCCCGATGGAGAAGAAGAGGGAGGTGGCGGCGAAAACTTGAAATTCGGCCGGTTGGTGACGAGAGGGCAAGGGGAGGTGGTGTGGTGGGAGGTGGAGATGAAAGCAAGCTGGGTGTGGCCTTTTTCAGGTCGGGAGACGGTGGCTGCGCCAGGGAGGCGGTGGGAACAGAGAGGCGGTGGAAGTAGCGGGCGGCGACGTGGGCAGCCGGGAGTGGCTAGGCGATGCCGGGAGAGGAGAGGTGGCAGGGTGAGGTAGAGGCGGCGAATGTGGTGGAAGGCGCTGGAGGCGGTGCGTGGCACGGGAGGTGACGCTGCGGTCGTCAATTGCGGCGCCGGAATGGAGGTGGTGGTGGCGCCGTGAGGAGGAAGGAAGGAGAAGGCGCACGGGGAGAAGCCGTTTTCAGAAGAAGACGGCCGGACGAAAAAGGAAAGCGGGAAGGAGAGGAAACTTGTCGAATTGGGCAAGTTTTTGAATTCAAACGAAAAGCTTCAAAAACTTTTTGAAATCCGAATTTTTGGGTTATTTCAGTGCACACCGCGCACGCAGGGGACGACATGCCCAGGCCAGATACTGAGATACATGGTGTGTTTGGTTGCCTACATGTTTCTAATCTGATTCGTATGTGTTATCTAGGCTAAGTGGATGCAATGATGAGTTGTTTGATTGTTTGTTTCTGTTGGTCAGACTGTGCTGAGATATTGTTTGGTTGCTTGTATCTGGCGTGAGAGAAGGTGAACGGACTCACGAGCGCTGGCCAGCCTACATGCGCTCAGCCTGGCTAAAGAGGGAAGCTCGAATCGAACGTTTCCCTCGGACCTGGCCCGAAAGAAAACCTTGTATCCACTCAACCAGCCTTACCCACCCAATCAGACAACCAAACACCCAAAAACTTGTATATACTCATATGAGCCAACCCATGTTAGCAATCAACACACTCATATAGGATAGGCAGCGACGCGAGCGTGGTTCGTGTGATTGTACGTCCGACTTCTGAGCGATCAGTGCTCTTTTTTTTTTCTCGGTTGTGCGATCGCTTCCCTCACCTCAATCATGCGGATTGACCCGGTCTATTTGAAACTCCGAATTTACCGTAACCTTTTCTGTTCTTTCCCAACCCATAGATGGGGAGTACTATAGTAGTACTCATCTGTATTTAATTACACATCGAGGACACTTATCGATTCACGAACCTTCACGCTCGAATGTATCCTGCTCCTGCCGCCTAGTGCCTACTGTGGCTACTGGTGGACGATGGAACAATGTTGCATGCCAATTCTCGTGCACAACCGTGATTTTGTCCCCTTTAAATGATCCTCGACTCTAGCTTGGATCGCATTACTAGTGCTACGCCTAACTGCATTGAATTCCATAACACGGGCCACCGACACATGTAACACTTCGATCAATCGAGGAACACGTTTTCCCCAACTTGAGTTGCACATAAATTGGGACAAATGGACCCCTCTTCTTTTCGAAAGAGCCTCATCTAGAAGTTTATTTTGTCGGTACTCCATGTTATAGGATGCTCCTATTAATTTTATGTGCATCTCTCGTCGTGAAGCCTCTAGATAGCATCTGTCTACTTGAACTTTTGCTATTTCACATAATCAAAGGAGAAGGATCCAAAAGTGATTCATGTATGACAGAACCTATTCTGCGTTTGAAAACCACATGAAAGTGCCAGAATCAAAATTTCGGAATTGTCCAGGTATACTTTTCATGTGGTTTCTTATGAGAACTTTGTAATGCAGACATAAAACTTTACACCACATAGGTTTTATGTGGATGAGACCAACAAACCTCACTCACCATTGCTACGCATGTAGGGTGGCTATCGAGTGGCTCGGCTCGTTAAGCTAACGAGTGAAAACTCAACTAAACTCGACTTGATAAATGCTCGAGGCTCATGAGCCAAGACGAATCGAGTGAAGCATCAACAGAATAGCACTATTGACACACATACAAGCAACAAGAGAACGGTATAAATGAAAATGTAGCTAATTATATAGTATACAAGTAAAACATAGACAATTAGACAAGAGCCGATTAGCAATCTTAACAATTTCTAGCCAAAGCACATGCTAACACGGTTACATGGACATACAATAATTTAAATATCTAGCTAATTAAAAGTCTTCCACATCAAAAGCCATCACCTGCACACCCAAATTTAATACTCCACCTACAACCACCAAAATAGTTAACAATACGAGCTCATAACGAGCTGACAAGTGGCTCCTGAGTGGCTGAGCCAGCTCGGCTTGTTAAGAGATCAAGTTAGGAAGGACGCTCGGCTCAACCCATAATTTTACGAGCCAAGCTCGAGCAGCTCACGGGTTTCGAGCTTTTCTGCCAACCCAACGTATGGGTCCAACGACATAGGTTAGCAAAGGCGAAACCTGGCATTGCTCAAACATATATGGCGTCCTCTCTGTTTTTGAGCTTAGCATAGTTCGGTTGTCATAACGTACTTGATTTAGTTGTTCTTGAATGGTTACAATTAGTTTATTCTAAGTTCTGGCTAGTGATAATTGAATGGTACAATTAGTTTATTCTGAGTTCTGGCTGTCAATGATTGAGTTGCCGATCTTACGAAATATAAAGAAAAATAGTACAAATCTCTTGAGAGAGAATGTAACCGCTCTTTTATTGATATAAACTGGCTATTACAAGGGGGTGTCTACAACAGGGCAGTAGACTAATCCTAATTACACTGAGCATAATGCTTGCTATGCTATTGAATCGACTTGAAACACGAATCTAGTGCTAATTGTCTTGCTTCAATCTGATGCAATCTGATCTATTGTCTTCTATCTTCTCCTTTCCGTCTGTGCTTCATCTTTAAATAATCCCTGAAGATGTGGCAGTTATTCCTAGAGATGACGTCTGTTGGGAAGCGTCGCGACTGGTCGGAGTGAGGCGGTGATTGATGAAGCATCAACTGTTCGGCAGTTGAATGTCTATGAGACACTCAACCGTACAATGGTTGTTTGTCAGTGTCTTAAGACCATGATATGTCACGTGGTTTGGAGTGTATAACACGTGTTTCATTCATCATACGGTAAGTAATATACCTGAAGTTAGATCCATATACCAGTTTATAGCTTCTACGAGTAACTCCCTGGTCGGAGACTAGGTACAAGATCTTGCCCGACCAGGGTGTCTATTATGTAACCTCTGGAATCCTTACGATCAGTGGGGTCGTTAGCCTTAGAGGTTAGGATCACGAAAACATATAGTTTTTTTTTTTTATGTATTAGAGTAATACACAGATATTTTAATCCTCGTCAGGCTAGTGATAATTGAATTTTGGCAACAAGAAAGAAAACACCAGCCAGAAAAGTTAGAATAGAATATAGACGCAAGATGTGATGTCACCATTGCTTTCTCACGACCATAATAAACCAAGCTTTGAGTAAACCACAAATACAAGAGATGCACCAAAGCCTATAAAATATAAGATATTTTATTAATCACCAAAACAGATAGTTGGTACATATTGACGGAGACAAAAATATCCATCCGATCTGGGATCGACATCCTCCGTGCATGCTAGTCCACGACTTTATTTTGTATAAGTTTAGTCATGCCTTCGATATCGCTTATCCCGAATTTACGGTGGTTGCACCCTCCTACATGTCGAGAATTTTTTAAAAAGAGCTGCGCTCGTTTAAATCTCAACAATAGTACGTTTTACCATTTACTCTTTCCCGTGGTGCTTATCGAATTATACTAACTTATACGAACCCTGTCTCCACTGCTTGCGCCTCCTAGCTAGACACGTCTCGGCATAGCCGGTGACAATTGAACAAATGGTCGGGCGGCATGAGCAAGCTCGACCACCGTCAAAGAATGACTACATGGTGGTGGCGGTGGTGGCCGGCGGCAGGAGTGGGTGGTGCGGGGAGCATCAGGGAGTCAAGGTGAACCCATTTTGGGGATTTGCCGGGGTAGTGGTGGTGCGGGAATGGGGTGACGGCAGAGGTGGCGGTCGGCCGAGGCGGGGGGAGCGCTCATCCACCAAATGGAGGCGAGGAGCATCGGTGGGTGGAGAGTGCAGAGGTGGCGTTGGTGGAGCTCGGGGTGGAGTGAGGTGGCTTGGCGACGTGAGCCGTGTGTGGAGGCGGTGGTGGAGCTCGGTGCCGGCGAGCTCCGGTGAGGAAGGAGGGTGGGGAGGTTAGGGGAAAGGTTGGCGGCGGTAAGGAGAAGCTTAAGCCGGGATGAGGAGGGAAGGGGGGAGGAAGAGAGGCGGTGAATTTCACCTTTGCCCGATGGAGAAGAAGAGGGAGGTGGCGGCGAAAACTTGAAATTCGGCCTGTTGGTGACGAGAGGGCAAGGGGAGGTGGTGTGGTGGGAGGTGGAGATGAAAGCAAGCTGGGTGTGGCCTTTTTCAGGTCGGGAGACGGCGGCTGCGCCAGGGAGGCGTCGGGAATAGAGAGGCTGTGGAAGTAGCGGGCGGCGACGTGGGCAGCCGGGAGTGGCTAGGCGATGCCGGGAGAGGAGAGGTGGCAGGGTGAGGTAGAGGCGGCGAATGTGGTGGAAGGCGCTGGAGGCGGTGCGTGGCACGGGAGGTGACGTGCATGCGTCAATTGCGGCGCGGAATGGAGGTGGTGGTGGCGCCGTGAGGAGGAAGGAAGGAGAAGGCGCACGGGGAGAAGCCGTTTTCAGAAGAAGAAGACGGCCGGACGAAAAAGGAAAGCGGGAAGGAGAGGAAACTTGTCGAATTGGGCAAGTTTTTGAATTCAAACGAAAAGCTTCAAAAACTTTTTGAAATCCGAATTTTTGGTTATTTCGTGCACACCGCGCACGCGGGACGACATGCCCGGGCCAGATACTGAGATACATGGTGTGTTTGGTTGCCTACATGTTTCTAATCTGATTCGTATGTGTTATCTAGGCTAAGTGGATGCAATGATGAGTTGTTTGATTGTTTGTTTCTGTTGGTCAGACTGTGTTGAGATATTGTTTGGTTGCTTGTATCGGCGTGAGAGAAGGTGAACGGACTCACGAGCGCCGCCACCTACATGCGCCAAACCGCTAAAGAGAAGCTCGAATCGAACGTTTCCCTGACCGCCCAAAGAAAACCTTGTATCCACTCAACCAGCCTTACCCACCCAATCAGACAACCAAACACCCAAAAACTTGTATATACTCATATGAGCCAACCCATGTTAGCAATCAACACACTCATATAGGATAGGCAGCGACGCGAGCGTGGTTCGTGTGATTGTACGTCCGACTTCTGAGCGATCAGTGCTCTTTTTTCTCGGTTGCGCGATCGCTTCCCTCACCTCAATCATGCGGATTGACCCGGTCTATTTGAAACTCCGAATTTACTGTAACCTTTTCTGTTCTTTCCCAACCCATAGATGGGGAGTACTATAGTAGTACTCATCTGTATTTAATTACACATTAGAGGACACTTATCAGTTCTGAACCTTCACGTCTGAATGTATCCTGCTCCTGCCTGCCTAGTGCCTACAGGGCTACAGCTGGACGATGGAACAATGTTGCATGCCAATTCTACGTGCACAACCGTGATTTTGTCCCCTTTTAAATGATCCCTCGACTCTAGCTTGGATCGTACTAGTGCTACGTCTAACTCTGCATTGAATTCCATAACACGGGCCACACCGACACATGTAACACTTCGATCAATCGAGGAACACGTTTTTCCCCCCAACTTGAGTTGCACATAAATTGGGACAAATGGACCCCTCTTCTTTTCGAAAGAGCCTCATCTAGAAGTTTATTTTGTCAGGTACTCCATGTTATAGGATGCTCCTATTAATTTTATGTGCATCTCTCAATCGGCGAAGCCTCTAGATAGCACTGTCTACTTCGAACTTTTGCTATTTCACATAATCAAAAGGAGAAGGATCCAAAAGTGATTCATGTATGACAGGAACCTATCTGCGTTTGAAAACCACATGAAAGTGCCAGGAATCAAAATTCTCGGAATTGTCCGGTATACTTTTCATGTGGTTTCTTATGAGAACTTTGTAACAGACATAAAACTTTACACCACATAGGTTTTATGTGGATGAGACCAGCAAACCTCACTCACCATTGCTACGTACGGGTAGGGCTGGCTATCGAGCTGGCTCGGCTCGTTAAGCTAACGAGCTGAAAACTCAACTAAACTCGACTTGATAAATGCTCGAGGCAGCTCGTGAGCCAAGACGAACTGAGTGAAGCATCAACAGAATAGCACTATTGACACACATACAAGCAACAAGAGAACGGTATAAATGAAAATGTAGCTAATTATATAGTATACAAGTAAAACATAGACAATTAGACAAGAGCCGATTAGCAATCTTAACAATTTCTAGCCAAAGCACATGCTAACACGGTTACATGGACATACAATAATTTAAATATCTAGCTAATTAAAAGTCTTCCACATCAAAAGCCATCACCCGCACACCCAAATTTAATACTCCACCTACAACCACCAAAATAGTTAACAATACGAGCTCATAACGAAGTGACAAGTGGCTCTGAGTGGTCGAGCCAGCTTGGCTTGTTAAGAGATCAAGTTAGGAAGGACGCTCGGCTCAACCCATAATTTTACGAGCCATGCTCGAGCAGCTCGAGCGGGTTTCGAGCTTTTACGCCAACCCAACGTATGGGTCCAACGACATAGGTTAGCAAAGGCGATCGCGGCATTGCTCAAACATATATGGCGTTGAAACTCTCTGCTTTTTGAGCTTAGCATAGTTCGGTTGTCATAACGCACTTGATTTAGTTGTTCTTGAATGGTTACAATTAGTTTATTCTAAGTTCGCTAGTGATAATTGAATGGTACAATTAGTTTATTACGAGTTCGTCTAACAATGATTGAGTTCCGATCTTACGAAATATAAAGAAAAATAGTACAAATCTCTTGAGAGAGAATGTAACCGCTCTTTTATTGATATAAACTGGCTATTACAAGGGGGTGTCTACAACAGGGCAGTAGACTAATCCTAATTACACTGAGCATAATGCTTGCTATGCTATTGAATCGACTTGAAACACGAATCTAGTGCTAATTGTCTTGCTTCAATCTGATGCAATCTGATCTATTGTCTTCTATCTTCTCCTTTCCGTCTGTGCTTCATCTTTAAATAATCCCGAAGATGTGGCAGCATTATTCCTAGAGATGACGTCACGGGAAGCGTCGCTATCAAGGTCGGAGTGAGGCGGTGATTGATGAAGCATCATGAGGATGGTATTGAATGTCTATGAGACACTCAACCGCATTAGACAATGGTTGTTTGTCAATGTCTTAAGACCATGATATGTCACGTGGTTTGGAGTGTATAACACGTGTTTCATTCATCATACGGTAAGTAATATACCTGAAGTTAGATCCATATACCAGTTTATAGCTTCTACGAGTAACAAGTGGTGGAGACTAGGTACAAGATCTTGCCCAACCATAATTTTGTCTATTATGTAACCTCTGAATCCTTACGATCAACGACATCGTTAGCCTTAGAGGTTAGGATCACGAAAACATATAGTTTTTTTTTATTATGTATTAGAGTAATACACAGATATTTTAATCCTCGTCAGGCTAGTGATAATTGAATTTTGGCAACAAGAAAGAAAACACCAGCCAGAAAAGTTAGAATAGAATATAGACGCAAGATGTGATGTCACCATTGCTTTCTCACAGCCATAATAAACCAAGCCTGAGTAAACCACAAATACAAGAGATGCACCAAAGCCTATAAAATATAAGATATTTTATTAATCAGCCAAAACAGACAGTTGGTACATATTGACGGAGACAAAAATATCCATCCGATGCCGGATGCGACATCCTCCGTGCATGCTAGTCCACGACTTTATTTTGTATAAGTTTAGTCATGCCTTCGATATCGCTTATCCCGAATTTACGGTGGTTGCACCCTCCTACATGTCGAGAATTTTTTTTAAAAAAGAAACTGCGGCTCGTTTAAATCTCAACAATAGTACGTTTTTACCATTTACTCTTTCCCTGTGGTGCTTATCGAATTATACTAACTTATACGAACCCTGTCTCCCCTGCTTGCGCCTCCTAGCTAGACACGTCTCGGCATAGCCAGTGACAATTGAACAGTGGCCGGGCAGCATGAGCAAGCTCGACCACTGCTTCAGCAATGACTACATGGTGCTGCGGCCGGACAGGGCCGGCCCGTTCGAGCTCCTGCACCTCCTCTTCTCGCCCAAGGTCGGCCGGAACAGGGCCGTCGACTGCTTCACCAGCACCGAGATCCGCAGCTTCGGCCGGCGGCTGGCCATCTTCCTCAACCTCCTCCTGCAAATCGTCCTCCTCTCGCTGGCCGCCCCCGTGGCCGCACTCGGCGCCGCCGTCGAGTTCGCGCTCAACCTCATCAACAACATCCTCCACGGTCAGTGCACGCATGCATGTATGGTTTGCCTGTCTTAACTACAATGCAACGAGCTTGTGTTCCATTAATTGTTCTACTGTGAGTAATCACAGGGAGGATGGAGTATCCGGATAAGTCGTCGGCGACGTACCGGTCGATAACCGGGTTCATTGACCAGAGAGTCGATCTGCACAAGGACATAGCGCCGACGGACAGCCGGTACCACGCCGCGCTCTGCGTCATGGCGTCCAAAGTGGCGTACGAGAACGAGGCCTTCATCCGCGGCGTAGTCACACGCCACTGGCAGGTACGCACCGTTTGTTACTTTACAGCGTCAGTTTCTCTCAATCAGCAGACCTGAAACGTATCCGGGCCCTGCGGCGCAGATGGAGTTCGTGAAGTTCTACAACTGCTGGAACGGTAAGGACCAAGAAAAACCGCAGTCTTGTACTATAAAACATAACCATCGGGAATCGGGAACACGGCAGAACACGTGCGTACGCATGTAACTTGTTTGGTACTATCATGGCTGTGCTGTTCAGAGTTCCAGAACGAGTACACGGCGCAGGCGTTCGTGTTCTGCGACAAGCCGGTGGACGCGGACCTGATCGTGGTGGCGTTCCGCGGGACGAGGCCGCTCGACGTGGCGCGGTGGCGCGCCGACCTGGACCCGTCGTGGTACAAGATCCCGCGGCTCGGGCGGGCGCACGCGGCCTACACCCGCGCGCTCGGCGCGCAGCGCAACATCGGCTGGCCCAAGTGGGTCGAGCACATCAAGGGCAAACCCCACAAGGTCGCGTCTGAATTCTCACATGCACGTACACTGCACGTCTGCACTGCGTGCCTGTGCGGTGCTCGTGTCTAATTGACGTCCATGAACATTAGTATGTTTTTTGTTTTGCAGGTTTACGCGTACTACACTATCCGTGACGCGGTGAAGGAGTTGCTGGAGGCGAACAAGAAGGCGAGGCTGCTGGTGACCGGGCACGGGTCTGGCGGCGCGCTGGCGGTGCTGTTCCCGACGATCCTGGCGTACCACAAGGAGAAGCCGGTGCTGGACCGGCTGGCCGGGGTGTACACGTTCGGGCAGCCGCGGGTCGGGGATGCCATGCTCGCCATCTTCGTGGAGAGGAACCTGGACCGGCCCAAGAAGCGGCACTTCCGGATCACCTACGGCGACGACTCGCTGCCGCGGTTGCCCAACGACAACTCCGCCGTCCATTTCCTGCACTTCGGGCTCGGCCTCCACTTCGACAGCTCTTACAAGCTCAAGGTGATCAGCGCTTCTCTTCTCCTGACTGCCTGTTTTTGCCCAGGGAACATTACTTGTTGCGAGTTCAGTTTTCTCACAGCATGCATGCTTTTGCGAGTAGGGAGGTCATATTACTACGGTTTCAGAATCTGAAGCAGATTTAATTAGATGAAGAGCCAAAACTATAAAGATGTCCTGTGTTTCATCGAACGATGGGTGTCATACACGCATACACAGTACATTTTCTTTACAAAAAAAGCTTTTTTGAAATTTCTTCTCATTTTAGTTGGAACAGTAAGCATAGAAGAACAATCCAGAGCGGGTATCCGGGTGAAAGGGAACTTTTGTTCAGTTCTTACGCTACTAGCACTAGCCAAATCTGCCCAAGTCTAGATATCTTTCTAATCATTGAGGATGTAAGGTCACAAAATTTTGGCCTTATGCTTCTAGAAGAGATTAGATAACCGAAATGTGGCGGAAACGAACCGAGGCATCTGAATTCATTGAGAACCACCGAACTGTTCGTGTGCTCCAAAACTGTCTTCGTCGAAGTGGAAGAAAAGGAAAGACGGAACATAATCTACAGTGCCATTCTAGCCTGGCAAGACACGAAACCACTCATTTTACTCCATGGCCATTACTTGATCTAACGATCTGTTCGATAAACTACATGTCTCTGAAGTGAATACGTAAATACCTGAACATTTTTGGTTAACCATGCAGGTGCTCAGGGAGATACCGGGCGAGACGAGCTCCTCCTCGCCGCTGGGCTTCGCGACGAGCCGCACTAACTCGGTATGGGAGCTCGCACGGAGCGTTTACCTGGGCTACTGGAAGAGCGCGTACTGCCGGGAAGGGTGGGTGCTGCTGTTCATGAGGGCCCTGGCGGTGGCGCTGCCCGGCCTGCCGTTCCACAGGGTGCAGGACTACGTCAACGCCATTGCGCTGGGCGCGTACATTCCCAAGGATAACTGATGCGTCAGAGCCCTGCTTGGTGTTGACTGATACTCGTCCGTGTCCAAAGTGTGCATAAATTTTCGGTCATGTATGTATGCTGAGGTTGCCGAACTTGGAGGACCCTGCAGTGACATCAACTGCATGCATCGACCAAGCTATGTATTGTGTGTGCGATTAAATGTTGTAACGTGCTACTAAGTAGTGCTTACGCATGCAACAATATTATTTATAGCGAGAGAGCGCCTGCTGGCTCCTGCTAATATGCACCATGCATGATCACTTGCTGCCTGTATTACTGCTGAATTGTGGCTGCGAGCAAATAAATACTAAGAAGTTAAATAAGGTATGTTAACTAGCTCGATCTTGTGTATATTGTACCATGGACCATCTCACCATGGTCATTTTTGTTCGAGAAAGCAACTTTGCAGGTAACTGCACCTTTGGAAATTCGAACATTGGAACATAAGTGCATGCCCGTTAAATATTGTGGAGATCGTGATCATAATCTTAGTATTGAACGATTTACATCAGTGTCGAGGTGTTTTGGGATTAAAACCTCGGTTTAGCAAATTGTCGAATTTGCTCTCAGACTACAGGTGGTCTGACCAACCCTAGGGGCGGTCTGACCGACCAAGTGGTGACAGTTTGACCGGCTATGGCCGGCAAAGTGAAATTTTAAAGAATGTGATCAAACACTTGTATTGGAGTGTTTGGAGATGCGTTTACACCAGATCTCATTGAAAATGGAGACTGGATGCAAAATTAGATAGAGTTTTGCCAAAAATCCGAGAGAGGAGGGGTGTTTTGGATTATGGGGTGCGGTCAGACCAGTCGATGGCCGGCAGTCAAACCGAACAGGGCGCGATCATGCATAGTGAGATTGATAATCTTGTGGAATTGACCAAAGTCATGTGATTCAGTGCATAGGTGTTACATGATGCATATTTTAGCTAACGTGAGTCAAATTGCGAGGAACTTGTGTCCGAAATCGATTTCTTAATCTATTATTGTGCAAGTGGTTTGGAGTCAACTACGGTCAACAGTGAGGATGATCAAGACTAGACTAGGAGAGCTGAGGTCCAAAACAATCGAGGATGCCGGATGACGTGGTTGGACTCAAGCATGGCACAAGATGAACAAGAACGATCGAACGAGAAGTTCGGTGCAACGGGTTGCATCAAGTGGCTTGGGTGTCGGTGTAAGTGTCATGGTGGTCCCGGTGGGAGCCGGATAGGAGAGACTTGCCAACATGAATAGAATACATGGGATTACTTCATGTTAATTGGAGTTGTCAATGTTTTAGTATCAAACTTATGAAATGAATGCTAAGAGGGGCTCCTTGATCGATACTACACAAGAATGAGACACAGAGATTTAGACAGGTTCGAACCTTCTCCTGGGAGAATAACAACCCTAGTTCGGTGTTCTTGTATTGATTAAGCTTACAACAAGAGAGAAGTCACCGACGGCTAGAACTAATGACTTCTGTTTGTTTTGTTGCTTGTGTCGCTTCTTGTCTTTGTCCACCAGTGTTATCCTTTATATAATGTCTAAGGGGGGTGGCAGTTGTCCATGCCAGGCGCCTCCATGGTTGAAGAATAGCGCACGTTGATAGTAGTTATTGTCAGAGAGATCACGTCCCATGTTCGCTTTGCGATTATGCTAGAGACAGAGATTAATACGTGCAGTTATACCAAGGATAACGACACATATTTATTACTACGTGTAATTAGACACAGTGTATGAGGAAGGGGTATTTTGGTATCTTTGCCAAAATATTTGGGTTGGTGACCTTGGAGAAATCGTGGCGCGGGATGGCGCAAAGTAGAGGCGGTTTAGGTCAATAAAAGACAAAGATCACGAAGAGATGAATTCAGGAGACCTAGATCATCATCCGCTTTGAGGAAAGTGTGTGAGTATAGACTCATTTGTGTAAGGGCTTAATAGATGTCCATTAGGATTCTCTCTAGACCTAATCTCCACTATATAAGAGGTTGGTGTAGGTTTTTCACCATTCACTCAAGGTTTGAAACCTTAATTTGTGATTTTGGAAAGTGGAGGAAACGGAGGAGGATAGGGTTTGAGAGATATAGATTGAGAAATTAGGTACTCAAGTGTGAGCTTTTGACCTCTTTGGTGGAGTGGTAGTAAACCTACAATTTCTCTAATCAATCCAATCAAGGTTTCCCTAAGATGAGTTCTATTTTGTTCTTGTTCTCTCTTTAATGATTTTGAAGTTTTTATGTTCCAAGGGTTTTGGTTGTGTCTTTTGCTGTGATCTAGCTTGTTGGGACTTGTGAGATCTAATCTAAGGTCATCTTGACTATCTTCCACCCACGAGCAAGCTCTTAGCTTAAGTTTTGGTTTTCCTCGATTTTTTTAGCCTTTTTGACATCAATCAAAAAATTCGTGGAACATTAGCTTTGATCATCTCGATCGCCAATTGGAATAGGTTCTTGGCCGTTTTGATGAGCTATATCTGAAATATCAAGGGATTTGGATCACAGGATCAAAAGTTATGTTGATTTGAGAATTCTTTGTGTTGCTGTTCTTGCAATCGGCGGTCAAACTGCCCCACTAAGTGGTCAGACGAGCCGAATGATTTTAAGCTCGGGATTTTTTGGTTTCAACATAAGACTTCTACTGTGATATTTTGCTTTTGATCTTCATAGCTATTAGAGTAAAAAAGAAATTGAGTACCACGAGAGGTATACAAGATAGGTGCTCATATTCACCCCCTTTAGTCACCAATTTGGTCCAACAAATATCGCAAATGCCTTGCCCTCTGGTGCAAAATTTTCTGAACTGTATGCGTGAAATTGGGATTGGGACAGAAATATCTCCTTGAAGCAGGGCGTAGGTGTAAAAAAAGAACACAAACTAACGTGGGTATTTGGATAGGGGCTGGTACTGGTTGGTCGAGGACGAGAATAGAAATCAAGGTGGTCTTTCAGCCTCTCGGAGCGGATAATTAGCGAGCGGCACGAAGGCAGCAACTAATGGACGCCGCCCAAATCGTCGTTCCAATCCTCGGTATCGTCGCCGCCGCCGCCGTGACCTTCTACGCTGTCAGCTTCAGGGAGCTCCAGGAGGTGCGTTTTTGGCTAGCTCTTCCTTCCCTCTTCCTGTCTTCCATATACATATATTCACTCTTGTTCTCCCTTTTATTATGCATGTCGATAACGATGACGCAGAAATCTTTCGAGGAGCTTGACGGCAAGTATTCGGAGTTTGAGGAGACCGGCGGGCGGCAGCGCCGGGCACGACGGAGGGCTGAGCGCGGAGCAAAGAAGCGAAATGACTGACCTCGACCGGTCTGAGACGAAATGAGACGGATGCCGTTGCTACTTTTCTCGTAAACAATCGAAAAAATCTGTTCATGTTTGTGTCAGTTAACCGAATCTACCTTCTCCCAGGAGACGTTGTAATATTAGGTTGCTTATTGTCAAATCCTTTTGTACGGCTAGTTCGATACTGCTGAAGATATTTTGCCTTGCATTTGCGTCACTTGCACCCCTTGCCCCTGCGACGCGCCATGCATGGTTAGACTTCCCGATGTCTCATGGGGATTGTGATCTGATACGATTGATTGAGAAGAAAGTCAGAAACCGAGAGCTTCGACCAAACTCTTAATAGTCTCGTCCCTCTCAAAAGTAAAAAACAATGAAAAGCAGCAGCAACAGTTTTTCTTTTCTTCTTTTTTTGAGAGGAAGAAGCAAACAACAGTTGGGCCTCTCAGTGTTGGGCCGGCCCGTGTGTTGCAGTCTCGCGGCCATAGTTTTATGCGCCAATATAGAACGATGCTTTGCATTAGCAAACCCATCTTGAACACACGCCTTGCGTGATGCAACAATCGCAGGCGCAACCCAACCTTAACAAGAGACACTCGCCGCCTCCGGCCTGCAACCCGAACGGCGGCCCACCTATTCCGATATAAAGTACGAGTTTTTAAAATTATAATTATTTTATATAAAATTACAGAAATAAAGCTCCTTTAATAAAATTACAAAAATATGCTTCTTTCGCCAAATGAATTGACGATAGAATCGAATGATGTGGTAGATTCTATCGTCAATTCATTTGACCAAAGCTTCCCATTATACTATCACCACTTTATTTGGCAACAGAGCCGTGTCGCCTAATGAATTGGCGGTAGAAACCTATTTATGTAATTTTATTAACAGATATTTTTTTGTACTTTTATTTAAAAATATATTCTTTTAAAAAATATATAAGGAACTATAAGTACATGGGATCCTCTATTGCTACTGTCAATACAGATGTGCTACAGTGCATATGCATTAGAAACGGTCTCCATTGTCTGATCCAAAAACAAAGGTCGAGGTCAAACGATTATAATATTTTGCTACATTGCTTTTGCTCTACACTAAAGCCGTCGTATAACATTTTTTTATATTAAAAGGGTGTTTATTTCTTCCGATTTCAATTAGTGAAACCAACAACAGTATCATCTACACTATACAGCTACAGTACCATCCACGGTACCAGCTACAATACTATCTACAGTAGACTGCGTGGCTCCACTGTCCCCACACCAACTAGTCTGCTCAGTTCCTCTATAAAATTTACTATAATACCACGCATGACAAAATACTGTTGACATAATGTCCTCTACATTTACTGCAGAGATCTGGATCCACACGGCGGGCTACTCGTGGTGGTACGGACGAAGCGCTCCGCTCAAACGGGGATGCTGTTGGGAATGCCGCGGACGACCGTCCCCAGCTCCGTCGTCGCTCGTCGGCGTGAGCAGCGTGTACGACACCTCCACCAGCATGCCACGGTTTCTCACCGCGGCGTCGGCGTTCCTCCTCTCCCGATGGCCTCCGCGGCCGTCCCCAGCCTCGGTCGGAACTCCGCCAGAGCCTCGGCCGCGCGCCGCTCGCTCGTCCACCGCTCCGTGTCCGGCCGCTGCCCTAGGAGAACCTCCCCCGGCAGCGCCGTCGACGTCATGGCGATCGCCATGTACGCCAGGGACTCACTCCTCGGCGTGATGCTCCCCAGGAATTCCGACTCGGTTACGTCTTCTCCGGCGTCTGGCATCGGTCGGGAGGTGAGGGTTGGGCGATTCGGGACGAAGCCCTTGTACGCGTACTACCCGAAGCTTACGGACGCGTGGAGCGCTGAGCCGACCCAGATGATGGTGGTGCAGGTCTCCACGAGGTCGGAGAGGCAGTCAAACGCCGGCCACCACGGCGCGTCGCAGCTCCCTCCACCACTCCTGCAGGCTGCAGCTCGCTGTCGCTCGCAACGGCGCCATCGTCGGCGTAGTAGATTGCGCAGTAGTCCGTAACCCATTTCTTGATCGTCATCAAAATGTCGAGCCCATCCACCGCGTAGAGGTCGTCCGTAGTCCTTTATCAGCAGCTCCAGCTTGTCAGGGTTCTTTGGATCCCCTTTCCCCAGACCTGCAAATGGATCAGTAGAAATTCAGAAGCACAGCGTACGTTAGGTGTCTCATTGTAAGATTACAGCTGCAATTATTACTGTTTAATCAATGCAGTGTTCATGCTATGTGAGTTGCACCTTTTTGATGACATCATTGGGAAGATCAAGATCTGTGAAGTTCCAGATCCTGTATGTCTTGGAGGACATCTCCATACCTTACTTGCTAGCGAAGAATGTCACCTCGTGGATGCAGCGGAAGATGCCGCCGCTCTTTCGCCGGTCACCTGAGCCAACGACGATCTGGCGCGCGATGGCATCGATGTTCAACGTGTTCCGGAAGTGGGGCTTCAGGAGCTTGTGGATGGGGTGCAGCACGCTGAGCTGCCGGTTCGTCGCAATCACGAACGACTCCATCGACGCATGCGTGTTCAGCCTTATCACACGAACAATCATGCACATCAACGCTATGTGCATCAATTGCCATCTCATTGGAAGACACTACACGCTGAAGTGTATCAGTGGACCACTTCCCACTTGCAGGCGTCATTCGCGCAGGCGTAGACGAAGTTGTTCTTGCAGGCGTCATTCGCAGCGGCGCGGGTTTCGGCCACTTCCCACGGCGTGGAGCTGTCGGCCGTGATGTCTCTGGTGTCCGGTACGTGCTGATCGCTCCGAGCTGCTCGTTCTCCGGGTGCGGCGAGCTGAGCTCGATTGCCAGAGGCTTTAGCGTCGAGTCGTCGTTCAAGAACAGAAGCGTTCTAGCGGCGTACACCTTCCTCTGGGAGATATCGTCCTCCTCCTCAGCGGCTGGCAGCTCATTGATGCGATCCACAAACGTAGACCTCGCCCTCTTCAGTAGCCTACAAGGCGTTGGGTATAAATGAGCATTTTTTATTGAGAAACAACCACCGACTGAATTTATTGCCTAGATTGTTAATGCGGCTTACAAGACGTTTTGTGTATACCTGCTGCACCGTCATGCCACCCATGTTCTTCTCAATGTGATTTTCGGTTATCTTGCTCAAGCTGCTGAGCTTGCCGGCCGTCCACTTCGTCTGCAACGGATGGGTCTATCCCGTCGGGAAGCATCCATATCACCACTTCTTCACCAACCATGTTCGTATCGTACATAGATAACATAACCAGCGGATCGCCGCCCAATTAACAGAACAGCATTGTAAAGTATTTCTTGATTTGATTTTGTTGCAGGCGTATGTTAAGGAAAGCACACCAAGCGCGATAATCGAACATCTCTTAATAATTAATAAAAGGACTGCAACAAAAATTTCAATACTTACATGGTTTTCACTCTGTATGCCCCCCTCCGCCCTCTGTATCTCTTTCGCAGTACTTTGATTAGAACAAGCAACCGTAAACAAAGAATATATAACAAAAAAAAGACTGTTTTATTTCGAAAGTCTCTAATAACAATATTTTGAGAGACTTTTTTTTCGGGGTACGAGAGACTTTGAAAGACTTCTAATTGGTCATACTTGTGAAGCAGCCGTATATATTCTCTCAAAATATTGTCGGAGACTTGGCCGTGTCCGGCAGGCCTGTTGGCAAATTACATCACCAACAGTACTTACATAGATTATAATGCTTGCCGGTGCCGGTGAACAAAATATCTATTTCTTGCTGTTGGTAGGGCTATTGGGAAGGGTTAGCTCAATGCAGAATGGATATCAGTGAAAACGTGAGGATGGAATCTTTTTAGGAGACGTGCGTGAAGATGGGTAAAATTTAAAAGCAAAGATGCATTCACTAACAATACATACCAAAAATATTTTTAGACAAACTATAATATTAAAAATTCTTTATTTTGAAAAATCTCAAACTATATTTTAAAAAAGAATGTGTTACATGACCGACGGGTCACGTTGCCGATGATCATTCACACAAACAAAAAGTAGATGAACATGAATTGATACCATGAAGATGTCTGATACATCAAATGCTTGCCACGTTCACTCCACTGTGCACGCTTTAGTTCCCCTCTTCTGTTTGTCTTTTATTTCTTCTACCAAATAAATTTGCCTTTCTCTCTCTTTCATATGTCCACACAAGCCTTATATAGTCCCATGTTTCAGCGTAGTGCCACCCCATCCACCAATTGCCTACTACACCATCAACAATTACAAAGTAGAGACAATTTTTTTTTATTAATTAACCCTTTTTAAAAATTATTTTTATTGTTAACCCCCGTAAATTTTATTTCCAAATCTGATCCTTTTGGTCACGCCACCACATGTGGTGAGAATTTAATATTTTTCCCAATTTTTTTTTGTCATTGTATTTATCATTTGCGCATTTTGTTGCACACATGGATTATTTTTGTTGCAAACGTTGTGTCCGGATGTTACGTCGAAGCGTATAATGGGAAGCTTCTCATCGTACGTCCGAGCACTTGTTGCATCCTAGATGAACACATGATGTAATCTCAACAACCTTTTCCGTTTATTGATATTTGCTCATAGGCATAGTATATACAATGAGAGCCCCAGTCCTTCATATATAGTGGGAGGAGGTCTTCGGTCATGATAATGTGTTTGCTTGGACAAAAGCCTATAATAGGTCAATTTAATAAATATGAGACTAAACTAGCTAATGAGCCTGCTTGGACCGAAGCCCGTAATAGGCTAGTTTAATCAATACGAGACTAAACTAGCTAATGATCCTGCTTGGGCCGAAGCCCTTGATGGGCCTAAACTAGCTAATGTGCTTGCTTGGGCCGAAGCCCGTAATGAGTCAGTTTAATCAACACGAGACTAAACTAGCTAATGTGCCTGCTTGGGCCGAAGCTCCTAATAAAGTAGTTCCAGTAAAGTGTCTACACATGATTTTTCGTTGAACAATATACACACGCTTTGCATGCATGTCTCTCTCTCTCACTTCTTCCAGCAACCATAAAGGCATAAATAAAGAATATACACAAAAATGCTTTATTTTCAAAATCTCCAACAATATTTTGAGAGAGAATATATACGCAAGCTTCACATTATGGTCAGTTAGACCATCTATGCTCAGATAACGTATACAAATGCTTCACATGGATGGGTGCAAACGGAGCGGATAAGTTTTGTCCGACCGACCGATCGAAGACTTACGGAGCGATTATGGAAGGGATAAATGAGTATCCAACACTATCCGTGTCCGACTCCAAGAAAAAACATACATGATAGGATATGTGATGGGCCATACGCACGCACTCTGATGCGGATCAACCTCTAGATGAGATTAAATCCGTGAGTTGCCCGATCTTTCACGGTGGAAATTCCCAAATAAATATGTGGAGCACGAATTACAGAGTGCAATTCGCACTAGGATAGATAGATCTCACACCCGCGTACACCACCGTGCACGAACGAGAGAAGAGATCAAACAAGATCAGCACAAAAATTCAATCAACAAGATTAAACCTGAGTAGTAAGCAGAGATATCCTAGATAGAAAACTCTCAAGAACTAGCACACACGATAACATAAGTAGACCCTCGTAACGACACGCCAAATAACTCAACTCATAATTTCTAAAACTCTAAAAACTCAACTAGAAGTGCTACAGGTGCACGTACACGTACACGACTAGAAAATCCTAATGCAAAACCAATGCACATGTACGTTCCTTTTACATCTTGGAAACCAACACATCGTACGTGACTAACAAAGGCTTTGGGATTGATTTTGTTGGCTGCCACGGCAGCAGGTGGACCCCACCCTAATGCGCTTAGAGAAAGCAAAGAACGTATTAAAACAAGAAGCTCATGTGTCGGCCCTACCAGGAAACCACCACGCTGATTTCTTGCCTTTTGATCTGATCAGTTCTTTCTTGATCTCCTGAAAATCTCATCTCCACGTAGAGCTGGGTATTGGGTCGTGCCGGCCCGGTCCAGGCCCGCCGTGCTTCGGGCCGTGTCGTGCCGTGCCAGCTTGGCCCGGTCACTCCGCCGTGCCGTACCGTGCCGGCCCACCTCGTCTCTGGCCAGGCCCAGACACGACCCAAAGCCCGTCGTGCCAGTGTCGTGCCGTGCCAGCCCAAACCCAGCCCTAAGTAACTAGAGAGCGGCGCGTGGGGAAGGAGAGGGAGCAAGAGGGAGGTGGTTGGAGGAGTGGAGGGAGGTGGCGGCCGACGGCAAGAGGGAAGGGAGGGCGGCGATCAGCAGCGCATGTGGAGGGAGGTGGTTGGAGCTGGAGGGAGGGGAATCAGAGAATGTGATTAGGGATTGAGAATGTGGGAGCCAAGGCTCGGGAGAAGGGGTTGGGGATGGGGGTTAGGGGAGCTCGAGAGGGATGTTGGGCTAGACTGGGTGGCAGAGGGGGGTTATTGGTTGGGCTAGACCGGGTGGCAGAGGAGGGTTATTGGTTAGGCCAGGCCAAGATGGGGGAGTGATTGAGCCAGACCGAGAGAGGGAGGGATTGGGCTAGAACGGGAAGGTTGGGCCTATTTCGTGTCGGGCCGGTCCAAACACGGCCAAACTGATCGTGCCGTGCCGCCCAACGGACCGCATTCTCAGACCCAGTCCGGCCCGCAGTTTATGCCGTACCGACCCGACCCACCACGTGCCGTGTCGTACTTATACCGTACCGTGCTGACCGTGCTTTGGACCGACCCAAAAAAACACAGCCCAAGTCCCAGCTCTATCTCCACGTACGTAAAGAACATGATTCGCCTTTGGTTAATTTCTTGTTTCCTTTCACATGCAAACACATCCTCCAACTGGTTTCGGAAAAGGTGCATATATGCATTGTATACGGTTCCGTATCCTTCTCTAGCTGCTTTGCCACCTGGCAATTTACACCAACCAGTATACGGTCCATGCGCGTGCAAAATATGAACTCCAGGTGCATGTACGCCGAACCATCCAAAATCTCCTAGCTTGATTCCTGGCTCCACACGGTTTCCTTCTGGCTCTTTAGTTCTGGTTTTATGCATACGTATTCTCTTCTCTTCACATACGTAAGCAACTTGCATGGCTTGCATGCATACGTATAAACTATAGCAGACACGTATTGATCCATGGCCATACCCATGCATTGCATTGCACCACACATGCACACGGTCGGCTTGATCGCATGTGCGACATCATCACTTGAAACATCCTCACGCACAGCAGCATGTAACCGGCGGCACCTTTCCTTCTTGCAAAACAAATTGTACATCTAAAATATCAGAAAAGCACACCAAATTAACAGAAGATACATTTTTAAGTAGGTCATGAGATCAAGGCACATCGGAGGATAATCGATGGATAATTAATGCCGATTACGGTGTAGTTGTGGTTGTACATATATATGTGGTTGTCGGCCATCGTGCCGTTGTTTTTTACAGGTTTTGGAAACCTCACCGTGCAGGGGAGGTTCTGCCGATTTTTTTTTAAATGACAGTATTTTGTTCCATTTTGCAGAGAAGAGCCCGTCGGAGCCGAGTCGGAGTTCGGCGCCGCCGGTCTCCACGCCTGCGTCGCCTGCGCCATGCGCACCGACTCGCCACGGCCCCGCTAGCCTGACTCCACCGCCACCCTAGGTATAACCCCTCTTTTCGTATCATGGTCGTAGATCACGTAGATGCAATTGATGGTTACATGACTCGCTGATACATATGTTAGAGGATGGATGACCGTCACTGGATGTACACGGGAGAAGTCGAGTGATTACACCACAGAATGGATGAACAAGACCGATGCTTTCTTGAACCGTGCATTTGGCAAGGCTGCTAAAGGATATTGTCTAGTTTTGTGTCCCTGCAGCAAATGTGGAAACAGGAGAAGGGTAAACAAGGTGGACATGGGTAAACATCTTTTGAAGAATGGATTTACGCCGGACTACACCCGGTGGGTCCACCATGGTGAAGCCCATCGAGATGAGAGAAGAGGTGGTGAGACCACGCGTCGAGGCTTATGATGCCGATGCGGGTAGCGACATGTTAGATGACTTTCACCAGGGCGATTCGATGAGGGACGTGAGAGAAGGAGGAGATGGAGCGTACCGCAGGCGTTCTACGACATCATCACTTGAAACATCCTCACGCACAGCAGCATGTAACCGGCGGCACCATGTGCGACATCATCACGAAACATCCTTCACGCACAGCAGCATGTAACCGGATACATGCTTGTTCGGAGGGGTGCGTCCTATTTAGAAAGAACACAAGGATGCAAAGCATCGTCCAAAGTGTAAATCCACCACACATGCACACGGTCGGCTTGATCGCATGTGCGACATCATCACTTGAACATCCTCACGGCACCTTTCCTTCTTGCAAAACAAATTGTACATCTAAAATATCAGAAAAGCACACCAAATTAACAGAAGATATTAATCACTCCCTATCCCTGTTATACACATATCAGAAAGCATGAGGCTCGCAATGTACGTGTCGCTACCGGCAAGCAGATGGGTTCAATCCTTATGGATGATGGCTGCCCCATACACATGTTGGCCCGTGTTCGTTATCCCCTCAATCTCCCCGTCTCCTTTCAGCGACATAACGTATTCTCGTCGTTGATAATTCCCGACACCCGGGAGTAATATGGTGTGTTCATGGAGCCCGTGTTTGATGAACACGTCACTCCTTGTTTCTTCGTCCAACCCCTTGTTTCTCGTTGGTACAGGAATTTCTTCGTCAATCCTGGCATGAATCAAGGGATCCTACCGCAGAAACCGATACCCTTCTTTCACGAGTGCGGGACCGTGGAGCCCGATTTCATTTCTTGGTTCAAGCAAGGTCTTGTCCAATTTAGCTCGTGCCGCTTCGACATTCCAAGTTGATCGTGACGTTCGAATAATATAACGATCAATCCCGCTTGAGCTTGCGGCCCAAACCGATCGCGTCTATAAGTGACGAGTTGAGACAGTTGCAAGCGGCCGTGTCGTTAGGGTCAAGTCATTTACCGGTTATGACGTGAATGGATATCGTTTTCACACGGCAAGCTACGAGCGAGTCGCCCAATCGAAAAACCACAAGCAGGAGTTTTTACGCCAGACCGATGGCCTCGACTATTATGGAAGAATTGAAGAAATCTCGAACTTCCATTCTATGGTTCCAAACCTCTTAATCACGCTCCTATATCCCTGTTATACACCAGTAACGAGACGAACCCTAATCTTGGGCTAGTCGAGATTCGGCGGATTCCGTCTATCCAGAAAAGATGTCTACATTGTGGCTCAACAGCCGTCTGTGTTTATTATCGCCATACGCGTGCAAGACAAAGAGCATCTTAAGGGTTGGGCTATTGTGCACAAGGTATCGCCACACAGGTAAACTACTGTCCCAAACGATGAAGATTACAACTTCAACCCAAACACATATGATGGAGAGTTCTTTCAAGAAGAGGCTACAAGGAGGTTTGAGATAGACTTAACCGGCGATAGGAATGGAAGTAGACAATGAAAGGGTTGATGACGAGGACGCTGGAGACGCGAGTGCGAATGTGAAGGACTTACAAATGCTTGAGCGATTACGTTTAGGCAATGACAATGAAGACAATATTCCTCCTTCTGATAGTGTTGATGATTTGGACAATGTTGATAGTGATGACGAGAGCTATGATCCAACTAATCCCAATCATGAAGATTATTTCTAATACATGTAATAATCGTGTGTTTTTGTAATTATGTTTTGTTCATTTTGCATCTATTTCTAATACATGTATTACTATGTTTTTGGAAAATATGTTATGTTCATTTTGCATCTATTTCTAATTACGTCTTGCTTATTCTTTTTAATTGCGGTGAGTGAACAAAGATGGCGGGAACCGTCGTAACGTGTCCTCGCTTTGCAGAGACCACGCTGCGCGAGAGGAGGCGGAGGGTCGGACGGGAGGAGGAGGAAGAGGACCGCCGGCCGCGAGGAGGGCCGCCTCTCCCGCCGCGTGAGGAGGTGCTTTGGAGGAGGAGGAGGAGGTGGAGGTGGCGCCGTGGGCGAGTTGGACGAGGAACTGGTTGGCAGACGGCGAGGAGCCGTTCTGCAGACAGGCGAGGAGGAGGGGCGGACGAGGGCGGCGACGAGGCGGTAGGCACGGTTCCGCTTCCTCCTCGCCTCTTGGTGTCTACTTGCGAGGTCCCGCGAGCCTCCTCGAGTTCTCGCATCCTCACCGACGCGCTTGATGATTATACCCATGCATTGCATTGCACTTGGAGAGAAGGTCACCAAGAAAGACGCAAGAAACATGACGCGGGCCGGAGCGACCTTGAGGTAGATGAAGAACATTAATATCCACACATGCACACGGTCGGCTTGATCGCATGTGCGACATCATCACTTGAAACATCCTCACGCACAGCAGCATGTAACCGGCGTAAAAGCTCTGTCAACATTGATCTTTCGACCAATCCTTTGCTCGGTGGTAACGGTGTTCCATTCAAATGCAGGTGATCAAATCCAAATGACGACTAGCCGCCATGACGACACGGTACTAACTACTAGCCGGCAGGTAGCTTGTGCTAGCTGCCCTCTTCAGCCTCATCCGTGCAATCATTTCAGCTTTCAAGAAAACAAACCCGTGCAATAATTGCTTGTTAAATTGGACACGATAATTGGGACTGCGTGATGAATTGTACCACTCGATTGGAATCAAGCTGGATTAACCGGGCCAGTAGCATTCGGCTCCTTTCGGACTGAAATCTCTCCTTTTTCCTCAGCCATTTCCTCAGCGAGTTCGCGACTTCATAGTAGATTAGTGGTACACCCCTGCTACGTGGGCAAGGTCAAAGTCCTTTCACAGTTCTCGTTTCACGTCACGTAGGCTCCACTCTCACACGAAGCGATCGATCTCTGATTTATACGGCTTTGACCGCGCGGCGCAACCAACCGACCGCGGCATCGCATCCATGCGTTCGAGCGTCGTGAGTCACCGGCCACCACATCTGCAAAAGCCGGCAGAGTGTGGCGGCCCATACACCGTACCCTGCACCGGTCGAGTTGTGGGTCGGCGTCACCGGCCCCATCACAGCAAGGCACTGATTGGATATGACGACGATCATGAGCGATTGATCACCTGATGCCGTGGCGCTGCTTCGGCTACGTCGCCGCAAACCTCAGCCCAAAGTTCCAAATCATCTTTATCCTGACCCGTAAACTATTACGTTTGTCTAAAAATCAACCTTTAGCTAATGAAATCAGGTATCCGGCCCCTTCAATTGTTTAATCCGGGTATTTTACACTCTTGGAGGTGAGCTAGCTTCCGGTTGGTATGGCAGCACGGTCAGCCAATAAATAAATAAAATATTGGGCCCACCTGTCAGCACCTACCCTTTCCTCCGCTTCCTCTTCCATCCATGGAGGTTGCTCAGCTTGGACAGGGCTCTCCTGCAGGCGGCAGCGGCCAGCCGGGGTGGTGAAGGCCCTTCAGGAGCAGGACGTGTGCGGTAGTGGTGAGGTCCTCAGTCTTCTCCGACAGACGGCGGTGTGTTTGTAGAGCGCCCCCGGTATTGGCGATATGGACATCTCGAGCGGGCACCTCACCTGAGGACGTCGTTGTAGAGGTGGTGGTGGGCTGCACTGAATAGGGATTTGCTGCACCTCGCTGCCGCCAAGATGCTTCCGCGATTGCTGCTACGAGCTCCTGCTCTACTACCCCTCTTCGAGTTGCTCCTTGGTGCTTAGGTTCTTGAATCATGAGGAGACACGAGGAGCTCCAAATAGGCATGTACGTGTACTCTTCAAAATCATTAATCGATAGTCTCTTTCCGCAATTGATCAAATCACAAGCCAACCATGCTTGATTCAAGAATCAAGCTAAAGAGATATTGAGTTGCATGCACCGATCAGTTCACCCAAAAGCTTAATCTCGTGAAAAAACGGATAATTCATTTATACTTAAGCACTCCCTCTCACGTGTAGCCTCCCTCAGGTATAAGACGTGGAATAAAAGTGGATTACAATTATTTTTCTTTAATTGCGTTAACCGGGTCTTAAACTGAAGACCTCTTGACTCTGATACCATATTGAGTTGTATGTACCAACCAATTCACCCAAAAACTTAAGCTGGTGAAGAAATATGGGCAATATACTTCAACACTCTCCTTCACGTCTAGACTTCCCAAGCCTAAGATGTGGAATCGAAGTGATTTGCAAATATTTTTTAAAATATTGCGTTAGCTGGGTCTCGAACTTAGGTCTCTTGGCTCTGATACCATAATGAATTGCATGCACCGACCAGTTCACCTAAAAACTTAAGCTCATGAGGAAAACGAACAATTCGCTTATACTTCAACAATCACAAATAAAAACTATCGCGCGGGGCACAAGCCACAGCGTGCTCTCATCCACGAGTCGTCCACCTCCTCGTCGATGTCGTTGTCACCGGGTGCAAGGACGACGAGTTGCGCAGCGAGGTGGCAGCTTTAGGCGACCAAATTTGCTTGCTCTCTTCTCTTCCCCCTTGATGTGTCCAGCCTCAGCACCAAATGCCAGCGAGAACAATGGGCAGTGAGTGGTGGTGACGCTCATGGCCACCATCCGGGAAGTGGAGGAGGTGGAGAGGTGCGGTGCAGAGGCAGCCATGCAGTGGGAGAGGGAGGAGGAAGATGAAGAGAAGAGAATGTTTTATATTAAAAAAAGAGACAATAGATCAGGACTGACAAGTGGGCCACACCATTTTTGTTTAATGTATTTGCTGATTCTATTGATTAAGATCTCATGTCAGCTAAAACCTAATGATGTGGTCGCCAATGTAGCGAAAACCACTTATAAAACCGGTCTAGGGGTGTAAAGTGAATAATTTCATTAGTTAAGAGGGCTCCATTATCTGATTTCGAAGTTAAGAGTTGATTCTTAAACAAACATAATAGTTGAGGGGACAAAATAGATTTATTCCCTATCCATCTGCCAGGAAAGTTCTCGGTGCAAGTTGTAGTAATTTGCAACTTTGCATAGTCAACAGTTTTCTCAGGACAATCGACGAAGCATCACTGCATCTGTAAGCATACAGTTGTTGGTCAAAACTAGTGGTCTAAACCGTCTTTAAAATGAAATTTTTAAAACACACACAAAAAAAACCATTCCATCTGTACCCTCTTTTGGTCCTTTTCCACAGCCAGTCAATCCACACAGTAGCACCTTTTCCACAGCTAAGAATGCCTCCTACTGGTTAGTACTGCCGCCTTTGCCTTTTGGTACGAATATAAGGCGCCATTTGAAATGCTAGAATTTTTCATCAATCCTGTGTGAAATGATTTGTTTTTTTTTTAAAAAAAATTCCAGCTTTTCAAACAGGCTTTAAGTTTTATACTACCTGTTTATAACAGTGAGGGGTGTGAAGTGTATTCCTGAAATTTCAGAATGTGCTACTGGCACTCTGGTAGGATGTGATTGTTTGGCATGGAAAATACCAAAACTTCACATAACATCGACAAATACGTTGAAGAAACGCCAAAGCGAACGAACACTTTAAACACACTAGCAGCAGATCTTTGGCTCAACTCGAATAAGCAAAGAACACGTACACTCACAGACAGGGGAGGGGGGATTTTTGATCATTTGCTCCATGTCACACGTGGTTTCAATGATTTAGGAGTAAGTTCTATGTAATTGATCTTTTGTCTCATCGTGTGATCCTTGTTTTTTTTTTTTACCCTTTTGAAAATAAGTTTTTACCCTTTTGAAAAATAAATACCAATTTCACAGTTGACTTTTTCCTCTTCTTCTCTTCATTTCTTCCATGCTTCCTTGATCCGGCCATGACCGACCCGACAACCTCCTCAGTGGCTTGCCGGCGTCCTCTCCTCACCTTCTCTCTCCCTTTCTATCTCTCTCAGCTCTGGCCTTCACCGTCCAACCGTGTCGCACCACACAACTCTCTTCTCCGATCGAAGCCATGCCGCCCCCTCTTCCCTTGAGCCGCGCCACTAACGCTGGGAAGAAGCACGCAGGCGGTGCCATGGTGGGGGATAACGGATCCAACGACAGTGAGCATGGGATGTGCAAATCCAACGGCCGAGGTGGAGCATCGGCTAGTCTACTATGGCCAAAACAAAGAAGATGAGGAAGAGAAGGGTGAAGACATGGGTAAAAATGCCCAAAGTGGCATATATGCTATTAGTTCTTCAGCTATACGACGAATAGTCCATTACAATAAATTTAATGTCAAATGATCGAAACCATATCAAATGTGGGACAAATGATCGATTTGTTTAAGCCAACCTTGCAATAAATCGCAATAAAAAAGCATCTCGAGATTAATTATTTAAGCCCCCAGACTGAACGGGCACTGTCCCGAAATTCCCCAATTAAGATCTCTCCGCTAGGCTCCCTGCCCCCCTCTCTACCTTCACTCGCATCGCTGCTGATATTCACGGACGGACATGTCGTCGTCGTCGTCAGCCGCCGCGATCGGCGAGGAGGGCGCTGCCGCCGTGCCGCGTCAGGCGGCACCCGTGGAGCACTGCAAGGGCGCGAACGGCCTCGAGAAGGTCGTCCTCCGCGAGGTCCGAGGCAGCTCCGCTGAGGTAGTATACTTCACGCCCCCACGACCATGTCTCTCTCAGTTCCATCTGCTTAGATGTTTCGGTAGCCAGATCTCGGTACAGATCCGTGGTGCCTGCCATGTTGCTGGATGTTACGGAGTGGAGTTGGCTGTAGTTGCTGCTCCGATCACTCACCCATGCTCCGTTAACGGGTGTTAGTTAGTAGAAGTACTCTTGTAGTGGATTTTCCTACGCGAGATTAGATTGGTTTGATCGCGGGAAGCTTGTGGGGACTGAATTCCAAGCGAAATTTTTACGCAGTTTAGGAAGCAGATCAGTTTTCTGACTCCAGTTTGAGTCCCATCAATGTATTCAGTATTAGGCCTTTGCCTTCTTAGACGCCTCTAGTATTGAATGGTGATCGAAAGCTCAGCAACAGGATTAAAAAAGTGGCTAGTGTGATCTGTGATGGAGTTTCGTTAATTCCTGAACATGAAGTTTTGCTTTGCTAATCTGTCAGATCTATGTGCACGCAAGGGCGGTGAGCATTGGTTCTAATGTTCTATAATGGAATAATTTCCTTGTAACCGGGGAGAACTTACAGGTTAGCAGGGAGGAAGTTTGACGCTGTTGAATATTCTCGTCTATTTCATGACCAGGCAGTATAAACTTTAGTAGCAACAGGTTGGTTTTTGTCTAGTGTCTACCTTAAAAAACAACCTGCGGGATGATGAGTAGTGGATCATTTGCTAGGCCTACTATTGAAGGGAGCTTTGCAGGAGAGTTGCTTGCTTAGGTAACTGCTAGAATCGTGGAATAATGTCAAGGATGGCATGTGCATTTCTAGGTTCAGGACTTGTGGACCAAATATCTAGCTATTATGTTGTTTGGTATATCGTTGATACAAGATTCCAAAAACCTGTATCCCATAGAAATGATGAATGATGCTATCAGGCCAAACTGGTGGAATGGAGTCCATGCTATCATGCATCAATCACTTCTTGAAGAGCCTCTTTCGATCTACCCCTTGTTGCCAATTCTACTCTTCGTTTTCTCAACATCAATGATGAGTAGTGGGCCAACCATTTGGGCTGCTGGCCTGCTGCCATGGTGCTAGTTTCTGCTGCAATGCGGAGAGAATCCCATGAGGTCAACACTGGCGGAAGAGAGGTAAGAATGCCAGAGGATAGTTCGAGCTGATGGAGAATGCCAGAGGATAGTTCGAGCTGATGGAGAAATGATGGGCTGTGCACTACTGGTCACGTGTGATGTTGGTCCAAGTAAAATTTTGGTTTGTGATCCATCCTTGCTGAAACATTAACCTCCATTACTGTGATGCCTATTGTACCACTTATAATTTTAGAAGTCAACCCAAACATGCTTTGCCTACCGTTTGAATGTGCTTCTGTTGATATTAACTAGCTAGATCATTCCCATATTGTTTGGAAAATCAAATGTATATAACAAGGGGCATACGGGCTAAGTAATCATGGGCATATATGTTGTATTGCTGTTGCATAAGGCCTGGCTATTAGAAGCTCAACACTGAGACCACTATAGCTGACACATTGATTTTGACACACTAACACAATAATCTCAAATATTCGCTCTAAATTTAACATGGAGATACTCTAGTACTTCTATCTTTCATTGAGGGCTATCAAGAATGGTGTTACAAAGAAACTCTATTCTTCATTGAATAATTTAGTTAGGAGCATGAATCTTCCAGTGGATGAACATCCGAAAAGATAAGGCACTAAAATAGAACAATAAGCTCATTATAAATTGCATGTGCACTTTTTTATGACTTATAAAGTCCTGACTACCTTTTAAAAGCTTATTCCGTGTTACATTCAGTTAACCTGTTACAAATATATCGCTATTTAATATTCCTATTTGTTTTATTGCTTTCAGGTGTACCTGTACGGTGGCCATGTCACATCATGGAAAGATGAGCATGCAGAGGAGTTGCTTTTTGTTAGTCATAAGGTGCCATTATTTCCCTTCTTAAGTATGAACACATGTCAGTGTCAATGTCTTTAAAAATATCTTTCAGCATTGTTTCAATTGTAGTGTATGCTTGTTTGAAATTGGTTTAACTGAACTGGTAGAATATGATTTTACGGATGATTGTAAATCCTGACTTGGCTTGATTATCATCCAAAAAATTATGACATATAAAAACATACATAATCTGAAAGTTTGTCCGGCACTTCTGCGAGTTAAATGCTAGGGGAAAAAACAAATCTGCAGTCAACAACAAGTTTTATCTTGAGTTATGGTTGACTGTTTAAGTCAGTAAGCCAAACAATCTTTACATCAATTTTCATTACCATCTTTCTGGTAAGCCATTTACCTCTCAGTTATCATTCGCCATATTTTGTCGTAATAATGTGGTGAAGGCTATATTGACACTTCCCTACTTCTCTTTTGGCCTTGTCAACATGGCAATAACATGTGAATCTGACTTTTAATGGAGTGTTTATTCTATGCCTATCTTGATTGCCTAAGATTTGCTTGACTGATGCCTGATGTCACTGTTCTGTCAGGCTATTTTCAAACCTCCAAAAGCTATACGTGGGGGAATACCAATCTGCTTTCCTCAGGTATGTGATTTTCCTTTCCTTCACCTTTTTGCTTCATTAATCTGTTCTGCTTTGTCTAATTTCAATTTCGCTAAGTACTTCCTATTCTAGTTTTCCAACTTCGGAAATATGGAATCACATGGATTTGCAAGGAATAGGACCTGGAGTGTTGATGCTGATCCACCACCATTTCCAGTACCAACCTCTAGTAGAGCTTACATCGATTTAATCCTTAAACCTACTGAAGATGATTTGAAGATCTGGCCGCATAGGTGGGCATATCCTAAATAATTACATGTTAATACTGGATTAGTGCTATTTTAGGAAACTGGGCATTCTTGTTGTTGTTCAGTTTCTCATCATTTTTTGTTGTAATAGAAGCCAAGCATTGCTGCCTGTATGTTCGAATGGATCAGTAAGAGCAAATTCTTTTATTGCAGTTTTGAGTACCGTCTTAGGATTGCACTTGGACCTGGTGGAGATCTGATGCTGACTTCACGTATAAGAAATACCAATGCAGATGGAAAGTCGTTCTCTTTTACCTTTGCATACCACACATACTTTTCGATTTCTGATATCAGGTATGTTTATTCAACTCACAGTCAGATTTGAGAAATCCAATCTCACAGTATAGTGTTCGAAGTGATCTTATAGCAAATAATTATCCATTTTTCCCCACTCATGAATTTGTTTGTCCTAAATCTGGTCATTTAAGTCATTATAGTCGCCCCATTTCTGAACTCATTTTCCAGTTTAAAAGTATGTGTCTTGTTCTTTGACATATATAAATAATTTCTTCTCTTTGCATAACTTCATGCTAATATTTCAGCGAGGTGCGAGTAGAAGGCATGGAAACTCTGGATTACCTAGACAACTTACAAGATAGAGCCCGCTTCACTGAACAAGGCGATGCTATTGTTTTTGAATCTGAAGTGCGTTAACAAAGGCATTTGAATCGTATGCAGTTATCCATTTTATTTTGCATTTTATGTTTCTAACTCAAGGAAGCACATGTAAATTTTTACAGCTGGATAGAATATATCTGGGCACACCGTCAAAAATTGCCATTATTGATCATGAGAAGAAAAGAACATTTGTTGTGAGGAAAGGAGGCCTCCCTGATGCTGGTAACGCTGATATTTGTTTGCTTGCAATTTACAACTGTAATAAATTATTGTCATTATAATCATTGGAGAATGATTTTAAGGGTTTTTTTGTTTATTCTTGGTTACAGTTGTTTGGAACCCCTGGGACAAAAAAGCTAAGGCTATGTCAGATTTTGGGGGTGATGAATATAAACACATGGTATGTGTGGAGGCAGCTGCTATAGAAAAGCAGATTACTCTGAAGCCTGGTGAGGAGTGGACTGGAAAGTTGGAACTATCTGCAGTCCCATCTAGTTATTACAGTGGTCAACTGGACCCTGATCGTGTTCTTCAGGAGTCAAGTGTCCCGGAGGATTCAATCAGCTAGCCCTTAGTAAATTTATGTGCAGGTAACATTTCTACTAGTAATATTGTGTTGTTTAAAAGTTACAGTATACACCTACAGAGCACACATAGTACTATGTAAATTCCATATTCTGTTGGAGATGGTCTTTTTTTTTTTAATGTAATCAGTTGCATACGATTTTCTTGTGCGAGGTTTCCAAACTATTTCTAGAAGTGCTTAAGTTCATACTTAAGAGACCGGATGTTAGGTGATGTATTGGACGCGCTGATGTCTAGACCAGCTCAAGTAATGGCACTTCGAGACCGGATGTTAGGTGATGCGTTGGAGTATCTTTTGGGCATGCTGATTTCTGGATCAGCTCAAGTGTTTGAACTTTGGAGTGGTCGATTAGCATATACAAATACATTGCTAAGAACTATGACAGCAAACATACCGGTTCCGACGATAAGGTTATTTTAAGAGTACTACTTTACTTGACATGATGTGGAGTAACCTGTCCTTCAGTATTGGGAGTATCAGAATCAGGGATTCGGTGGAGACTAATCTATAATTATCAGAATTTACTGGCAAAGTAGCAACCACATTGAGAAAGACTAGCTTACCTGCACGTTATTATTTTATTTCCTTGCAATTTTAAGTATCATGATGCTGTGAACTGTGAATTTTGGGGCATGCACATGTTTGTTTGACAGCACATACTTGTTTGGTATCTGTACTAAATTCTAATTCCCTACGTTGGATTCACATTGACATGTTTCCAGTATCGCAGGTAGGCTATTATATCATATGCATAAGGGAAATTGACAACAAGGAGTGTCACAGCGTTTCTTCTATTCTATTCAAATCTTTGTTGTTTTCGGCACGTATATCCGAACAAACCAAGAAATTTCAAAATTGATTTCTATTTTGAGATCTACATGACAAAGGGACAAATCAATGTTCATACCCTGTATAGGGATGTTTGAAGTAAGAAACATCTTTGATGGGTTGTAAAATAAATTTAAAACTGCACTCTTTCTTTTTATTGGTTCTTTTACATTCAGATGTGTAATCTCTATAGTATGCCTAGGAAATGGAGATGGTGTCGAACCACCTGTCGTATGAACGCACATGATGTGTAAACATTCAGAAGTTGAGGCTGCTTGGCTTCGTGGTGGTTGCGAAACCAATACTCATTTTATTATTTGGATGCACCATTTACCTGTGCATTATACTTTCTTTGAATCAAGACATGGTCTAACCAATATCTGCTGGGTTTTCATCCTCATTTAGCTTCAGAAGTTTAGCTTGTGTAGCATGTTTGGTTGTACGCTAAATCAACTCATTTTCTACTATGTACGTGGGAATGTTTTTAGCAGGACGATATTGATAATTCTCTAGAATTGTTTCCTTGGGAGTTGGAGACGGTGGTGCTCTGGTACTAGTCATACCACGCACGCATACCTCACGAACGTTGTTAGTATGGTGATGTGATCATACTACGGATATCTACACTACAACACTCACCGAGTCACCTCTCCTGGGAGGCTTGAACCATGATTTTTACACACATAAATACTGTGGATAATGTATGGAACAATTTCTTACCTACACATATTTACCCATTCCAGTTCTCTACACCATATCATGTGTCATCCTCAGAGCAAACTCTACACCATATCATGTGTCGATCCTCGGAGCAATCTGTTCGTTCTTGTCGACAAATCAGTGTAGAGCAACCCATCTCTCAACGCAAAAACTCCAAAGTATGTAAGAAAAATAGGCATGATAGGCAGGTTTCAGCTTCATTACCATGCTCCAATCAGAATCTGAGTCATCGAACACAGGCCGGGAAGCGAAAGGGTTCTTGGCTCTCGGTAGTCCCCACCCCACCCTTCTCTTTTCGGCTCTCCTCCGCGATCAAATCCAATTCAACGGCCGAAAAAAACCCCCCTCGAAGAAGGGGGAAAAACATACACGCAAAAGGGAAAGAAAAAAAAAACGAAACGAGAGACAGCCCAAGCCGAGAAGAACACGAAGAAGCAAGGAGCGAAGCAAAAACCCATCCATCCCACGAAGCGGCCGCCCCGCCTCGCCGCGCGCCGAGCAAGCGCGAAGCAATCCGCTGCCGCGAGAATCCGGCAGCCGGGAGCAGCGGGGTGCAATACTTCGGCTGGTCTCCAATCCGGTTCCGCCAATCCCAATTGCTCCCCGGAGGTCAGCTCAATTCTTGCTGTTTCTTGGATTCGATTCGGTTCGGCCCGGCCCGGCCCGTCGCACTTCTCGCCGGAGATCCAGGCGATACGAGCTCGCCGGAGCTCGACGGGGTCGGGATCATGCCTCCATTGCTCTAGGGTTTGGGTGGGTAATCCAATTGGCTCGCCCAAGTCGCCGCCTGTATGCTTGATTCGGGCCAGCTGCACCGCTTCCGTGGCAGGTCCTTGGTTTCGCGGCAATTGGTGCGGTTCCACTGGAGATGAGATCCCCTCCATGGCCGGCGAGCTGGGAATTGGGCTACGGGCTCGCGCTCTGCAGGAAGCAGCGCAAGCCTTAGTGGTTTGATCCGAGCTGGGTAGGGTGTGCTATCCCCGATTTGTGATCTCTGTTCTCCCAATCGATATTGGGGTTCGCGGGGGTGGTAATTGTATGGACACTGTACGGGAGGAGGCGTGGCCACTGGTTGCACCGCAGCAGCCGCCACAGGAACCTCTGCCACCACAGCAGCAGCAGAATGGTCGTATTGATCTCCGGGAGCTGAAGGCTCAGATGGAGAAGCGGCTTGGTCCGGACCGTTCGCGACGGTACTTCGGCAACTTGAATGGCTACCTGTCGCAGAGGCTCAGTAGGCCAGATTTCGAAAAGCTGTGCCTGCTTATCCTGGGGCGGGAGAACATCCGGCTGCACAACCAGCTAATCCACTCAATTCTCTACAATGCGTACCAGGCACAGTGCCCACCTCCACCACCTGATGCGGGGAGGTCTGTGGGAGCATTGGCGAAGAAGGTTTCTCAGGCTGCTGAAGCGTTCAATTCTTGCAATGGGGATGTCAGGCTGTTACAGGTGCAGGGAACGAGGCCTGTGGGCACAGTGCAAGATCATCAGCTAAAAGACCGGATGAAAAGCATGGGCCCAAATGGTAGGGTCGAGGCTGCTGTCAACCACACCCAGGTTGCTCATGGTGGAGCTGCGGTACCAGAGAATGGTACCCTAAGTTCACTTGAGTTGAAGAGATCGGTGCGTTTTCAACAATGTGAACCTGCAGAGCCATTGGCAAAGCACCTGCGTGTGGACCAGTTGGCACATGAAAACATGCTTAAGCAGAGAAGAAATCCGAGCGACACTGCACATCATTCTGCTGAAATGTTGAAAAGTCCTGTACGAGCTCCACTTGGAATTCCTTTTTGTTCAGCAAGTGTAGGTGGGGCAAGGAAATTACTGCCGCCACCAGTTAGTGGAGGTGACGACCGCTTTAGCAGCTGTTGTGAGCATCGCGAGCTGTTCAACACAGAGGTGTTGCGTCAGCGGATGGAGAAAACAGCAGAAACACTGGGTCTAGCGGGTGTCACAATGGATTGTGCTGACCTTCTGAATAATGGCTTGGACAAGTATTTGAAGAACCTGGTTAGGTCATCTGTTGAGTTAATAGGAGCCAGTGTTCAAAGTGATGTAAGAAAAGGGGCACCATACAAGCAGCATGCCTACGGAAAGCAGATTAATGGTGTTTGGTTGCCGAACCATGTTCAGATGCAATCAAGCAGTGGACCATCAGGAGCCACAAGTGAGATCAGAAGTAACCACTTGATTTCTGTTGATGATTTCAAGGTAGCTATGCAGCTAAACCCTCAACAGCTTGGGGAGGACTGGCCAGTCCTTCTTGAGAAGATATGTCTATGTTCCTCGGAGGAAAATGACTGAGAGATGGAGCTTACTACTTGAAATGAAATTTTATACTGATGTGCTTCTTGGTGCCCATCTAATGTGCATTTGAGCTGAAGTGAAAATACTGCGGTCACATCACAGAAGATGCACGTTTGGGATCAAGGCAGAATTCTGCTATCAGATTTGTAGTGAAAGAAAGCCATTCTTTTGTCCTGATAAATGATGCCCAAATAAAGGAAATCATCTTCTGTTCATGCTGCTTAAGCCTCATTAGCACTCCTGAGGTGGAGACTGTTACATCCAAAAGTCCCAGCTTCTATGTAACATCTGGCATAAAGGGACAGAAGACAGCAAAATGCAATGCTGTCTTGTAACTTATAGGAAAATGTTCTGTAAGTTTCTAGGTCAGGATGTACATTATTGATTGCAAAATTTTCTAGGGTATCTTCAGTACTAATTTCAGGGATCTTGGATGTTAATTCTATTTAAATTCTTTTGTAACTGTGTTTTGAAAGTTATATTTTAGATCTCTAATACTTATCCTTTTCTCCCTCGATGTGCATTTGTCTGTTCGGGAGTGGGTGGGTGTTTCCATAAGTCTTGTCTCTTTACTCCAGATATGGAAAATTAGATATATTCATGATTGAATTGTGTATCATGATTGTGATCCTCATTTGTTTGTCGTCTGAAGCAAAAGGATTCCGTGTTGCAAATTGTGATATTTGATCTTTTTTATTTATCTAACTGTTTTGTCCAATATTTACTTTTCGAAGGGGAAAAAAGATGCCTGGTGCAATTTCAGTTCTGTATATCTGTTTGTAGGAACTTGGCTGAGTTATCAAATTTGTACAAATAAGGCTGAGGGAAGCATTTTCTATGTTGATAGTTACATGTTGTAAGTATGTTGTATCTAAATTTTGTCTTCTGCTCTCTCTCAACTTCTAAAGTCACTTAGAAGAAGTCCTATTCAATCAACTGTAAACACCAGTGTGGATTGTCCCAGGAAGCTGTTTTGCCATTTTCAATTGTTTCATTTTCCTAGTGTTGATCTGCATAATGTGATTAAAATTTTCAACTGAGGTCTTATTGCTGCATGGAGTGGTGTGTGCCTTTATTCAATCCCCAGCAAATTAATTACAGTCCATAAAGTGGAGGAAGAAGAACATCTGTAGCTGACCTTGGTAATCTGGATATATGTTTTAGGATTGATCTGATGAAATTGCCTCTGTAAATAGCTGATACAGTGGCACTTCGTTTTTATTTTTGGTGGGGCTGGTGCAGACCTTCATTGACTCATCTTTTGCGTTATCTACTTGTGAAGGTCCAATTTGCCGGCTTATTATTGAAGTTCACTTCTTGTGCAGCTTATCTGAAACCTATGGCGCTGTTAGATTATTTGAGATGTTATTCATGCATTGTGCTTCCTTGATGTTATCTTTATTTTCCATGGTTTGTCATTGGAAAGCTTACCGTCTTCATCAAAAATACAGTTTGTGGTAGTATTTTCATATTTTCTTGAATATCTTTTTTGGCATGCTTAGTGTATACGTGAGACGTCTCTATCCTGTGTGTTACTGCATGAGTTGCTTGAACGCTCTATGTTTTTAGTCTGTACTGTGAAGGGGTTCACTGATTGTCCAATATATCCTTGTTGAGTTCAACATGGTACAAGAACAATGGAGTACTTTGATGCATATTATCTGTGAATGCAAAACTTCTTTTGCTGGTGTGATAACATGATGTATAAGAATGTCTTTATTTGTTGCAGAGTATTGGATGTATCTGATCCTCCCTGGACATTATTGGCTTGTAGTTGTTAGAGCATCTCCAGCAGGGCCCCTACTTGAGCCCCTAAAACCAAATTTGAGGGCTTGAGGCAAAAACAGAGGTCCAGCAGAGCCCCTACTAGAGCCTTCAAATTTGAGGGGCCCCTAAAATCCCCCCTCAAGCCCTCATTCCTGGGGGCTCTAGGCCAAGCCCCCAAATCACGGTTTCCTACGCGGCCTGGTTCCGATTCTTCCCCCGCCAGCCTTTTTCCCCTCCCGCGCCCGCTCCTTCCCCCGCCCAAATTTGATGATTATGTCATTTGATTTGCAGAGATGTTATGAACTATGTTGTGATCGACTATCATTAAATTTGGACCAAATTTGTCTTTGTCTTTGAATTTAAATTTGAATATTTGTATTTTCATTCATAATTTTAAGTATAGTGCTTTAGAGTTATAGTTTAAATAAATTATTATATAATGTGATGTTCTCAAATACATATGCATATAGTGTGTGAGGAAATAGAGGGAATTAAGAAGTAGGAGCCTATTTTGAGGGCTCTATTTGAGTGCTGACCAGAAAAGCAGGCCCTCAAAAGTAGGGGGAGCCCTCAAATTAAAAGTAGGGGTTCTGTTTTGAGGGCTCCTGCTGGAGATGCTCTTAAGAAACCAGGCCCGGTCAGGAGTCCTGGCCCATGTGGGCACCTCATCCACCGTAGCCTATATATAGGAGAGGGGGACCCCCGACCAATGTACACGTTCATTATTTGAGAAGAGCAATAAAGAGAAGCTCGCAGTTCCTCTCATACCGTGTTCATCTATTGTTTGTTCTTGTGTTCTTGTATTTGTTCTTACAATTCTATGCTTGTCACGAGGTAATCGCTCGATCGACTCGTACGACGGTTCCTCAACACGTTATCGCGACGATCGACTCTCCTCGCATCGAAAGGTAACCGCCGATGAACGACGCCGTAGATTGAATCGTTTTCTAGATTGCTTTCAATTCGCAAATTTGGCTTTCTAGATTGGTTTCACGGCAAATCCGCTCTAATCTACCGCGAGCCGACTTGAAGTCGCCGGCCAAGCCGATCGGTGGATTGCATGAAAGAGTAGATGATGATTGTACCGTAGATAGTAGATGCAATCGCATGAAAGGCATCATGTGCATGGCACCGCCTGCAAGCGGCTGTCACCACCTCCGCGATACGTTACCGGTCGGCATAGTCCGCCATCACGTACCGCCACGGAGGCAACGACAGTGCCACACCGCCAGCACGCGGCAAGCACGCACATGACGGCATGAAGCCGCGCCTCCGTTGCAATCTTGTATTACATTGCATCTACATTACATGAACAATAAATAAATAAAAAACGGCCGCGCCGTCGCCGGTCGATTGCCTGCCACCCGCATGTGGCGGCACCGCCACCACCGCCCGTAGCGGTGCCTCCCCAACGCCGCCGCTGCATGAGGTCGCGCGCCTACCGCTCGGTGACCTACGGCCGGCACCGCGACCGCACCGCCATGCATCATCCAGCGAAAAACAAAGGCGTCACACGCGCGCGCGCGCCGCGGCAGCGCGCGCCACCTCGCGCCGAGCACCGGGCACTGCCGCGCCGCTGAGCCGGCCGCAAGATGTCCCTGACGCCACGATTCCCCGGCCCCGCAGCTGTAATTGTTTATATTGCTTTTAATCACTCAAAACAGCAGTAAATCATAAAAAAAACGCATAGAAAAATACGGGAATACGAACCTGGAGTTCGAAGAGCATTATGAGAATTTTGCAACCATTTTATGCAGATTACTAGCAGTAATCCTTTGAACTTTTTGCACGAATATGAATATGACTGGCATCACGGACCAGTAGTTCGAAGAATTGACCCAACATGGCCAGATTTTGTATAAAATTTGTATCAGTCTTCAATTCTGTGATAATGTAATCACAGATGAGTAGAAGATTGAGAAGACTCTCTACCTTTCACCCAAACGCGGTGCAATCCGCAAGCAACTATTGTCAAGACGGCTACATGAAATATGCCTAATTAATTGACATCCTGCAAGTTGCAGAAACTCAAGATGATGTTCTAAGAAAGAACTACACCGCAGCCACCTAATAGCAATGTTGGTCATGAAGCCATCGCTAGCTGCTACAAGTGATGAAACCTCTCACGAATGAGAGGAGCAAGAAGGGTAAGGTAGTGCGTCGACGTTATTGATGTTTTTCATCTAAGAAGAAGGGCGGATGACAAAGATATGTCACACCTTGCCATTGAAGGCATACAGACCCACACCTATTAGTTGCACTTATGGATATGGATACCAAGAGAGTGCCCCTATCATCCCTCCTTTGGACATCGCAGCGGCCACAGCCGTAGCTGCCCAAGGGGAGAAGATCGCGCATGGAGCCGATTTAGGCAGAAGTTCCTGAATACTTCGCCTATTAGATCTAGTGCACGCATTGCACTCGAATCTTTATAGTAACTCGCAGCTTGCAATTGAAGCGAATTTTGAATTATTGAATAATGGTTGCAAGCTCTAGCAGAGCAAAACATTAAATTCTTATCATGAGTCCTGCAAGGCTTATTTTCCCGTCTTTATAATAGCAAGTTATGTTCTGATATTTGAAGTATTTTATTTATGTGTTGCTTGCTTTCTGCTACATATTAATAAAGTACATTATATTAGAACGCGTGTGGCGCCTATGGAGGAAGTGTGCTTAGGTAGCGGACAACGAATACCATCTGAGAGAAATGAAAATTTTTCCACTAATCAAAGAAGAATCTTGGTAGTCTTACGACAATCGCAGCATCGATACTTGTATAATAGGCTCAGGAAGGGCCATAATTATACTCCCAATGGGCACAACTTTAGTCATTGAAGAAGACTTGTTGTACCCAGAATCGACTAGAACTCTCAAGGATATTTGCGCTAACAGTTTCGTGTAGAGACCAAGAAGAGTATGGTATGAATACTGCTCATTACAAAGCGTGAAGAAAGTGAAAAATAGCATTAGAATGTCTTCCTTCATATGAAACTGGGCTATACTACACTAATATTAAGGCACCTGCAGCCTGTACTGTCTTGAAAATCATATTTAGAAGCTCTGAACTTTTCTATCTCTGGCATGATAGATTATGCCGCCTAGGTCTTAGGATAATGAGAGATATAATTAACAATTCACAGAGACATAATATGAATATAAAGAATTTCCCGAATCTGGAAGATTTTGTGTGCCCCGCATGTGCCACCGGGAAATTAATTATTAGACCTTTTGCTCTGAAAGCGAAGGATGAAGTCCCTACATTCCTGGACCGTATCCAGGGAGACTTTTTGCGGTCCTATATAGCCCCTGTAAGGGTCATTTTAGGTATTTTATGGTGCTCATCGATGCTTCCTCGGAATGGTCGCATATATATTTATTGTCTACGAGAAATCATGCTTCTGTATAGCTAAATCTCGCAGATAATTAAATTAGAAATATTTTTTCCCTGATCATTATGAGAAGTCCACCTGAATGGACAACGCTGGAGAACTTACTCCGAAAACATTTAATGATTATTGCATGAAAATGGGAATTAAAAGTTGAGCATTTTGTACCGCATGTCCGCACCCAGAATAGACTAGCAGAACTTTGAAGAATTGTAATTTACCAACTATATGTTGGGGACACGCAGTCCTGCTCGCAGCATCTCTCATCATTTTTAGACCGTCGGCTTATAACATCCATCCAACTATACAACTAGTGCAAGGGTCAGCAAAGAAAACTACTCATCTCCGCAGGATTGGTTGCAAGGGTTATATACCTATACCACCACCACAATGAATCGCAATGGGTCTTCTCAGAAAGTCCGGGATATACGTTGGTTATGAGACAGCATCTATAATCAAGTATTTGGACCATATGACTGGAGATTTGAATAATGCCCGATTCGCTGATAATACATTAGATGAGGTTGGTTTCCCGTCATTAGGGGGAGAAAATCAACCCTTGATGATAATGTCGGGAAATAATTGAAGTCTAGAAGACAATTGAAGTCCAGAAGATAATTGAAATCTATGCATATGACCCGCGCACTAGTGAAGCAAATAGAGAAGTCGTAAGATAATTGCGATCAGACGATAATCGAATTGAAGTCTAGAAGACAATTGAAGTCCGTAAGATAATTGATTTGCAAGTATTAGCGAATCAACCGCGATTACTTTAGTGATTTGAAGAGCGTGAATAAGTAGCATTTGCTCGCAAGTAATGCACGGAGAGGGTTGAAATACCATTGAAGGTATCCCTAATCCCGCCCGCAGGCCTCGGAACAAAAGGACGAACTCCGGTCCCTCGAATCCGAAGCAACCGGGACGCTGGTGAAAAAGGATAAGAAGGACTTGACACACCGATCACCAAGTGCCCGAACTGGAGGGAGCCGCTTGAGACCGCATCGGTATGGAACTTTCTAAAAGGCATACGTAATTGAACATCCCCAAGAAGGAGACATCGGCATGGATGTGTGCGCACACATCGAGTGAAAAACTAAAGGACTTGCCCGCAATTGGAAGCGGTGAGCAAGTAGAAGCATTAAACGAATCGCCTTGAAGAAATAGTTATAAACTTTATGACCTCGGGAGAACCTTTGAATATGACAACAGCCAATGTCGACATTTACTTTGCAAAGAAACTTGCCACAATCATCAATCTTGATTCAGAGCCTGCATCGCTCGCTGAATGAAAGAAAAGATCAGATTGAGAAGATTGAGAGAAGGCAATAGAAACTGTATTATTCTCTCCGAATAAAAGAAAGACGTTTGGGCCTGTAAGCCGCACGTCTCCCCCCTGTGCACCCCGTAGGGTATAAGTGGGTATTTGTTCGAAAGAGAAATAAAAAGAAGCAAGGCTTGTTGCACAAGTTTTCACTGAACATCCAGGAGATGATTATGAAGAAACATATTCCCTGGTCATGGGCGGAACTCCCTTTAAATATTTATCTCAATGGCAGTGAACTTGAAGTTAGAAGCGAAATTGATGGATGGGGTACCAGCATACCTTTATGAAATATTGGATTCGGACATTTATATGAAGATACCTAAATGTATCACTGTCCCGAACCAAAACAGAGCAAATAGAAACATGTACAGTGTGAAACTCAGAAAGTCATTGTACGAACCTAAGCAATCAGGCAGAATGTGGTATAATCGCTTGAAGCGACTTTCTATGCATGAAAGGCTACACAAACAAATGAGAATAATCTCTGTGTATTTATACGAAGATCCTATAACGGATTTTGTATAATCTTAGAGTATGAAGATGATCTGCATATCATCGGAACCCTGAAGGATATTAGGAAAGCAAGGTCTTACCTGGAGTCGGAGTTCGAAATGAAAGATTTGGGTAAAACCAAATATTGCCTAGGCTTGGAGCTTGAGTATGTCCTCAAGGAATATTAGTACATCACCAACCTACACTCGTAAGGTGTCGAAAGGTTCGACTTTGCAAAGGCATACCCTTTGAAAGTGTCAATGGTCGAGATCTTTGCGACAAGACAACGAATTCGCATGCACCTAAAGAAGAGGAGGAGGAAGTCTTGGGACCGAATTCCACACCGAAGTGCAATAGAAGCACTAATGTATTTAGCAACCGTACTAGAACGGACATTGTATTTGCCGTGATCCTACTAGCAAGGTATAGTGCGTAACCTACCAAAGGCATTGGCAGGAATAAAGGACATCTTCGATACCTCTAAAGAAGCAAAGAATTTAGTCTGTTCTCTGAAAGAACCAAGACCTAACTTTGAATGGCAATATGTATGACTGCACAGAGGACCCACATACACCAAATTGCAAACAAGCTATGAACTCCTATGTGGTGGAACTGCAATTCCATAGAAATCGTCTGAATAGAGTCTTGTATCGACTTCGACGAACCACTTGGAGATCATAGCATTGTACAAGGCCTTACAAGAATATGTTTGGCTTCACGGATGATTCACCACATCCAAAGATCATGTGGATTGAATATCGCAAACTCCCACTATTATCTATGAAGATAATGCGGCTTGTGTTGCACATGTGCGGATGGGTTATGTGAAGAATCCTCTCGTAAAGCATATCAACCCCAAGTTCTTCTATGCTCATGAATTGCAAAAGATGAACGTAATCAAAGCATCGCATACTAAGTCATGTGAGAATCTTGCGATTTATTCACTAAGTCACTTCAAAGATCTAGCTTTGAAAGGTGCATACGTGGAATTGGAATGATGAGACTTAGAGAAGTGCGAGATCTGGGGAGAACATTCACGAACTCATTATTAAATCTTGATCATGAAGATCGAAAACGAAAGAATAAATCCAGGAGATTAAATAAAATTGGGTGGATTGTACTCTTTTTCCCTTGACGAGTTTTCCTGAAGTTTCTCGGTTAATGTTTTTAATGAGGCAATTTGTGCAGCATAGCAGAACATGTTTCATGTACTCTTTCTCCAAATTTTTCCCACTGGGTTTTTATGGAGTTTTGACGAGGCATGGACATAAAGGATGAGAGTCCAAGGGGGAGTGTTAAGAAACCAGGCCCGGCCAGGAGTCCTGGCCCATGTGGGCACCTCATCCACCGTAGCCTATATATAGGAGAGGGGGACCCCCGACCAATGTACACGTTCATTATTTGAGAAGAGCAATAAAGAAGCTCGCAGTCCCCTCTCATACCGTGTTCATCTATTGTTCGCTCTGTGTTCTTGTATTTGTTCTTACAATTCTATGCTTGTCTACGAGGTAATCGCTCGGACTGGACTCGCCAGCGACGGTTCCTCAACAGTAGTATCCAACAATTCTGAACTGGATTTGGCTTTGATCTTGTGTTCTTCATTCTTTTTTCAGACAGGTAGCAGTCAGCTTCGAAGTTATGCTACCCCATATACCACGGACATGCGGTTTCATATGCTGTGACAGGTAACAATCGAAGATGAGATCGATGGCCAGCCTGAACTGAACTGAACCGAATATTTTGCTGTTTTGTGGTGACTGCGCAATGATGGCAGGGCAGGCTGCTGGTAGTTCTGAAACTAATGAAAGGCTGCCGCAGAAGTACAAAACTGGTGTGACTATTGATCGAAACTGTAAATATTTACATCCAGTAAAGAAAGGCGCAGCCTCTGGAGGAGCTATATATACAGCAGCATGACTCTCTCCATGGTCTGACGTTGACAGGGCGGTCGAAGCTGCAGCGGCGCCGCCGGCCGGGAGGTCCATGCGCTCAGCAACGCCGCCGCAGGTCCATGTTGTTGTGGCGCCGCGACGAGGTAGGGCGGCCCAGCCAGACCAGCGCCCGGGCGCCCTTGGGTGGCGGCTCGCGCGCCAGCTTCTCCGTCTCCGACCGCTGCAGGATGTCCCACATCACCTGCACGTCCTCGTACGCGCACGTCTGGATGTCGTCGTGGAGCTTCATAAGAACGCCGCGGCCATCTGAAGAAGTTTCACCAGACGCAGCACCGTTGGTCAGTGTGTATGGTTGCATGAGTAAAACAATATTTAAAGTTTTCTTAGAACCGGCGACAGCCATTCACGCGAGAGAACAATCACAACAAGCACACATAAGACAAGAGAATTTGTTTACGAGGTTCGGCAAAGTCTACATTACTGAGAGTCGAATCGCGGCGGTTCCGCCCGTATGAGAAGTTTCTTTTTTTCTTACGATTAGGGTTATAAGAGGTTAGCGCGCTAAATATTTATAGTCCGGTTACATGTTCGACTCAGACTCCTAGTCTGTACCATTTGTAACCCTAATCGTAAAGGACAAATATTTAATTCACTTTGTTATATATGTACCATACACAACAAATTTAATTCACACCAACTGCATGTTGTCCTAGTAAAGGACGTGTATTTGCATAAATGATTACATCATATAATCTTAAGAAAACAAACGGGTAAGGGCTCAGTGTCATACTCGATAGGCAAGTGGCAGGCTACCGCTGGCCGGCAACTCGGCATTCGGCAAGCCGTAAACAAATGAGCAAGTCTTATTAACATCATCTAAATTTTGGTCCTAGATCCACCACCGGTCAAGCCCAACTTATATAGAAAGTTAAAGTCATGGTTACAGGGAGAGGAAACTGGGAACGCCAGTTCACTAGAACAGCAGAAAAAGGGGCTGACACACCACCAGCATCCTACCAAGACAACGACTTTATTACAGACAGAAGGACCCTAAGCGACTAATCATCCCGAAAACGCCTAGTCTTCTTAAGCCTGAGAATCTGTCTTCTGATCTTCTCCTTCAAGAACTCCACCAAATGATGATCCTTCTCGTTCCACAGTGGTTTCCATTGCTGAAAGAAAGATATCAGCACGAAGAGAACTTGTACAGGTTGTTTAACAAATTTGTTTTCAAACATCATCTTGTTTCTGATGTTCCACAGAGACCAGCACAGCGCTCCCAACCCAAACCAAGCACATTTTCGTAGTGGATTACTCTGCCTATCCACCCAAACCAAGAAATCGCCACAGCAAGTGGGAGTCCACTCCAAACAAAAGGCCTTACTGATGTTAATCCACACAAATCTGGCCAAAGGGCATTCGAACATAATACGGTCATTCGATTCTGGTTGCCCACACAATTTACAACACCCTGAGCCCTGCCCTCCTCTTTTACAGAACTGATCCCCAGAGAGAATTCGATCATGAACTACTTGCCACACGAAAATTCTGATCTTGAGAGGCATTTTGCAATTCCACAGTTCAATCACCTGTCTATCAATAACTCCCCCGAAGCAAATGTATTGGTAGAGGGAACTAGTAGTAAAGTTTTCTTTTGAATCCAAACTCCACTTAACCTCTTTATTCTCATCTAACTGGACTCCTTGCAATAAAGACGTCCCATTCCTGACACTCCCTATCACCAAAAGTCCTTCTGCACTCTCTATTCCAACCCTCCTCCTCTAGTAAGCCTGCTACAGAAGCTTCCCTATCAGAGCAAATAGCACAAAATACTAGGAAACTGACATTTTAGAGGTGCATCTCCTAACCAAATATCTGTCCAGAATTTTGTGGATTTACCATTATGTGCCATATGAACTGCTCCCACTTTAAACCAATGTTTGATTTTTTGAAGACTTCTCCAAAATTGAGAACCCTCTTGCTTATCCCACTCAAATATATCACCTTGAGCCAGATAATTCCTATGTATCAGTTTACAACACATACTCTCATGGTCATGATGCAATTTCTAAATCCACTTAACCGTAAGACAAGTATTTATCACTTCGGTGTTGATCACTCCCATGCCTCCAAATGGTTTAGGCACACTTCATTCCATCTAACCATATGGTACTTGAATTGTTGATCTGCTCCTTGCCAGAAAAAACTGAGCCCTTAACTTGTCCATTTCTTTGTGCAGACCATTTTTCAACAAATAGAAACCCATGGTGTACATGGGTACACTGGTGAGGCAAGAATTAGTCAAGATAAGCCTTCCTGCCGATGACATATTCTTCCCTTTCCAAGGTTCCAGCCTCTTACCCATTTTTTGCATCACTCCTCTAAGATCATCAATAGAAAGACTCCTATCACTGATAGGCACTCCCAAATATTGAATAGGTAGAGATCCCAGTTTACAGTTAAACATGTTAGCAACTTTCTGCTGATCCTGTTTAAAGCATCCACCACCAGATTAAATAGCAGAGGAGATAATGGATCTCCTTGCCTCACTCCCCTATGGCTTTTTGAAGAAGGGGCCCTGTTCTCCATTTATGTTGATTGCTAGATGCCCTCCCTTCACTGTTTTCATAACCCATTGAATCCACCTAGGGCAAAAACCCTTTCTCGTCATTACTTCTTCAAGAAAGTCCCAACTCACTCTATCATAAGCCTTTTAAAAATCTAGCTTGAGAATAATCCCTTGCTGTTTAGAAACCCTGAGCTCATGCAGGACTTCGTGGAAGATCAAAACTCCCTCCAGAATGTTCCTTCCCTTAATGAAGGCTTACTGGGATGTGCTGATGATTCTCTGGGCCACTGGTGTTAATCTGTTGGTCAACAGTTTTGTGGATATCTTAAAGCTCACATTTATCAGAGCAATAGGTCTGAACTGTTTAATGCATACTGCTCCCTTAACTTTAGGCAATAGAGTTAAGACTCCATAGCTTAGTCTAAACAAATCAACGGTACCATTCCAAAAATCATTCATCATTGCCAAAATCATCCCCTTTAGCAGCCCTCAAATTTTCTTGCAAAAAATAACAGGGAAACCATCTGGCCCTGGTGCAGTTTCTGTCTTCATCTCCATAATGGCAAGCTCAATCTCTTGTAGTGTAAAGGGTCCTCCATATCCAACTTCTTCTGTCGATTCTTCCTTGCCAGCCAGATGAGTGACCATATCAGGTGTCACCATTTATTTCTTACTGCAAGCTTCTATGTTTATAACCTGTTGTTCTCCTGCATGTTTGCTAACTTGAGTATTGTGAGACTTATGGTACTCCCACTCTGTTTACCCTTGGTCTGAGCCACTTAAGGTCCCGTTTAGAACATGACAATTTTTTCTTTTCAATTCCTGCAGATTGCAGAAGAACTGTTTCATATATGAAATTTATGCATTCCAAACGGGACCTTAAATGTGCCGATCAACAATTCCTATCTATAGAATAGAAAAAATGAATGTATGATGTAGTCCTGAATCATTGAGAGGTTAGCCGATTACAAAATTGGATCCATGCGGAAAGCAAATCCTACTTTTGTACGAGTGTGACGCGAAAAGAATGGATTTGATGCTTCTGGCCTTCATTCCTGCGCCCTTGTGAAAGATGCCATCACGGCGCTGCTACCGCACGAGCAATGAGCGTTAGGCAGGTAACCTCTAGCTGCTTGGTCTAGTACTGAATTATTGGCCGAGTTAGCAGTCACGGGGCACACGTACAGCAAGCATTGATAGGAACTTCTCGCTCCAATTAATATGCGCTATTCCTGTAAATGCTTTCTAAATTACGCACAAAATGTGTAATGAACATACTTTTTTCGTACATTAATTACTTCGTCGACTTCTGGTTATATTCAGGGAAAACATGTCAGCAATTTTTTTGCTTCAGAGTCGAGCCAGGCCTTAACTTATAGTACTGCAATGGCGGAACCGGTCACGGTCCAAATCTCGGATTAATTCAGCTGTTTTTTTTTTACCGAAATCGTATGTTTGATAATTTTTTAAGAGATTTTTCATGAATTTTTTATCATAACCCCTCGGGCTTTAGTCTAGTCGAGGCCGGCTCCACCCCTGCCGTACTGTGCCACTGCGTGTTAATGCTCAAAGTGAAAGATAAAATAAATTTCGAAAGAAAAAAACGTACCTTCGAGCTCCTTTTCTGCTCATACATGCGTCATCCAGAGCGCTCGAGTGCTGGCGCGTGCATGTTCGGCGTACGCGCCACGCACCTGGGCGCCGCATGAGAAAACGACCCACGTAGGCACGTACTAAACTACGCATGGTTGATGCTGCACAGCTAAAACTAACCAATCACTCGAACCCAATCTCTTAACAACAGTGCATTAGATCGATGACTGTCGGACCCGGAATTCGAAATCCAGAATCCTCTATGATAAAACTGCGCTATTCCCTGGATCAGTAGATAGCGCCCACAGTACACACTGCTGAATCATTTCATACATTGCGTAGACCGAACCATTCATTAATACAAGCATTAGAGTTCAAATAGACCACGTCGGGTCGAGTTTACAAAAGGGCCGATCAGGCCAAATGAGTTCATTACAAAATCTCGAGTACGTTAGCGGAAGCAAAAGGGATAGAGCAAGTCTCTCCACGGGCAAGCGACTGGAGTACCATGTGTACGACCGATATTAGCCACGAGCTTGGATAATATAGGATGTACACGGTACCAACGAGCCAACAGATCGAGGCGAGACTCAGACTATGGAACTATGCTACTCTTCTTCATGTCCTTGCTCCTCGGCGTCCTGGTCCTCGTAGTAGACGTAGTCTCCATGATCTGCGGGTTCTGGGGGTTGGGGGGAAAGAGCGAGGATGAGCACAACTACCGTGCTCGCGAGCCAACACACAGTATGCAATATTATACATGCAAGGCTTAACAAGGACGGCTCGGGTTCATTTATTTGCACAAAGCAATATTTAAAGTACCGATATTAAAAGTCCTATCACGTAGCATTTTAACCAAATTGCATTTGTTAAAGAGATTACTTGTGCAATATTTATAACAGTAGAGGTTACCTCCACCTCATGCTTATTTTTGACAAAGTTACATCCACCACTTGACATCACCGGGTACATCCACCCAGAAAACCAAAACCGTGGTCACACGACCCATCACATTTTATCCCGCCCACAATGTTTTATAAATGAACTAACTCTTGTAAGTTCCCATGTCCGCCATGACCGTAGGCACGGCTATTCGAACAGTTCATTACACTCTGCAGAGGTTGTACACTTTACCCACAAGAGACAATCGTCTGACATATACACATGTTTCGTAGACATGTGAGTCAAGGGAGATCGTCACAAGGCCTTTACAATGTGTCCCCAAGACTTGTTACACCCGCTAAGGTTTCACCCGAGAAGAGTTACGCTCACATAGACCCGTCAACTCTTTCCTGCACTCCTCTTGCGCCACACGACTTACGCTCACATAGACCGTAAGTCGTACACCCCAACCCATAGCCACATAGGCTTATGGCGTAGCGGGTCATCTGCTCGTGCAACTCATACTAACGGATACAAATTATTTAGCCAGTCGACACCATTATAGACATGTGGTCGCATCTTTTACATTGGGAGGTCATCACGAGATTAAGTCCTTAGGGACCATCAGGCGGTTCATACCACATACCATCCACAAACCAACATTCCTTGGGCTGCATTAGCACCCACCAACATACCATCCATCATACCATCCGCCTGCATGTGATAAGCAATTCCTTAGGGTTTTTAAGAGGTAGGAAAATACAACATCATAACCATCCCATCATTTACACCCAATGACCGCCAAAATCATGTTCATTTCAAAAGATGATGAATGGGGTAGATGATACCCGATACTTAAGCAAGACTAGCATGGCGCTTAAGTATAGCCTATACTAGTATAGTTACCAAATATTTACTAGGTGACATGGGGTATGGCAATTCAATTATCAAGGAATGGTGTATTAATAATTAAGCATCAAATTGGCATTTAACTACTTTAGGTATTAAACATACACTTGCATAAAGAAATTAAAGCATGCAATTTGATAATTTAAAAGAACATAATTTGCATAAAATGTAGGTTCAATATGATCAAAGTGTCGACTACTTTGGGTCTACGGCTAGATGATCCGATATTCTTGAGCTTGATCGAAGTGGGGTCTCCTTCTCCGAACTCTCACGCGATCGATCGCATCGGAAAGAAATAAACGAGCAATTAAATTAAATAAATAACAAAACTCATCAAATGAACTCCAAAATAAACCAAACTAGTACCAAAAGAAAGAGCTTGATTTTAGAAATTTTTAGAAACAAACTTCACAATTTTGGAGCTAAAATGGGAAGAAATAAATAATTGAAGCCTCTCTTTGAAATTAAAAGCAGAAAAGGAAAAGAAAAACACAAATAAAAGAAAAGCACAAGTGGCCCAAAGCCAACTTTTTGCCCGGCCCGGCCATGGCGCGCGCGTCTTGCATGTCGGCCCGCTGGCGCCCATGCCGCCAGCTGGCCCTTGCCAAAAGAAAGCGAGGAGGGCGCTCTCGGCGAGCCTTACTCGGGCGAGGAAAACGAGGCGGCGGCGCACGAAGGGAGAAGAAGAGCGCGCAAGCGGGACGGAGGAGCGGCGGCGCCGCGAAGAAGGAGGAGCCCGGGAAGGCGCGCCAGGGCGGCGGCAGACGGGCTCACCGGCGACGGCGGCGAAGGAGGTAGGTTCAGCTCCTTCCTCCTTCTTCCGATCTTCTTCCTTTGCTAGGGTTTTGCTTGGGGAAGGAGAAGGGGGAAAGCGGCGGGGCTTTTAAAGGCCGAGGGAGGGGGCTTCGGGTCCGGGGAAAAGGAGCCGTTGACGATGGCACGGCGCAAGAGCCGAGGGCGCGCGAGGCGCCGGGATGGACGGGTCGAGGCGCGGCGGCGGCGCAGCTGGCACGGCGGCAAGGAGGACCGAGGCGGAGCAGGGCATGGCGGAGCCGGGCTAGGGAGGGGCTAGGGTTAGGGTTAGGGTGGAACGGGGAAAGAACTCGGTGCAATTTTGGGGGGAATCCGAATCTTGCACAAAACGGGAAATTTTTGGGGTTTGCGTTCTTGACTTTGAAGATTTGCAAATCCACAAATTTGGATGTTACAAAACCTACCCACCTTAAAAAGAATCTCGACCCCGAGATTCGAGCTCCTCAGAGAACAGGTAGGGGTAATCCAACTCCAGCTGATCCTCGCGTTCCCAAGTGGCTTCCCTCTCCGAGTGGTTGCTCCATTGCACTTTGCATAAGCGGATGATCTGACGCCTTGTTTGCTTCTCCACGACATCAAGAATCTTGATCGGATGTTCTGGATACGACAAGTCTTTCTGGAGTGCAATGGTTTCAATTGGAGCTTGTTCTTCAGGTACTCTGAGGCATTTCTTGAGCTGAGAGACGTGAAACACATTGTGGACATCTGACAAATTTCCTGGTAATTCCAGTTGATATGCTACCTCTCCACGCTTGGCGGTGATTGGGAACGGGCCTATGTATCTTGGCGCAAGCTTGCCTTTCACTTTAAATCTTCGCATTCCTCAAGGGTGACACTTTGAGGTATACATGATCTCCAACTCAAAGTTAACTCTCTACGACGGTTGTCGGCATAACTTTTTCATCTCGGGTGAGCGACTTGTAGACGATCTCGATCAATCGACTTTCTCTTACGCTTGCTTGAGAGTATCCGTCCAAGATATAACCTTCTCGATTCGACCAATGCAAGGAGTTCGCATTTTCTCCCATAGAGTGCTTCAAACGGGACATCTTCAAACCGGATTGGTAATCGTTGTTGTAGGCGAATCTGCATATGGTAGACATCTCTCCCGCCTACAGTAAACTCTAAAGCACAAGCCCAAGCATGTCTTCAAGAATCGATTTACCCTTCTCGTCCATCCATCACCGAGGATGATATGTCAGATCAAGTTTAAGTGAGTTCCAAGTGCATCATGTAGACTAGCCCAGAAATGCGAGGTAAACTGAGAACCTCGATCCGAGACTATCCTCTTGGGTACTCCATGCAGACATACAATACGAGCCATATAACTTCGGCTAATTTATCTCCCTTGTAGGTGGTCTTCACGGGGATGAAATGGGCAACTTTGGTTAATCTGTCGATTATGACCCATACGGAATCATATCCGGTCTTGGTTCTCGGCAGTCCGGTAATGAAATCCATTCCAATTTCTTCCCACTTCCACCGAGGATTTGCGGTGGTTGCAGCAATCCTGCGGTCTCGATGTTCGCCTTGATCCGTTGGCACACATCGCAACACGCCACGAACTCGGCGATGTCCTTTTCATTCGCGCCACCAATATAGAATCTTCATATCTTGATACATCTTGGTGCCGCTGGGTGTATGGTATACGCTGAACTATGGGCTTCTTTAGAATCAATTCTTTGAGCTCCTTTTGGTGGGGAACAAAGAGACGTTTCCCATACCATAGGATTCCTTGTTGGTCTTCAACCATCTTTGAGGCCTTTCCTTTGACCATGAGATGTTTAAATTTATGAACTCCGGGGTGTCCTTTCTGAGCGGCCTTGACCTGTTCTTCCAAGGTTGGTTGAACTTCCATAGCTGCTAAGGTGCCTTGTTCTACTAACTCGAGGTTAAGTGCCTCTAATTCCTTGCAAAGCTCAGGTTGATACTCTTGAACCATAACATTTTTGCAGTAGGACTTACGGCTTAATGCATCGGCCACTACATTAGCCTTCCCAGGATGGTAATGAACATCCAGTCGTAATCCTTAATCGTTCTAACCATCTCCTTTGTCGGAGGTTGAGGTCATGTGGGTGAAAATGTACTTAAGACTCTTGTGGTCCGTATAGATATTACAATGATTTCCAATCAAGTAATGCCGCCAAATCTTTAGGGCATGCACTACTACCGCTAACTCCAAATCATGAGTTGGATAGTTGTCTTCATGTGGGCGGAGTTGTGCGGATGCATATGCTACGACGTTTCCTCCTTGCATAAGTACGCAACCTGGACCTTGGCGCGAAGCATCACAATAGACTTCAAAGTCCTTGTGTATGTCCGGCAAGACTAACATCGTGTGATGAGTTAACTTCCTCTTCAACTCTTGGAAACTCTTTTCACAAGCTTCATTCATTCGCACTTCTTTCCTTCTTGGCGGTGGGTCATTGGTCCGGATAGTTTGGAGAATCCTTCAATGAAGCGTCGTAGTATCCGCCATTCCGAGAAAACTACGCACTTCGGTCATCGAGGTTGGTTGTTTCCATCCCAACACGGTTTCTACCTTGGATGGGTCAATGCGACTCCTCCAATGGATACGATATGTCCGAGGAAAGCGATCTCTTGAAGCCAAATTCACACTTGTCGTACTTGGCATACGGTGATGTTCTTTAAGCTTCTCCAGACCAAATGCGATGTTCAAACATGTTCCTCATTAGTCTTGGAGTAGATTAAGATGTCGTCTATGAACACGACAACAAACTTATCAGTATTCCATGAATACTTTGTTCATAAGGTTCATGAAGTAGGTGGCGCATTTGTCAAGCCAAACGACATAACGTGAACTCATACAAGCCATACCGTGGTAAAAGCTGTTTTAGGGATGTCCTCACCTAATCTTAACTCGATGATATCCACGACCTTAGGTCTATCTTGGAGAACATTTCTTGTTTCTCGGACGGTTGGTCGAATAGATCATCAATGCGGGCAAGGGATACTTATTCTTGATGGTCACCTCATTGAGGGCTCTGTAATCCACGCACACCTGGCGGTGCCATCCTTTTCTTTACAAAAATCTTGGCGAACCCTGGGGATGAGCTAGGTCTAATAAATCCTTTTTCCGTAATTCTTCCATTTGCACCTTAAGCTCTTCAAGCTCATCAACTGCCATCCTATATGGCCTCTTGGCAATTGGGGTCATTTCGGCTTTAGGTTGATCACAAATTCTATGTCTCGGTGCCCGTGGCATGCGAGCAATTCTTCGGAAAAACTTCCGGGTAATCTTGAACTACGTGTGTTGTTTCAGAGTCACCCTCTCGAGGTTATGGATTGTACGATCCAAACTCGAGGAGCGGTTTACATTAACCTTTATTGTGGTGCCGGGTTTTGGTGAGTACCACCTTCTGTTGGCACAATCTATCATTCCTGGTATCAGGCCAACCAATCCATCCCTAGGATGATATCCGAGTTTGGGATCAAGCACTAAGAGGTTTGCTAGGAATCCGAATTTTCCATAGCAATCTCTACTGGGGACTTACTAAGATGGTAGTCAAGGGTCCCAGGTGAACTAAGTACCACGGGTTTCTTTAGCTTAAAGGTTGGCAACTTAAGCCTTTCAACAAATTTTCTTGATATGAAAGAATGCGAAGCCCGTAATCAAACAAAACTTGTGCCGACATCGATTTAACAGAGAACGTACCCATTAGAACTCTTGTAGCTTCTCGAGCCTCCTCGGCCGTGACATGGTTCACATGGCGCGATTTGGTGTCGAGGTAGATCTAGGTGCTTGCGGGGCCGATGGTTCTGCTGAGCCGATGTTTGACCTTGAGTGGTGCGGCTCCGAGTTGAACCGCGGGAGTGTTACGGCGTTGAGGGCATCGATTGGCGAAGTGTCCTCTCACTCCACGCTGGAAACAATGGAGATGAGCTGCTGGGTTGCTTGTTGCAGTGTCCGTGGGACGAAGGATGCGAAACCATTCCCATTGGTACGCTGGGTGGGGCTTGAGTTCCTTGTGGAGAAACTACGGTGGCTTAAAGATGAGTTGCAGGAATGTTGACTTATGAGGAAAGCCACCTTGCGCTTCTCGAATACCATCTTTCTCTTGCGGCTAACTTCCGCAATCTTCTTCTCGTTTCCAAAGACTAGGGCTTTGTTGATCAAGTGGTGGAAGCTAGAAATCATGGAGGATAAGTCGGCTTCTCATGTCCCCACGCATTCCCTCCACAAAGCGGTCAATCTTCTCTTCTTCATCGCCACGCCACTCGGGGCGTAGCGAGCAAGTCTTAGTTAAACTTGGTTAGATATTCATTGACCGTCATTTGACCTTGCTTGAGAGTTCTAAACTCATTCTTCTTTAGCCTCATTGTACCGGCAGTACAAAGTTAGTCCTGAAGGCGTCTTGAACTCGTTCTAGGAGATTGGCGCCATGCGGTGCGAGCTCGTCCAAATTTGCATTTCAAAGAATTGCTTCAACAAGTGGCGAGGATCCTCGCTGATCTCCGATGAGCGGATGTCGCCGCTTGCCTCTTCTTCTCCTCGCTCTTTGGGCTTTCACCACCTTGAGCGCGCGAGGTAGTTTTCCCACCACGCAATGCGCCGCTCCTTTCAACGGTGAGTGGCAAAGTCCACCTTGTCTTCCTCGAGCATCGGGCTGGCGGAGCTTCTTCTCGTATCCCCGAGCCAATCTTACGCTTCGGGGTTCATCTGCCGAGGCAAAGGTAAGAGGTCTTGTCCTGAGGAAATCTGCCAGCTTAGAGTGGCGACTGGCTGCTCCTGCTTGTTGGTTTGCAAGCAAGGCTTGAAGGATTTGGGCTTGTTGTTGCATAACTTGTGCCATTGTTGGATGCTCTGGCGGTGGGGGAGGTAGGTCTTGTCCTCGACCACGACCAAAGCCACGACCTCTTCCACGGCTGCATGAAAGCACCACGGATCGGGCGGCAGCTCTCCTTGGTGCCATCTCAAGAAATGCTAAAGCTTAGAACTAGAGAGGGTAGTATATGAGGTTCACTGGCCCTCTAAGGCACACACAGAAGAAAGAAATCAAATTGAACGAACAACACAATTGCGATACAAAGCCCGAATGGCTACAATTCATTAATATTAGGGGGGTAAGTGTTACATGACTCCTAGGACACAGCATATAGGCCATGCAAAGCCATGACACGAGATACAAACACAACGCCTACAAAAGGTAGATAAAGAAAGTGCTTGCAACCACAAGACTACCTAGCAAGCACTGCTAGTTAACCTAGCTATCCTGACTACTCCCCTCATGGGTGCTTACCACCACATGTGGTACGATTACCGGGGATCGAACGGTTGCGATCGATGGTGGCGAGCGAACGACCGCGAGTGGCGCCGCGGTCGAACTCGTCGAATCCGGTGGCGATCGGGCTGCGCCCACGGCCGACTCTCCAAGGCTGCGGTCGGTCGGCGGTGGACGCACTTTCTTGCGCGCCGTGAGCAGGGTGTGGGGTCCTCCAGGTGGAAAGCGTCGGCCTCGCACCGGGTTGCCGGGAACGACGACGGGTGCAGCAGAGAGCGGGCAGCGGCAGAGGCGGGCGGCGCGGGAGTCGGGGGCGAGCTGCGCATGGCGGCTCTAAGGCGGGCCAACTGCGCAGCGGCGGCTCTCTCCCGCTCTACCTCGCGGTGGGCTTCATCATCTCTGAACATGTTGTCGCGGAGGGTGTCTGAGTGCTCGTAGGCTGCGGTGAGGAGAAATCGAAGCCCCGATCTAAATCAACGGCGTTGGCGAGGCGATCGACAAGCGCTGCGTGAGCTGGAGCCGATGTGACAGTGCGGGTCATTCGCCGGACGTGGTGGATCACGGTAAAGCTCTCTCCCGGAGAGTCGGATGGAAGCGAAGGCGAGCTCTGCAGAAGGTCTCCATGCATCGCACAAGCGAGACGCGGCAAGTCGTGCCACATCTGGGGAGAGATCAAAGCACGGCTCTGGGTGCTCGGCCTTGAAGGTGTGAGTATTGAACTCACTCTCCCTAGCATAGAGGAAAACCTCCATGCTCCAAGTCTCTCGGTCCAGACACAGTCATCAGGCCCATGAAGATAGGCGGATGGTAGTAACCTAGATCTTTGCATCACCGCGAAAAATCCCACTAAGCCTCCGAGGTCTTCTCCGTGAGAGAAAAGTCCCAAGAGCCGCCGAGCGACTGAGCGACCATCTAAAATTTTTGAAAACAAGAGGAAGTCGATGAATGAATAAATCAAAGTGAAGTAGGATAAGTCGTAACTAGGAATGACAAGTAAGAGCAGTAAATACACTATATTTTGCCAAAGCTTTTCTTAGGTTTTGAAAATAAGACTCACGACCTTAGGCAACGACCAATCTAACTAAGGCTCCTACAGTCGTATGCTCTGATACCAGCTCTGTCGGACCCGGAATTCGAAATCCAGAATCCTCGTGATAAAACTGCGCTATTCCTGGATCGTGAGATAGCGCCACGCATACATTGTGAATCATTTCATACATTGCGTAGACCGAACCATTCATTAATACAAGCATTAGAGTTCAAATAGACCACGTCGGGTCGAGTTTACAAAAGGGCCGATCAGGCCAAATGAGTTCATTACAAAATCTCGAGTACGTTAGCGGAAGCAAAAGGGGTAGAACAAGTCTCTCCACTCGCAGCGATCGAGTACCATGTGTACGACCGATATTAGCCACAGCTTGGATAATATAGGATGTACACGGTACCAACGAGCCAACCGATCGAGGCGAGACTCAGACTATGGAACTATGCTACTCTTCTTCATGTCCTTGCTCCTCGGTGTCCTGGTCCTCGTAGTAGACGTAGTCTCCATGATCTGCGGGTTCTGGGGGTTGGGGGGGAAAGAGCGAGGATGAGCACAACTACCGTGCTCGCGAGCCAACACACAGTATGCAATATTATACATGCAAGGCTTAACAAGGACGGCTCGGGTTCATTTATTTGCACAAAGCAATATTTAAAGTACCGATATTAAAAGTCCTATCACGTAGCATTTTAACCAAATTGCATTTGTTAAAGAGATTACTTGTGCAATATTTATAACGAAGAGAGGTTACCTCCACCTCATGCTTATTTTTGACAATGTTACATCCACCACTTGACATCACCGGGTACATCCACCCAGAAAACCAAAACCGTGGTCACAATGACCCATCACATTTTATCCCGCCCACAATGTTTTATAAAGAACTAACTCTTGTAAGTTCCCATGTCCGCCCATGACCGTGGGCACGGCTATTCGAACAGCTTCATTACACTCTGCAGAGGTTGTACACTTTACCCACAAGAGACAATCGTCTCGACATATACACATGTTTCAGTAGACATGTGAGTCAAGGGAGATCGTCACAAGGCCTTTACAATGTGTCCCCAAGATTTGTTACACCCGCTAAGGTTTCACTGAGAAGAGTTACGCTCACATAGACCGTCAACTCTTTCCTGCACCCTCTTGCGCCACACGACTTACGCTCACATAGACCGTAAGTCGTACCCTAACCCATAGCCACATAGGCTTATGGCGTAGCGGGTCATCTGCCTGGTGCAACTCATACTAACGGATACAAATTATTTAGCCAGTCGACACCATTATAGACATGTGGTCGCATCGTTTACATTGGGAGGTCATCACAGATTAAGTCCTTAGGGACCATCTGGCGGTTCATACCACATACCATCCACAAACCAACATTCCTTGGGCTGCATTAGCACCCACCAACATACCATCCATCATACCATCCGCCTGGATGTGATAAGCAATTCCCTTAGGTTTTTTAAGAGGTAGGAAAAATACAACATCATAACCATCCCGATCATTTACACCCAATGACGCCCAAAATCATGTTCATTTCAAAAGATGATGAATGGGGTAGATGATACCCGATACTTAAGCAAGACTAGCATGGCGCTTAAGTATAGCCTATACTAGTATAGTTACCAAATATTTACTAGGGTGACATGGGGGTATGGCAATTCAATTATCAAGGAATGGTGTATTAATAATTAAGCATCAAATTGGCATTTAACTACTTTAGGGTATTAAACATACACTTGCATAAAGAAATTAAAGCATGCAATTTGATAATTTAAAAGAACATAATTTGCATAAAATGTAGGTTCAATATGATCAAAGTGTCGACTCACCTGGGTCTACGCTAGATGATCCTGATATTCTTGAGCTTGATCGGTGGGGTCTCGGCTTCCGAACTCTACGCGATCGATCGCATCGGAAAGAAATAAACGAGCAATTAAATTAAATAAATAACAAAACTCATCAAATGAACTCCAAAATAAACCAAACTAGTACCAAAAGAAAGAGCTTGATTTTAGAAATTTTTAGAAACAAACTTCACAATTTTGGAGCTAAAATGGGAAGAAATAAATAATTGAAGCCTCTCTTTGAAATTAAAACAGAAAAGGAAAAGAAAAACACAAATAAAAGAAAAGCACAAGTGGCCCAAAGCCAACTTTTGGCCCGGCCCGGCCATGCGGCGTGCTGCGTGCGGCCGTGGCGCGCCCGGCCGGCAGCGTTGGCCGGCGCCAAAAGAAAGCGAGGAGGGGCGCTCTCGGCGAGCCTCACTCGCGCGAGGAAAACGAGGCGGCGCGCGAAGGAGAAGAAGAAGCGCGCGCGGCACGCGACGGAGGGAGCGGCGGCGCCGCGAAGAAGGAGGAGCCCGGGAAGGCGCGCCAAGGGCGGACGGCAACGGCTCACCGCGACGGCGCGAAGGAGGTAAGGTTCAGCTCCTTCCTCCTTCTTCCCGATCTTCTTCCTTTGCTAGGGTTTTGCTTGGGAGGAGAGAAGGGAGGCGGCGGGGCTTTAAAGGCCGAGGAGGGGCTGGTCCGGGAAAAGGAGCCGTTGACGATGGCACGCGCAAGAGCCGAGGGCGCGCGGCGCAGCGGGATGGGACGGTCGAGGCGCGGCGGCGGGAGGCCGCACGGCGGCAGGGGCGAGGACCGAGGCGGAGCGAGGCATGGCGAGCCGGGCTAGGGAGGGCTAGGTTAGGGTTAGGTGGAGCGGGAAAGAACTCGGTGCAATTTTGGGAATCGAATCTTGCACAAAACGGGAAATTTTTGGGGTTTGCGTTCTTGACTTTGAAGATTTGCAAATCCACAAATTTGGATGTTACAATGACACCTATACTTGGCTATGCAGCAACACGTATCCACGTACTCCAAATGAGCAGAGACTGGGCGACGCAGCCAGATTGAGCATATGATCTTATTACTGACAAGAAAAGGAGCCGTGCATCCAAGCACGAATTAATTATACTACTAATCAGAAGTCAAAAGGATAAGCAGGTGTCACTCACATGCCGCCGTTCTCATCTCTCTTTTGGCCATTTCCTACCTATACGTGTACACTAGCTACTTAATTTCTCCTATGCATGCAGTACGATCCTATTGTATCTGTATGTCTAATAGTCTATCGATATCGATCCCTAGTGATATATGCATGCATGATGATGGATACATGCCAACAAGAAGTGCCAATGGCCGTCCAGTATGAGCTTGTTTGTTGGTTTAATTGCAGCATCCTTGCCTACCTACTGCTCCTAGTTACCTTCTTGATTTGATAAGTCTCAATACCTATCAATCTTGAAGATAAAATACATTTACATATACTCTATATTGAGTTACATGCACTAACCAATTCATCAAAAAAAACCTAAGCTAATAAGAAAAAACAGAAAATTCACTTATACTGTAACAATTCCCTCACATGTAGGCTACCTCAGACCTAAAATGTGAAATAAAAGTGAGCTGTAATTATTATTATTTTAATTACACCAACCTCGATCAAGATCTCTTGACTCTAATACTATATTGAGTTGCATGGACTCATCCAGAAATTTGTTTAATCGATCTTATCTCTGTAAAGTGCACCTCTATCAACCAAACAATGTTTCGAAGAAAATTAAGGGATGGCGAACGACGGCAGCAGAACAAAAGGCAATTCCTGATTCAACGACAACAACCGGTTGTGCAATCAAGTTACATATATACTCATGTTTTAATTAAATTAGTCTCAGCAGGTAACAGACTAAGAATTAATGTTTATATCCTCAGAAACAATACAACATATATACGATACTGCCCTTTTTTTTTCACTTTCTTCACTTGCTACTTTATCATGCGTGCCTCACAAGCATAATTAGACGTGCTTTCTACACGTAGTTCGTACTTAGAAGCAGATGAAAACCAAGGGCTATGAGTGCAGGTCGGCAGTGTGTGCTGGCCACAGGCCACCTGTCGCGGACTGAGTTACACGTAAGACGAAAACTTTTCTGGTATGGAACCTAGTGAGATGTACACCCGACCTACAGCTACACGTAAGATGAAAACCTTTCCGGTATGAAACCCAGTGAGATATACACCCGACGTACAGCCATGTGCCACATAAATGGTTTTTTTTTCTTGCACGAAAGAAATGCTACAAACTTCCATGCATGTGTACTGATCTTATACGAAGATTGCATGGCTATCCTGTTGCGCAAAAGGAAAACGAAGGCCACGCATGTCTCATGATATACGTCCTAGCTCACTGTTCTATACATGTATCTATGGTCAGCTTAGACGTGACGTGTGCGTGAGATGAAGAGCATAAGTTGGTGCCAATGTTGGGATGAATCAACATTAACAGACGCTGCAAAACCTACATGCAACCTTACTGGAATCGTCTCACCAAAAAAAAAAAAAAAAAACCTACTGGAATCGCGTAATTTAACGCTGGATGATGCCGGAAACAAAAAGGAGATCAAGCGTTAATTCCCACTCATCTATCGGTGATTAAGAGAATAAACCGGGAATGCTTAATTATCACAACTCGATCAGAAGAAGATAAAGATCATCCGGCCGGCAAGTTCAAGTAGTGGGTGGGTGATGATCAATCTTACCATCTTTCTTGCGACGCAGCCGGGCTGTGACGATGATCCACGCGCGCCTCACCGGCACGATGACCGCCTTCTGCCACAACTCCATCGATCCCGGCCAATCGCCGGCGACTATCTTGTCTCTATCAGATAGGGAGAGAGGGAGGGGGCGGGGGAGGAAAGGGATGGTGAAGAGAAGAGACAGTGGCTTATAAGTAGCGGGGATTAGGGATGGCAATGGGCCCCATTCCCCATTCCCCGATGGGGAATTCATCTATTAAGGGGCAGATTTGGGACTACTTCATTCCCCACGGGGATAGTAATATGAGAAAAATATTCCCTATCGGATTTGACGGGGACGGGGCTATTCCCCTGCTCCCCATCCCCGTTCCCCGACGGGCCCCTGATACTTCATAAGTTCATAGCCCAGACCAACCATTCTTCTGGAATCTTCCCCAACCCTAGGTTGTGCATAAGCATAACCCTAGTCCCATACTCCCATTTCCCATTGAGCCACAACTATTTGCAAAGCGCATTTGCAAACATATGCCTTGAGCTAGAGCAACCACAATGAGCTATCAACACATGACCAACTCAAGTTACTAATTCGACAACCGCCACGGTAAAGACTAGGAACAAATCCTTAGCCCTAGCTAGTCAGTAGCCTTGCACTTCTCTTGAAGCTTGACAATCATCAACGCATGATGATTTTCTTTGCTTCATGATTTCGACTTGATGTCCATCAACACATGATGACACCTTCTCTTGTCTTGATGATCAACCAATAATCATCTCATCTTCACTCATGATGCATCCTTTACTTCAAGCTCTTCACTTCAATATCATCAACGCATGATGATCATCCTTTTCTTGAACATCATCAACACATGATGATTTCTTCTTCTTCAAGAATCACGACTTGATGACAATCAACATATGAGTCATCCGAGTGGCGTTAGAGTGATTATCATTAATTACCACAACATACCATTAACTCATAATGGTTGGGACAAGATACCAAAATCTTTCCTCTTTGGTAATAGATGATAATCACTTCAATAACAGTAATTGAATGTAATTGGTATGAGTATATATAAACTACATAAGTTATATATATACTCAAGAGTTATGTTTCAAAGTAGATCACAAAGCCAATGAAACCGATCGCCTACCTCCACCAATACTAATGAAACCACAAAATATAGAATGAACTCCCTAAATGTGTGCATACACAAATGTGTAATGGAAACATATGCACATATCCGCCTAACCTATATTTTGGATCCGAGGAATGCAACAAGATATAATAATAAGAAGTAGAATGCCCTCCACAATAGAATTGTTAGTCTCACAAATAGATTTGTCGCCTCACGATTTATCATTAATCACCAAAACACCATTACCCTCCACCGCCTCCCATCGCCTCTACGCGCCCTATCCCCCGTAGAGCCGAGTGCGCGACGCCTCCACCTTGGCCTCGCCCGAGACGCCTGCCACTCTATCGGTCGCCGCGCCTCCTCCGCCGGCCTTCGCCTCGCCGCCCCATCGGTCCCCAGAGACTCGAGCCGGCGCCTCCTCCGACCCGCCTTTGCCTCGCAGACGCCGACCCGCCTCCTCCGACCGGCCGGCCCGCCTCCGCCGACCCGCCTCCTACCCCGCCTCCGCCGACGCCGACTCCTCCTCCTCCCCCTACCCAGGGCCGGGCCGACGCGCCGCCGCCTCCTCCTCCGCGCGCCACCAAAGCCGACCCGCCTCCCGCCGACCTCGCCCGCCGACGCCGGCCTCCTCCTCCTCCCTCCTCCCCCCCGCTGGCCGACGCTGACGCCGCCTCCTCCGACGCCGCCACTGAAGTTGAAGCCGACGCCGACGCCGACACCTCCTCCTCCGAAGCCGAAGCCGAAGCCGACACCGACGCCTCCTCCTCCAACAGCCCGAGGTTTTATACTTCTATCCACTGTCATGGATGTGTATTAATATGAGTTTTGTTAGATTTATATCCAGATTTGTGTATATGTCTATGAGCTTGTGTATATGAGCATCTGTTATATTCATATGATCATATCCAGATTTGTGTATATGAGCTTATGGTACTTGTGTTAGAATCATATCCAGATTTGTGTATACGAGCTTCACTATTGCTTAATATCTTAACATATCTAGATTTACAATGTCGACCCCTCCTACTGAAACTAGTAGCCAATGCCTAGCTCTAGCGCTATCATCCTCGAGAGCCACACCCTCTTCACAGTCACAGCGAGAGTCTGCTATTGAGTCTGTTAATGACTCAGAAGCACCCGTGGATGTGGATACAAATGAGGAGGAGATTGAAATTTCAGATGATGAAAACGAAGATGGCACTGTTGGCTCGAAGAGAAAGTTGACTTTGGTTGTTTGGAAGGAGTTCAAGAGAGTGAAAGTCTTGGGTCGAATCAAGGCAAAATGTAATCATTGTTACAAGAAGCTTGGAGGAGAACCGAAAAACGGAACTAAACATCTTCACGACCATTTGAAGGTATGCCCATATAGGAAGAGCAAAATGGCAGCAAACAAGAAGTCATTTTCTCAATCTTCTTTAAGGTTTAATTCTAAAGAGCAAGGGAAAGTGTCAGTGGAGAACTACACATTTGATCAAGAGGTTGCTAGAAAGGAGCTTGCAGCCATGATGGTGTTGCATGAGTACCCCTTATGTATGGTTGACCATGCTGGTTTTCGAAGATTTGTTACCGCTCTTCAGCCCCTATTCAAGATGGTGTTAAGGAACACTATTAGTTAGATCGTTACTTAGAGGATGATTATGTTCCAAATACAACGGAAAATTTTGATGTATTGGATTGGTGGAAGGTTGCTAGGACATGCTATCCTACTTTGAGGATGATAGCAAGGGACATCTTTGCTATTCTAGTAAGCACAGTTGCTTCAGAGTCTGCTTTTAGCACAAGTGGGAGAATTCTTAGCGAGCATCAGGGGCGGATCCAGAACGAAAATGACCAGGTGTCCCATACATATCACACATATCTAATTATGAAGCAATGTTGTATAGAAATTAGAATAGTAATGTGTTAAACAATTCAACATAACGGATGGAAAAATAGCCATCAAAGTGCTTACCAAAACAAAGGTTTCTACATTCCTAGTAATAGTTTTGGTTAACTGTGGCAAAGTGAATACATGATGGATAAAGTTCCAAACCATGGACAAAAGATGGTCGGCATTGGCAAAAAAAACAAACAACATCCGATCTTGACAGCCTAGTAGAAGAAATCACTTAGTAAAATTTTAAGTAAAAGAATCATGAATATATCGAAACAAAGATAAGTACATTATATTTTATAATTTCTTCCTACGCTCCCTAAGTTCTGGAAGTGATGAATTACAGCATCATTGGTAACTTTCCCTATTTCACATTTCTTCACATAGCAAATAAGGCTATCTCTCAAGAAGTCATCGCTAATACGATTGTGCAAATATGTTTTTACAATTTTTATAGCTGAAAAGCATCTCTCAACTGTAGCAGTGGCAACAGGCAAAACTAGTGTTAGCTTCAAAAGTCGATAAACCAAAGGATAGCAAATATGTTTCCTTGTCTTCACCATTTTTTGAGAAAGGTCGCTAATAGTCTCTATGTTAGAGAATCTATCATCTGCACACACATCGGTAATGTACAAGCGAAGGTGGTGTTTAAGGTCCCTCAATTCCCCGTCATCAAAATCATTGAGATAAAGCTTAGCTAGATCCATCAAATACTCCAAATTGAAATCATGAAGTGATTCTCTTGGACTCAAAGCGGCCGAGAAAACAAACAATCTAGAGTTTTTCTTGTTGAAGTGACCATCGAGTTTTTAAAGTAACCAATCAAGAACATCATTAAAATAATACATATCATAATGATGCTTGTTGGTAATTCCAGACTTTTGGCGTGGCTTCTTTTGATTCACGTATGGTTCTCCCATTTCCAATTTGGAAATATCATGCTTCTCACTGAAGAAGGCATACACTTCATCTAGGACTGAAGTATATTGATTAGTTAGTCTTGAAATGCACAAGCATTAATCAATTTTTTTGTTTGCTAATATAAGTCGGTTTGTATGGCTATATAAAGACTAGAGTTGTAACATTAGTCTATGGCATGAAAGCTTGCGACTTCATGTGTATGTGTGTGTGCAAGAGATCAATATATATATATGATTTGAAGCTTTGAAGCTCATCAGTCCAGTACCAGGTTCTTCTGTCGCTTTCTTGTTTCTTATCCAAAACCCAACGGTTGTCTGCCTGATTGCCTCCCCTCGCTGTTCAAGTGTTGATTGGCACGAACGATGGACCTGTATGGTGCGGCCGGACCACAAGGGAAACTAATCGATCCCATTATACCGTGAAGTCTTGATGCCTTGCAATTGCGATTTGTGAACATGCATCGCGCGTGCGGCGCTGCACGCATGCCCTCAATGCACGGGCCGCGCTCGCTTCCTTTGATGGGCTTGCGTGCCTCGACGAAGCTGGCCCACGCGCAAGCCTCACAATGCGCGCGATGCGCGCCGACATGTTGGGGTGTCAGGCGAGATATAAATAGAATACGATTTTGACTCGGTGTCTGCACCCTGGTAGGTCTTAGATTGGCATTGAACTTCGACATGTTGGAGGCATTAATGTGCTCGCAAGATTGGCTTCGAAACAAATATAAAGGTATGTATATAGCAGAGTTCATACTTATATTCTTAGTTGTCACAAAAGAAAATAATGGTTACATTTTGTATCTTACAGATGATGAAAAAGGAGCGCCTTCTAGTTTCTGGACTTGCCTTCAAGACATTCAAGAAGGGCTGCAGGTGGAGTACTTAGAAAATAAATAACAATTTCAAGGAACGTGCTTACATTTCAAATGCTTAACTATTTTATGTCTTGTGTTATGTGTAGGAGATGGCATTGTGAGTTGTTCCCTCTACAATGGTCAAGTGCTCAAGTGGAAATGTAGAATTCCTTCTACAATGGTCAAGTGTTCAAGTTGTTCTATTCTTAATCTATTTGCTTATATGAACTGTTATTGTAATGATTTGTGGTGCTATGGGAGGCTAAAGTATTATCTATGTGTGAGTGTGAGTTTCAGTTTGGTGTGTGGCAGACTAGCCGTGTGGGTATGTGATGTCTATTTGCTCATATGAATTTACAAATTGAGTGTGTATTAGACTATCAGACTATTAGTGTGTCTCATTGTCTTTGTTTGGGAGGCTTGAGAAATTTATGTGTACGAGTGTATCCATGAATGATGAATTCATGATTTAGTTGTATGTGTATGACAGTCTAGATGAGTGTATCCATGAATTCATAGCTTGAGAAATTTCTCTTTGCTGTAGCTGAAATCTAGAAATGGTAGTACCGATGACGGGGATAGGGACGGGGATGGGGCCCCGATAACCCGATGGGGACGGGGAACGGGGAAGAATAGTACCCGACGATGGGGATGGGGACGGGGATGGAGTTTTTTTTTTGTCACGGGGATGGGGATGGTCCGCTACTCCCGACGGGAATGGCCACCTAACCCTGTTGGCTACTCTCCACGTTGCCTCGGGGCTAGCGCTAGGCGCCCATTCCTAATATGCTCCCTCGGGGCTCATGACTCCTCGTCTTAACCTTTACCTGGATTAAAGCTTAATTAAGCTAAGCAATCGCATGCATGGCCGTTTGTGACTGACCTCTTAATTTGTTCGTGTGGGACCGAAAAGGCGACTAGAGGGGGAGGTGAATAGGAGCTCAATCAATTTTTTGCTTCAAGAACGGATTCAAACGTGGTATTGACTCCCATAGCTATAGGAACTACCAAGATCAATATATATAAGTATATCGGAAGACTTGTACTGAATCTCCTTCAAACCCCCAAAAGAAACGATCAAAAACACAAAAATCACCCTACTAAACAGTACCAGCGGTCAAACCGGTGAACAGTGCATGGTCAGATCGATGAACAGTGCACAGTCAGAGTGGTGAACAGTAAAATCAGACGAATAAATAGTAAACAGTCTGAAAAATGAAATCAAAAATTGACGTAACTTTTGATCCGTAAGGCCAAAACCCACGAAATTTGAGACACACCTTCTCTAAGATGTTAGGAACCTATTACAATCAAAGATTACAGAGATCCAAGCCAAAGTTCCTATCTTTTTCAGTTTGAACGAAGTGTGTTCCAAAACCGAGCAAAAATCAAAATATGATCTAGAGACTTACTCGTGGGTGATTGATGATTAAGATGACCCTAGATGGGTTCCCACATGTTGCAGCAAGTTAGATCAAGGCAAGAAACCAACTAAAAACTCGCGGATCAAAGAAAGACTCAAAATCATCAAATAGAGAGAAAGAAAACAAATAGACTCATCTTTGAGAGAACTTTCTTTGGATTGATTTGATATGGTATTGGTTTACAGTCACTCCATCAATGGAGGACAAAGCTCAAGACATGAGCACGAAATCAAACCAAAACTCTCTAGAACCCTAACCTCCAACTATCTTCTCCCTAAGCACAAAAATAAAAACTAGGGTTTTCAAATATGAAAGGGTTAAGGGGGTGCAGCCACCTCCCTCCTCTATTTATAGTGGAGGCCTAGAGCTTCTAGAAGAGTAACCCTAATGGGCTCCCGTTAAGGTCCAACACAAACGGGTCACACACGCACGCATTTTAAAGCGTCGTCTTCATCTCCTCTTGACCTAATCCGCTTCTCCACACACCGTCTTGCACCGCGGGTTAGCAAAAGGTAACCAAGGTGGTATTTGGTAAAATTACCAAAATACCCTTCTCGACCCTTCTTCAAAGATCGAGTCCAATCTTCGCGAAGCACTTCCATGCTTCGCCACATGTAGGTTGATCCAGCGGCTCTCATCATGTCGGCAAGTCTCTCCCAACCGGCTCCCACAGAAACCACCATAGCACTTGAACCGACCCCCAGGTCGCTTGATCCAACCCGTCGCACCGAACTGCCTGTTCGGTCACCTTTGTCCCTTTTGTGCCATGCTTGACTTCATTGACTTCACCCGGCATCGTCGATCGTTCTGAACCTTAGCTCTCCAAGCCTAGTTTTGATCATCATCACCGTTGACCGTCGTTGACCACCAAGCTTCCTGCACAACAATAGACAAGCAATCGATTCCGGGAACAAGTTCTTCACAACTTGACTCACGTTAGTCAAAACATGCATCATGCAACACATATGCATTGAAACCCATGAACTTGACCTAACCCAAACCAGACTTTGACGAAAACGCGTGTTCGATAAACCGTTAACGACATTGCCAATTGTAACATCATCCAAAGATCATGAGCATATCCCTATGATATCCACAGTTCGTTAATCTACCACCAGCAAAGGGAGTGCAAATATATTTTTATTTGGTCTGGCCGATTCAAGGATTTGTCTCTGTTGTTTGTATCGTTCCTTAAAGGGAGTGCAAATCTGTTTTTATTTGGTCTGGCCGATTCAAGGATTTGTCTCTGTTGTTTGTATCATTCCTTAAATTTGGGTGTACATATATCTCTTCTGATGCCTGTCTGAGGAATTGCGCTTGGTTCTGTAAAAATTCATATGGAATTCTTGTATCTTAAACAGGAGCTAGATCGTTTGTAAGCTTGCGCAGGTGGATCACAAGAGTCCGTGTATATATACCATGCGATTTTGTGATTTTTTTTTTATAAAAAAAGATGCATGTATCACGTGAACGAGTAACTCTGTATATATAATCCTTTCATCAGATAATTTAAACAAAGCCTCAGAGGGATTATGACGCCTTTCGGAGTTTGGACGCTTTCATTCGGACTCAGTTTGTGATCTCATTTTGTGAGAGTCCACATGCCTATCTGTTGGACCGAAACAACGACTAGAGGAAGATAAATAGGAGCACTATATATTTTTCATCTAGATTGGATTTAACCCAATTCTTACTCTAATAGCTATAAAACTATGAAGATCAAAGTACAAGCACAACGGAAGTCTTGTATTAAATCCAATCGAAACCCAAGCACAACAACCAAAATTACGGAAAACTTAAAGAAATGTGAGTTGGGTGGTTAGACCTGTAAGGTTGGCGGTCTAACCGATGACCAATCGGTCAGACCTCTCATAGGAGGCGGTTTGACCTCCAACATGATCAACAGTAAAATCAGCACGAATTTAAAATCACAAATCGACTCAATTTTTTATCAGGTGATCCAAATCTCCTAAAATTTCAACCATAGCTCACCAAGAAGACTAGAAACCTATTCCAATCGATGTTCAGGAAGATCAATGCCAAAGTTCCATGAATTTCATAGATGAGGGAAGGAGGACACAAGAACCTAGGAAAACTAAACTTTGATCCTAAAACTTGCTCGTGGATAAAAGATGATCAAGATAATCTTAGATGCATTCCCACATGTCACCGTAAGTAAGATCACAACAAGAAATAAAAAAAAACAAAGAATCACCAAAGTCCCAAAAGTCACTAAAGAGAGAGCAAAAATAAGAAGAAACTCACCTTATTGAAGCAATTTGAGACAGATGTTGGTTTACAACCACTCTACCATGGATGATAAAAACTTAACACTTGAGTACACAATCAATCTATCTATCACAAACCCTAGCCTCAACTACTCTAAAATCCCCAAATCACAAATTAAAGTTTTTCTCTTAGAAGAACTTGGGAACTCCACATTTGGACATTCCCTTTTTATAGTGGAGGCTAGGTTGAGAGACAATACCCTAACGGCACTCGTTAAGCCCACACACAAACGGATTTGCACTCAAGCACACTTCTCAAAGCGGATGACGAACTGGGCTTTCCGAATTTGTTTCTTCGTGATCTTTATATTCACTTCATCTAAACCGTCTCTCCTTGCGCCGCGGTTTAGCGAAAGATCACTAAGACGATATTTTGGTGAAGTTACCAAAATACTCCTCGGTCATTCTAAAAAAATCAAGTCTAATCTTCATGAAGCAATCTCATACTTCACCACGTGTAGGTTGATCAACACTGTCTTCATGTCAGCAAAGTTTCTCCCATCCAACTCCCATCGAAACCACTATGACACTTGCACCAACCACCGTACCGCTTGATGCAACCCATCGCATAGAACTTTTCGTTTGGTCATCTTTGTCCATTTTGCTTCATACTTGAGTCCAATGACTTCACCTGGTGTCCTCGATCGTTCTGGACCTTAGCTCTCCAAGCCTAGTTCTGACCATCATCGTCGTTGACCTCCAAGCCTCCTACACAATAATAAACAAAAAAAATCGATTCAATGCACAAGATCTTGCAACTTGACCCACGTTAGTCAAAATATGCATTATGCAACACACATATACTGAAAACCATGAATTTGACATAACCTACGAACATCGTCGCATTGCCGGCCAACGAACAGGATAAAATCGGTCAGACCGCCATCCATGACCGGTTTGACTGCCCCCTGATCGGTCTGATCGCCAAGCTTGGCTGGTCTGACTGCCAATACGGGGACTTTTAGATCGAAGCTCCAAAAATTATTAGACCAAGTGTAGAAGAATCCCTTCTTTTACCTACACCCTCTATTTTGGCCCAACCCAAAATGCAACCGAAAATTTTGGCCGATCAGGCCGCCTCCCATGGCGGTCTAACTGCTGGCCCTTTGACTTGCCCAAAGGCCGGTCTGACCGCCAGTGGTGGCTGATCAAACCACCAACTAGGCCGGTTTGACTGCCGCCCTAGCCGGTCTGACCACCTACAACCTAACAACATCTGAATTTTGCCAAAAATGGATGTTTCGACAAACCCTTGTCACCATTGTCAATTGTATCATCATCCTAAGATCAGATATCAAGTACTAATGTTTGAAGTGTCCTTGCTTGAATTAAATCTCAGAAGTTGTTGCAAGGAAGTAACATAAACTTGAATACAATCAATTTAACAGAAAAAGACCCCAAAAAATGTCATGCAAAATTTGTACCAATATTCAAACTAAAGCAATCTCTTAAGTAGCTAAGAGTTGAACAACTAGATGTTTTACATTCTATATTGTAAAAATTGTAGTGCTAAGAAGAAAGCGGGCACCAAATAATACACAATGCTAGAACAAAAATGAAATACTCCTGTCCAGAACTTTCAATTTGTGCTTCGTGGTAACAAAAGTACTTCAGATGCAAGGACAAACATACCAGTAGAAATTTTCCATCCTCCCATCACGAATCAAGGGAGCATATAGCGTTGAAAAATCATTTCCAGATACTATTATTAGCACTCTGTGTGTCACATCAAATTCTCTCCATTTCTGATCGATGCTAACTCTGGTTGGATTATCTACCAAGTTCATCAAAGTTCCGACCACAATTTGATTATTGATAGTCATTTGTGTGTTTCGTGGCAAAAAAGCAATAACATATAACAATTAGTTTTCTTTCAAACTAGAAATTACTATATGTTCAAACAATAAACTCTAAGATTCATCAACTACATTTAAAGGAAGTTCAATTCTTGCGAAGAGCTAATAAATTGAACAAATGAAGTGACTAGCCAAGCTCTTGGAAAAGAAACACGAAAAAAATCTCCCAGGTTCACCATGATCAACAATGCCATCAAAATATATTTAGAAGATGACTTACCAAATCTTCCAACACCAGCATCTAGGTCATTGAGTTCGGTAATGTTGGTTCGTTGCAATGAGCTGGGCCTAGATGTCATACTTCTTAACCTGCCAGCAAGGCACGAACAATTCCCATGCAAATACCTTAGCCTACCATTGTCATTGCAGAAACTCAAGAGGGTCCACTTTCAACCCCTGCTCGACTTGTAGGATGGAAAGGGCCGATGATGTCAAAGGGAGGACGCATCGCACTACTTAAACCAGTACTAACAGTGATGCCAACTTACATGCTATTGGCGATACAAGGTCCTAAGGTAGTGTTAAAAAAATAGACCAACTTCGTCTTAGTTGGCTCTGGCCTGGGGCAAAAAAATATAAACGGTGGGCATTATCTTGTTAATTGGGACTAAGTATGCATGTGAACAGACAGAGGGGGTCTTGGCATACTCGACATACACAAGTATGCCAGAGCACTCAGATTATAGTAGTTATGACACGAGAAGGTCTCTTCAACAAAACTCTGGGGTGGTTTAGGAACACCGCTGTGCAGCATGCAAGATAGAGAACTATTCACTATAGCAACGAAAATCACTATTGGAAATGGAGAGATGACATTATTCTGACAAGACCGATGGCTCGAAGGCCCGGCCTTGAAAGATGTAGAGCCAAACCTATACAAAATATCCAAGAGGAAGAACAGAATCATTGCAAGTGTCGTAACAAATGACAACTGGATTCGTGACTTGCGGGACGACATCACGACCAACCTAAATGTGGAGTTCACCAATCTATGGGCCCTAGTAAGTCCAACGATCCTACAGAATGGAATGTCATATGTCTTCAAGTGGTGGTTCACACCAGATGGAATCTACATAGCCAACTCAGCATACAACCTGCAATGCCAAGGAATGATTTTGTCCCCATTTGGCAACCTAATATGGAAACCATGGGCGCCGGCAAAATGTAAATTCTTTGCATGGTTGGCTACCAAGGACAAAATCCTCATAGCGGATAGACTGATGGCATGGATGGCCCAACAACTATTTCTGTCTATTGTGTGTACGCAATCTGGAAACTCTTGCACATTTGTTCATCCAATGCACCTACTCGATAGCGGTTTGGACGGAGATGGCTCACTGGGTCGGTCTAAAAGGCCTACTCCCAACCAACTGGTCAAGACAGGAACAAGTTTTCATCTGGTGCATTGAAACGCCCCTAATGGCTGAAGATGCTAGCGGGCGGAAAGAAGTGCAAACATCAAAGATGGCAGTGTTCTAGGCTCAATGGAATGAATGAAACATACGGATCTTCCAGCAAAAGCATTGAGCGTCAACCATCTCATTACTGATCTAAAGGATGAAGTCCAGGCGTGGAAGAGCGCGGGAGCAAAGGACTTATTAGCATTACTTCCCAACTAATGTAATACGTTGGTCGGCGTAAAAGGTCATCTTGTAAATTATTATTTTTCTTTCCTTCTGCTCCTACTGTTAATGAAATACTAGCAACCCTCCTGCTAATACTTCAAAAAAACAACAAGAACAATTGAACATGAACTAAAAATAAACTCACGAGGAAGAGGGGCGCGATGTAGTAATGTCCCTGCAGGTACTCGAATGTCCTTGTCGCCTCCTGCCGGTAATCGAACACGATATCCACTACAACCACATTACACAAGGAACTATCAAAAACTCCAACCCGAAAAAACATCCCTTTTTTTCAAGCTCTTTAGTTCCAGTGTTTACATCGCACACTGTCGAACTATACAGAAATATCCTGTTCTGATCACATCGTTGGAATGGAGTGAGTTGATTGGGCGTTGAAGCGTGTACAATCTTTTTCGAGGAAATTGCCAACGAAGAGGTCATCGACGATGCCACTTCTAGCACTGACGGCGGTGTTCATGTTGTCGGCCTCCTTCTCGAGGCGGTAGAGGTAGTCGTCGCCCTCCGCATCCATCGCCTCCCACGACGACTGCTTCGACAGCCTCCGCCACCTCCTCCTCCTCCTCCTCCCGCCGTTGGCGGTGTACTGGGGAGACAAGGACGAGGAGGACAGGCAGAGAACAGACGGGAAGGTGGGGCAGGGGCGACCCCAATTGGGGGTTCTGAGGTTGGATTTGGGCAAGAGGGGAAGAGGAGGCGGTGGTGGTGGGAAGTGGCGGCGAGGGAGGTGGTGGCCATGGCGGGGAGGTTGTGTGTGATCGGTTCTTCTCATTTTCTTTTCGGAAAGTTTTGCGTATCTTTGTATTAAGCATCATCACGGGTTTGAATTATAAGAATTGGTGTAGTTCAATTTTCGTATGTGACCGTCTTTCGTCTTCTCATTTCGAATTGCGTAGGATATTTGTTGATCAAATTTTGAGAGGTGAATAGCCATGGATGATAAATAGTTGGAGAAACAAGAATGATTGCCAGTTTGCCACCACTGTATAGCTCAATTTTTTTTGTTTGTCTCTAGATTGTCATATGGCCCATTACGGAAAATACAGTTGGCGCTACACTTACCTAACAAACAATAAAAAATCGTCATTTTCCATGGAAACAGTAGGGCTTTCCCATCCACGAAAACTCGCAATTTGCCCATCTGAAACCTCTGCCATCAGTGGTCTACATCACCTCATTTCCGACACTGATCAATATGTGGAGCAAAAATGGCCTTCCCTGCAGCTTGAATGTACATAACAACTTGATACATTGGCACATCCATATGTGCATGTGTCTTCCATTCTTTATCAGAGGATTTTATAATTTGCTATTACGAGATAGATAAATTTTAGAATTTACATCATCTACATGTTATAGACATAGACGCATAGAAAATGCAAATTCTAAAATCCATATATTGTGACAGATTCTGAATTATTCTATCCTATTATATCTGTATCGGTAATCTTCATGTGACCCATGACATTTACGATCAACTGTATCCTAGCCATGTGCCGCTAGCTATATACACACATACACGCGATGAACGAGCATTATCTATCGAAAAGCCCGTACCGGCCGGCAACGTTCAACGTGTACAGAAGCGAAATCGAGAAATAAGAGATGAACGCCGCGTCAGTCAGCTAGACCGTGGTGTGACGCCGCCGCCGAAGCCTCGTGATCCATGCGCGCTCTCCTCTAGAAAGATCAGGTCCCACCGATGCCTCGCCGCCTCGAGATACCTGACCCGGTCCACCAAGCTATCCGTCGACCACCGCTCGCTCGGTTGGTCACACCGGTGCACCACGATCCGCACCTCCGCCTCACCGGTCGAGTGCCGGCCGGGGACCCTCCCGGCGAGCGGCGCCTGGTTGCCGCGGCCCTCGCCGGCGTCCAGTCTGGTCAGCTCCAGCTCTGGGAGCACGGCGAAGACGTCCTCCTTCCCGACGCGCCGGCGGCACACCGGGCACGTCGAGTGCGCCTGCAGCCACGTGTCGACGCAGTCCGCGTGGAACGCGTGCTGGCACTTGGGCAGGACTCGGATCAGCTCGGCCGCGTCGAACGCGCCCAGGCACACTGCGCACTCGTGCGCGGCATCCCTCGCGGCGCCCATGTCCCCGAACAGGAACACCGGGAGCGAGTCCACCACGGAGCGGCTCAGGCCGGAGCGGCACCGCTCGCACGACGACGACGGGAATCCGAGGCCCAGCCCGGCCACGCCGGGGGCGCGGTGCTTGGCGTAGATGAGGAAGAGGAAGAGCGCTAGGAGGACGGCAGTGAGCACGCCCAAGATGACGGCCACGTCCACTGCCAGGGGCGGAGGCAGCGGGGGCGGCGCCCTCGACGAGTCTACGGTGTGACGCGCCGGCCACGGCGCCAGCGGGGAGGATGCCAATGACGGGATCATCTTGTTTCGATCATGGGTGACACGCGGGTTAAATGGTTCGCGAAAAAAAAAGGTTGCATGACAAGGCGTAGCAGGGGTGATACAGGTGGTGACGTGAAGGGCCGAAATGGGGGTGGAGAGGAGGCAAACGGGGCTTCGCTGCCATCTTCTTAGATAGTATGGCTTAAAACTAGAGGAAACTATCTTTGAACTTTTCAATTTTTAGTCTCTTCTTTTCGGTTTTGGATCGTTAATTTTACGTTATCACAAGTTCACAACTCAATTATCGCGACATGGTGCGACCAAGTAGCAGTATTGTTTATCACAAAAAGGAATCACAATAATACAACCCATAATGATCACAATTCACAGCTGATGTGACACTCGTAGCAATTTGGTATTATTGTAGTACGAAAGAATTAGCTATGGCTGCTCTATCACGAAAGCGAACATTCGGGAGGGAAGCCATTGGGGAACCTGTTCTTGTCTTTGCAGTAGTGGTAGATCGATCATGTACGTGGACAGAAACCATATGAGCCTCTGCAGCCCGGCGCCGCCCAGCCGCTGGCTGTACCACCCCCGGTTTTCGCCGCAGCCGGGCAGGCCGGCGACGCACCCGTCGCCCGTGAAGTTGGCGTACGACGCGGCCGCTGTCCGTGGCCCACGCGTCGCCGTCCCAGATGCTCATGTACACCGCCATGGGTTGGCCGCTGGGGTAAGGCACACCGGCCGCGGCCTGCGGGTTCTTGAACTGCCGCACCGGCACGCCGTCGACGTAGAATCCACCGAACAAAACGGCAACATGCGAGAACAAAATTGTTTGAAACATGTGTAAAATCTGTTGAGGAACCGTCGCTGGCGAGTCCAGTCCGAGCGATTACCTCGTAGACAAATACAGAATCGTAAGAACAATGCATGAACACAAGAACAAACAATAGATGAACACGGTATGAGAGGGATCGCGGGCTTCTTTATTGCTCTTCTCATAATGAATTGTGTGTACAAAGGTTGGGGGTCTCCCCCCTCCTATATATAGTCTAGGGTGGATGAGGTGCCCACATGGGCCAGGACTCCTGGCCGGGCCCGGTTTCTTAACACTCCCCCTTGGGCTCTCATCCTTTATGTCCATGCCACGTCAAAACTCCATAAAACCCAATGGGAAAAATTTGGAGAAAGAGTACATGAAAACATGTTTCGCTATCTCGCATTTAATTGCCTCATTAAAAACCTTAACCGAGAAACTTCAGGAAAACTCGTCAAGGGAAAAAGAGTACAATCCACCCAATTTTATTTAATCTCCTGGATTTATTCTTTGGGTACTCGATCTTCATGATCAAGATTTAATAATGAGTTCGTGAAGGTTCTCCCCGATTCTCGCACTTCTAAGTCTCATCATTCCAATTCCACGTATGCACCTTTCAAAGCTAGATCTTGGAAGTTACTTAGTGAATAAATGCAAGATTCTCACATGACTTAATATGCGAGACTTTGATTACGTTCATCTTTGCAATTCATAAGTATAGAAGAACTTGGGGTTGATATGCTTTGTGAGAGGACTCTTCACATAACCCATCCGCACTTGTACAACACAACTGCATTATCTTCATAGATAATAGTGGGGTTTGTGCGTATTCAATCCACATGATTCTTTGGATATGGTGAATCATCCATCAAGCCAAACATATTCTTGTAAGGCCTTGTACAATGCTATGATCTCCAAGTGGTTCGTCAAGTCGATACAAGACTCTATTCAGACGATTTCCATGGAATTGCGCCCACCACATAGGAGTTCATAGCTTGTTTGCAATTTTTGTATATGGTCCTACAGTACCAGTCATCTGATTGCCATTCAAAGTTAGGTCTTGGTTCTTTCAGAGACAGACTAAATTCTTTGCTTCTTTGGAGGTATCGAAGATGTCCTTTATTCCCCGCCAATGCCTTTGGTAGGTTACGCACTATACCTTGCTAGTAGGATCACGGCAAATACAATGTCCGTTCTAGTACAGCTTTGCAAAATACATTAGTGCTTCTATTGCACTTGATGTGGGAATTCGGTCCCGTGATTTCTCCTCTTCTTTAGGTCTATACTGGTCTTTGTCTTGTCGCAAAGATCTCCGACCATTGGCACTTTCAAAGGGTATGCCTTCGCAAAGTCGAACCTTTCTAACACCTTCCGAGTGTAGGTCGATCGATGCACTAATATCCCTTCAGGGCATGCTCAAGCCGCAAACCTAAGCAATATTTGTTTTACCCAAACCTTTCATTTCGGCTCGACTCGGTAAGAGCTTGCTTTCTTAATATCCTTCGAGGTTCGATGATATTCAGATCATCTTCATACACCGAGATTATACTAAATCCATTCCGGATCGTCGTATAAATACACGAGATTATTCTCATTGTTCGTGTAGCCTTTCTTGTATAGAAAGTCGCTGGCGATTATACCACATTACGCTGATTGCTTATGTTAGTACAATGACTTTTGAGTTTCACATGCATATATTTCTATTTGCTCTGTTTTGGTTCGGATGTTGATACATTCAGTATCTTCATATAAATGTCCGAATCCAATATTTCATAAAGATATGGTACCCCATCCATCAATTTCACTTCTAACTTCAAGTTCACCGCCATTGAGATAAATATTTAAAAGGAGTTCCGCCATGACCGGGAATAGGTTTCTTCATCATCATCTTCGGATGTCCAAGTGAAAACTTGTACAACGAGTCTTGCTTCTTTTCATCTCTCTTTCGAACAAATACCCACTTATACCCTCACGGTGCACAAGGAGGCGTGCGGCTTACAGCCCAAACGTCTTTCTTTTATTCGAGAGAATAATTCAGTTTCTATTGCCTTCTCCCAATCTTCTCAATCTGATATTTTCTTTCATTCGCGAGCGATGCAGCTCGAATCAAGATTGATGATTGTGGCAAGTTTCTTTGCAAAGTAAGTGTCGACATTGGTCGTTGTAATATTCAAAGGTTCTCCGAGGTCATAAAGTTTATAACTATTTCTTCAAGGGGCGATTCTTTTAATACTTCTACTTGCTCACCGCGCTTCATTGCGGGCAAGTCCTTTAGTTTTTCACTCATGTGTGCGCACACATCCATGCCGATGTCTCCTTCATGGGAATGTTCAATTCTCGTATGCCTTTTACGAAGGTTCCATACCGATGCCAGTCTCAACGGCTCCCCTTCCGTTCGGGGCACTTCGATGATCGGCTGTGTCAAGTCCTTCTTATCCTTTTCACCAAAGGGCCCCTGCTTGCCGGATTCGAGGGACCGGAGTTCTCGTCATTTTATTCTGAGGCCTTTGGACGGGATTAGGGATACCTTCAATGGTATTTCAACCTCTCGGTGCATTGCTTGCGAGCAAATGCTACTTATTCACGCTCTTCAAATCACTAAAGTAGTCCGCGCTTGATTCGCTAATACTTGCAAATCAATTATCTTCCGACTTCAATTGTCTTCTAGATTTCAATTCAATTATCTTCTGGATTGCAATTATCTTCTGGACTTCTTTATTTGCTTCACTAGTGCTCGGGTCATATGCATAGGTTTCAATTATCTTCTGGACTTCAAATGTCTTCTAGACTTTAATTATTTCCGACATTATTATCAAGGGTTGATTTCTCCCCTAATGACGGAAACTAATCTCATCTATTGTACTATCGAATCGGTATTATGCAAATCTCCAGTCATAGAGTCCAAATACTTGATTATGGATGCCGTCTCATAACCAACGATATTCCGGACTTTGGAGAAAACCCAATGTATTTCACATGCGGTGGTGGTATAGGTATATAACCATTGCAACCAAACTGCGAAGATGAGTAGTTTTCGGTCTTCGACCCTTGTGCTAGTTGCATAGGTGGATGGATGTTATAGGCCGACGGTCTAAAATTGATGAGAGCCGCTGCGGCAGATCGCGTGTCCCCAACATGTAGTTGGTAAATTACAATTCTTCAAAGTTTCGCTAGTCCATTCTAGGTGTGGATATGCGCATGTAATGCTCAACTTTTAATTCCCATTTTCGTGCAATAATCATCAAATGCTTTCAAGTACATTCTCCGTTGTCCATTCAGGTGGACTTCATATGATGATCAGGGAAAATATTTTTAATTTAATTATCTGCGAGATTGGCTTTGCAAAAGCATGGTTTCTCGTAGACAATAAACATACGTGCGACCATTCCCAAGAAGCATTGATGAGCACTATAAAATACCTAAAATAACCCTGACAGGGGCTATATAGGACCGCAAATGTCTCCCTGGATTCGGTCCAGGAATGCAGGGACTTTATCCTTCGCTTTCAGAGCAAAAGGTCTAGTAATTAATTTCCCGGTGGCACATACGGGGCACACAAAATCTTCCAGATTCGGGAAATTCTTTATTTTCATATTATGTCCCTGTGAATTGTTAATTATATCTCTCATTATCCTAAGACCTAGGCGGCATAATCTATCATGCCGGAGATAGATAAGTTCAGAGCTTCTAAATACGGTTTTCAAGGCAGTATAGGCTGCAGATGCCTTAATATTAGTGTAGTATAGCCCAGTTTCATATGAAGGAAGACATTCTAATGCTATTTTTCACTTTCTTCACGCTTTGTAATGAGCAGGTATTCTGTACCATACTCTTCTTCAGTCTCTACACGGAAACTGATAGCGCAAATATCCTTGAGAGTTCTAGTCGATTCTGGGTACAACAAGTCTTCTTCAATGACCAAAGTTGTGCCCATTGGGAGTATAATTGTGGCCTTTCCTGAGCCTATTATACAAGTATCGCTGCCTGCGATTGTCGTAAGACTACCAGTATTCTTGCTGATCGACTGGAAAAATTTCTGTTTCTCTCAGGATGGTATTCGTTGTGCCGCTACATGCTAAGCACACTTCCTCCATAGGGCGCCACACGCGTTCTAATATAATGTACTTTATTAATATGTAGCAGAAAGCAAGCAACACATAAATAAAATACTTCAGATATCAGAACGTAACTTGCTATTATAAAGACGGGAAAATAAGTCTTGCAGGACTCATAATAAGAATTTAATGCTTTGCTCTCCTAGAGCTTGCAACCATTATTCAATAATTCAAAATTCTACTTCAATTACAAACTGCAAGTTTCTATAAAAGGTCCGAGTGCAATGCGTGCACTGGATCTAATAGGCAAAGTATTCAGGAACTTCTGCCTAAATCGGCTCCATGCGCGATCTTCTCCTCTTGGACAGCTACGGCTGGGGCCCGCTGCGATGTCCAAAGGAGGGATGATGGGTCGCTCATCGGGTCGTTCACATTCATAAGTGCGGCTAATGGATGTGAATCCTCCAGTGCTTACAATGGCGAGGTATGCCTCATGCTATCATTTGCCCTTCTTCTTAGACTGGAAAACATCAATAATGTGCTACGCACGACCTTACCCTTCTTGTTCCTCTCATTCGTGAGAGGCTTCATCACCTTGTAGCTGTTAGCAGTGGCTTCATGGCCAACATTGCTACTAGGTGGTTGCGAGATGAAGTTCTTTCTTAGAATATCATCTTGAGTTTCTGCAACTTGCATGATGTCAATTAATTCGGCATACTTCATGTAGCCGTCTTGACGATAGTTGCTTGCGGATTGCACCGCGTTCGGGTGAAAGGTAGAGAGTCTTCTCAATCTTCTGCTCATCCGTGATTACATTACCACAAAATTGAAGACTGTTATAAATTCTGTACAAATTCTGACCATACTTGGTCGATTCTCAATTTCGATTCGTGATGTCATCATCTTCATATTCATTGCAAAAGTTCAAAGGATTACCTGGTAATTTGCATAAAATGGTTACAAAATTCTCACAATGCTCTTGAACTCTGTGTTTGTGTTCAGTATTTTTCTATGCATTTTTCATGATTTATCGCTATTTTCAAGTGATTAAAAGCAATATAAACAATCACAAATAATCAAAACAAGAAATACAATAAATAAATTGCATAGAAATAACAACAACAAAGATAAACATACTTCAAAGTTCAAAATATGCAAAAATTTGATTCAGGGCCATTTCTCACTGGAAAATGACTTTCAACAAATTATACAACTTTCGTGGGTTAACACGCAAATTTCAATCTGAGAGAAAAATTTACGCGCAATTTTCAGATTTGAGGGTTATTCTGCAAGAATATATATAATCTGTATATTCCTAATTCCGCAGGGTTTTCCGCAAAATTTCCAGATCCACGAAGAATTCTCGTAATTTTCAGAATTACAAGGACCTTATTGCAAAATTTCATAACCGCATACTTATCCTCGTAATTTTCAGAATCACGAGGGTCCTTTGTGCAAAATTCAGGATTTTTTTTTCACCGTGCCCCCCCCTTTTTTTTCGCCGATCTCCTTTTTGGGTCGCTTTATGGTGGCTTTCTTTCTTTTCTACTGCATGGCCCGATGGCCCCTAGGTCAAAAAGTGGGGGTAGGGTTTCCCCTACCCCTGTGCTTCAAATGGCGGCGCCGCCACCAGCTTCTGGGCAGCCGGGCGCGGGTGCAAGTCTCGCCGGCGGAGGGTGGCGCGTACGGGCGTAACCTCGAGGCGGCCGGCCCGGCGGCGGCGGCGCCCAAAAAGGATCCGAGTGGAGGCCGAAGGGCACGCTCCAAGGCGGCGTCGGCAACTCCATCCGTGCGGGGACTTCGAGGCGCGGCTTCGCTCCATGGTGTTGGAGCGCCGCGCGGCGCGCGGAGTCGATGGAGCGCCGCGCGCCGCTTCAGCGATGTTGGCGAGCCTCATGCGAGTGGTGGGAGAGGGGCGGCGCGCTCGGCGTGGCGCGACGGCTTCGGGCGCGTAGATGGCCGGAGTCCGGCGCCGGCGCCACCACCCCTTTTTTTTTCTTTGGTTCTTTGGGAGACCGGTGCTGCGGCTTTGCGCCCGGAGCCCGACACGGAGGGCGGTCGCCGCAGTCGCGCCATGCGGGCGCGCGCGGGCTTCAAGGGCACTTCGCGGGAGGCGCGTCCGTGTTGCGGGATGCGCCGGATGGTGGCTCAAGCCGAGGCAATGAGGCGGCGATGCCGTCGGGCCGTGGCCGTCTGAGGCTAGTGATGTCTCGGCTTCAAGCGGTGGCATGGGGCCATGTGGGTTGCCGCACGACGCATAACGCGCGCGTAATTTTCAATATTTTTCATGCGATGCGATGCATACAGATTCATATGATACATATGTGATGTGATGTAATGTTCGTGCAATTACAATTCACATAACAATCTACCATGCAATCAACATCCACTCTTTCATGCGATCTACCGATCAGCTTGGCTGGCGACTTCAAGTCGGCTCGCGGTAGATCAGAGTGAATTTGCACCATAGAAAACAATCTAGAAAGCCAAATTTGCAGAATTGAAAGCGATCTAGTAAAACGATTCAATCTACGAGTGCCGTTCATCGACAGTTACCTTTTCGATGCGAAGAGAGTCGATCGTGCTGATAACGTGTTGAGGAACCGTCGCTGGCGAGTCCAGTCCGAGCGATTACCTCGTAGACAAATACAGAATCGTAAGAACAATGCATGAACACAAGAACAAACAATAGATGAACACAGGTATGAGAGGGGACTGCGGGATTCTCTTTATTGCTCTTCTCATAATGAATTGTGTGTACAAAGGTTGGGGGTCTCCCCCCTCCTATATATAGTCTAGGGTGGATGAGGTGCCCACATGGGCCAGGACTCCTGGCCGGACCCGGTTTCTTAACAAAATCGATCGATACGCATGTAGCTATGAGCCTATGAGGTTAATTACACGATGTTGTTGGGGTTCCACAGGACAGGATGGAGTTGGTCTGGAACTCCTTGGTGGGGTCGAACCAGAGGTGGAGCTGCTGCTCCCTGCCGCCTACGCCCTGCGCGAACATGTTGGTGTCGAGCACGTACTGCTGCCTGTACACGTTGCCTAGGAACTCGATGTCGATCTCGTCGCGCCGCTCACCCGACGACGACAGCTGCAGAGTTAGAATCGATCAAATTCCGTTTGAGCACGTAGACAGCAAGCAAAATGGCACGGGGCGGAAGTGAGCTGCGCTGCTTACGTAGAAGGCAGCGACCGTGCCGGCCGAGTAGCCGGGCGCGACCTTGACCCTCACGTCGAACCGGCCGAAGAGGCACTGGTTCCTGGATTGGACGCACGCGCCGGAGGATGGGCGCGAGCTGCGTGCCGCCGTTGAGGAACCGCGCGTGGCCGCCGTCGCCCCAGGCGACGAGGAAGTCGTCGTTGAAGCTGTTGCGGCAGTGAGTTCCGGTTCCGGTTGGCAGCAGCAGTACTGAGACAAGCAAAATATCGGAAGCGCAGAGGAATATTTATTGTGGTGCAGTGCAGGGGCAGGGGCTCATGTTTGGAGAAGTGGGGGCACGAAGAAGAGATCACAGAAGTGGAGCTAGGTGCATGAGAAGATTTGCGAAGGAAAATGACATGGAACAGCAAGGGTAAGGCATTTGTCTTGAGAGCAAAAGGTTTCAGAAATCAGAACGACATGGAAGTCAATGTTGTCCCGAAAGATTTGGCAAGTTGCGTTTTCTTTTGTTATGGCGCGCTCTTGATTTCTGTGATTTTCTTGGATTTCTACGCGGAGGCAAGAGAAGGCCAGCTCCAGATTCTTCGTTTCGTTGTACAGTTTTTGAACAAAACCTTTTGACAAGCTTCAAGAAGATGAAACCTTGCAGTATACAACCTATTGCCCCACCTCAAACAATTTTCAGAGTTTCCAGCAACAATACAAGCAGTACATGAAACATTTCGCTAAAAGTCTGGACAAAGCGCGCACAATGTAGGGAATAAACATTGCCTAGTCATTCAAGACGAAGCACTGGACATCAGTGGCCATAAGATGAAACCTGGCAGAAGAGACGCTAAATGCAGATACAGCACATATTTTTATCACCTCAAACCTACAAAGTGGTCTACATGTTACAGCAAAGAGATTTTGACGACATATGATAGATCTAACCGAGAGAGTTTAATCAACAAACGTGATAATACGATTGTTAAATGTTGGAGTTCATATAGGTATACCCTGGGCTCAGGGGTATTGAACACAATAACAAAGTTATAGACGATATGGTAAACAATAATAGCATTCCACATGGAATCCATAAGGGCACCCACAGGGTCTGGACTCTGGAGGCTACACACCTTAGAGCTGGGGGTCCATTGGTGCCCTCCAAACTACAATTCATTGCAATGTTTAGCCCCTACAGTTGCCTCTAAGTTAAAGCAAAAATAATTTATCTCTCATCTCTATTCCCGTTACTCTTTCTCTAGCAGGTGGGCCCAACAGGCTTAGAGACGCCTCCAAACCTGGAGGCAGCATCTAGCTTGGAAGTTGCTACCATTTGCCCTGCAGTGTTTGAAGGCTGAACTTTTCCACACTATATGTGGTTCATTGTGGGGAACATGCCAAGCTGTGGTGACACCACGCCGCTTTCACAGACATAACACTACTGAAATCACAGAAGTTACATCACTCTGCCCGTATGAAACAAACAAATTCTAAATTGCAAGATAAACTCTGCATTCAATCTGCCCCCCAAAATTGCACCAAAATTACAAAAGACTATCAATTGGGGTCTTGCCCATCAAAGTATAATCACAGAAGCAAACATATCAAGGGCTATCTTCAATATGCAAACCATATTTGTTCTCAGAAGCGAAACATACACCAGTAGCCTTAATAAGTTATTGTCTAAGAAAGACGTTCCTCAAAAGGGAACATCATGTCACTGAGAATAATTCTTCATCACTAACAATATGCCATGTGCACGCAGTTTATAGGAAGCAACTCATGTTTACAAACCAGTGCATTGTTAGCGATAGAAAGAAGGTGAATATTTGTTAGTTAGAACAGAACGGGATCCATAAAAAAGCCTCATATAATGTTGAGAGATAAAGGCTACTGCTTTTACCTAACACATGATTATCATGAATGAACTATGACAAGACATATCATTAAACAATCCATCAAATATGAGAAGGTAGCAGAGTCAACATAGTATAAGACTAACCTACAAAGCGAACAAGAATTAAGTAACAATAAAACGCAATTGAAAAGGCACAAAGTTATGACTGTTGTGGTGCCATACACTCAAGAGTTCACGCAGAGAAGCTTTGCAACTTCCGCAAACGCTTCACAGCTGAGGAAGGTTTCTTCTTCAAAATCTTCTTTGCAGATTTTGCTTTTGGCTTAGTCTTCTTCACCGGCGTGGGGGTTTCTTTTATAGGCCCAGGCTGAACTCCCTTTTTTAGTGCACTCCCTCTTGGAGTAGCAGATGGTGGCAGCCTCAGGCACTGCGGTGGTAAAGGATTGTGAGGCTTCCAAACTAGATTATTCTTCATAGAAAACCTCACTTTCTTACCGCTCTTCTCTCCATCCTGGGCAAGAACATTACCTTCACTGCGATCATCTCCATCAGAAACTTCTGATAACCTATCCGCAGATTTTGCCCGATTCCTCTTCTTCGCCACTTTCCCACCAGCTGGTGTCACTGGTGAAGCACTTGAGCTGCTGCCTCCATTGGCCATCCCGGCTTCTGCTGCAGCCTTCTCAAACTGCTTCTGAAGATTGGACATCAATGCCTCATCAAATGTAATGGCATCAGTACCATCACCCATCTGCTGGTCCTCTGCAGTGGCATCCGTACTCTGCTCAGCGACATCCCCTCCATCAACAACCTCCACCTTCCTTTTCTTCTTCTTCTCTTTCTTTCCTCCTTCTCCTTGTCCTTCTTTACCCTCTTCTCATGCTTCATAGCCTTGGTCCCCTCCTTCTCACCTTCAGTCAATGCAGCCTTCTTCGCCTTTTTCTTCTTCTTTTCCACCCTCACCTTCACCTCATCCAAATCCATGCCGTTCTCCACCCTTGTCACCATTGACACCTCAGTGCCCTCAAACTCCGGCACAAGAATCTCAACCCCAGACAGCTCCAATCCCTTCTCGATCTTCACAAATGCATCCCTCAACCCAAACACCACCTTCCGGTTCACCTGCACAGTCTCTGCCTTTGCCCCGATATCCAAGAATTTCTTGCTGAATACAAACAAAAGCCCGATCTTCCCAAGCTTCTCCTCCACACTCCCCTTCTCCACATCCTCCCCATTCTTCACCATCTCAAGCAACTGCTTACCGCTCTCCAGGAACCTCTCAAACACGCTGGACTTAACCTTATTCACCATCACCCTATCGGACGACTTCTCCAAAACAGTAAAGAACGGAGCCAACAGTAAATCCATTGATTGTAAGCTCACAGGGAGCACGGGCAAGAGCTCGTCAAGAAACGCCTCGGCTACATGGTACCCAAGGCCTCGGGAGCCGGCGGTGACCGTGTCGGCTTCCGGCAGGATGGCCTGCTCTGATAGGATGGATATGATCTGGGAGGTGAGGTCAGGGGCGAAGGCGTGAGCGCTGAGGAGGAGGAAGGCGTGGTGGAGGAATCGGCGGTTGAGGAGGTAGAACTTGTCGAGACGGTGGGCGTCGATGTGGGACCACTCGCGGCGAAGGGTGGAGAGGTAGGCACCGAGGAAGGCGGCGGCGGCGGCGGGCGAGGGGGCGGAGGAGACGGCGGCGGCGAGGCGGGAGGCGAGGGAGGACTGGTAGAGCGGCTTGTCGGAGTGCCAGAAGCAGAAGAAGAGGCCCTTCCAGAGCTTGAGGAGGTCGGTGGGGGAGAGGTGCGGCGCGGAGGCCGGCAGGAAGGTGGAGAGGAGGTGCCGGACGGCGCGCTCGCGGGCGGGGCCGTTGCAGGAGGCCAGGCGCCGCGCGATGGACGCGGCCTCGGCGGAGGAGACGGCGGCGGCCATGGGGGCGGGGGGAGGTGGAAACCCTAGTGTTTGATCCGGGGAGGGATTCGTTGTTTGAAATGACCTTGTTTGATTTTTGATTTTTATTTCCAGGTTCGGGTCGGGTGCTTGTGGCTTGTCCTCGGATCTGACTGGCGGGTGCGGCGTGTCTCTGGACGGGTGGGACCAAGTTAGGTCATGCGGCGATGCACCGAGACAGGAGATTTCACGCCACTTGGATTAGAAAACCAACGGTCTCGACATTAACTCGGACCGTTAGTTAAATGTACTCAGGAGTCAGTAGTACTGGCTGGCTGCCATGTACAACCAAGCAATAACTACAATGAATGAATCATCTAGAAAACCTATCTAAAAAACCTACAGTGAATATCATCACTTCTTTTTCCTTGGGAAGAAGCAGATTCCCGTCCATGCCAGATTTTACAATTGTCACGAATTACATCACGCAAGATCCTGTACATGTTTGAGACACATCGTACAATGACCTAATTCCTGTGTAACGAGGAAATACACGAGCAATTTTGTTTCTTTTCTCGTCTTATATGAGCAACTTCAAGCTTAGTGGTACACTAGAGCGCAGCAAAACAAATGCTTGCTACAGAAAGGCTAGTCTCTAAGGAAAACACTATATATATGAAAGCTTAAAATAGGCAAAGAGGAGGCTTCAAATATCTATGTTTGGTTCATAGCCACTGTTTACCAATTTTTTCTTGCCAAAGTTTGGTAAGCCAACTTTTCAAAGCTAGATTGATGGCCAACCTTTTCTTTAAAAAACAATCGCTCGCTAGAAAGTGGCAAAATTTAGCAAAAATATGAGTTTATGACAGACGGAGCCTGGGCAGACCTAGGGTCGGTGCTGCCGGTGAGCACCGGTCCAGCCCACCCTCCATCGCGTATCATCCTCTCTCACGCCAGTCCTTTAGGGCTAAGGTACTCGTCATTTCCACTGCTAGCACCCCGTTGCTCCATATCTGGATCGCCATTGGACGGAGCATAATATTAAAAAGCATGTTAGCAAAGTTTGGAGAAAAAGACCAGTTTATAATAGTTTCTTTTGATTTGGTTTGGGCCGTTATTAGTCCAAGGTGCAAGTGGGCTGTGGAAGCCCATTACTATCGGCCCATAGGCATAGCTACCGCATTCAACCACCATATGCATGTGAGCCCATAGGTACTTACATAGTTACATTTCATTCTTTAGCCCACGATTTGTGAGGCGGCGGCGATACTCACGTGGAGACCACGCGCGAGGGCCCGAATGCGTTTATGATCCCAACTCCCGAGTTTCTAGACACATCTCGCTCTCTCTCCCCTCCTCCTCTCGAACCTTCGATTTCTTTCTCCTCGAAGATATCCACCGTGACCTCGCTCTGCAAAGTATGAAGCAACCACTCGACTGTCGCAAGCTTACTCCTCAAAGGGTGCAGCGCACGGACGAGAAACACATTCGTGCCTCATCGCAATGGAGTCGCAACAGTTGCATCTGCTCCCGCTATAAATACAGCGCTACTCGGCCAGAAATTCCACACCAACAACAAACCTAGATAACATGAACACGGAGAAGAAATGGAAGCACATCCGCGAGCTTTTGAAGGATTGGGAGACTCCCCAGCATATAGTCGCTTGCCACAGGACGTTTAGTCAGCAGCCTTACACACACCACCCACCTCCTCAACAGCCACCTCCAGAGCTCATCGATCTAAGGAGGTTGTCTCGCCGTACGCCCAACGATTCCGGGTTGAGCTGCGCCCCCCTCCTATGCCAGCTGAACGCCCTCCGGAAGGGCCCCCGACGGGAGTGGCGCCACCCCTTTGCTAGTGTCGGGACGTCTGCAAGTGTGTTAATCAACCAATGAGTGGACCAGTCGGCAGCGCTATTGGTGTTGTCCAAACTTCTGTGTGGACTATCTCGATCGTAGGTTTGACACGCCGAGCCACAGACAGCCGGTAATGAAATCGTATTTCAGTGCACACCACTATTTTGCTTCACGTTACACCATAACTACGTCTCTCTTCCCACCGCAGTCTCCGCCGCACCTATGCGACTTCAGCCAATGGATCAACGACAAGATCCACCCCTACTACATGTGGATGCTGTTGTCACGGAAGAGGTGGGCCAGGGAGGACTGCGAGGGTCGTGAAAGGTGCCTCGAAGAACTGCAGGCTGAGATGGAGGAAAAGAAGAGGCGGGAGAGGCTGCACGAGGAGTAGGAACGCGAGCATACCAGGCGACGTGAGGTCGAGACGACGCGGAAGAGGGCCATCGCGGTGAAATCTAAGGCGCAAGGCGAGGAGTATAATGCTGGGCTAGGCCGCAAGAGCAAATGGTCACATTTCACGCAGTAGTTCGACCGTCTTCGTCCATATGTCTCATGTATTTCTAATTCTCTAAAGACATGCGTGTACCGTTCTTGGTTCATTAGTCTACGTGTCACATAACCCTCTTGTCGGATCCACTGTCATGTTGTTATCGTTGCGCCATTTCTCCAAAGTTCTCCACTGTGTATGAATTCCCTAACGCATCGAAATATCACTTACCTTCTTACTTATGAATTATTGCTACCGCAATCGTCCTCACAAAATTCTTCGAAAATTTACCACACTACAACAACATACGACGATTATAAAATGTTATTGTGAGTCTAATAGATTTCATACCATCTAGAATCTACGAAAATCACAAACGGACCAACTAACCTTGTCACCACTATTTTATTTCCAAAAAAAAACCTACAAACAAGATTTGCTAAATGTATTACCTAAAAAAATTGACATTTGTTCCCTCACAATTATTTCCATCGGATTAATAAAATAATAATATTATTATTTTAAATCGCCCAACTGGTGCATAACTTGTTGATGTGTCGCTCAACCGCTGTGCGGCTTGTAGATTTGTCTCTCAACCGTTGGATGACTGAGCGACAGAGGATTATTTATATATATATATTACTGTATTTCGAAATGAAAAATAGATTTTTTTATATAAAAAAATCCCCATCCGACGCACGCCTCCCCGTCACGCGAAAACCGCTGGGCCCCGACTCCAAGGGCCGTTCGAAAATAATTCCCCGGCTTACTGCTTAGTCAATCCGGGACGTGCTCCACGCCAAAAACTTGCGATCAGCAACGCGCTCTACGTCGCTGTCGCCCACGCATTGCCCGCCCTGACCCTGAGTACTCTATTCGTATCTCTCTCGCAAGGTAGCGCGCGCGGCCGGCACCGCCAGCACCCGCGCCCAACCAGGTCCGCACCAGCGCCAACGCTGCTACGTACTACCGCGTGCGCTGCGGATCGGACACGCGCGGCCCTTCGGAGAAACCGATAACGGTGCCATCACCTCGGCATTGGAAGCCTCCCCCAATACATCTCGCTCGCTCGCTCGCTCAAGCCTTACGGCTGTGCAGACCGCAGCGGCGAAGCAGGGAGACGCGCGCATGGTAGCGTCGTCCGGAGGAGGCAACGAGGGTGCGTGCGGTGATTGTCGCCGTTTGATCGGGATCTGAGGTGCAAGGTATGTATTGTGGTGGGTGCGTCTACGTCTCAGCTCAAGTGCTCAAATTACTGTGCTCAGCTAGAACTAGGATGTTTCCTCTAAAAAATTAAGCTTGAACTAGGATGTTGCTTGTGGTATGCTGGCAGGTAGAACCGTAGAAGGCGCAGTTGGGGTTCTTGATGGGTGCATGTGTGTGTGTGTGTGTGCAAGGTGTATGTTCCTCTTCCTCCTAGCGTGTAAAAATTTAATCGAAGAGACGATTCTCTAGTTTGGTGGAGAGGAATTGTCTGGGTGATTGGACGTAAAGTTTACTTCACAAGATCTCTCACCTTATTTCCGGTTTGATTTGCTAGCATGCGTAACAAGGCCATGCCTTGCCAAATTTGATTCCGATTAATCCTGGAGGATTTGTATACCTGGAAGCTATCTTATCCTTTTCGTACAATCTGTTATGGTTCAACCTTTGATGAAAGAAGTCAATTTGTGATTTGCATTTTTGAAAAGTAAATTTGTGATTTACTCATAAAAGCGTGTCAGGAAAGGGGGTAGGCCTTCACACTTTGCAACTCTGATTTTTCATTTAACATTTCATTTAAGGTAGGTGGGTGGAGTTGATTTGTGCTTCCTTGTACAACCAATTGAAGAACATTTAAACAATTTGCTGTTGAAATGCTGAGCTTGTTGATGCTTGCATATGGATATGCAGAAATAAACAGATAGCGGCAATGGCTACTCGAAATAATAGTGCGGTCTTCCTGGCCTTCATCATCATTCTCGTCGTAGTCATCTTAATCCTGCTTGGTATCTGCTGGAGGTTCCTCAGACCAGATATACTGAGGAGATTGATGAGGCCAAAGCGCGCTCCTTCAGGTTAATGTGTCATTCTCACTGTGGATACAGATTAAGAACTTTTACAAGAACTAGACTTGTCATAAGTTTTCTTATAAACTGCGCAATTATTTTTGTGTGCATAATAGAGGTGCCCCAGTACTTCAGCAGCAATATGAGTGGCAACCTCCGGACGATAACTTACTTTGATTATGCAACACTGAAGAAGGCAACGAGGGATTTCCACCAGAAAAATCAGCTTGGAAGAGGTGGCTTTGGGCCTGTTTATCTGGTAGTATTTTTTTTTCGCCAAAAGCATATTAAGATTGTAGTGCATTTGTACTGTACCTAGCATTAGCGGCTTGTGACTTCATATGGTGACTGTTGCAATGCTTCTGCCGATCAGGGAAAACTAGACGATGGCAGGAAAGTTGCTGTGAAGCAACTGAGCATCGGCAAGTCTGGGCAGGGCGAACCCGAGTTCTTCGTGGAGGTGAACATGATAACAAGCATCCAGCACAAGAATCTTGTTCGCCTTGTAGGGTGCTGCTCAGAGGGATCGCAACGGCTGCTGGTCTACGAGTACATGAAGAACAAAAGCTTGGACAAGATATTATTTGGTAAGCGTAAAATCCTTTTAAAGAACATAGAAAGTTAGTACATGTTATGCTAAAGATTGTTGCTCAGCTAATCTGGGACTTGGGGAGGTGCTTGTTCATGTAATTGTTTGTCCGGCAAAAAACTTTGCAGGGGCTGATGGTTCACCGTTTCTGAACTGGAAAACCCGGCATCAGATCATCATTGGCATTGCGCGAGGTCTGCAGTACCTGCACGAGGAGTCGAACCTGAGGATCGTTCATCGCGACATCAAGGCCAGCAACATCCTCCTGGACGACAAGTTCCAGCCCAAGATCAGTGATTTTGGCCTGGCCAGGTTCTTCCCCGAGGACCAGACATACCTTAGTACTGCATTTGCCGGCACACTGTAAGTCACCAGTACTCAAACTCAATTCGCAACAGTACATGACTACGCCGCAAAAACTTCCGAGAACGATTTGTGATCTATATATCAGGGGCTACACTGCGCCTGAATACGCCATCAGAGGGGAGCTCACGGTGAAAGCCGACACCTACAGCTTCGGCGTGCTCGTGCTCGAGATCATCAGCAGCAGGAAGAACACAGATCTCTCTCTTCCAAACGAAATGCAGTACCTGCCTGAACATGTACGCCACTCTCTGAATCCAACTCTACGATACGACAGTCACAGAAATTTTGGCCTGACGAATCCTTCTTTTCTTTGAACTTTTCAGGCATGGAGGCTCTACGAGCAATCCAAGATACTCGAGCTCGTCGATCCGAAGGTGCAGGCTGACGGGTTCGACGAGAAGGAGGTCGCGCAGGTGTGCCAGATCGCGCTGCTCTGCGTGCAGCCGTACCCAAACCTGAGGCCGGCGATGTCGGAGGTCGTGCTGATGCTCACGATGAAGACCGAGCAGTCCATCCCTCCGCCGCTGAAGCCGGCGTTTCTGGACAGGAAGAACCTGAAGGACAAGAACGCTGCGTCGGACACGGCGGCCGATATGAGGTCCACGTCGTATTGGCTCAGCACGCCGTCACCTCTGGTCGACAGGCCGTACGACATGAGCTGTGGGATATAATGACGCAACATTGTGATGGGTGACGTACAAGCAAGATCAAGCATTGAAGTCGCATGGCGATGGTGAAATGGAAAGAACTGTTTTCACATACAGTGGTATCACGTTTCAGCAATACAAGTCGCTGGGATGCTAAACTCGCTTACTAGTAGCTTTACAAAATAAGGAGAGGAGTGATATAAACTTGACTCAAATTTAAAGGAAAAGGCGGGAGAGACAAATTTGCAATGTTGGTTCAAATAATCTGCACTCTTCATGCCTAGGAACCGTGAATACGTGGTGATCCACCGTTATACTAAAATGTGTGGTGTCTTTTTTTTCCACATTTCTCCCATGTTTGGAGTTTTCATGTATTAAGAGTACATTTGCTTGCCTTTCTTGTAGATATTAACATGTTTTGGAACAAAATAATATACTGATGCATTCAGTAACGTGTGTCACTCTTTTAATTTCGAAATAAATGTATGGTATCTTGATTCTTTGCGTGTTTAATGCAGAAAATAATAAAGATATATTTTTTTGAAAGGTGACTTGATACTTGATAGTATCATTGTGAATATTTGTAGCACTACTACTATGGAGCGAAGCGTTAAAAAGGACTCAGCAGTTAGCAGTAAGGGTAGTGCGGAATCTAGTTACGGTGTTCTAATATTTTTTTAGAGATTTATTTGAAACGCCTATTTTTTTTAATCTTCTGCGATATTATCAGATGTCAGGAGTGGCTTTGTTCATGATGTGATTGTGAAATGGTCAATAGCTAGTAGAGCAAGCTCCAGAATGATGGTTGGAATTTCCGAGGATTTGAGTAGGCTACAAGGAAGCGGCACGACATGACCGGCTTTGTAGTTTGCACACCTTGCATCGATGCATTCAACAACCATCAACAGATGTAATCATGGTCAAAATCATTCAACCACTGATTGCTGCCTCTGCTTTGATCTGCCTTCATCACCCAACACTGCCCAAATTAACTCACCCTAAGATCACACCTAGTGCCTGCCTCTACTCTAGTCTGGTCAGTCAAAATACTAGTGTACAGCGAAGTGAAACATAAACTTGTCCCTTTTGCAAAACCTTCTGAATGGAGGAATGTCCCCATATAAATACCAAATTCCACAAGAAAAATCCTTTTATTTTGCGATGCCACAAGAAAATTCTTGCTATATAGTTCTTATAAATTTCAGTAATACCACTGTTGAGTGCTATCTTTGCAAGGTCGTGTCGCAATGTAAATTTTGATGTGAATCGAATCCCAGCCCTTGACAAATAGTTACCAACTGTCGCACCAGCTACTAGGTCAGCTTGACAAATATAGCTACTATACCTATCTTGTGTGTTCGAGAGTATTTTGGGAGATGGGACTACTTAGGTTTCCACAGTAAATTTATGCTGCTCTGTGCCCCTGGTCTAAGTTTGCTCCGACACAACATGGCACGACAAAAGAGAGGAGCATTTACTGCTCGTTTTCAAATTTTTTCCTTTAAAAGAGAATCTAACAGCATTTATTGGTGTAGGCAGTAATTAACAACGCACCTCGTCTAAAAATCGTTTGAATCTGAGTTCTCAGTTCTCACGATAGCTTCCGAGAAGCAGAGTACTCCGTATCGTGCTTAGGTCATATACAATAGGTTTATATTAGTTATTTATAGTTTTTATCACGTAGAATTTAAGCGGATGTAGATGAAAGGGAATAAATAGATAAATGTGTTGTCTTCAATTCTGAATGACTGTATCACTAGAACCAAAAAGACTATCCAATCATATTTCTTAGGTCCATAAAAACATTAAAAGATCGTGTGATCTATAGAAACAAGTAAAAAGACAATCCATTGTATGAGTTGACTTTAGTGCTGTCTACAGGTGATATAAAGAGTTACTATAGACAGCAACTGTCTGTACCATTATACATGAACTTGGCTAGTACTTACGACCAGATTAGCTCACACCCCGTACGTAGACATTAATAGCAATCAGATGCGGCAATGACAGTGTTGTTGCAGGATGCCAGGTTGCCAGTAAGTAGTGGTACTACTTCTGGAATGCGGTTGGAGGATTGGAGCACAATCTGTAATTCTGTAGTAGGAGCTGTATTCTTCAACAGGGAGTAGGATACCTTCATTGGCGAAGAAAAATTCAGCACTGCAGCAATAACTTGCATTTAGTGCTTTGGGTTGGAAAAAAAAAAGATATATGGTGAGATTTTGACAGTTACTACATAGTAGTACAAGTTCTACGTTGCCTGTTACTGCCACAATACTAAGGCTATAGTAGCAATCTGAATCTCCTAGCTAGTTTTCTCTTCTAGTGCACCGCTCATAAACTGGAACAGAAATCAGACCAAACACTATGTGAATGGCGTCCGGTGATTGAAAATTTCGAAGACATTTTGTTAGTACGCACAGCAAAATTCCACTCCCATTAAGACACGGTTGGACATCGATCGATGGGGTTGCGACTTGCGAGGGCAAAAGGCAGCAGAGGCGATGGCAATGCCTGTTGACTCCCAGCCTCTCCACTGGCAGAGGATGCAGGTAGTTTATATGTTCACGTACCTGCTTCCGGCCGGCACTGTCTCCAGCCTCCACTTGTGCAGAGCGCCTCACCGGGAAACAGATCCTCCGCATTACCAAATAGTAATGTAGAGAGCTTACAGTAACACACAGTTACAGTTACGACCTTGATCATGTGCTACAGTCTTGAATTTGGTACAACACCGGATGCTACGATGACCGGTTTGATACAGTATTGATTCGCTACAAGACCCAACCAATCCTAGTCGGCCATTCCTCGTTCAACGACCATTAGAGCTACTGCACGTACTGTAGCCTGTGCAGTTGCTCTTCTTGCAGACATTCTGCGTCCGCCACACCGAAAGCTCCTTCTTTTCTCCCTTTCCTTCTTGATGAAACTTCACATCTGTCCACATCACAGCACTCACCGAGTCACCGATACATTACCTCCTCCCCAGAATAGCAGCTGCGAGAAAAAGTCTCGAGAGAAATACAGGGCAAAGTTTCCACTTGTACATCATGATGTCCTCCAAAAATCTCCCTGCTGTGTGTACCTCGTCCATCTAACGGCACTTGAAAGTTGAAACGCGTATATGTTGCTTACAAGGAACAGGTTTGCAGCGTGTACATTAGTACATTTAGCAATTGATGTGAACTGTTGCATGTTTAAGGGAACCTCCACTGGATAGTGGTTACTACTTGTACCAACCAGGAGTACTACTGTCTATGCTGGGAAATATTAGCTGTTTGTCAGCTGTTAGCTCCTTACAGCTAATTGTATTGTAGCACGTAGTACTTATATGTCATGACAATTCCATGCCAAGGCTACAGGGAGATCAATATTTCTGCCTCTACTGCAACTTCACTTGCTAATTGGTTGCACACTACTATGTCAACTCCTCATGAAGTCTTATACCCAAAAACAAGTAAGCGAGTGTGTTCAACTCCTCATGATCAGTCTTACGTCCCGTTTAGAACATAAGAATTTCGTAGGATCAGAGATCCCAAACGCTGCTTACTCTATCATTCTCGAGCGTCGTTTCTGGTTGCACAGTGTTCAGCTGTGCCGCCGGTTACCGGCCGGGGTCCGGGAAAAAAAATCCCGGCCGGAATCCTTCAAATTCAAAATCAAAATCAAAATTTTGACAAAAACATTTCAAATTCAAATTTATTTGGATAAAATTCATCCGATTTTTCCACCAGGATCTCCAGAGACCAGCCAAGAACTGTTACCGGGCTGAACGGGATTGTGCCCGGTAACGATTCTTTGATCCCTGGCTGTGCGACACCAATGCAACTATTTATTATATGAGTCCTGTAGAAGGAAAGTCACCGTGCTACGTGGGGATTAAGGAGCCTAGCTAGCAGGCACATAAGACCGCAATAACAACAACATTAAATCGCTTGGGCCACCAAGGATAGCAACGGACGGCAAATAATTGCAAGGACATCAAATCAACACACCGACACTTCATCAGATTAAGCCCCGCAACGGTGACAGACGGATGGATCTCAACCTGGAAGATCCAGTCTTTGTGTATAAGTTCTTATCGACAACGCTGACAAGAAATCGATGTAGAATAGATTCGTGTGGTTGATCGGGGGCAATTACTGCCATCAAATCACATCGGACATTTATGAAACTCAGGAAAAATACAACCAGCTAAATTAAATTTGGGCACACAGGAGCTTTTGTTTTCCATTTTTTTTTCATTTGTTTCGAACAAATAATCAAGTTTTCTCTGATCTTTCATAGGAGTATTTATGAGGAGTTTACCTAATGCTGCAAATAAATAAAATATACATCTCTAAAAATAGTTTCCTTTTTGTTATTTATATTCGTTTACATTTTCATTCAATTAAGGAAATGCATGTGTGTGTTTTTATATTTTAAATTGCCAGAAGTTTGTCTTCTAAGGTAATCTTCTATTTATAACAGAAAAGTAGCTCTATGAAAAAAAAAGAGAAGGGATAATTTTTTAAAAAAAAACGAAGGGGATACTCCAAATAAAAGGAGGGGTATGAAAGGCTCAAAGTGCATTTCGCATTGCAGGTGATCGATTAATGTGTTCATCACTTCCAAACTTTTTAAAGAAAGGACACTTTTCTCTTGATCTCTTCTTCAGGAAGACTCCCTGGATTTCCCTTATTGATGTAGTGCTTTTTTGAAACGATATCGTATCCTTTAATCCACAATATTTTCCTCTCTTTTTGCACCCCCGCCCCTCTCCGGTGCACAGATGCACTCTCATTATTTTCTCTTGAACAATTAAACGAAAAAACAAAAGCTTGCCCAAACATTTTACAGCCAAGATGCATGTAATTAACTCTGTAAATACACGCAACAAGAACATGCATGTCATCAATATACCAACATAATCAAGGGAAAAGAATTGAAGATGACTAGGGCAAACAAGAAACACTATACTCATATCTCTATCTGTTTCAGTCAACAGAATAGCCTTGCTGTCCACTTCACAAACCAATCAATACATGGAAATAAGAAAACGGAAAAAGGCAACGGAAAAAAATATATGAAAAACCAGGGGAAAAAGAAGAAGGGGAAGCAGAAGGGAATAATATTACACGCTCCTCTCCTCTCCTTCCCATTCTTCTCCTCCTCGTCGCCATGCACGCACGCAAGAGCTCGCGCCCACTAATGGCAATGGACGCTAGCTCCAAGCCACAGGTGATTGATTAGCTACGTACTCATCTGTTGTGAAGCGGGTTGGGGCCCGTGGGCACGCGCCGCTTGTCGTCGTCGACCAGATCGTCGCCGCCGGCGCGCCACCGACGGCCGAGGCCGATGCTGACGAGGCCGGCGACCATCACGTCGAACGCGCTCCTCCGCGGGCTGTCGCTGTCGCGGCCAGTAGTGCTCTTGCCGCCTCCCTCGCCAGCCGGCAGCGCACGTGACGACTCGGCGCACGCGGCGGCGAGGAGCACTAAGCACGCGACGACGGCCGCGCGAGACCACCGCCTCCTCATGACGCAACGCAAGATGATGGCGATCGATCGACGATGCGCGTGGCAAGCTCAACTAACAAGTGAAGGTGAAGATTTTGATGACGTGTGGGGATGTTGGGAGGAGCTAGCTAGGGGGAGCAGTGGAGTGGAGTCGAAGTGGGTAAAGGCTGGCTGGATGAGTAGCTAGCTGCTGCCTTGCACTCTGCAAAGGGGTTTTATGTAGGTGGGGTGGGGCAAATGCAAATGCAATGGCAATGCTGCATGTTGCACCCATCCGTCCACACAGCTCTGGGCCAGTTGGGGGATGCCACCAAACCACATTTAAGGATCTTCAATTCTCTGCTCCTCCCTGCCACTGTCTCAGCTGTAGAGAGAGAGAGAGAGAGGAAGGAAACACCCACACAAGGCCACTTTCACAGAGTGAAAAGGTGTGGAGGAAATGGAAAGTTTGGTGAGTAGGGGCTCCCACATGCCACATACACTCCTCGTTTCTCTCTCCAAGGATTAAGCTCCACTTTTTTCAGAGGAGCCTCCAATTTGACACCATGGTTAAAAAAGTACAGCATCACAACTAGCTACTAGTAGTAAGTATGTTTGTTGATCAAACCTTAGGTTTTGCTTGCTGCGTCTATCTACTTAATCTTTAGCCATGCATAGTCCATCTGGTATAGGTCAACTTTACTGTTGCGTTCTCCACTCAGTATGTTGACGGAGTATATATTACTGCACTCTTTTCATTTGGTCAGTCTGCAATGTAAGTATAGTCCGGATTGAGCGAGGTAACGGCTTCTGTGGCCGGCGAGCGACGCACGGTCAAAACAACCTTTCAAAAGGTCCCGCCGATTGTTGCCACACGCCCATGGCACATCTCACCCTTTCAGATGCCAATAAATATACAAGCATCATGGTTCATAAATGGAGAGAGAGAGAGAGAGGAGTTTATGGGCCCCCGGTTATTTTGCTTCTGGTAGAAGTATGTAGGGCTGAGGAGAGAGAAACATACAGGGTAGAGTAGAGCAAGAAGAAATAGCGAAAATTAAAGAGGGAGATATTAGTTGTAGTATGAGTGGTAACATAGGAGGGAGCTCAGGAAAGATTGCACGGGTTGAGAGAGACAAGAGAGAGGAAGAGAGGGAGCTAGCTAGCTAGGGGAAACAGAGAAACCTTCCCCTCCTTCTCTGGGTTGTTTCTGCAGGTTGTAGGGCAACCTCTATCTCTCTATCTATCAGGCCAATACTAGCTACGTGCCTTGCAAGATGAGAACAACGACATGTCCCCAACGACCTCCACGCAGATTGGACTTATGGCCGTGCATGTTTCTGGTCCTACTCTACATAGGCTAAACATGGAAGCGAGCACTTATGGTCCTACGTAGTCCTCCGTGAACGAATTAACAAAATAGCACCCTTACCATGTAAAATTGCCGCAGAAGACTACCTGCTACAAACGGGATCGCGGTAGGTGGCCTGCTGTACATCCAAATTGTCCTAGCAGTGCGGCAGGGTGCGCGACAGTGCCTCTTGCCACAATTTGGGTTCGCGGTAGGTCGTCTTTCGTTGTGATTTTACACAACACATCGGCTTCCGCAATAATCATTTTTATCAATTTATTCGCAGCAGTTGCAGTTAGTTTTGCTATTTTTTTTTTAAATAAAAAAAAAACTAAATAAACCAAAAACTACTCCGTACTTGGCACATCGATCAACCTTAGCTATAAGGTTTCTTTTCTGGTAGCTTGCTACATACTAGTAGCTAGCTGTCCATGCATGGCAGTGGAACTGAGCTAAGCTACTAGGTCAGCTTTGTAGCCTAATCCTACACAGTGGTGGAGCAATTTGCTTGAAATTCTGTGGCTTCAATTCGTTGACTAACGGAAATCACTTGGGCCCTCTTTGGATGGAAGGAAAAACAAAGGAATTTTGGAGGAGTCCATAACTATGAAAGAAGTCCTATGTGGAGCATTTGGTTCGAAGGAAATGCCAAGATGATTCCTTTGAAATTTCTATGGAATGAAAATTTTGGAGGAAAACAAACATCCACTCAAACATCTTGTAAATTTTTCCTTTGAGTCCATGACAACCATGATAATCACCAAAATTCCTGTGTTTTTCCTGGTCCAATCAAACGCACTCCTGTGTTTCTAAATCATGTAGGATTTAACATGGTATGACATACGATTCCTGCGTTGTTCCTATTCCCGTGTTTCTCAATTCGAACGTTCCAAAGAGGCCCTTATCATGTGTTGTACTGTTAAGCTTTAGCAGTATGGAGTGATCAGCTAATCCACTAGCATATATATGAGATTCTAAATTTCTAGTTATATATGGTTTTAATCTCGAAATAAGCAATCTGAGCCATGGGGGCAATTATTCAAGTTCATAACTGTACGGTAGTTGACCTACTGCATTATGGCAACTAAAATCCAGATTCCAGCATTGCATACTGTTAATATATACCATGCATGCATTATCTTTACTCGGGCATAAGGCATGATATTACGCCTAGCTGAGTAGCTGTTAATCAACTACTGTGACTGTGATCACACTCACTACTACACACAGCCTCATCACAGACGGTTCAGAACCGTCATCACAGACGGTTTTCCGAACCGTCTGAAAAAGCTTGTCTGTGATAACATGTGTTATCACAGACGGTTCATACGAATATCATAGACGGCTCGGAAGTAAAACCGTCTGTGATAACGGTTCATACGAATATCATAGACGGCTCGGAAGTAAAACCGTCTGTGATAACTACTATCACAGACGGTTCTACTTCTGAGTATCATAGACGGTTTGTAATACAAACCGTCCGTGATAGGCCCGACAGACCCAATATAGACGGTTTTATTTTAACCGTCTACGTCTACTATAGCCTGTTTTGTAGTAGTGACTGTGTTATTCTTTTTAAGGACCTTGAGGCCCCATATATACAAGCTAGGGTTAGCTATATATGATCACTATGCAGTATGATAGTTCTGCCGTTGGTTGTCACATTATGCTAGTAGTACTCATTTTGGTTGGTTTGGGGCCTAGCAAATCTTCTAATTAAATGCTTCTTTATGGCACAACCTGTCTGTGGTATCCTCCTATAACTCAAATGACCAAAGTTTTTTCTTTTCTTTTCTTTTCTCCAAGTACATTTAAAATGATCGTAGCCATTTGCGTGTCGTTTATTTGGCTGTCCTTTTCTGTTTGTATGATCAAAATGCATGCATTCGTAAATTAGGGGATGGAAAGTACAGATATCTGGGACATTCAGGTGAGCAGTCAGACATTGTTTATAGCATCACAGATAAAGGGGCCTTGTCTACGACAAACAACAGAACTGCGATCATCAAATAGAAAATCTAAAGCACACGCTCCTTAATGGGCCTGCCGAATTGAAACCACATGGGCCTAGAATTGAGGAGCTCCCAATGTCCACCCAAGCTCAGTTCTTGGATGTGTATACACGTTTAAATAGTAGATTTGTGGCACCTTGGTGGCTACGTCGACCCCTAGAAATACGTAAGTGGGGAAGAAGCGTAAGCATGCACAAGAATCACTCAACTTGTATTGCTCAAGTGTGAAATGGTGTACATATACCCTCCTCATGTTACAATAAGGTTCTATTTATAAGATGAGAGGGGAGGAGAAGGTGAAATTACATAAATAACTTTATTTTTAGGGAAACCTAGGAGTAGCTTCATCTTTTCCTGTCAAGTGGGGTTGCCCATGCCGGGCCCACCGGTCGGCGTTGCGTGTGCCTGACTGCGTAGAGGGGCTTCACGCTTATCAACTGTGTAGAGGGCTCAATTACGTAACCAAGGCCACACTTCGCGTTGTCGTCGCCTTGCGTAACTACCATGTCACGTTGCTAGTTTTTTTGCTAATGTTGATCGGACCGATGTAGGTGTCGACCTAAGGAGATGCGGGACCCTCCGACAACAGTAGCCTCTCGCCGTTTCGAGCAATCATCGCACGCTCGCCTGGGCCGGCGCACTGATTCTAGTGGGGTCTGCGTCTCCCTGGTCGATGGCCCAGATACGGCTACGAAGCGACCGCCTATAAAATGACAAATCTTCTCGTGAGCATCCGGTTTCATACGGAAACCGTGAAATGATCCCATAGTCCATCGCGTGGACCGAGTCCACTCGACGTCCACAGACCCGTCCCAAGCTTACGCCGGTTATAAAGTTGCCAAAGTGTGCGTTGTTTCCACACCACTTCTGACCCGAGCCACCCTTCGGTCGACACGTAGCCAGCACCCATCTTCTTCCCCTGCTTTCCCCTCTTCTTTCCCCGCGCTTTGCCTGCCGCTGCCGTTCCTCCTGGTCATGGCTGCCGCCGACGGGGCACCCCGAAGCTAGCTCTCCCCGTCCTGGGCGCCGACGGGAGAGGCTAGTTCTCGGCCCCCCACCGGCACTGTCACATTGCTGGAGGGATCCAGCGTCGCCCCCCTTCCTTTTCCTCCGCGCTTCGCTGGGCTTCTTCCGCCTCTTCCTTTTGGCCATGGTGGCCGCTGACAGGGGACTCCGAGGCTAGCACTCTCCGTCCTGCCGCCGTTGGCCGCCGACTGGAGAGGCTGGGCCTCGACCCCCGCCGGCACCGCCACCATTGCTCCAGCTCAGTTGTTGGATGTGGATCCAACGAACGAACCATGTCCGAAAGGAAATCTGGGTGTAAGCCACTGCAAAGTTCTTTCGCACCCACATGAAAGCGAAATATCTTTTTTTTTTAATTTATAATAGGTTTGCACCCCATTTCCATTAAAAGAAAACATAATTACAAAAAGTTAACAAACTGATTACACTAAACAGGATTACATGTTTGGACTGCACCCACAACTACAGATGCATTAACCAAAAGAGAGCTCACGGCCCCAAACCAAAAGGGAGTATTAAATGTTAGAGTATGTTGGTATATCTTTGTATTTGGTAGTTTAGGATTTGTAATCCCTGCCTGCCTTATTTTTAGGAGAGGTTTCTTGTCCTCCAAGCCTTGTACTCTATATAAACCGTCATCGAGTCTCAATACAATAATCCATTACATAATATCCATCCTCATACATGGTATTAGAGCGGTGCCGCTCTTGAGCCGCCGCCTCCACAGCTTCCGCCACGTCGCCCCTGGGAGATGATGTTGTCTTCATGATCTCTCTCGGGGGCTGCATAATCTGTAGTGTAAGTCGTGTCGCTGATCATTCGAGCGGGTTTTCTCTATTTTTTTCGATCATAGAACGGTTTGCGTCGTCCTGACCGTCGACATTCTCTACTCGGACCACCACTCGGCCGACCTCTCGCGTCTCTCTCCTCCGATGGCGTTGTGGCGTGACGCGCGCCTCGTCGACACGCCCTCCACGGCCTTAGAGCACCGTCTCACCGTCATCATCACGCGGATCATCATCGTCGGCGTCGTCCGCGGTCGAGCGTTGCACCACCGAGAGCCCGCACTTGTGGTCATGCCATCGACATCTCCTCTACGGCTACGTCCATGGTCACCTCGCTCTCGGCTACCTCGGCAACAAAGGGCTATCATTATCTTGAGCAAACTCGTTAATTCCCTCTACGATCCGCGTCGCGGCGCTCGTGATGACTGACGCTCCCGTTGCGATTGTGGGGGATGTTAGTCTGATGGTTCCCCACCTTCGGCTTCCTCTCCAGTCCGATCGTCCGCGACGCTCCTGTTGTCCGCAACGCTACCGCTATGACTGCGGGGACATGTTAGAGTATATTGGCACATCTCTATATTTGGTAGTTTAGAATTTGTAATCCCTGCCTGCCTTATCTCTAGGAGAGCAAGCGAAATATCTTTCGAAGCCTGGAACTTTGCAGTGACATTTTACTGATTTTTGCTAGAGAGGGGTACGGAACTACGGATACATAGATTAAACGATGTTTGATCACGTACACTAAACCAGCAGAACACGATCACACATTGCACACGCCAAGCAGTTATCAGAGTGGACCTAGCCTGCATCTGCATGCATGAGATTGTCGCTGTCTATCTAGGGATCGAGTTTGTGGAGACACTGCTGCTGGAGTGGCGTCGTCAGTCGACGCGTATCGTGCGGGGGTGGGCCTAGCAGCCAGAGGGAATAATATGGAAGCAACACATGCATGCAGATGCAGCGCCACTAGCTCAATTGGGAAAGAGAAAGGCACATATAGCTCATACAGGAATCTGACGACAGATCATGCTTTTTTACGCTGTTTCGACTGTGAGATCGAGACAAGCGCAGAAGCCACGCACCGTTCAATTAATATTCCAGCGAGCACTCACCGACCATGCATGCGATGCGGCTGTCATGCAATGGCCCCGGGAGACACATGTAGCTAGCCCGGCATTCATGTAAAACACTACAACAGTTTTGGTGTCTTACGATGATCGAAAATCATCACGGAAGATCAATTCTCTGTCATAGAACATTTTTTAGGACATTTATTTCTTGTCACGCCATTGAGTGTCCTCTGCTGGTTTTTCTTTCTTTTCGAAATGAACATCCGCTTAAGCCTTGGTATCGAAGGAAAATGACGCAATACCTCATGAGGAACCCGCTTTCTTCCATCTGGGTCTTTCGGTCTTTCCAGCTTGATTCACCACGTACTGGGCAATCCTCATTGTTAGCATACTCCTTCCGAAATAGGACACAATTATTCTTGCACGCATGAATTGATTCATATCCAAAGTCCCAAATCCACGAAGAAGATTCTTTTCTTCATTATATGATTTTGGAAGTGTATTGCAAGCTGGAAATGCTAAAGATAGCAGCTGCTTAAGTAGTGCATTAAATGTTGTATTGGTGATCGATAGCAGGATTTGATATGAAGTAACTTAACAAGAAAGGAGAATCTTGAAAAGTTAGCGCATCGATCCCGGGTAAAGTTCACGCTTGGCCTCTTCTAACACACTTGCAAGCATTGGTTCACTTCTATCTTGGTCTACAGCTGTGTACAAGTCTTCTAGCAATTGTGGAATTAGTCGTCGTCGTCGTCCTCCTCCTCCTTTACACCAAACCCATCATGAGTATCATGTTCTATATGATCAAGAGTTTGATTCTCATGCTCTCTATCTTCGTAATCTTCATCAATAAGTGGTTCTCCATGATGAACCCACCTAGTGTATGAACTTGACATGCCATAAATATGTATGTGATCCTCCACTTCAACTAACCTTCCATTAAGACATTTGCAACATGGACAACGTATTTCAGCAATTTTCGTCAAATCGTCGAACAAAATGCATGAAGTCCTTCACACCATTGATATATGCAGGGGTAAATGGTCGCACATTTATCCAAGTTTTGTCTATCTGACCATACATTGGAGTAAATAATTAGCAGTTGTTCAAAAAGCATGACAAAAATCTTGCAAATGCAATTGTTAGTGATAACAGTTTGATCAATCTCATCTCGTAATATCCAATAGAAATATCATATTCCATTAACTTATTTCTGATTGGAAAAATGAAATATCTCATTCAGACATTTCATCGAGCATGTTGCTTGAATTCAATTAAATGGCATGTACAAGCAACTTGTTTCAGACAAATGTTAAAGAGTGCAAAACCAACCAGCAGAACCAATCTGCTCAGAGGAAACCAACAGCAGCAAACAAGAAATCAAGCAATATTAGATGTAAAAAAAGATTACCTTCGTGTTCTCCGAAGTGCTATGCTTCCATCGGCTGCTCAGCTCATCAACAATAATAAAAAAGGAAGAGGTAAATTCATGCAATCTAAGACCTAATCTAGATCTTTCTAAGTCTGAATCAAGAAGATCTAGTCAGAATCCATCTATTGATGGCTCAAACTGCCGCCCTCTAACTGTTAGAATGGGGAAAGGTCATGGCTTGATTGGATTCTAAATGTTAGAATGGGGAACGGTCCTACCTCTGTCTACAGAAACTTTGTGACGAAAATTTTTCGTCAGGAAAGAACTGGTGGAGTGGCGTAGTTCTCAAACTAAAAATATTGCATGACAACTAGTTTCGTCACATATTCTTATTCTACTGCGCCCACCCTCGGTACATGACTACGACGATTCGTTACTATCTTTGGTGACAAAATATTGTCGGATCGTCACAAAGATCCGACTAATTCTGTTTCTGCTTCGTGTTATGACGATCTTTGTATTTTCACCACGCATAGTAACTAATTAAAGACGTTATGTTGAAACATCATAAGCTATATGTCATATAAGGTCAAAACTGTGGTAGTGACAGCAGGAGAAGTGAAGTGTTCACCTGGCACATTTCTATTTTTTTAAAAAAAGAAACATGCACGAGCTACCTATTATATTAATAAAGAAAAAGCCGATACGAAACCGAAAAAGTCTAGAAGAAAAGGAGATTTTAATTACATATTATAAATTACCCCAATCCCTTAGCCCCAGCTAGGTTTCAAGTTTTCCTCGTTCTTTATCTTTGACACCAGATCTATAGGGTTGCAAACTTACTATTGAAGATTCTGACGTTGCGTTCCTTCTGAACCTCCCAGGAGGTTAAGATGAGATCACATAGAAGCTAACCCCAGATGGCACTTACAAAGCAAAATCAGTCTACGGGATGTAGTTCCTCGGATCAGTAACTGCATTGTACTAATCTGGAAAACATCCGTCCCCGTGTAGGCTGATTTTGTACCTGGCATATTTCAAAAAGCGATCGATCGAAGTGGTGTGGTAATTTGATATTTTGGGCATGGTGCTCTTCATAATTAAAGAAAGCGGGCCTCTCTTTGGAACGCGGCCTTAAAGTGGGTTTCTGTTGGCCATTTTCATACTTTGTTATGTGAATGGTGAAGAAACAATCATAACCCGGAAATAATATGTATATCGAAGGAAATTTCTTAGAATTGTCTATCATGAAAAAAAATCAATGTAGTACTATACACGGGCTTGAACCGATTGACACGATCTTTAGAAGGCCCGCAAATGGATCAATGTTGGTCCCCTGCTTTGCTGCGTTCCACGGGTTATTTTTTTAGACCACTTTCCACTAGCTGAACTTTTTCTTGAGATTTGGATAGGAGCTCTAGCATTCGCTATTAGAAGAGGAACACACCCGGATGGGTGGGTGTGGTTGATGCCACGCCCTGCCAACCGAGCAGCGCTCCGTTCTAGTATAGTATCTGCTATTTCACGCACTATTGACTACATAGGTGAACCAAACTTGCTAGCTAGCTAAGTCTTATCTCGGTTCATGTCCATCAGAAATTAATCGATGTTTGTATTAGATCTGTTTATGGACGGAGCAGTGGCCTTTCTTCTTTCATTTTCTGTGTAGATCTGTTGTTTCCCCCGCTGAAATGTCTGCCGATTATAAGGTAGTATCATGTGACGTACAGCCGCGGTAGTGCCCTTACAGTCAACGTACGTGTGGTTAAGCCGTGTGAAACTTGAGGAAAGTGGTGAAGAGTGGCCATCGCACACTATCTCCTTGGTCTCTCCCGTGCGTTTTACAATTAATCATGCTGTCTTGTGCATGCGTCCATTTGTTAGGAAGAAATGGGATCGCCGCATCGCTAGCTGCTACCTACGTCCTATGCGGCTATGCCTGGGTCAATAACGCACTGATACTCTCTCGATCCTTAGGTCCGATCTCCCCTTCTCCATCCGTCCGTGTGCACGCGATTACTCCGAAACAATTGCACACTAGTAATATGGAATGTTAAGGATTGCCCCGCTGTCCAAATGTGCGTGGAAACGCTTTTAGGAATTCACCGCAAGGGCCATGTGTGGTGTAGAACGGAAGTTGGCGAGCGGACATGCCAAGGGGCGCGGGCGCGCGAGAGCGAGATCCCCCCGAAAAAGAAGAGCCGACGACGCGTAACGCGTTGCTGCGAACCGCGCCGGCCGCGCGCGAGGCGAGCGGTCACGGGCCACGGCGCGTTGCTGGGGAACGCGCGGTGTGGTGTGAGGCGCGGGCGCGACCGCACGAGGCGAGCCGGGTGGGGCAGCAAGCACGCGCTACGCCTGGTGGTAGCGCTAGGCTGTTGCGCTAGCTGCACGAGGCGGCACAAATAGCGCGCTCGATCGAGCGGCGTGATTCCTCCCGCTACTCCAACGGCGCTGCTCGCGGTGCTGATGCGCCGCGGTGCAAGTCTGGTACGGGCCAAAATGGCCAGAGCCAACGTGCTCGAGGAACGGAGTATGCTGAACCAGAATGAGCAAGGCGGAATGGCTAAAGGATAAGACGAACGTATCCTCTCGCCGGATAGGCTTTCTGTTAAAAATGATGTTGATCACATGGCGTTGCGTCCATGTCAGTTGTGGCCATATTCTTCTGAGACTACACGACTACCGTTCGAGTAAACGTTCATATAAACCTCACCGTACGACTATTCAGATACAGGGGCGGTGCTGGGAATCTAGCTATCAAATTTTAGCATGATTAGTACTAGAACATTGGTGTTATAACCCTCGTCTTTAATTGACACGGAATATTGCTCGTACACACATTGTTGTTGCAAATTTTAATCACAAAAGAGAGAAGATGAATTAGGGCTGCCACTGGTCCAGACTGACAAGAAACGATAATGCTATTGGTAATTGGTTGCTTACATGTTATTTTAGGAAGGAAATTTGCTAGGCTCGCCCCCATCATATTTTCTTCTATTATTTTAGTTGATGTGTCCATATGGAGTCCAGAGAGAAAACTGGACAGCTCCGTGACTAGCAAGAGACAAGACAGGTCTGATAAAAGAAGCCTTCCTGAGCTTGCCCACGTTGTCTCGAGCCCCCCATACCGGCTCACTCCATACTCTAATCAGAAAGAAAAATTAATAAGCGGCATCGACTTTACAATACAAGCTAACATGCTAACGCATACAGCCAAGCATACCTCCAATCTACAAATGTCCATAGAAAGATACAGCTTTGGAATTGCCTTCTCACTGTTAGGCATGCACCAAATCCAAGTAGCTATTGGTCATCAGCCCCGTTCTGGTTAGCTCAAACTTCAGCCTTCAGGACCATTTCTTGTGCTGGATGCTCTCCTGGCACATAAACATTACACGTTCACTGATCATAGGAAGTGCCAGGAATGATCACTGTATGCTCAGTTTTATCTCTAACTAACTCCCAACACGGCACGGCAGCACGCAGTACTGAAACAGGTCACATCAAAGCTGCCAAGCACCACTACAATGGCCAATCAGCTTGAGCCAGCAGCCTCTTGTGCAATGAGTTATCTCTTCTCCTGGCTTAGGGTCCTACCATCTGACAGCATGCACGCAGCATGGCACAGATGATAAGCCATCACTCACACACGATGCGTCCACCGTAACATCAACATGAGAAAACTTGAGAAGCATGGGTCGGTGAGGCCATCCATCAGGCTGGTAATGCAGACAGCATTGGTCAATAGAGCAGCATTTTGGGTGTGCATGGGTGACCGCTGGGTCCTCTTCAGTTTTGTCAGATGTAGCATATGGGTCTCACGAGAAAAAGCTACAGCAAGCAGCCAAATGTTCCTGTTCCCCAATGCCCCTAGGCCCTACCTAATAATTGTACACTCCTAACATTTGCTCGCTCACATGTGAGGTTAGCTCATTCCTAGTAGATTGATACTATAGCTTATTACTAGAGGAGAGATTGAGAGAATGATTATACGATATTTTAGATACAATCACTCTAACAGTTTATATATTTAGCTTGTTTCTAAAATTTGCATCTAGATGAGAGAGAATGACTAATTTGAAGAGATATGGCTCCGCTATTTTCTTGGTTTCTAAAAGAGAAATTTTACGATAAATTCTACCGGTGGTATATGATAGTAGTAAAAATTAAATTTGATTATTGATTTATTAAGGGTACAATAGACTTTTTTTGTATTTATAATTTTTTTTCATGAGGCTATTATGAACTTTTCCAACTAAAATTGAAAACATTACTCTTATGTTATGTTATCTCCACGTGGGCAATTACAATTCTACTTCTCTTGGAATTATACTACTCATATTAACAAGTGTAGTATAACTAAATCCTAACTAATATGAATCATTGGATAAAAAAGAATAGATGACCTATATGAAATTAAGTGTACCGTAAAAAGCTCTTCCAAAAAAGGGTTGATACTTGCATGTATGTCAAGCTCATTCTCTCTCTTCCACCTCACCAAAGAGCTAACATGTCATAGCTATATTATCAAGCAAATTTGTTTGTTGGGAGTGTCCTTATGATCCACAAAGCTAAAACTGATTATGGTGACAGCGCCCCAGTTTTGGCATGTTTGCATAATGGTGCTTAGATTTCAATCATGCTAATGGCTAGCTTTTCTTTTCGTGAAGTAACCTCCTTGGAAGTTTTCTAAATAGGGTCTAATTTGCAAATATGTTAAAGTCAAGACACCATGGTGCATTTTATCCCTGCAACCGTCACCAATTTATACCTAGGAAAGGCATACGGAGGGAACGTGCAACAAGAGCTTCCTCTCCAAGCTCTCCATCGCCAGTCACCCACTCGCCAGTCACCACCACCACCACCATTCATGGAGAAGCTACTTTGTGCTGTATTTGTCTCAAGCCTTCTTCTAGCCACTCGTACAGATGGGGCCTCTTCTCTTTACTCCTCCCTGAGCAGGCAACAGGGCCAAGTTCTAGGTCGCAAAGGCAGAGAACTAGACGTGCTAAGACAACATTACCAGCGGCATGAAGGCAAGCACAAAAAGCAGCATGAGGTTAGTTCATATGTCCCCCAAAATTCAGAAACACAGAATTAAAGTTTCGTGTGTAATTTCTGCAAAGAGCAGTTCAATACCTGAAGCTATTAGCTGTGTGCCTGTCCCTGCACACAACATGTTTTTGTCAGAAAAACACGCACTACCCTAACATCCTCAGCAGTGTACAAGAACAACAAGAAGGGAATATATATGATACTAGTTCATGATCTGTCCATGTTCAGGAAGCTGTGACCATGGAAGTGAAGAAGACTGCAGAGACGAAGGCCGGCTGGACGGATCAGGATGAGGACGCCCAGGAAGGGCTGGTCTACAGCGTGGACTACAGTGTGGTGGCCATGCACTCTCGCTCTCCGCCGACGCACAATCATCCGAAACCATAGGTCGTCTGTTCGTGTACAATTTTATCTAGTTTAATTAGTGTCCTCTTTGTGTCTTCCGTTACGGAATTGTACCCTTGCCGTCTTTGTAAAGGATGTTCTGCGTCCTGCTTCGGTTGCCGTTCGTGTACGTTGGTATAGCCGCAGAGATGTCACAACTCACAAAGAGAACATCAGTGATGTGTTCCACAGCCGCACTGGGTCGTACGTAAAAATCGTAACAGTGACGTATCATCGTTTCAACTCTCTGAAATTAACATTGGGATTTTTTTAGGAAAATCCCCTGGTTTACATTAATAACACAAGCTAAATTACATAAGTACAGAACTTTTACACTGAAGATTCTCGGTGGACAACCAGTTACCATCAAGTTTGTTGAGTTGATGAACGAGTTGAACTTTTATCATCCTCACTGAAGATTCGAGATTTTGGGACAACAACATGATTGTTGACAACGGGACATAGATTCTCAATGATCTCCATGTATTTGTTGGATACGTGCCTCGATAGCGGTCTATCGGTGTTGACTACTGTTTATCAAAAGAAGACCGGGAGAGATTTATCTGTGCCCAACTTGGCTCAGTCTTGATCTCTGGTGTAGGCGTTACCATCATCATCCAGGTTAGTAGGTTTGACAAAAACCATAACGGGTAAAGAAAATATGGCAATGGGCTCGCTAGAAAAGAACAAAAGTTGGAATAACTTGTAAAATATTCTAAAGAAAACTAATTCCACTTTTGGAAATGAAACGATGAAAGATGGCGTACGAAACTGTCGGACCCGGATTTTCTAATCCGAATCCTCTCAGAAAATTTGTGCTATTCCTGGATCGAGATAGCACTCACGGGCATTCTGAATCATTCATACATGGTGTGAACTAAAGTATCAATATTACAAACAACGAGTGACATAGACCACGTCGGTCGAGTTTTGCCAAATTGATTACAATACGAACACCGAATCGATAGCGAAGCAAAAGGGTAGAGCTCATCTCTTCACAGTAAGCGATCGGGCAACGTTGTACGGTGATATTATCCAGGACCGGATAATATCGGTTATGCAAGTACCAACGAAGTCAACTTAAGCTGCGTCGAGGCCTGACTACGGATCCTAGACTACACCGTCGTTTCCTTGTCCATCAACTCGGTTCCTCGTAGTAAGCATAGTCTCCTTCATCAGCGTCATCTGAAGGGTTTGTGGGAGAGCGAGGATGAGCACAACTACCGTGCTCGCGAGCCAATACACAATGCAATGATATACATGCAAGGCTTACAAGGATGGCTCGGTTCTTTTATTTGCGAAAGCAATACTTTTAAATAACATAAGTACAAATTCCTAGCACTTAGCATTTTTAACAAATTTCATTTTAGTTAAAGAGAGAAATTGTGCAATATTTGTATCGTGAGGTTACCTCCACCTTCATGCTTAATTTTGATTGTGGTTACATCCACCACTAAACGACACTGGGTACAAAGACCGAATAACCAATCTCGGGGCTAGGTGAGCCCGCATACAATTTTCATACCACCAGACAAGGTTTTGAAATAGAACTAACTCAAGTTAAGTTCTCATGTCCGCCTTTGACCGTAGGCGTGTTTAAACAGTTTGTAACTCTGCAGAGATTGTACACTTTACCCACAAGAGACAATTAACTCGTTGCCCTACACGATTCCGTAGTCGTGTAGTTGAGAGGTTGTCACAATAACTTTTCTAAATATCTCGCCCCTTCCCTCGTCTCACCCATATGGGGTTATGCCCATACGTTGCGCGGGATGTCCACCTCAGCGACTGGCGTAGCGTGGCTACACCTCAGCGACTGGCGAACTTCACCCTTGACTCGGTGTCCCATCCAAGCCCGACATACCCGAGCTTGTGCCTCCTTTAACCCTCCGGTGAGATGATTTTGAGGATTTGATAAATGTACTAAGCCAAGTCGCGATTTGTTGCGGACTTGTGGTTGTACTGTTATACAGGAGGTCGTGACAAGATTAAGTCCTTAGGGTTGTGCGGGCGGCTCAACCACATTCCCGCCATTCTCGTGCTACATCCGCACCCACCATCTTACCATCCGAGGCGGGGTATTAGCGATTTAGGGTTTTGAGATGTAAAATACAACAATTCAACCATCTCGGTCATTTACCCGCAATGATCGCCCAAATCATTTTATGTTTGAAATGATGATGATTAGGACACGTTAATGTCCGTGCATTTAAGCAAGTCTAGCATGTCGCTTAAGTACAACCTATAGCTAGTATTACCATATAATTACTAGGGTGACAATGGAATTAAGGGATTCAAATTATCAAGGATGACATAATAATTAATTAATCATCAAATGGGTATTTAACTACCTTAAGCTTTAACATACATTTGATTAAAGAATTAAAGCATGCAATTTGCTATTTTAAAAGAATATAATTTGCATAAAATGTAGGCTCAATATGATCAAAGTATTGACTCGCTTGGTTGTAGGGAGAGAGTCAGAGTAGTCTTGTCCTTGATCGACGTGGAGGTCTCCGCGTCTCCGAAATCTCTGTAAGTAATCTAGGAAAAATAAACGACAAGCAACAAGAGCAATTAAATACACAAGAGTACACAAATGAACTCCAAATTGAACAAGACCTATGCCATTAGCAAGATCTTGATTTTTGAAATTTTTAGAAATTTATTTCATAATTTTTGGAGTTGAAATGAGGGAGATATTAATATTTAAAGACTCACTTTTAAAATAAAATAGAAAAGGAAATTGAAAATCACAAAAAAGAAACCAAAACGCCGACCGCTGACCTTGGGCCATGGCGCGCCCACGCGTGGCGCGAGCGCGGGCGCCTCAAAGGGGAGGGTTCGGGAGGCGAGAGGAAGGAGGCGGCGCGCGCTGCAGGGGAGAAGGCGGCGGCGGTGGCGCGGGGAGGAAAGGAGAGGCGGCCGGAGAAAGAGGGAGGCGGCGCGACGAGGAGCGGTGCGCGAGGAGATGGGAGGGCTCACCAACGGGCGAAGCAGCGAGGTAAGCCCTCGGCTCTTCTCTTTTCTTCTTTCTTCTTCTTCTCGGGGAGGATTGGGAGGAGGAGTGGAAGGGAGGGCGCGGGGCTAGGGTTTAAAGCCGGGAAGAGAGGGGAGGGGGTCCGGCGGGCGTGCGCGCGGCTCTGTGCGTGCGCACGGAGGTGATGATGGCGGCGGGGTAGCGTGCGGGAGGAAGGGAGGAGGGGGTCGGTCGGCGAGAAAGAGCGAAGGGGCCCGGCGAGGGTTGACCGGGGAAAAGCGGGGCATCACAAAACCTACCCACCTTAAGCGGAATCGACCCGAGATTCGAGTCTCGAGAACGGGGGCGGAAATCCGGCAAGTTGATCTTCGCTCCCGGTGGCTTCTTTGGTGAGTGATGGCTCCATCGAACCTTACAAAGACGGATGACTTGGCGTCTTGTCCGCTTCGACGGCGTCGAGGATCTTGATCGGTGCTCTGGATAAGTCAAATCCTTATCAAGTGCGATGGCCCGGCGAGTCGCTCTTGGTATTCGAGACATTTCTTTAGTTGAGAGACATGGAACACGTTGTGGGCGTCGACAAACTTTCGGTAGCTCTAGGCGATAGGCAACTTCTCCACGCTTAGCGGTGATCGGGAGCGGGCCTATGTATCTTGGTGCGAGCTTGCCTTTAACTTTGAATCTTGGGTTCCACGAAGTGGCGATACCTTGAGATACACCGATTAGTCGTACTTTCTCTTGACTTGCTTGAGAGTATCGGTCCAAGACATATCCTTCACTGATTCGACCAATGCAGAGGAGTTCGCATTTTCTTCCATAGAGTGCTTCAAATGGGGACATTCTCAAACTTGATGATAACTATTATTGTATGCAAACTCGGCATACGGGACATTTTCCCAATCTCTGATAAACTCCAAAGCACAAGCTCGAAGCATGTCTTCTAGGATTTGATTTGTTCTTTCCGTCGACCATCGGTCTGCGGATGATAAGTATCTTGAAGGTAAGGTGTGTCCAAGGGCATCATGCAAACTAGCCCGAAGTGTGAGGTAAATTGAGAACCTCGATCGGAGACTATTCTCTTGGGTACTCCATGCAAACACACGATACGAGCCATGTATAACTCGGCTAACTTGTCTCCCTTGTAAGTTGTCTTCACGGGGATGAAGTGGGCGACTTTAGTCAATCTGTCAACTATAACCCATCTTGAGTCACATCGGACTTAGTTCGAGGTAGACCGGTAATGAAATCCATTCGATTTCTTCCCATTTCCACCGAGGGATCTGTAGGGTTGTAGCAATCCGGTGGTCTTTGATGTTCACCTTGATTCATGACATACATCACAACAAGCTACATACTCGCGATATCTCTTTTCATTCGTGGCCACCAATACAAAATCTTCATGTCTTGGTACATCTTGGTCTTTGCTGAGTGCAGGTGTATGAGTGTGAGCTTCCTTTAGAATCGATCTTTAAGTTCCTTCGGTGGGGAACAAAGAGTCGTTTCCCATACCATAGGATTCCATGTCGATCTTCGACATCTTAGGGGCCTTTCCTTTGGCCATGAGATGCTTGAATCTCTGGACTCGAGGATGTCCTTCTTGAGCGGCTTTGATCCGCTCTTCTATAGTTGGATGGGCCTCTCATGTGGCTAGTGTGCCTTGCTCTATTAACTCAAGGTTGAGGGCTTCAAATTCCTTGCAGAGCTCGGGTTGATGTTCTTGAATCATGACATTACTGCGAGTAGGATTTACGGCTTAATGCGCCGGCAACTACATTAGCCTTTCGGGATGATAATGGACATCAAGTTGTAATCCTTTATTAATTCTAACCATCTTCTTTGTCGAAGGTTGAGGTGCGATTGGGTGAAAATGTACTTGAGACTCTTGTGGTGCATGTAGATATTACAATGATTTCCAATCAAGTAATGCCGTAAATTTTTAAGGCATGCACTCACGCTAACTCCAAATCATGAGTTGGATAGTTGTCTTCGTGAGGACGGAGTTGTCTTGAAGCATAAGCTACAACTTTTCCTCCTTGCATGAGCACACAACCAAGACCTTGGCGCGATGCATCACGATGAGACTTGAAGTCTTGATGGATGTCCGCGGGATCAATCCGTGCAGTTAACTTTTCTTCAATTCTTGGAAACTCTTTTCGCAAGCTTACGTCCAATCATACTTCCTTTCCTTTTTAAGCGGATGGGTCATCGGTTTGGAAAGCTTAGAGAATCCTTCAATGAAGCGTCTGTAGTATCGGCCAAACGAGAAAACTACGCACTTCCGTCACCGATGTGGGTTGTTTCCATTCCATTACAAATGCTACTTTGGATGGATCAGCTGCGATTCCTCCAATGGATACAATGTGTCAGAACTGATTTCATGAAGCTGTACTTGGCATAAAGATGATTCTCTTTAAGCTTTTCTAAGACCAATTGCAAGAATGTTCTTCATCGGTCTTTGAATAGATCAAGATGTCGTCTATAAACACGACAACAAACTTGTCTAAGTATTCCATGAATACTTTGTTCATGAGGTTCATGAAGTAGGCTGGCGCGTTGGTCAAGCCAAACGGCATGACGGTGAACTCATACAGGCCATACCGGGTGGTAAAAGCCATCTTAGGAATATGTTTGAAATGATGATGATTAGGACACGTTAATGTCCCGGTACTTAAGCAAGTCTAGCATGTCGCTTAAGTACAACCTATAGCTAGTATTACCATATAATTACTAGGGTGACAATGGAATTAAGGGATTCAAATTATCAAGGATGACATAATAATTAATTAATCATCAAATGGGTATTTAACTACCTTAAGCTTTAACATACATTTGATTAAAGAATTAAAGCATGCAATTTGCTATTTTAAAAGAATATAATTTGCATAAAATGTAGGCTCAATATGATCAAAGTATTGACTACTTGGTTGTAGGGGAGAGAGTCAGAGTAGTCTTGTCCTTGATCGACGTGGAGGTCTCGGCGTCTCCAAATCTACGCGCTAAGTACGGAAAAATAAGCGACAAGCAACAAGAGCAATTAAATACACAAGAGTACACAAATGAACTCCAAATTGAACAAGACCTATGCCATTAGCAAGATCTTGATTTTTGAAATTTTAGAAATTTATTTCATAATTTTGGAGTTGAAATGAGGGAGATATTAATATTTAAAGACTCACTTTTAAAATAAAATAGAAAAGGAAATTGAAAATCACAAAAAAGGAAAACCGAAACGACCCATGACTACTTTTGCCCGACCATGACCTTGGGCCAAACGTGCGCCAAGACGCTGTGAGCAAGCGCGGCAGCGGCCTCAAAAGGAGTGTTGAAATAAGGGATATATTGTGATCCAATTTCTAATATGGAAGTGTCCGGATTAGTTACCATATTAGCGGATTAGTTTCCTACTTGGACTCTAAGTCCTTTTACCCTTTATATACCTCTTGTAAGCCGCGCGGGAGAGTTGGCGCTGACGCCTCATACCTCATTGTAATCCCGGCGTTACGTAATCGCTCCTCATATAGTGATCATCGCGGTTGGCGCCGTGGTTTTTCCCGCAAGGGTTTCCACGTAAAATTCGTGTCTCTTGTCCTGTCGATCCGTGCATTATTTCTAACAAGTGGTATCGAGCACGGGAGATTAGGGTTTGGAGGAGAGCGAAGAAAAAAAAGATCTGTTCTGCGCGCCGTCTCGGCGAGCATCGGAAGGCTGCCGTCGTCTCGCATCGGCCGGCAATCGTCCGCTCGCGAAGCCTCGTCGCCCGGTCCGCGCGCGATCCGACGTCGCCTCGATCGTGTGTCACCGGCGCCGACCGCGGGCCGGTCGTCTCGACCCGCATCGCAAGCGTCGCGCGACTCCGCCTCGATGCGTACGCGCGGCGACCACGCCTCTGCGCCTCGACGACGACGCGTGGAAAGCAACCACAACAATCAATCCGAAGAAAACAAACTCGATCTCGGACAAGTTCTCGTGGAGGATCCCATAGCGCAGTACAAGGAATTTATTTCTTTAATAATCCACAAAGACAAATAGATTTGTTGCTTCACGTGAGGATCGAGCGCTTGCTTAGTGTGTCAACCCAAGCCTAGTGTGCGACAAACAAAGTAACAAACATCCTCCAAGCACGAGGTTCCAAGAATTGTTATTTTATATTAAATCATCAACTAAGCTTCACGTGAAGTGCTCTTTCGAGATTTCTTGCTTCGTCCAACCGAGAAGCATACGGGAGTTTTGAAGATCTTTATTCCGTGTACGAAGTGTACCAAGCAGATCGTAATTTTTGCTAGGTTTACAGATCGGTACTAGCAATTTTCGAGTTATATTCCTCATGGCGACTTTGAAGTATGATCTTTCACTCTGGATCGTGACACAAGATTTTATTTGTGGCAAGTCAAGATGAGAGTGTGTTGGCACAGATGGATTTGGATGATGCATTGGAAGGTTTTGCAAAAGAACCTACCGCATGGACCCATGAGATGACAAGCGTAAAGACCGTAAGGCTTTATCCCAGATTCACCTTCATCTATCAAATAATATTTTACAGGATGTATTGAAGGAGAAGACAGCTGCTGCATTATGGCTGAAGCTGGAACAAATTTGCATGACAAAGGATCTCACCAGCAAGATGCATCTCAAGCAGAAGTTGTACTCTCATAAATTGCAAGAAGGAGAATCCGTGCTTGATCATCTTTCGACGTTTAAGGAGATCGTTGCCGACCTAGAGTCGATGGAGGTAAAATATGAGGATGATGATTTGGGTCTTATTCTTTTGTGTTCACTGCCTAGTTCATTTTCAAATTTCAGAGATACCATATTATATAGTAGAGATACTCTCACTCTTAATGAAGTTTATGAAGCTTTGCATGCTAAGGAGAAGATGAAACAGATGGTACCTTCTGAAAATTCAAGCTTGAAAGGAGAAAGCTTGTTTATTCGTAAGTGCGGGCAAAGGAGAAGAACTCAAACAATGGACCTCGAGGCAAAGTCCGAATGGCTACAAGAGCGGTCAAAATCTAGAGGCAAGTACAAGTCGTGCAAATATTGCAAGAAAAGTGGGCACGACATCTCGAATCTTTGGAAGCTGCAAAATAAAGAAAAGAGAACCGGCCATTATAAGCCAAAAGGTAAAACAGATGATGAAGGTAAAGCCTCTCTTGCTGCTGATGATAGTCCTAATGGAGAAATCCTTGTTGCCTTTGCTGGATGTGCTAAGACCAATGATGAATGGATTCTTGATTACTCGCTGTACCTTTCATATGTGTCATAATAAGGATTGGTTTGCCACCTATGAACTGTTGAAGGTGGTACTGTGTTGATGGGTGATAACTCATCTTGTAAGGTTCAGGAATTGGTTCAATTCGGATCAAGATGTTTGATGGTATTGTCGAACTTTGTGGATGTGAGGCACATTCCAGATTTGAAAAGAAACCTCATCTCTTTGAGTACTCTTGATGGTAAAGGGTACAAGTATTCTGGTGAAGGTGGAGTTTTAAAGGTATCAAAAGGCTCTCTTATTGTGATGAAAGCTGATATTAAAACTGCCAATTTGTACCATCTGCGAGGTACTACAATATCAGGTAATGTTGCTGTAATTTCAAGTTCATTATCTGATTCTGATGCTACTAATCTTTGGCATATGCGTCTTGGGCATATGAGCGAACTTGGTTTGACAGAATTGAGTAAGAGAGGACTTCTTGATGGGCATAGCATCAGCAAGCTTAAATTTTGTGAGCATTGCGTGTTTGGCAAACACAAGAGGGTGAGATTTAATACCTCAGTTCATACTACAGAAGGTATTTTAGATTATGTGCATTCGATTTATGGGGCCATCTCGCAAGACATCTCTAGGAGGTGCTCGTTATATGTTAACAATTATTGATGATTACTCTAGAAGAGTGTGGCCTTATTTCTTGAAGTATAAGTCGAAGCATTTTCACATTTAAAGAGTGGAAGACTATGATTGAAAGGCAAAGCGAAAAGAAGGTAAAGAAACTTCGTGACCGATAATGGGATGGAATTGCTCGATGAATTTGAATCATATTGCAAAGTGAAGGCATTGTTAGGCATTACACGTTCTGGTACTCCTCAACAAAGCGGTGTAGTGAGCGTATGAACAGAACCATCATTTCCAAGGCCCGTTGTATGTTGTCTAATGCGAGTTTGCATAGGCGTTTTTGAGTGGCGACTTCCATCGCTTGCTATCTTATTAATCGATCACCCAATATTGCAATTGAAAAGAATACTCCAATTGAGGTATGGTGCGGTTCCCGACAAATTACTCGAATTGAGAGTTTTTGGTTGTCTTGCTTATGCTCATGTTGATAATGGAAAATTAGAGCCTAGAGCTATTAAGTGCATCTTTCTTGGTTATAAATCGGTGTTAAAGGATATAAGTTGTGGAATCTGAAACAAGGAAGGTTGTGATTAGCGAAATGTTGTCTTTAATGAATCGCTATGCTTCCCGATAAACTACCTACTAACGTTCTGTTGAGAGTAGCGAAATTCAAGTGTTGGTGGAGCACTCTGTTGGTTGAGTAACACATCGATAAAGAGAATACCATTGTTCATGATGCACCTATTGTTGAACAGCCACCACAACATCTATTGCGTTAACGTGCCTAGAGAGAGATTAATCCACCGGAGGTTGATTGAAGAAGCTAACATTGTTGCTTATGCTTTAAGTGTAGCGAAGAAATTGAAGGTAATGCAGAACCTTCATCATACTCGAGGCTATTAGCTCCACCGATTGTAAGAAGTGGATAAGCGCTATGCATGATGAGATGGAGTCACTTGAAAAGAATAATACTTGGGAATTAGTAAAATTGCCAAAGGAGAAGAAATCATTCGTTGCAAGTGGATTTTCAAAAGAAAGGAAGGTATTTCTTCTCTGAGAACCAAAGAAGGTATAAAGCAAGGTTGGTTGCTAAAGGCTATAGTCAAATTCGGTATTGATTTTAATGATGTCTTTTCCCGGTTGTGAAGCATAGCTCTATTCGCACTTTACTCAGTATTGTTGCCATGCATGATTATGAACTTGAGCAATTAGATGTTAAAGCTGTATTCTTACATGGGGAGTTGGAAGAGGACATTTATATGGACCAACTCGAGGTTTTGTTATTCTGGAAAAGAAAACCTTGTTTGTAGATTAAAGAAATCTCTTTATGGTTTGAAGCGATCTCTAGGCAATGGTACAAGAGATTTGACTCTTTTATGCTCTCTCATAATTTTAAGCGATTCGATTATGATAGTTTGTGTCTATTTAAAGATCATTAATGGTTCACCATTTATTTGCTTCTCTATGTTGATGATATGTTGATTCTTTGCAAAAGATAAGTCGAAATAGCAAAGCGAAAGCACAATTGAGTAATGAATTTGAGATGAAGGACCTAGGTGCGACAAAGAAAATTCTTGGCATGGAGATTATCGAGAGAGGAAATCGCAAGTTATACCTTAGCCAAAAGGTTATATTGAGAAGGTTCTTCGTCGTTTTAATATGCATGATGCAAAACCGGTGAGTACTCCATTAGCCGCATTTGATTATCTTGACTTTATGTCCTAAGTCGATTATGATATTGAGTACATGTCTAGAGTTCCATATTCCGGTCAGATTGGTTCTCTTATGTATGCCATGGTATGTTCTCGTCTGATTTATCTCATGCAATCGAGTGTTGTTAGTAGATACATGGCTAATCACGGAAAAGAGCATTGGAAAGCGATTCGATGGATATTCGGATATTTGCGTGGCACTTCTAATGCTTGTTTGCGTTTGGGAATTCTAAAGATGGACTTGTTGGTTATGTTGATTCGATTATCTTGGTGATTTGGACAAGAGGAGGTCTCTCACAGTTATGTTTTCACCATTGGTGGTTGTCTTTGTTAGTTGGAAGGCAAGTTTACAATCTCTGTTGCCTTATCTACCATGAGCGAGAATATATGGTTATTTCGAAGCTTGTAAAGAAGCTATTTGGTTGAGAGGTTTGTATCTGAGCTTTGTGGAGATAATTCTTGCACTACTATATTTTGTGATAGTCGAGTGCTATATGCCTTACAAAGGATCGAGATGTTCCATGAGAGAACAAAGCACATTGATGTGAGATATCACTTTATTCGAGGTGTTATTGCTCAAGGTGATGTCAAAGTGTGCAAGATAAGTACTCATGATAATCCGGTGATATGATGACAAAGCAGTTCCTGTTACTAAGTTTGAGCTTTGCTCAAGCTTAGTTGGTATTCTGATCTAGTCCTAGAGACTAGTTGGCGCACGGTGATTTTTATCTTATTATGGAGATATTTGATGATTGATGATTCTTCATTATCTTGCAAGAGGAAATTCGTCTCAAGGTGGAGATTGTTGAAATAAGGGATATATTGTGATCCGAATTTCTAATATGGAAGTGTCGGATTAGTTACCATATTAGCGGATTAGTTTCCTACTTGGACTCTAAGTCCTTTTACCTTTATATACCTCTTGTAAGCCGACGGAGAGTTGGCGCTGACGCCTTATACCTCATTGTAATCCCGGCGTTCGTAATCGCTCCTCATATAGTGATCATCGCCGGTGGCGCGCGTGGTTTTTCCCGCAAGGGTTTTCCACGTAAATTCGTGTCTCTTGTCCCCGTCGATCCGTGCATTATTTCTAACAGGAGGTTCGGGAGGCGAGAGGAGGAGCATGGCGGCCGGCGGCGGGGAGAGAGCGGCGGCGGCGGCGCGCGCGGAGGAAAGAGGCGGCGGAGGAAAGAGGAGGCGGCGGCGCGGCGAGAGCTGGTGCGGCGGCGCGAGAGAGGCGGCGGCGACGAGGAGGCGCGGCACGGAGGGGCTCACTGCGGCGAAGCAGCGAGGTAAGCCCTCGGCTCTTCTCTTTCTTCTTTCTTCTTCTTCTGGGGAAGGATTGGGGAGGAGGAGTGGAAGGGAGGGCGCCGGGCTAGGGTTTTAAGCGGGGAAGAGAGAGGGGAGGGGGTCCGGCGGGCGCGTGGCGCGGCTCGGGGTGCGCGTGGCGCACGGAGGTGATGATGGCGGCGGGGTAGCGTGCGGGAGGAAGGGAGGAGGGGGGGGTCCGGTCCGGCGAGAAGGAGCGAAGGGGCCGGCGAGGGTTGACTTCGGAGGAAAAAGGGGGCATCACGAAACTGCTGGAGTTGCGGATGGCAGCCAGGGACCAGGGTTCCTAAACTTGGGAGGTTGGGATCTTCGAGTGATGGCGCCGATCGTTTGGGTTTGGGTCTGAGCCCACGTGTCATGGAACGCGCGGCGCAGGAGGTTGGACCACCCGGGCCGTCGCCTCATGTGGAACGCGGCGATGGCACGGTGGCATGGGAGAAGCAGGTCGCTCACCTCCGCCATCGTTACGTGCCGTGCCAGGCGCAGCGGCGCACAGTGGCACGGCGTACTCGCCTCGGCCGCGGCGCTCCCAGCGCGGTTCGGCACCTTATCTGCGTCTTCCCGCGCCGCGTGTTCTGAGAGCGCCGCATCGTTTCCTCAGAACACGCGGCGCTTCCTTCTAGCAAATCGGAGGCGAACGCCGAACGGTGAAGTGGATTTAGGACGAATGTAATGACCACAAATTTTAAAGCAGTTACTAGCGGGTCAAAACGAGGCGATGAGCCAAGGAGCAGATGAAAACTGGCGTGATTTTAGCCCGGAATAGAGAAGAACCACAAGCTTATTTTGAATGACATTGTCCACTACTGTCGCTGCCAACTGGACTCAAATACAGATCCAGATCAACTATTCAAGTGTGATGTCCAAGAAAAAGTCAACCGATGAATCAAAGGCAACGTGGTTCTAGAAACTGTAAATTTGTAGAGACAATGTCCCAAACAGAAATACAAGATCAGGACCAATAGACAACAAACAGTTTGTGTGGATTTATTTGCCCCCAAATCATCCTTAAGTCATTCATACCTTCAGCGCCAGTTTCTTAGCAGCAAGAACCTCCGCTTCAAGGGTTGGTTCCCACAGAATTGTGCTTTCAGCCAGTAGCGATGTCACAACATATGGGTCCATGTTGGAGGCCGGACGACGGTCTTCCAGGTATCCTGTTAGCCAAGAAGGTGTAACAAAGGAAACAATTTTGAGTCGAAGCTGCAAATTACGAAGTTGCACATGTATGGATTTGGTGCTGCCGTATTGTTTTCTTTCAATGGTAATGCAGGCATGAGGCGACTGGATGTATACATGACTACATGAGTTAACCAAAAAAAGCATATTCGTAAAAAAGAGAGTATATTTGTGTTTTCAACTGAGCACCTAAATTACGTATTTGAAAGATATAATGTCGTATTGAAGTATTGAATTACGAAACGACAAATAAAAGGTCTAGCCAGTTATAGTGTGATGCCCTTATTCACTAGAAACATATGTTTCCTGCATTATTGTGTTTTTGGCAGGCACAAATTCTTGAAACAGATTACGAAATATGTTTCTGACACCTCAGGAAAGGTTTTTTCGCCATAGAATCAATAGTGCTCCGATACTCATTTGACAGTTGATAGTTATGCCAGAACCAATTGGACAGGATGCAGGGTAGGGGTGGATTTCGCCCAAATTTTTGAAATCGTCACAAAGATTTGGCATCAGAATACATCATATGGCCATTTGGATAGAGTGGGGTCGAGATCCTAAGACCCAAGTTAAGAGCTCTAGCAAGGTTGGGGTGGGGACTTCTACTCTGCAAGCTAGTTTCACCCAATGTCCTAGTGGATTTTATTTTTGGGGATAATTCTCTTTTTTCCCCTCCTGAATTTCAGAGAATATGGAAGAACATATACCTTTCCCTTTTGCCTCGGTATCTCGTCCCACCCGAATAGAGCAGCCACGATTTGCCACACCCTGATAAATAGTGTTTCATTAGTATAACTTGTAAATAAACATGCATTAAAAGACAACCAAAAGATAAAGAAAGGTTGCTCCACCCATACCCATGAGAAATTGTCTATGCTAGCTGTCTCATGTAATCCTGTCAACCTCCGCTCATTTCCTTCACCATATGCACTTATATGCAAATCATGGCGAAGCGAAAGGTTCAGAATTGCTTTCTTGATCACTTCAAATCCTCCATCTTCGCGCATGCTCTTTGTGCTACGTTTGCAAGAAATTCAGATTGTTTCTCAGTTGCACATTAAGGACAAATCATGTCAAGTACTGTGAAAAACTCCTAAATAAAGCAAGTTAATAATTAATTCAAGTGAATACAGGCCTATTCTGGATTAATTCACACTCGATAACAATTTAACAATCACCTATGCTTAACGTTGGGCCTTTTTGGAAAACAGGAATTCTGGATGAACTGTTGTCTATTAGGTCTAAGCATATGTTCTCTTTCGTACAAAATTCCCATGGAATTGCTGTGCCCAAACAAGGCCTTGGTTCATTTAACAAAGCTATATTAGGTGTTCTGATGTTTTGTTCATATACAAAAATATATACTCCATAAAGATAATGCAGGATAATTAACATTAACAGAAAAGTGTGGAACCTGTAATTTGTGTGGCAGCCAGCTCCGTTCCAGTCACCCTATCATCAGATTATATTTCAGTCTCCTTTAGTTCTGATATATAAATTGCTTCAAACAACTTACTGGGATATACCTGAATTGGTTTTGGATCAAGAGTGACCACTACACCAGCTTGCTCCGTGATTCTCTGATTAAGGTGAGTAGGATGATAATTATAACTGTAAGAAACTGATGCGAAAATTGACATCAACTAAGAGATGGCCAATCATGGACTTCGGCCTTCTGATGTTTTCAAGAAAACATGTATTGTGGTTTTCAAAAGGGGAATTCGTTAAAGGGGTAAAATGTCAAAATACACCATAATGTGTGCACCTATAAAGGGCTTACCAATAATGTAACAAACTGCTGGACTTTTTAACCATACTCTGATAATTGAATGAAAAGAATCAAAGCTCCATTATACCAGGCAACCATGGATTATTATTTGAAGTACCTCGAGAATATATCTTGAACACCATATGTGATCTCCTGCTTCAATACCAACACTAGGTCCAACCTGATACTCCCACTGCATTAATAAGGTTTATGAAGTTGCGCTTATTAAACACTTTGATCTGTCCTTTGAAAGAAGAGGTTAAAAATATTGCACTGATTCATGAAAGCTAAGAATACATGTGTGTATGCAAATAGCCAAATACCAAAGACATACCTGACCAGGCATGACCTCCCCATTTGTTCCACTAATGTTAATTCCAGCGTAAAGACATGCCTTGTAGTGAGCATCTGATATGTCACGGCCAAATGACTTGTCTGATCCTACGGAGCAGTAGTATGGACCCTGCGATATTTCGGCACAATATTACTACTCAATATAGCGTTTAATTAAGCCTATGCAAGACATATATTTCAACCAGCCTGAGCTTTATATTTGTATGATAAACCAAACTTCTTTTCTTGTTTAATACAATACCTGGGGGCCAGGGTAGCCTCCAACAGGCCAGCCAAGAGGCCAGTTCACATCTCTCTGGAGCAGAGTGTACTCCTGTTCTATTCCATACCTAGAAAGATAGGGTATAGCAAATGGTTCAACTTTGTATGTAAACAAAATGAGAAAAGAAAACAGCCGTTGTATTGTAGTTTGTAGCTCGTGAGTGCTTAATGCATAATTACCATGGCACTTGTTCAACAACCTTTGGGTCACTGAATATTTGTGCAGCCCTGTGGCGTTTGTTAGTAGGGATAGGTTCCCCGGCTGGTGTGTACGTATCACAAATAACCTGAAAAGTCAAATTTTTTATTAACTAGCGTGCCATTTTGCACACACCAGATTAATCTTTCCTTTATGATTATCATAAAAGCACATCCAAGAAGGGATTAAGCAGTTGAGAAATTGGAATGTACCAATATGTTGTTGCCACCTCGAAATGGATCCTTGAATATAGCCTGTGGACTGAAAACAGGCCAAAAAACATAAATAAAGTTACAGAATTAGAAATCTACCATGTTTTGTATGTGCAAGATTGAAGAACACATCTACTGTAATTTTTCCCCTTACTATAAAATGACTTCACTGTCTTCTCCTGGAGCTTGCCCTGTGCTTGATCCATCATAGTTCCATTTCGGTAGCTCCGAGGGGTCCTCGACTGGTTTCGATATTGTCTGAAATACGAACATTATATTTTCTTTCAAGGAGACCAAAAAAAGTAAGGAAAGGAGTGCACTGCACTCAACTGCTCATCCCCTAAGAACACTCAGAAACTCTTCATATAAAATAATAATAATTAGGATCGCAATGATATCTGAGTGCATACCCTTGATTTGCTTCTGATGTCAATTCCAGTTCCTCCAACCCTACATAATGTGAAGAAAGAAAGGTAGATTTGTTAAAACATAAATACTGCCAGCATCAATTTGTGGGATCTTCTTTACTCCCAAAAAGTATGATGTACACTCGTGAATCACCACCCAACATGCTTCAAAGCTTTAGGTACTGCTTGCGCCCCACCAACCCCGGCGCTGAGATGCAGCAATGAAGAGATGCACCATTGCAGGGCGCGCACGTACCAGATGTACTCGGCGATGATCCTGTCGGTGAAGGGCGTGGTGTCCATGTTGAGCAGCTGCTCGAGCCGCGTCACCACCCCGGTGCTCTCCGTGCGGACGGCCAGCACCTTGAACCCCGACGTGCCGCGGCCGCTCCTCCTGACGCCCCACACCCTTCCCCCCGCCTCCGCTGGCCTCACCCGGACGGCCGACTTGCCCCGCACCCCCATCTGGCACTGCATCGCCGGCACCACCGCCTGCGCCATTTCCCAACCAACAACAACTACTCTGCCTTCCCCTCAAAACCTTGAGCACATCAAGCAATCAAGCAACGCATTACCATCAGCAACAAAACGTAACCAACCCAAAAATGCAACACATAAACTAAGCATTGCATCAACTCACCAGGCGCAGGCGAGGCGAGAGGAGAGGAGGGGGAGACCAGACCAGACCGTATCGGATTTTCGGGATCGAGGCGTATAAATATTGAACTTTTTTTTTATTAACCTATTTTTTAATTTATTTTTATTGTTAACCCTTGTAAACTTTATTTTTAATTCCGATCCTTTCGGTCACGCCACCACTCGTGGCGTGACAAAATAAGGTTGTCACGTCATAAGATAAGTCTAGCAAAATATAACTTTTTATTACGCCACTGGTGGTAGTATGATCAAACAACGTGATAAGATATGATGCTAGCGTGACAATGTTGTTTTGTCACGCTGCGAGTCGTTGCGTGACCAAAAGAATCAGAATTAGAAATAAAATTTGCGAGAGGTTAATAATAAAAAAATAAATTAATTAATAAAAAAATCTATAAATATTTAGTGGCCGCGGCAACAGCATCTGCCTTTTGCCGAGGGGATAGGGCTCCGACGGCTTGGGTGGACGAGCTTTCTGGCCCTTAGGAGCATCGGAGGCAGGAGAAGAGAAGAAGCACACGGGCACCGCAAGACGCACATATATCCGGATAAATTACAGGTTTTTTTCTGGATATTATAGGTGCGGCTCTCGTTGTCACGTCCGTCTCCAAACGCAGGCAGGCGAGGTGACCTCCAATGCAGCGACCTGCAAGCAAGCGTTGTTTATGTGCAGTTGATTGACCGGCATTGTAAATTTGTAATTTGTTTGTAAATACAATATACGACTCTCACAATGACAGCCTCTGACCAGGCGGCAATAATTGGAGGCGAGATCAGCGGTTTAGAATCGTCATCTCTTTGCAGGTGTTGGAGCAGCGCCAATGGGTCACTTGGGTTTGGGCCCCTAGATTCCGTCGAGTCGAGCTGGTTGGTGTCGGAGACGGCCAATAGTAAATCGGCACCAGCACATCGTATTTGTTTGCTGGAATCAAGTTGCACTTTTTGTATATCGAGTGGTGATTTCAGTAGAGATTCTTCAGGTTTCTGTAGCTTGACAGAGTGGTTCAGGTAGTACGACGACGATAGTGAATTCAGGTACCAAGACTGAAGAAACAAACCAACGCTGCACAGGACACGACACTATGCTGATACCTTCATACACTGCACGACGATAACCGAGTTAATCTATTTTTAGATGGAGAACTGAGTTAATTAATCTGATCACGGCATCACGCAGTTCAGCGCTATGGAATATGAATCATTGAGATGCGATACAAGCCTCCAACTAGGTTTTTCTCGTTAGGAAAGGGAAAATTAGCCTAGATGATCACTTAAATTATCTGTACGGAGGAATTCTCCAGCAGTTAACTTCAATGTTTCCCGTGCAATGCCAACATGCCCCTCATATACTGATTCCTAGTTGCTCTATACATTTGAAGCAGCATCTCGAAGCTCTCGCACGCGTCTTCGTACACAACGCGCCTACAAAATCTCGATTTGAGCTCTGTGAACTCAGTGAATGCTTGCTCATGGTTAGAGCTGACCGCCTCAAGAAGCTCCGCAAGGGCTCCTAGAATGTTGCAGAAATCGATTCTGCTATTTGCATCTCCATGTTGCGGCAAATGCCGAAGCCAACACATCCATTGGAAGGGTTCATCGTTTCTTTCTTTTACTGCTAGCTCAATGGACCTCAATGCCTCCTTGAAGCTGCAGTTCTCGTCAATCTTCTTGATTATCTCATTAAAAGTTGATCTTTGGCAGCTTCTAAGAGCCTCCAAATGAGTCTTTGAACAGGAACTGGTTGATGGAAGCTTTGCCGCAACCATGCATGCCTTCCTGAAACTAGGATCGTTGTCTGAGAGCAACCTGATGGCCACATGCAACAGGAGAGCAAATAATGAAGTTTGTTCTTCCACCTTGGACTTCAAAAATCGAGAGCTTCCAAGATTCTGCTCCTCCAACCAACAATGAAGAGCAATATGTGCAAATCCTTCCCACCTGTAACGAAGGTCATGGTGAGAAATAACAGAACCATTAGACATGCAAGCCAAGATTTTTTTTTTATGCGTGCAACAGGAATAATACTTACTCAAAAGGTGGCTCAACTTCAATAGCAAGGGTCAAATGGAATGAGTAATCGGCAGATGCATTAACTTGAGATCCACTACCATCAACATCAGTGTGAGCCTCGTGAACATAGCCTCTAGGAACATACATTATGTCCCCTTCATGTAAAACTTCCATCGTTCCAGTACTATCATTCACCAAGTCATCTAAAGAGTCAAAAGGTTCATATAGTCTAGGCAAAATTGATCTCGTATTAGGCCAAATCATCCACTTCTTGCGTCCAAGTAGTTGCCAAACAAGTACACAGTGGTCATCATAATGCCGGGCCAGGCCTTGAGATCTTGGAGGTGAGAAGTATATATTGGCTCCGACAGAAGGTTGACCAAATAGATCGGCCAGAGCAGAAGCTACGGCGGCAACCTTTTCAGACCGGAACTCCATGCCACGCAAGGCAATTGAGAAACCATTCTTAAATGCATCCTTACATTTTTCAACAAATGTAGCTGCATCCAGGAAGACCGTCCCATCTTCAAAGAAATGCTCCTCCATCCCAAATCCTCTTGAAGTCTGATCTCGTGTTCTCACAACTCTTATATCTTGCCTATACTTCACAGCAGCACCCAATGAATCATGAACCTCATGGAGAAATGAATTAATGTTGAGTTCATCCGAAGCAATAGCAGGGCAAGAAACAAGCCCCTGTATGAATGAGTCAATGATAGCATCAGGTGTTCTAAGATCAAAAGCATTACGCAATGCAGTGAACACAGGATCTTCCTCTAGATTGTTTCGTTTCCTCCTGTACAAATGAGGTGACTTTTCCCAGTATGTCAGGACAAAAATTTGAAGTCAGATTCCGTTTGTCCAAAAATGCTTTTTCTGACGTCATCAGGCTCCAGGTGGGCTGGATAAGCAAGATCCATTGAAAGCCTAAAAATAGCTTCAGATATCTCACATTCTCTACTTTGAAGTTGATCCTTCCAGTTGTTGCAGTCAACTGATGATCTCAAGAGTCGAATTTTGTTCCAGATTTCATAAAACAAAGGCAGAATTTTTCTAACTAGCTCCTGTTGTAGATTGTGCAAGTTGTCACCTTCACAGGAATTCACCATGATTACCACTGTATCAATGATCAAGGACATAATTTTATTTGCTTTTGAAACTCTTGTTGGGCACTCGGTGCTCCTACTAACAACCCCAGAAATAGGTTCCACCTGAGAAAATAGATACCTACGGGAAACCAATTTCACTGGTTAAAGAGGTTCAGAAAATACAAACAAAGATCATCTCTTTCACCAATTAAAACAGATTGTGATGCTACCCTTCTAGTTATAGATTACAAAGCAATATTTATCATATAATGATATAACAAGCACTAGATGATAAGTGAGTAGCTTAATTAATTTACACATATTCAGACTTCAGTAGGAAGACAAGCTATAAAATGAACACAAAATCAAGGTTCTACTACTTAAATCTAAACTCTTTTTTGTTGAATTTGAAAGATGATTCATATCAATCAGTAAGAAAAATGCTTTCAACTACAACAACAGCATGGGATACAGATGTTTACAATAGTCTCGGCAGAACATGGGAGCCGGCAAGATGCTCCCTACCAACTGAAGACGCCGAGAGATCCATTACAGCGTTACAGGCAGCCTCAGCTAGTCGATGGCTCCCATTCCCCAACGCCCGCGCCAAGCCGTTGACAATGCCGCCATCAGATGCCAGCATGTCGCTGGCCTCCATGGACTGGAGCGCCGCTTCACCCAGCATCTCGCAGCTCAGTGCGGCCACAGAATTAGAGCTGCATTACAAAGTACAAAAAGTCAGAGACCAGGAGTGCAATGTTGCAAAAACAGAAACGAGAAGGGTTTTTTTGGCAAGTGACGAGGATAGGTTTTGTACCTGGAGGAGAGGAGGAGGGGGAGGAGCGCGACGAGGGAGTCTGGGAGAGGGGAAAGCGGCCGCGGCGGCGAGCGGGAGAGAACGCGACGCACGAGACGGGCGGCGGCGGCGGCGGTTGAGGAGGAGGTGGAGTCGTGTTGGTTTTGGCGGGTGGTTCGCGCGGCGGCGGCGAGGAGGATGGGGAAGACGTCACGGTCGAAGGAGGCGGCGGGGGAAGGGGAGGCGCCATCGGCGGCCGCTTCATCATCGGCGCGTCTCTTCCTCTTCTTCTCGCTCGGATTTTTCATTTTCGGCGTCTCGCGTTCGGTTCGTGGCGGCGTTCGGGCGGCGAGGCTGAGGGGTGAGATCGGATTGCATTCGATTCGAACTAGGAAAGAAGAATCTGGTGCGGCCAGTGATGCTGGCGAAGACGGACTTGCGGATACGTCGAAAGCTACCTGTGTTGCTGTATCGGTGACGGACATTCCCTGCGCTCTCACAAAAATACGCTTTCTCTAAGAGCTGCCAGCATTTTATGATAACGCCAACACAATCGCTTGAATGAATTGAGCTTGTGTGGCCATTCTCTTCGCATAGTATATGGTCCTACCAAATGAATGAAATGATTACGATGGGGCCTATAAATAATCGCGACAACAAACAGCGTGGCAGGTGTACTTAAATCACACGGAGTAGGTGGCGTTGAGGATTATTCAAAAGGCAATTAGCACTAAACTAGTCTTAACAAAACCGAGTTAAAAAAAGTCTTAACAACACCAATCGATCTTAGGCGCAAGTTTTACAACAAGCGTGAGTACACAACCGTACTGCAAATCATACCACAGAATGCAATGTATAGATGCAGCTTACTCCAAAGAAAAAGCTTAGTGGTTCTTTTGCATAAAAGCAACATTTGCAATTGAATACGAATAATAGTTTAAAAACATAATTCAAAACAAATAGACAATATTAATTTAATGCTTGTTTCCACAAAGACACACACTAAGCAGATTATTTCACATAGCCATATGATTAAGGTCACACACTCTCATTCCACATTTTATGAAAACTACCCTCGTGTGAAATCCCCGAGCATGTCCATGACCATGACGCGCTATTCGAATAGATTGATTAACACTCTGCGAAGTTGTACACTTTACCCACAAGATACAACTAGTGTAGCAAGCACCAATCGTAACAAAACAGTTCGAAACTTCATCTCAAACATTGACATTCCCGGTGTGCTTACAAACCGCTATACCGGCTCACATAGAATTGGTATAACACACACATTGGGCGTGGAAGGCGAATCGTCCGCGATGCAACCACCAAGTAGTCACACCTCCACCTGTCACACACCTAACCTATCCACCGAACATCAATGCCGAGAATCCATAACTTACTAAGTTAGGCCCGTCCCATACGGACATGTGGTCGTGCAGTGAAGGCTCGGTTCAATGGCGCACAAAGTTAAGTCCTTAATTGACCAAGGCAAGACTTCCATTTTCTAACTAAGTCACAAAGACCATCATTCCCATCACATAGACCACCATGTCACACGTCTCCACCACTTGCCTCGGTCTAAATCCTTTACCACCCGATTGGTTTTAGTGCAACGCATGCCATCACGAAGTAACAACACATAGCACACGCTTTTACTAAGTTCCATAGTTACTTAGTCATAACTAATATTTGCAACCTACATGTGATGATGACCCGTGGCATGGCTAAGCAATTGTACTCGCATCTAACCAACCCACGTTGGTGCTATAATAATACCAACTAGTAACCAATCTAGGGTGACAAGGAATTATGACATACAAGGCCAAGGTGTGATAACAATTTGGATAATAACTATGCCCAAAGCATTTAAATAAATAATTAAAGTAGAATGCAATAATTTAACACCAAGTAATTTGAAAACTGGGTTCAAGATGATCAAGGGTATGACTTGCCTTGGAAAAGGTCTATGTACTGGTCTTGATCTTGAGGTGCTTCTTCTTCCACAAAATTCCCCGACGAATCGACGTCTACTCGCAAACGAGACAAAAACAAACAAACAAATAAATAACAGAGGCAAAAAAAACTCCAAAAATTAAATAAAAATCTCATATAAATAGAGCTTGAATTTAGATAAATTTAGAAATTTGAATGGGCTCAATCGGAGTTAGGATGCAAAAGTTATGACCTCTGGAAGTTTGAAATTACATAAAATGCTGGAAATCGATTTTATGAATTTATCGAATTATTTTCCTAAAGGAAAATCAGATTTAATCGCAAGTGACGCCGTGAGGATTTTCGGAAAAGAAATAAATAAAAGAAAACTCGACATGGGGCCCACACGTCGAGACACGGCCACGGTGACTGGGTCACCGAGCCTCGTTCTTACAGATCGGTGGATCGCCCGCGCGCACACACGTGGGCGATGATCGGGCGCCACGCATGCGACGGAGGCACGGCGCCGACGCGCGCGAGGTGGCACCGGCGTGGATGACAATGGCGGTGGCGCTTCGGTCCCGACGGTCTCGGCGAGCGGCGGCTCGCCGGCAGCGACGGATGGCACCGTGGAGGTAGAGGCGAGATGGGGATTACAGGTGTGCTCACACGTGCACGGGACAACCAGGTGGCCGGCGGTGAGGTAGAAGCGGCGAAGTCTCGGGCTCGTCGGGATCGGGGCTCGGTGGTCTTCGTGAAACCAAGGCCACCGAGGTAGAGGCGCTCCGTGCGATGCCGAGGTGTGCAGACGAAGCGGCGGCCGGCACCGACGGCGAGAACAAGCTCGTCGGAGTTGCGGCGGCGCAGGTGCTTCTCAGAGCTTTGCGCGGCTAGGGTTAGGGTTTTGAGCGGCGGCTGCGGGTTGGAGTCGCGGAGACCGAGGGCTAGCTCCCTTTATATAGGGCGGCACGAGAGGTCTAGGCACTGGACGGCGAGAAAAGCGGCGGCGAGTCCCGGTCGCCCCGACTTCGGAGGCGGCGATGGCGTGGCGGTGGGACCCACACGTCAGTGGCTATGGTTAGGACGCGGCGCGTGCGAAATGGTGCGGCTGCGAAACAGACTCAAGGATCGGGCCGTTGAATCTTGATCGAACGGCCCACAATCAAAGGAACATTCGGACCCCTCCGGTTACCTCACGCGCATCTAGCCGTTCCTCCTGATCGGACGGTGGAGAACGAAAGAGGCGCGGAGAGAGAGAAAGGCGACATGCGGGGCCCGCATGTCGGCGAGGCACTGCAGCGGCGCAGTTTGTGGGAGATGGGTAGGGGTTTAGGAATAGAAATGGGTTTAGGCCCAAGGATTTATCCGAGATTATTAATAGGTTTTCTAATTTAGAAAATACCGTAAATTCAAATAAGCAATAGAATATAGCAAATGAACTCGAAAAATTCTAGAAAAATCTAGAAAATATATCGAGCACATAGAACCCAAATAAAATAGTTTTGGCTATTGTTCCACTTGGGATTATTCACATTAAAGGTTTTTGATTCTAAAGTCCAATATTAAGCTTTTGAAATTAAAATCAAATAAAATTCAAATGATGAATTTTTCTCCTACTAACTATTTAAAAGATTTTTAAGCTCAGAAAATTGGGATGTTACAAACCTCCCCCCTTAAAGGAATCTCGACCCCGAGATTCAGGCTAGCTAGAGAAAAGGCTAGGAAACTCGGCTTTCGGCTCTTCTTCACGTTCCCACGTTGCTTCTCCTTCCGAGTGGTTGCTCCACGAACCTTGCAAAAGCGAAGCAGTCTTGCTTACGGTGAGGCGCTGCGACATCCAAAATCTTGACTGGCTGCTCCTTGTAGGTAAGATCCTCCTTCAAGTCAATTGATTCCAACGGGGCTTGCTCTTCTGGCACACGAAGACACTTCTTCAATTGCGAGACATGAAAGACATCATGCACTCCTGCTAACGACTGCGGTAGCTCCAACTGGTAAGCAACTTCTCCACAGTGTTCCAAAATCTTGAACGGACTAACATACCTAGGGGCAAGCTTCCCTTTGGCATGAAACCTTTTGACACCTCTGAGCGGAGTCACTCAAAGATAAACGAAATCCTCGGGTTCAAAACTGAGATCTCGACGACGATTATCCGCATAGCTCTTCTGTCTGGACTGAGCTATCTTCAATCTTTCTCTGATCATGGCCACTTGCTCTTACGCTTCGAATGATGTGCGGACCGAATCGATCGTTCAAATTGTTTCGACCAATTCAACGGGGTTCTACAGGCACGGCCATACAAGGCTTCAAATGGTGACATTTGCAGACTAGCCTGGTAACTATTGTTGTACGAGAATTCTGCATACGGTAAACTTTTATCCCAACGGGTAGCATTAGCTAGAGCACAAGCTCTCAGCATATCCTCCAATATCTGGTTCACTCTTTCAGTCTGTCCATCTGTCTGTGGATGATACGCGGTACTGAAATTCAAGTGGGTACCCAATGCTTCATGCAAACTCTGCCAAAAACGAGAGGTGAACTGAGATCCTCGATCGACACTATCTTCTTGGCACTCCATGCAAACCGACAATTCTAACCATGTACATTCGCAAGGCGATCTCCACGAGTATGTGGTTTTGGTGGCGAGAAATGGGCGACCTTTGTCAAGCGATCGACTATTACCCGGATCGAATCGTAACCGATTGGGTCTTGGGTAAACCGTGATAAAATCCATTCCGATCTCTTCCCACTTCCATTCGGAATCTTCATTGATTGCGGCAAACTCGCTGGTCTCTCGTGTTCGCCTTTACTTTCGGCGGTGTCGCACAAGGCAACGAACTCTGCGACTTCTCGTTTCAAATTTGGCCACCAAAATTTAGTCTTAATATCCTGGTACATCTTGGTACTTCCAGGGTGGATCGAATACTTTGAGTCATGGGCTTCCTTTAAGATTAACTGCCTTAGACCATCGATATCTGGTAGACAGATACGACCATTAATCCAGAGTATATCCTGATCATCCTTGGTGAAATCTTTGAATTTCTCTTCTGTCATTTTGATCTTGATTTCCGACAACACGGGATCCTTTGGTTGTGCTTCACGAATCTGCTTCTCCAGGGTAGACTGTACTTCCAAATTGGCTACAAATCCTTCGGACACAACTTCTAGTTTTAGCTTTTGAAATTCTTCATAAAGTTCTGGGCAACTTTCCTTTACTTCCAAAGCATTGCAGTAACTCTTACGACTTAGAGCGTCTGCGACTACGTTGGCTTTTCCGGGATGGTAGTGGATTCCAAGATTATAATCCTTGATCAATTCCAACCATCTTCTCTGCCTCATGTTCAAATCTGACTGGGTGAAGATATACTTTAGACTCTTATGATCATGTAGACTTCACGGCGACACCGGCGAGGTAATGACGTAAATTTTAAAGCATGCACTACGGCAACTAATTCCGCATCATGAGTAGGGTAATTCTCCTCGTGAGGTCTCAATCGCCTTGACGATAGGCGATCGCTCTTCCTTCTTGCATCGGACGCATCCTAATCCTTGACGCGAAGCATCACGGTGAGATATCGAAATCCTTTCAATATCCGCGTAATCAACATCGGGTGAAGTCAAACGCTTCTTCAATTCTGAAAACTTTCTTCACAGCCGGAGTCCAAGTAAACTTTTCTCCTTCTTCAACAATTGCGTAAGAGGCTTAGCAATCGATGAGAATCCTTTGATGAAAGCGGCGGTAATAACTTTGCCATTCCCAAGAAATCGCGAATTTGAGTTACGGTCTTGGTCGCTCCCAATGTAATATCGCTTTAACTTTACCGGTCAACTACTACTCCTCATTGTCATCACGTGACCAAGGAAATCCACTTCCTTTTTCCAAAAATCACACTTACTGAACTTGGCATACAACTGATGCTCTCTGAGTTTTTCCAATATTATCCTTAAATGCTCGGCGTGTTCTTCCTCCGACTTGGAGTACACTAGAATATCATCAATGAACACAACTACGAACTTGTCCAAATATTCCATGAATACTTTATTCATCATGTTCATGAAATAGGCAGGGGCATTAGTCAGACCAAAAGACATGACTAAGAATTCATAATGTCCATACCGTGTTGAGAACGCGGTCTTCGGTATATCCTTAGGACAAATCTTTGGTGGTGGTAACTTTGACCGCAGGTCGATCTTCGAGAATAATCCGGCTCCTTTCATCTGATCAAACAGATCATCTATCCGGGGTAGTGGGTACTTGTTCTTGATAGTAACTTCATTGAGAGAACGGTAATCAATACACATCCTCATACTTCCATCTTTCTTCTTGACAAACAACAGCGGCTCCCCATGGCGATTTAACTAGGTCTCACGAAACTTTTCTCAAGAAGTTCTTCTATCCGCTTCTTCATCTCCACCAATTCATCTACCGGCATCCGATAAGGTCTCTTTGAAATTGGTGCTGTCCTCGGCACTAGGTCGATGACAAACTCAATGTCACGATCCGTGGCATTCTGTAACTCCTCTGGAAACACATCCGGTATTCACCGACTCACCGGTACTTCTTCCAAGTAAAGGGTCTTCAAACCATTTACTAGCAAATGTCCATCACGAATCGAGGTGGCTAGCAACTCTACTTTGTTTCCTTTGGCATCCTCGATTATTACGGCTCTTGGCCACAATCTAGCACTGACTTTGTGCTTGGATAACCAATCCATGCCAAGAATGACATCTAGGGTTTGGGTATCTAGGACAATTAGGTTGGCTAGAAACTCAACTCCACTATGAGTAACTTAGCTCCTAAACATCCCACTCTAGTACTTAGCTCTGCTCCGGCATGGACTAACAGAGTATGCTTAAGTTGCATAACTTCCAAATTATTCTTGGTTACAAACATTCCGAAACAAACGAATGCGAAGCTCCGAATCAAACAAAGCGATGCGGGTAATCGAGTTAACGAAACTTACCCGACGACGTCCGGTGATTCCCGGCTCCTTCCAGAGTGACGTGGTTGACACGGCCTCTGATCACGGACTGTGGTGCTCCTCCGGCTTGACCGGCGACTTGTGACGCTCCTTGATTGATGCCTGGCGCTGGTGTCTTGGATGGCGTAGCTCAAGGTTGAAACGTCATCGAGTGATTGTCCCCTTTGCGGACACGGTTGGCAAAATGTCCGCCGACGGCATGCGCGTAATGGACCTTTAGTGCGCTCTGCTGGTTGCTTTACGAATTGGGGTTGACGGGTGTAGGGTTGCGGAAATTCGAGCGGTGGACGGGTGTTGAAGTTGGTGCAGTGCTCAACGAAGTGCCGGTGGAAACTCGTTGCTTGTGCGGCCGCACTTGTTCTTGCCCTCTTGTGATTGATGGTTCCCTTTGCCGAGCCATCCGGCGTTTATGTTATCCTCCGTTCCTTGCGTTTGTCCTCTAAAACAAAGGCTTTGTTGACTAGCTCGGAAATCGTGAAAAGTATGGGCGATCAAACCGACTTGTAGTCGAAGATTTAGTCCCTTCAAGCGACGACTGACGAGCCTTGTCCGTGGCTACATCTTCCATTGCATAGCGAGCTAGCTGTGAAAACTTGTTGAGGTAGTCGACAACGACATAGCTCCTGCTTGAGAGCACGGAACTCATCCTTCTTGGATCGATAATGCCTTCAGTGCACGTGATACTAGCGAATCTGCAGAAAATTCCTCCCAGGTGATATCCTGTGGCGTCTCATGGGCGGCACAGAAGTTCTCCCACCATTCAGCAGCGGTACCTTCCATCTGGTGAGTGGCATACAGAACCTTTTCACGATCGCTGCACTGGGTGATCAGCAGCTTTCTTTCAATAACCCTGAGCCAATCATCTGCTTCCACTGGAGAGACGTGTCCGGAAAAATGTTGGTGGACGAGTCCTCATAAATTCTGAAGTTTGGATGGTCCATGGTGACCATGAGCGGCTGGAGCTCCATACTGTTGATTGTTGTTATTGTTGTTGGCCTGGTTGTTCATAGCTTGCATCTGAGTCATCATAGTATTCATCAGCTGAGTCTGTGCTGCCATGAAAGCTCCAAAGTTCTGCAAGTCAATTAGGGGTGCTTGTGGCGGAACTACTCCGCGCTAGTTGCTCATTGCTTCTCGTGTTGGGTGTCGGAACCACTAGCGTGATCGACGAGTTTGAACCATCCGCGAAGCTCCATGGGTTAGATAAGGTAGCAAGCACAATATAAGTTGAGAACTAGGGGTAGGTTAAACCCAACAAAACACTGACTCAAGAAACTCAAATGAAATACCTTTATTACTTAGGGTCTTAGCATGGTCGCAACAGATGCCTAAGGGCCTTTGCGACTCATGCTCGCACACAAAAGAAACAACGACCTAAGCACACAAAACTAACGCCTAAAGGCGACTCACTAAAGCGGCGGCTAAGCTTGAAAGACCGAGACTAAGACAACTACTCGAGAAAGCCTCCACAACGCGCGACGCTCCCGACGGCAGGGCTCGGAAGTGAGCGGCATCTTGGCACACCGATCCTCGATGCCACAGAATCAGTGCAAAGAGAACAGCGTTCCTTGCAACCGGCTCCGCCTGCTCCTCCGGCTCTGCATCTTCTTCGGGCTCGACCGGCCTTCCTCCGCATCTTCTTGAATCCTCCTCGGGGTCTTCCTCTTCTTGGGAACTTGGTCGTAGAGGATCTCTTGCAGTGGCGACCTTCTCTTGACTCTGCAAGGCTTCATAGACATGATCCAACTCGTGATGGTCCTCTCCAAGACTTCCTCTGGCGCCACGAACCGGGCGAGGTGCACGATCAGTAGCGTTGCTCTCTCCTTCGTGGGCGGGTAGCGTCTTTGGCAAGTCCACACCGCACTACGGGGTGGTAACGGAAGACGGTGTCCTGAAGCTCCGTCGGCGTAGATGTTGCGGATCTGAAGCATGGCCAAGCGCGACGACTCCGGGATACCTGGCGTAGATCGTCAGCGACAAATCACTCCACGGTTTGTCCATTCACCGCCCGGTATTGCCGACGACACGGACGATCAAAACCTCCAAGAACACGGAGCAACTTCCAAAGCTCGGCGGCATACCCTCCAAAGGCGCCACCATAGCTCAAGGCGAGGCATCTGTCAAGATAGACGAGCAGGTAAGAGCAACTTTAAAACAATGGGAGAGAAGAGATTATAGCAAAAGTTGAGGCGAGAGAGACATGAGAAGAGTTAAGCAATCAATTAACTTTGCAAGTTAATTTTTCTTTTAGAAAATAATTTGGACACTCTAAAGACGGCCAATCTAACTAAGGTCAAGACCTACGATCGGTATGGCTCGATACCACCTCTGTCGGGACCCGAATAACGATTCGGAACCCTGCGTATACTTGCACTAGTCCAGATCACGCTAGTGCATACGTGGTTAACACGGTAAATATCGATCCACACTGGCGATAAATAAAGTAAACGATTAGTTTGAATAACAAATAAGGGTTTTGACCTTATGGTCGAGTTTACACTCATTAAGCCACGCAGGCTAACAGAAATAAAGCGGCGAAATGAACGGAAAACTCGGCGTAGATCCCACCAATTCACCACGGGCAATCGATTGGGATCGGACCTTAACGAACGATCGGCCTTGTGAACTCCTCCTCAGCGGCGTAGACTCCTTCTCTTACAGAGGTTTGGCGCAAGTTTTACAACAAGCGTGAGTACACAACCGTACTTCATAAATCATACCACGTAATGCAATGTATAGATGCAGCTTACTCCAAAGAAAAAGCTTCCGTGGTTCTTTTGCATAAAAGCAACATTTGCAATTGAATACGAATAATAGTTTAAAAACATAATTCAAAACAAATAGACAATATTAATTTAACAGTTGTTTCCACAAAGACACACAGCTAAACAGATTATTTCACATAGCCATATGATTAAGGTCACACACTCCCATTCCCACATTTTATGAAAACTACCCTCGTGTGAAATCCCGAGCATGTCCATGACCATGACGCGCTATTCGAATAGATTGATTAACACTCTGCGAAGTTGTACACTTTACCCACAAGATACAACTAGTGTAGCAAGCACCAATCGTAACAAACAGTTCGGAAACTTCATCTCAAACATTGACATTCCCGGTGTGCTTACAAACCGCTATACCACCACATAGAATTGGTATAACACACACCACCGACAGGAAGACGAATCGCCCCGCGATGCAACCACCAAGTAGTCACACCTCCACCTCGTCACACTGACCTAACCTATCCACTGAACATCAATGCCGAGAATCCATAACTTACTAAGTTAGGCCCGTCCCATACCTGCATGTGGTCATACAAGAAGGCCTGAGTTCAATGGCGCACAAAGTTAAGTCCTTAATTGACCAAGGCAAGACTTCCATTTTCTAACTAAGTCACAAAGACCATCATTCCCATCACATAGACCACCATGTCACACGTCTCCACCACTTGCCTCAGTCTAAATCCTTTACCACCTAGTTGGTTTTAGTGCAACGCATACCATCACGAAGTAACAACACATAGCACACAGTTTTACACGAAGTTCCATAGTCACTTAGTCATAATTAATATTTGCAACCTACATGTGATGATGACCCGTGGCATGGCTAAGCAATTGTACTCGTATCTAACCAACCCACGTTGGTGCTATAATAATACCAACTAGTAACCAATCTAGGGTGACAAGGAATTATGACATACAAGGCCAAGGTGTGATAACAATTTGGATAATAACTATGTCCAAAGCAACTAAATAAATAATTAAAGTAGAATGCAATAATTTAATACCAAGTAATTTGAAAACTGGGTTCAAGATGATCAAGGGTATGACTTGCCTTGGAAAAGGTCTATGTACTGGTCTTGATCTTGAGGTGCTCCTTCTTCCACAAAATTCCCCGACGAATCGACGTCTACTCGCAGCTTGCTTCTCCGAGCTTTTGCGGCGGCTAGGGTTAGGGTTTTGAGCGGCGGCTGCGCGGGTTGGAGTGCGGAGACCGAGGGCTAGCTCCCTTTATATAGGGGCGGCCTGAGGAGGTCTAGGGCACGGACGGCGAGAAAAGCGGGGCGGCGGCGGAGTCCCAGTCGTCCCCGACTCGGAGACGACGATGACGTGGCAGGGTGGGACCCACACGTCAGTGGATATGGTTAGGACGCGGTGCGTGCGAAATGGTGCGGCTGCGAAACGGACTCAAGGATCGGGCCGTTGAATCTTGATCGAACGACCCACAATCAAAGGAACATTCGGACCCCTCCGGTTACCTCACGCGCATCTAGCCGTTCCTCCTTGATCGGACGGTGGAGAACGAGCGAGGCGCTCGGAGAGAGAGAGAGAGAGAGAGAGAGAGAGAGAGAAGGCTGACATGCGGGGCCCGCATGTCAGGCGGAGGCGCGCGCGGGCGAGCGGGCTGGCGGGAGATGGGACGGGGTTTAGGAATAGGAATGGGTTTAGGCCCAAGGATTTATCTGAGATTATTAATAGGTTTTCTAATTTAGAAAATACCAGAAATTCAAATAAGCAATAGAATATAGCAAATGAACTCAGAAAAATTCTAGAAAAATCTAGAAAATATATCTGAGCACATAGAACCCAAATAAAATAGTTTTGGCTATTGTTCCACTTGGGATTATTCACATTAAAGGTTTTTGATTCTAAAGTCCAATATTAAGCTTTTGAAATTAAAATCAAATAAAATTCAAATGGTGAATTTTTCTCCTACTAACTATTTAAAAGATTTTTAAGCTCAGAAAATTGGGATGTTACATCTTAACACAAGGGTGGTTGAGCTTTGAATCCCCAATAGTTATTCCCTTTGTTTCATAATAATTTGTCCTGTTTTATTTGTCCGTCGAGAATCAAGAGAGTTGTCATTATATTTTTCAACTAGTTGAATTCGTCGCGCAATTGCGTGACTAGCTATTAAAATACATCTAAAAATAGTGTTGTATTTGTTATTCAACTCCAATACTTATATATGACTCATACTACTTTAATAGATCCCATATACATCTCATTAATCTACACGTTATACTTTGGACTTATCACAAACGATGGTCTAGATCCTTTTCTTTTTAGTCCGATTATATGTGGTAATTTCTAGCCATTGAGAACGAACATAGTGGCTTTTTTTCTTCTGTTATAATAATATAATAATATATCCTCTACCTTTGATATTAATAAGGAAGAAGTCCATTCTACCCCCCTCAAGTATCGATATGCGGATACCTAACCCCTAAACTAAAAAACCGACCCTTTGACACCCCGAAGTTGCAAAACCAAACAACCTACCCCCTCCGGCTGTTTTGTGCGGTGGTTTTGTTGACGTGGCGTCCGAGTGGTCCTGTTTCGCCAAGTCAACTAGGTGAACTGGCGTCTTTAGCATTTAGGCCCACCTGTAAGTGAGTTCATAGCAATTAAAGCCTTTTCTCTCTCCTTTATCTCTTCACTCGCCGACACAGCTCCGGCTCACTATTTTTGTTTCTTCTTCCTTTCTCTCTATTCCTCCATTGCTTCCTCTCTCCATTGCTAGCCTCCACCCTTAGCCGCTCCGCCCCCTCCGTGCCTACATAAGGCCCACACTGAGCCGCCTAACCACCTGCTGGCCATTCCTCCCCTCCCCTTCTTCTCCAATCAAACACAACGGCAAAGAAAGCGTAGAGCCTAACTTCGACCGCCGCGCCACCATTGCTGCCCCACTACTCCAGTGAGCTCCGACGTTGACGAACCGCGCCACATCGCGCCACGAAATGCGAGGACCATGTTCCCCCTATCAATTTTACCCTTCATGCTCAGGAACGAGTCGGCATTGTTGTCTTCCCCATTTCCAGCCGGAGCCGCCGCTACCGTCGCCACAACACCCCCCTTCAATTCCTTTGAGCAGGAGCACCCCCTCACCTCCCCCAAGCTGCCGACACCTCTCGCTCGGGCTCTCCCCATCCCCAACGTCGTCGCCATGACGCCCCCACCGCGACACCGCAAGCTCTCACCGCCAGGCGGCCACAGCCGCCCTCGGTCCACTTCGTCCGCTGCGGTGAGTTCCCCTAGACACACTTAAGCCCATGCTCTCCCTATTTCCGCCCCTCTCTCATCGGAGCACCGCCACCATAGTGGCCGTGCCACCGTCGCCACCTATCTTCGCTGCCCGGCCGCCACCAATCACCTTGAATCGCACCACCACTTCTCCGGAGTTTGCCTCACTCGGCCGATCCCATTCTTGCCCTCTATGGCCGCTAGCGACCGCCTACCGGCCAGCGACCAGTGCCACCTTGAGCATGGAGGGGCGCAGCCGGTGGAGGCGGTGGTAGCGAGGCGGCTGCTGAAGCTAGACCTAAGCGGCAACAACCTCACCGGCGAGGTCCCTCACGAAGCCGCCAGAGAGGGGAGCTGCATGCTCAGGAGGAAGAAACACGAAGTAGAGATGCAGTGGGCGTACGCCGTGCCGGACGAAATGGACGCGAGGAAGAAGATGGGGTAGAAGGCGGTGTCGGAGAGAGAGAATGAGGAAGAATGAGGGGTAGAAGCTGAGTCATCGTCACGTTGTAGCCGAGTCGGCGGTCGAGCTGGCGAAACCAGGCCACCTGAACGCCACGTCAGCAAAACCACCGCACAAAACAACCGGAGGGGGTAGGTTGTCCGGTTTTACAACTTCGGGGTGTCAAAGGGCGGTTTTTAGTTTAGGGGGTTAGGTATCCGCATGTCGATACTTGAAGGGGTAGAATGGACTTCTTCCTATTAATAATATAGTGAAAGATATCGAGTGGTTAAAATATATCATTTAGTAAGAGAAGCATGATCCATTTCCATCAATAATTTCTTAGATTTTATGTTACTTAGTTTGTGCAGAACTGTACACATAGTTAGATAAATATAGTTTTTTTTAGATTATAGTTAGACAAATATTGTGAAACGAATGGAGTACTTAACAAACTTCAACTTTAGCAACCATACAGTTAGGTGATCGAATAGTATAACCATCGTTAGCAATCATACAGTTAGGTGATCGAATGGTATAGCTAATTCACTCTAGTCATCCAGTAGCATGTTTTCTATGCTTGCTCTTTCAAAGTAGAGGAAAAAACTACAATACATCGGCACCACACCTACCGCGCGCGACGCCTTGGGCGCCAAGAAGGCTATTGTCGCTTGCAGTCTCCTGGTAGTAGTAGTAGTAGTAGTAGTAGTATATATATATATATATATATATATATATATATATATGAAGACCACGACGTACCTGTGCACTTGCAAGGAGTTTTTGGCGGATACGGTCGGTTTGCAAACCACATTTATATTTTTGACCATGCGCAAACTGTATTTGCAGAAATGGCAACGCGGGCGCATGGTCACCTGCGCCAGCGCTGCCGTCGCCACGTCGCCGTGGCGCACGCCACCAATGCCGGTGCCACCCGGCCGCGTCGCGTGGCGCACGCCACCTTGCGCCGCGTTTTTTCATTTTTCTTTTTTTCAAATTTTTAGACGTAGAAATATTTTTTAAAAAAATGCTACATCGTGGCGCACGCCACCTGCGCCTACATCAGTAGCAAATTTTTTGTTTTTGTTTTTTAAAAAATCATTATGTTTATTTTTTGTAAGAATTTTTAAATATAGTAAATATGGTCCAAAAATTATGAAATTTTTTATGGAGCCTTCTGACATCGTGTACTTGCTTGTGTAATATTTTCAAAATTTTATCCATTATGAATTTTTCTTAAAAATTTATTTAAGTATATTGTAAATAAGGTTTCATCATTTCATGTGACTTGGAATGATTTCATGAAATTTTGTCCATTATCCCACCGTCCCTCCTCCCTCATCCGCACATCTGTCACCTCATCCAGAAATTCTGGCACCAAATCTTACGAATTCGGCCAACGCCGCGGCTCATTCTCCGCTCGGCTATAAATACCGAACTCGCACTCACTGCCGCTGACCTTGATTGATTACTTTCCGAATGATGATCGATTACTTCCTCCGAAGGGCGTAATTTGTGCTATGCTTTTGCCGTTATTATCGTAGTTATAATTAGTCAGTCTTAGTCAGCTAGTCGTAATTAGATAGTTTAGAGTAATTAATTAGTCGTAATTAGTTAGTTGACTAGTAATGAATTAGTTTAGTAGTAATGAATTAGTTTAGTGGTAATTAACGTTGTTAGTCGATGTAAGAAAATGTTATGGCTTAAATTGATACTTATCTTTTCTTAATTTCAAATTTTTTTAGATGTGTTTCATGAACACCGCTACGAGAAGGAGGAGGTTTCGGCGAGTTGTAGTGCATACTTTGGGTTTGGGCTACGCCCACCACTGCAGTATCATGTCTTCACTATCAACAAGTACGGCAAGGAAATGTAGCGCATCAAGGTCACCGCTCACTCAAGAGCCATCTACGAGGAGACGGACCCTACCACTTCACGGTAGAGAGAGCGCCGCAAGCTCGGGATGCAAGATGAAACCCTAATGTAGATGCTATTCTTTAATCGCATCGCACTGATTCGATAGACTTGTACATAAACCAATTGGGAAATACGTGGCGTGTAGATCATATAACGATGTATCGTAGCCTTCAAACGCACGCAGCCGGAGGTTACTGTACATCGTTATATGATCCGCATGCCATGCATTTCCTCCGTTGGTTCATGTACAAGTTTATCTAGCCTATGGTACAATACATTATTAAATAATATCATCTAATGCGTTGATGATATTGGATACAGATAAAGAATATCATTCAATGTAGTGATGATATTGGATTGTCACTGGATGTTGTGCGAGTGACAATTATTCTTCCTTCCTTGAGATATCTCCAATGGAGTTGAAATGCAGCGTATTTTATGCAGTGTTTTTATACATTCTAAGTCACATGAAATGATGAAACCCTATTTACAATATACTTAAATGAATTTTCGAGAAAAATCATAATGGATAAAATTTTGAAAATATTACACAAGTAAGTACACGGTGTCAGAAGGCTCCATAAAAATTTCATAATTTTGGACCATATTTACTATATTTAAAAATTCTTACAAAAATAAACATAAATGATGTTTTTAAAAAAATAAAAAATAAAAACAAAATTTTGCTACATGCAGGCGCAGGTGAGCGTGCGCCACCATCAGTAGCAATTTTTTTAAAAAATATTTCTACGTCTAAAAATTGAAAAAGAACAAATTGAAAAAAGCGCGCGTAGGGTGGCGTGGCGCCACGCGACGTGGTGGCCGGTGGCGGCGCGCGCAGGTGGGCGTGCGCCACGGCGACGTGGCGACACTGCTGTGCACTGGCGCTGGGTGACTGCGCCGCGTTGCCATTTCTGCAAATACGGTTTGCACATGGTCAAAAATGTAAATACGATTTGCAAACCGACCGTATTCGCCAAAAATTCCACTTGCAAGTTGCAAACTAGCTCTGAGCAGTAGTGAGCACCCTGCTTGTGAAGTCTTAGCTAGCTACCTATCTACTCACGTCTCCCCCATGCTTCTTACAAGCTCTTCTTCTTCTTCTGCAAACGTGTTGTTGTTCCGATTTCTTGTTCTGCTTTACATATCTGCGTGTGCGCTTCTGAGTATCTCGATCGCTTTATCGTCTCTTTTAGAGCTCCTTTGCCGGTTTAGTTTGCCACTATATGTATAATTTTGTAGGAACTGAGTTTGGCTCAGTTGGCGTGGGGGCAGGAGAGCCACTCAGTCCACCCGCGGTCGAGCCCCTCGAGCAACCTACTGTAGGTAATACTGTAGATGATACATTTTGTGAGAGTTTGGAGGACAATGATGGAAACAACGAAGGCTCGCTCGCCGAACCTAACGTGGCTTCTCTCATATGCCTTGATGATCATAATCGTACTGTGCACTGAGTTCTCCATGCTCTCGACATTTTTGTGTCACCGTTCTTGTATTTACGTATTCTTCCCCCTCTCGTTTTAGCGAGCTGTTTTTTATTTGCCACCTACACATGTGTTACCTTCTCATTAATTGCTCATTGTTAAACCAATTCTCGCTTTCGCTTTAGTTCAGGTGTGCATGTGCATTTCTGAGAGGAACAAGATCTTCAATAGAGTTGTTCTTTCAGTTTTGTCTGGCCGAGATTTTTGCTCCCTTATTTTATTTTTTATTTTTTTTTTGAGAGAGAGAGACTTGCTCCCTTTTGTTTTCCGAGAGGCTTGCTCCCTTTTCAAACTACTGTCCTTGTCCAGTTTTTTTCCCTGAATGAAAGTCCAACATAGATCAACAACTCTTAGGTGATCATAGAGAGATGTTCAAATATCTAAAAACCTCCATTTAATTACACAAAAGCATCATTCAGAACCAACATTTAGCTTCCGTCACAAGAAAAAAAAACATTTACCTTTTTGTCGAGGGGAAAATAACTTGGGCAGCCCACATGAGAAAGCGTTGTGTTTTTTTAGAGGAACATGAAAGGGTTGTTTGCCGGTGCGGCTGCGCGGCATACGGAGGATTAAGGGAGTGTTTGGTTGGGGCCTCAAGGTGCCACACTTGCCTTAGGCAAGTTTGACCAAACGAGGCTTTGGTTCGTAGCCATAATTGTGATGTGTCACACTTTTTTAGCTATGTCACTCACTTGTCGTAGATTTATCTATGTACCAAAGTTCATCATAGTTGTGACCAATGATTTGTTTGCGATGAAATGTGGCGTGCCACACTCTACCATGATACAAACAAAATGCCCTAACATGGAACACCTTTTTTTAGAACTAGTTAGGACTTTCATTCCTTAACATCAATGTTTACATCAACATCCAGTATGACAGGATGTACAATATGCCAGAAATGCCTCCACACTTCAAAGTACAAGCATGTTTAGCTAGCAAATGAGCCTCCATATTACATCCCCTCCTTTCATGCACAACTTTCATTGATACAAAGGACTTTGCTCTCCCTGATGCCTTGAAAGATCATCATGTAGGAGCACATTGGCATCTCTTGTCTGAAACTTGCTGAAATCAAGTTTCGGTTTCTTGAAACTTGCTGAAACATGTTTTGTTACTTGAAACTTGTTCGAATTTTTTTCTCAAATTTTGAAATCTTGCCCAAACTTTCTGAAAAGGTTTCTTGAAACCTCATGAAACTTGCTTTTGTTAAACTTGCCCTTTAAATCTTGGTTTTATGTTGAAACTTCACACATTCACCTAAAACTTGCATTTTGGAACATGAAACCTCTTGAAACTGACATGAAACATGAAGCTTGGAGGTTGGCGGCGAGGTTTCACGCACACTCCATACGACCATGATGGAGGATTGTGGCGGGTCTTGCTCGCACTCTGCACATGCGATGAAGGACAGTGGAAGCGGCTTGACGAGGAAGGTGGAAGGATACTAAGAAGTGAGGAGCTGTCAGATTAAATTGTATTTGACGGCCCTTATGTAATTTATGTATGCACTTTTCCCACCACCTACTAATCATCCTGCAAGTTGGAGTGGGAATATGTTGAGGGATATTTAAAAAAGAGATAATTCATTATTTGCTACTCTATGTGAGTATGACGTGTGGGTTCAGGACCCACACGTCATGCTCAGGACCCACACGTCATGCTCACAATAGTGGCAAATCCTGAATTACGCATGAAAGTACATTGGCAAATAATTGAACCTCCCATGATGGAGCACTTTACTTTAAACTTTATAATGGAAATGGTGTGCAGTGGGCCAGCCAGCCAGCCGCCTTTGTTGAAGATCAGGCCGGTGCCATTTTTCTCAATAGTGCTTCCTAAAAAGAAATACGTTCATGAACACCTAAACAATTGCCTAGACCGGCGCCTACTACATACAATTAGCACTAACAATGATGTCTCACCTTCTATATATACTACTATAAATTACAATTAGAATCAAACACATTCGCAAAACATTCCCATACACTTGATCGATTCCCTCGGACCACACCCACCATAGTGTTCAGAATTTTGGCTGAAAATCAAAAATTCGGTCATACTGGTAGGAGCAGGTAGGAATACAAATCGGTCCCAAAAAATCGGTTTGAATGAATTTTATCCTAAAAATCAAATTTATTTGAATTTTGCTCGAATTGATTTTTTTATTTAAAATCTGAAAATTTTAAATTTCAATTTGAAAAGTTCAGCCAAAATTTTCCGATTTTCGACCTTAACGGCATTAACCCCATTAAAAAAATGTTTTCGGTATCAAAACCATGCCCACCATGTCCATGGACCACACGCCGGGTGCAGCAGCAGTGACGACGTCGGCAAGCGAGATATCAGTTAGCTCGCACCTGTTGAAGGTGATGGCGTAGGCAGCGCCGGCTCTATAATTTCAAGGGCCCTTGGGCAAGCAAGAAGATAAGGGCCCGTTGAACTAGTTCTTAATATAAATATTAAAGTATATATATAGTACGAATAACAAATTACTTTTAAAGATACGTTTAGTTCATGGAACATAACTATAGTGTAATAAAACACCAAAATAGAAACCATTATAATTACCTCAAATAAAATGTAATGCTTGATTGCCTTGTAAAACCGTCTATGGGCATTTCTTGATGCAAAATCTTCAAGAAAAGATTTAGATTAATGTCATCCAAAATATCCTTCTCAATGGTGCACATAGCTAAGCCATTCAATCTTTCTGTGACATAGTTGACCTCAAATAATTTTTCAAAAGTTTCAATTTGGAGAAACTTCTTCTACTGATGCTCATCACATGGAATAGTTAAGAGAATTCGATATGCAACGGAGACATTTGGATAGCAATCTGCACTTTAACAAATCAAGAATCTCAATCACGACATCAATTCTTTCCGCAAAGATGCTCTAACACTTTTAGTTCAGAGAAAAAATCATCCAAATCAACATCAGACTTGTTTTCATGAGAAAAAGATTCTACAAAAGTAGTGCATCACTTTCGTAGATCATTATCATCCAAGAATTTCAGATTTTCTGAGTTGAATAAGAAACCAAATATTTTCTCAAATTTCTTTAGCTGCTCAAATCGACTAGTCAATGAAGCAATTGCATTATTAACAATAACTAGGAAGTACTCATATTTGAAGGATTCTATAGCTGAATGTTGTAATTCTTCAGTTTCATCATTTTGTTCATCAAAATGTCTCTTTCTTTTACCTTGACGTTTTGTAGGAAATCTTGGCTCTATGTCCATACTAGTTGCAATGGATTTTGCGTCTCAATACTTGCATCAAAACCTTCTTCTCTGTATACGGAAATATGAGATGACCCCTTCAATTTGTTTGAGAGTAGCATCTAAGCACACAATCTTAGATTGTAACTTTTGCTCACCATGTTGATAGTAGATAAAATATCATCCCGTATAACCATACCAACTATAAATTCAAATTTCTCAAGTGCGATTACCAATGATTGAGCATCACTTACTGCTTTTGGGTCATCGGTAGAAGTTCTTTCCACTTCCTTCAAAGTCGATATTATTTGTGGGGTTTGATACGATAGGTTGCACACTCTTTATTCGACTCTCCCAACGAGTATCGATAGGGTTTGACATAAACCTCTCAACATTATCATCAAAATTTTCCACCTTTTAGTAGAGCGTGCAAACAAACAAGTATATCCGTTGTATAACACCAAGAATGAAATAGTTGTCTTGCAAGATTTTGCCATGTCACAAAGAGTGAGATTCGGACTATGACATGCACACGACATATATAATGCTCTTGGATTAATTTCAAGCACACGTGTCTGCACACCTTGATGTTTTCCCTTCATATTGGAACCATTATCATAACCTTGACCTCTCACATCATCAATGTTCAAATCAAGAGACCGCAATGCATCCAACAAAACATTAAAAAGCCCCAGTCCGGAGGTGTCATCAACCTGCAAAAACTCCAACAAAAATTCCTCTACTCTTGGAATGGTACTTGACATATTAACACAGCGCACAATTAGTGTCATTTGTTCTTGATGGCTCACATCTGGGGTACAATCCAAGATAATGGAGAAATACTTGGCATCTTTGATAATCTTTAAGATATGTTTTTCACATCATCGCAAGAACAAAGAATTAACTCATTCGGATATTGTGGCCAAGATAATGATGATGAATTTCATTACTTTGAATGCGCCTAATATGTTCTTGCATCACAGATCAAACTCAAGAATCATTTCAAGCGTGGCTAGAAAATTACCATTGTTACGTTGATAAATTTTCTCGTTTGATCCTCGAAGGCTAGATTTTGTTTAGCAAGAAACTTCACAAGAGAAACTATTCTTACGGGACTGCCTCCAACGCTCCTTTTCCTTTGCAATTTCCGTTGCATCTCATCATCAATTGTTTGATTTTTGCTTAATCTAAGCGAGTCTCATTCCATGTACTCATGTTTGTCAAATGCTCCACCTGTTCTCATGTTTTTGAGTTTCTCACCGAGATGCTTCCAATCCCTTACTCCATCGGATGCAAACAAAGCCTTGTTCGATTTGATTTGAACAACTTGCAAAGAAAAACAATAAACTTTGTCCACATGTTTAGAATAAACCAACCACTTTCGTCAACAAACTCACCATTAGATAATTTCTGGAGTAGCAAGCATAAGAAAAACGCTCGCCACTAGGATCACAAGGGAATTGTAGATCCATTTCTCTCACAGCCCTTTCTCAATTAAGATGTCTTTTTTGCTATTTTCAAGACATCCGAATGTTCTAGGATCAAAAATAGTCAACATCGAATCTTCTTGTTCATCAATATGTGCAGCCAGATATCATCTCCTCCGAACTGAGTATGTTCATTGGCATCAACTTCAGCATCTAAATTTTGCTCTACTATACCACCTTCATTGGCATCGACTTCTGCAACAGGTTCATGCCCCTGATCTTGACTGACTTCAGCATTACTTTTACTTGACACTGCAAAAAACTTATGTAGAGCACCCCTCTGCGATTCTACGAACTGTTCTTCTTGTTTTCTTTTTTTTTTCTTTTCTGAGCACCCGACAAATGCTTCTTAGGTAACATCTATCATATTCAAATAAATACATTGAATTAGAAATTTATAACCCTAGGCAAATAATTAAATTGGAAAAATACTAATCTATTGGCCTATTGGGGTGTTCGTTGCTTACCGTAATATCTAGTGAGAGCAAATTGGATTTGGATGGCGTCCTTGCCACTTGCCTTGCCGCTTGCCAATCGGCGATCGCCGGCCGCCGGGTGAGGATTGAGGCAGAGTAGCGCGTCGATGGCGATGGGCGTGGCGTTGTCGCGGCGGCAAGATGCGGTCTGGCGGCGATAAACGAAAACGTCGCTGGCGCTGGGGCTCCGCTCGATGGATCGATACGTAGAATAGGACCAGAAGAACCTACAGCTTGCAGGCTTGAGCTGGTTTGTTATGGGCCAATGGCCATCGAATGCTTATTATATATCAAATACAAAACTATATGTACTAATTACCTATATGATCTTGGCCTCTTTGGGCCCCCAGCTCCATGGGCCCCCGGCGGTCGCACTGCCCCCCCCCCCCCCCAGAGCCGGCCCCGCGTAGGTGATAGGCTACGCCAACACCAAGGGGATCGGCGTCGGCAGGTACATCGAGTCGCCCGCGTTCGACGCCGCCGACCACCGCTGGTCCATCGAGTTCTACCCGAGGGTGAAGGTGAAGACGACGACGCCAACGAGTACATCTCCATCTATGTCAAGCTCGTCGGTGGCATCGACGACGTCACTGTGCTCTATTGCTTCAACCTCGTCGACCCGACCGGCGCTCCGCCGTCCAGGGGGGCCTCCAACTCGCCGAATGTAGCCACGTTCAGGGCGGGGCAGTCGAGGTGAGTCAGCTGCTTCATGGAGCGAGAAACTTTTGAGGCCTCGCGGTTCCTCAACGATGACCGCTTCACTATCAAATGCGTCGTCGCCGCCATCGACGGACCAGCCGGTACCTCGGTGGCACCGCCAGCTGCAGACCTGCATCGGCATTTCGATCAGCTTCAGGGAGCGGCCGTGGGGAGGACGTGTGCTTCGACGTCCGAGGGAGCAGCGCTGAAGATCGCGACTGAAGAAGCTTTGCTATTAGACAGTAGTTGCTAGCGCTATTGATATGTGCGAGGAAGCGGTGGTGCGTCGGAAAACTAAAAACCAGAGTTGCATCCGGCAGTCCAGCAACAGAGATGCTGCCGGCTATGGTTTCTATGTCGTTCACTATGTAAAATTAACAAAATTATGTCTTGTTTTGTGCACAAATCAAGCGCCAATTGACAAAGGAGATTGCACGGCAGAAGGCTGGCCGGACGACGCACAAGCCGGGTTGAAGAAATAGACCAGACGCTTGCAGACTTGCAGTTGCAGTTGGCCGCCGGCGCTCTCCGTTTCCGACACACCTACACCCCAATACGCATACTGCACTCTGCACACACAACAGAAGCCAACAAATTAAACCATACACAAAAAGGCGTTTAAACTTCAATGCAACAACATATTTATCACTCACTAAACTTCAGCGCAACATTAGATTTGTCGCTCACTACCTGAAGAGAGGCACGGATATACCACGCATACAACACAAACCTAGGAAAATTTGTGTTACAGGCTCACTGCTAAAAGGGGTAATGATGAACTCGAAGTTACATATCTCCTCGAATATTGAGCCCATAAGCCTAGAGACATTCTTTTTTAAGAGGATATAAGTTACACGCGCACACTGAACTCACATCTTACTTGTACACACACTTACGTGTGTCCCATGTCCTACTCGTACCACCACACGTGTTCATCCCACACCCTACTAGTACCACCACACGCACACATACGTGTTTGCTTTCCCTTATACAAGCTAGAAATTTTGCGACAGCACCAAAGTGTGGGCATACGCTTCCTCATTGAACAGCTTTACAAAGCGTGATCCCAGAAGGTCGAACCTAGACAGGCTAGGAATTCACCCATGCTCAAACAACCAAGCTAAGGCTCGGTCCTCAGCCTAGGGACAATCTTGTTTTCCAAACAATACAACACTATCATCAGATCCAGCATCAACAGTGACGAAACTACGGTGAACAATCAACATCAAATTTACTGTTAACCTAAGGTACATGCATTCCTGAGCTTTCTTCCATCAGAACACACGTATCCTACTTTCAGTTCCTCTCCGTTTTAAACCTTGAAATACCAATTAAAGCATGTATATCAGTACAACACTACATAGTGTAACTTTTAGCAGTCTTTAAGCAAATCCACTACTCCCTTGCCCATTCAAGAAGCGCACGACAACACAGGTTATGTTGTCACTGCTCTCCCTCTTGTAGGCCTCTTGCAATAGCTTCTTTGCAGCTTCTTCTGGGTCTTGCATTGATCTGGTCATGCCGACAGCCTCCTGCATTAGAAACATAGAATAGAAGGCCACATCAAGCACACAAAATACGATAAAAGATGGAATATGTCATCATATTATTTTATTTTCTTGAATCACCTCATTAGAGACCACATCCCACAGTCCATCACTTGCAAGGATGAGAAACTCGAGTGTGTCATCAACAACTTCCTCCTATGACCCAGCAAAGCAGCACTAAACACAATCATCATTTGTCAAAGGTGAATGTAAAGGATAATTATTCTGAAGACCCGCCACCCCCAAAAAACCCCAAAAATATAGGCAAAAATAACATAAGCGGTTCATCAGGTTGAAAGTTGACTTTCACTATGCGAGTATTTTGCAGTGTTCGCCAAGGCGGCCGCCTAGGCGCTCGACGGAGCCATACCGTGGCGCCTTTGCCATAATCGGCATGAGATTCACCTCACCGCCGGCCAAAATCGTGCTCCCCCGCCATCGAATCGGCCGCCTCCAACGTCGATTCTCCTTACCTTTTGCCGGATTCCATCTCCATGCTGCCGACATCGACCTCAGGCTCCCATTCCGCTGCTCCACCCTCCAGGTGTTGTTGCTACTCCCCCCTTCTCTGCTGTTTCTCCCCTCTTTCCTAGGAGCCGCCTGGACGGTCTAGGCGCTAGGCGGCCACCCGCCTAGCGACTAGGGGAACACTGATGTTTTAACCGTAGAACAGATCAGAAGTACCGACATAGGGCATTTATCACAAAAATAAAGCCACAATGAAACGATATTGATGACAAAATTATGTCGTAATTGTAAACAAGAAACAATCCCTGTAAGATTATAACTGCTATTAATTGTTTGTACAACGCCTACTCGCATGCATATGCATTTAGAGAGAAAATTAAAATGACAAATATTAAACTGGCCAAGATTACATACCCGGATCTCTGGATCCACAACTACGTACTGCTTTAAGAGTTTGTCACCAAAAGCGCGCGAAACAGCAAGTACACCACCAACACGCCATGTTCCTATGGAACAAAGTACCTTAGCATCATTAGGAAGGCAATCATATTCCATCCAGACAGTATGAAGAGAATGTAGTCTAGTACCTGCCCACATCACAAAACCTCCAGCATCTTCAATGCGTTGTCGCTCATCTGTCTGATCAGGCTTGTGATCTTTCGAAACAGCTACAGCTGCAAGATTCGGCAGACCATATTAAGTGAAGTGATTAAACAGTATTACCACTGATGTATAGATTACTACCTCCGTTTGCGTTTACTTGATACTTTTGACCACTTTATTTGTTCACAAATACTTGACACACTACGGTTTCCAATGCATATATTCCTATGGTGCCCTCATCCATTTCCCCCTTACTCCCTCCCCCACCACATATTTGGTGGGCCCATGGTCTATTGTATTGATTATCAAGGACATTTTGGTCATATTATATAAAAACAAATGATTGTCTAATTATCCGTGCCTTGGTCAAAAGTGTCAAGTAAACGCAAACGTAGGGAGTATGTCATGTGGGGATTACATTACAAGCGGGGCGTGAAGAGAGTTCCGACCGGCAACCAACCTATGTTGGATTCGGTTGCGCTGGCTGGACTCTTGGATGCGCTCGAATAGGATTAGATTCTAATTGCTAGATCCCTTTTACAATTCTTAGTTTAAATCAGGACTAGTTAAGAGTTTAGTTCCATATTTAGAGTTCGAATCCTAGACAAGTTTGTTAGAGCCTCTATTTAACGAGATGGGCGTGATTGTTTTGAGGAAGAAAACAGAAAACCAAATCTCTCTCTCTCATTCACGTGACCTGCCCTTGCCGCGTGGCCGCCATAGCTACGGCTCCTCCGCCGCGCCGTCGGGGTCTAGGTCCACATCCAGCGACTTATCACAATTACCCCATCCGATCAAATCCCGTCCGTGACAACTTGGTATCAGAGACATCCGCTGCTCAGATCACCATGTTCGAAGGAGATAGCTCGGATACGGTTAGCAAGAAGCTCGACGCTTTGCTGCAGCGGATGGAGGCCGACCAGCTTAAGCTATACGACAAGATCGATAGCCTGGCCAGTACGGTTCGCGACATCTGAAAGCATCTAGTCCCTTGAAAGATTGTTTTGGTAATTAATGACAATATAGAATATGGGACTAACATATTTATTGAGTGTTTACAAGGTTTAGTCCCGATGACGAATGCAACAACTTGGAGATGCATGCTAAAGGTCGACATGAAGGTGAAGATGGTTCAAAGACAAGGTACAAGTAGTCTAGGATCTTTTTTGGTTTACCGATCTTAGGAGAAAAAGGATGGAAGACCGAATTTTAGATTAAATGTCGTACTATTAAGAGGGATCACGATTAGTAGCTTGATAGCATGTTCTTGTGCCATTTGCATCAATCTAGGATCATGCATACTCTCAGAGTTTGTTTCTAAAAGCCAAACTTGCATTTCTGTAGAAAAGCGGTAGTATCAGAGTTTACTTGTCAGAACTACCGCAAAACGGTAATACTGGGATATTGGTGCGGTTCTCTTGAGAGCGGTGGTCGTAGACTTGTTTCATAACAGTGGTCGAAGACACTGGTCGTAGAACAGTGGTCGAAGGCCTTCGTGGTCGAAGACACTGGTCGTGTAACAGTGGTCGTAGACCTTCATGGTCGTAGGCACTAGTCGTGGAACAGTGGTTGTAGACCTGTTCGATAACAGTGGTCGTAAACCTTCGTGGTCGTAGGCACTGGTCGTCGAACAGTGGTCGTAGACCTGTTCAAGAACTATGGTTATAGACCTTCGTGGCCATAGACACTGGTCGAAGAACAGTGGTCGTAGACTTTCGTGGTCGTAGACACTGGTCGTAGAGCAGTGGTCGTAGACCTGTTCAGAATCGTGGTCGTAGACACTGGCGAAGAATAGTGGTCGTAGACCTTCGTGGTCGTAGAGCAGTGGTCGTGGATACTGGTCGTGAACAGTAGTCGAAAACTCTAGTCGGAGACAGTGGTCGAGGACCTAGTCTAGGACAAATCGGTATGACCGCATGTGTTCAGCGGTATTACCGCATAACACTAGTACCGATCTTCTGGCGGTACGTTTTTTACAAAACGATGTTTTCTTGGAGTTTTCTTGCTCTTTGGAGGTACGGTAGGACCGGTGCGCTACGCGCGGAACTACCGCTACCCGGTATGACCAAATTTTGTGAGGCGGTACGTTATTTCCAGTAAGGACCACTTTTGGACCTCAGAAGGAAACGGTTGTGCCACACTTGAAAAACGGAATGACCGGATAACGGAACTACCGTATGATAGTTGGCGGTAGTACCACACCGAATTTGCAACGGCTATGTCAGAGCAGTTAATGCGTCTGCGCTAGCCGTTATTGGACGTTTTGAGAGGGTGCGGTAGTATCGGCCGATGAACGACAATACTACCGTATTTGCTGAAAAGTTCTGTTGTTTTCTCCCAACGGTCGGATTTCGTGTGGGGGGCTATAAATACCCTTCCACCAGCTCTTGGACAGATGAAGAGCTTTCATATTTACATCCTTGAACTAAGAGCATTCACTCCACACCTCATATACTCAATTGCATTCATTGTAAGGTTGTTGAGCCGAATTCAAGTGCATTCATTCTAGTTTGATCCATTGCACTTGATTGCCGTCAAGCAAAGATTGCGATTCATTACTCTTGGTGTTGCCAACACATAGACGGCTTGGCAGGAATTTGCACGGTGATCATGAAGAGACCCAGTGCCGGATTGTGAGTGGTTTAGTGTTCACCATATCCGGAGTAGAGGAAGAACAACCACTAGTGAAATCGAGAGAAGACTTAATTCGTGGAGCCGGCTTGATTGGTTCAAACTTCCTCAACGTGGACTAGTGAAGACCGACAAGTCTTCGATACCATGGGAAAAACTTCATTGTCTTCATTGTGGTTAATTCTTGTCTTTACTTTTCCGTATTTACAATTCTAGCAATTCTATTGTGCTTGATTTGCTTAGTTAGAATTGTATCTAGTATTGACATTAGCTTCTTTTAGTGTTGAGTAGCATAGTAGTTCTATTGTCTTGTTGTGCTAGGAAGCTTGTTAGAACTATCTTGCTTAAAGTTTGAAATAGTCAATTAATTTTGGAAACCTCCTATTCACCCCCCTCTAGTCGGTTATCCTTAATACTGCAACATCGACCATCAGCAACGGGCACATCACCTAGCCATCACTCGTCTAGAACAAGGACGCCATCAACCTCCCGGCGACCTCGACCAAGACACGATCACCACCGATGCGTGACTCCGGTGGCCGAAGTTCTGCTACCCAGCCCACGTCGGATTCCGCATGGCTCGCTGACCGCCTCCGTCGTCAACATGCGCACTGGACGGATTCCATGCTCCCCGACCAATGGCTGATGGCCACCACGCTGGATGTGGTAGCGTTCCTTGCTATCACAAACTCAATTTTCCGACGTTCGATGGCTAAGATTGTTATGAATAGCGCTTGTATTCAATATGAGGCCAATGGGCCAGTATATATACACAGGTACATGCGGTGAATATGCAAAGAACCCCTTATAACAATGGGGAATTACAAACTATACATATATATCTCTAACACTTCCTCAAACTCATGGTGGATCAACAACACCGAGTTTGGAGAGGTAGAAACCGTGTCGGCGCGAGTCCAGGCCTTCGTAAAGAAATCCGCTATCCAAGCTCAAGGCACATATCAAGAGCAATCACCGGTCATGCACACAAGACCGCATGAAGGAAGCATCAACACCAATATGCTTGGTAAGCTCATGCTTCACAGGTCTCGAGCAATCACCGATAACACCTATGCTTGTCGGACAAGAGAGGAGTCGGTGTAGTGACAAACACCAAAATCCTCAAGTAACCACCGTAGCTGGTAATCTCCGCCAAGAGAGCCATAGCGCAACTCACCTCTGACTCGAACGGGACACTCGCACTGCTTTTCGTTTTCCGTGCAATGAGAGAACCACCAAGAAAAACACAAGAAGCGAGATAGACCGCGATCGAGGATCGCCGCCCAAGTAGCATCCGAATAAGCTCAAGTCAGAACGCGGTGAGTTTGGAAAAAAAAGATACGAGAGATAGTTCCACGAAGGTATCGCAGAACTCAAGAAGGTGGTCGAGTGGACTCGAGTGGGAGTAGATACGAATCGACTCGTAATGTGGACCGGATAAGTGATATCTCGGACGAGTAATAAACAAGATAGACAAGACTCCCAACAAGATGACGATAGCGAGTCGGACGTAAAGAGGCTCGCCATCGAGAGTCGGAGGTGAACATTGAGCTCCATGGGAGTCTCAACAAGATCTGTTGATCAATGAGAGAGGCACGATCAAGAAGATCCCGAATATACTTTCTTGGGACATAAAGAAACCATCTCAGAGTGGAAGTAACCTCAATCCCAAGGAAGTAACGAAGAGACCAAGATCCGACATAAGAAATCGCCACTAAGACGATCCTTGACAAAGGCAATGTACTAATCATCGCGGTAATGATCATGTCATCAACATACGTAAGAAGAAGAGTCCACCACGAGACGAAGTGTGGACAAAGAGCGCAGGATCATTATCACTAGTGAAAAACCAAAGAAGAAGAACCACGAGGAGAAGCGCCAAACCAAGCACGAGGGGCTTGCTTAAGGCCATAAAGAGAACGACGAAGACGCATGCACCATGCCCTCAGAATGTAATACCCGGTGGCGGAAGCATGTAGACCTCCTCACGCAACTCGCCATTAAGAAAGGCATTCTTGACATCAAGCCGAGAAATGCACCGATGGCAACGCACGCCACCGCAAGAAGAGCGGACGGTGGTCATGTGAGCCACAGAGCAAAAGTCTCGTCAGAGTCACGACCATGCTCCGCTGGAAGCCACGAGCAACAAGACGCGCCTTATAGCGCCAAGAAAGCCATCGAGCGAGTCTTAATCTTATAGACCCACTTACACGTGATGGGACGAGAGTGAGATGAGAAAGGAACAAGATCCCAAGTACCAAGACGCTGAGGCGCAATCTCTCGGCCATAGCATACTACCACTCGTGATGAGTAACAAGATCACGATAGGAGACAGGCTCAAGAGTAGCCGCACTAAAAACCAAAGCAGGCGGAGGCCGAATCGATCGACGATCGCGAGAGCGTAGGGAGGAGAAGATAACCCATCAGGGGAAGATGGATCATCAGGAGAAGATAGAACATCAGGAGAAGATGGCTCAGCTGGAAGGTCCTCAATACGAGGTCGACGAGTGTAGACGAGTGTAGTGGGAGGAGCCGGAGGAGCCGGCAAAGCGGCGACAACGGCGAGAGGCCACAGGAGGAATATGTGGAGACTCAGTGGGACGGGCGGATAAGGGCAAGACAGATATAGGTGTATCCGGAAAGGTCAAAGGACGAGACTCCACGCAGGAAGCCGGCCGAAGGAGAGGTAGGACGTGGGTAGAAGGGACGAGACTCGCCGAAAGTCACATCCCAGAAATCCGCGATCCGTCGACCAACAGATCCCAAAGACCGATATCCCTTGTGCTCGATCAGATCCGAAAAACACACTCAACAGATCGAGCGATCGGTTTGGTACGCTCGAGGGCAAGAAGAACATAGCAAACACACCAAATGCAGGCGAAGGCGAGTAGTCGTGAAGAAGACCACAAAGACGCTCAACAGGATCGCACTCAAGAGCGTAAGAGGTCGGATGTTAACGAGATAGGTGGCGGTGGAAACGACCTCGGCCCAAAAGTGAGGTGGAGTGAGGCGGCAATCATCGCACGAGCCGCCTCAAGGAGGTGACGATGCTTGCGCCGGCGACACCATTCTCGAGCATGAGCACTAGGACAAGAGAATCGGCGAGAGTACCCTGCTCAGCAAGGAAGCTGCGCAGGTAACGAGAGAGATACTCGCCACAGAGTCGGCCACGAAAAACACGAATGGGGTGGAGAAGCGTGGACCATAGTGACAAATTGTTTGTAGATAGATAAAACCTCACTACGAGAAGACATAAAATATATCCAAGTGTGGCGAAAAATTATCTATAAAATGATATAATATCGATGACCCCTTTCAAACGAAGGAGCGGACCCAAACATCCGAATGAACAAGATCAAAAGGACGTTGAGACACCGACTACTATGAGGATAAGGGAGCTGAATCATTTACCTAACTTACAACCCCGACAATCTAAAGACACGTCTCTCGAGAGAGACCCGTAAGACCACGATTTAACTAGGGACGGCGAGGCGAGATCCACACAGATGACCAAGACGGTGATGCCACCGCTGGAAAAAGCCGATGAGCGAGCGAAGCGGAGAGAGACCGGCCGCGGCGGTGGCGTGGAAGAAGGTGAAGCCGCAAAGCTCCCAGAGACGATGTGAGTCACGGCGGCGAGGCCGAACCAACCGAGCTCCGTGTGTCGGTCCTGAACACAACAAGAGTCGAGTCGAGAATGACCCGACAACCAAGATCGATGACCGCCTACAGAAGAAGTCGCATGGTAAGGCAAGGAACATAAGCAATGTAAGGAACATGAAAAGATGAGTTGCTAAGAGGTCCTCGACTGAGACGAAAGAGATGTACCATCGCAGTAAGAACACCGACATGAGAATCAAGGGGTGTAATGAAAGACAGAGTGGAAGAATCAGAGTCATGTGAAAAGATGCTCGAATCAAGAATCCACTGGAGGTACCGATCGTAGGAGGTGGTTTCTCAGAAACCAAGAGTCGAGCAGCGCAGAACTCGTCGAGGAGAACACCGGCGGCAAAGCGCCGGTCCGCTATCTCCCGTCGCCGAGAGAAATCTGGCAAGAAGTCGATGCAGCGCCGATGTAGAAGCACCGATGCGATGCTAGTAGAACGACGAGAAAGATGCCGCCGCTTATAGCACTAGGACTCAATGTGGCCGACCTTATTGCGTAGGAGCGATGGGGCGACCACCGCGGATGGGAGGCGCCGCCACCACCGCGGCCGCCACGGAGAGGAAGCGATGTCGACGCGCGAGCCGCGTCGGGTAGCAGCGGGCGGGCGGCGAGCACGAGAGGAGCGGTAGCAGCCGACCACTCAGCGAGTCTCTCCGCACGTATCTCGAAGAGCCTCAGAGAGTGACACAAGGGTGGCGTGCAAGGAGCCGGGCACGCCGCCGCCGAACTCGGGACGGCGAGTAAGGAACTCGTAGATCCGGTGAAACTGTGTCAAGACGCATCGGCTAGGCAAAGATCGACAGAGCGGCGCCCGGCGGTCGCGAGAGAATCCACCGACGCCGCATGCGGTAGAGCTCGAGCGTAAAGCGCCAACGATAGCATCACCTGCAAGAGAGTGCTCTGGCGGACCACGGATGTAGAGAGCATCACCGAGGGCTCGTAGCGCGCGAAGGTGAGTCCACATCCGAAAGCGATGGTAGTCCCACAACCTCGTAGGAGAATCGAGGCCGATATCGGCGATGAGGACAAAGCAGCGGCGGCGTCGTCGTCGTACCACCGAGCGTAGGCGTCGAGCGATCCTTGTAGAAGTCGAGCCTCTGGTAGGCGAGAGATAGCCTCATCATCGCAAAGCGAAGCGGTCTCGCAGCAGCCTTGTTTCATTTGTTGGGGCGGCGCAACAGCGTCGGCTCCGTCGGAGGTGTAGGGCAAGGCGGACAGAGACATCGCGCAGGACGCCCGAGAGGCGAAGACCACGCATGTGGATGCGCATGTGAGACACAAAATCGGTGTAATTAACACCATCAAAGATCACCGGCAATGGAGGAGGGAAATAGTGCCCATTGGTAGGCGGCGCCGGGCGGCGCGGCGACCAAAGTCAACGGTCTAACAGCGGCGTTGGACGCGCGCGTTAGAACGACGTAATGGAAATTTCCTTTTTTTCTCGCCAACCGAGTTAAAACCGCCCAACCGCCCATTGCCGGTGTCACGCCGCGACGCGCACACGCACGGAACTAGGTTCCCCGGCAGCGGCGGCGCTCGGCGGCCACCGCCGATGGCGCGAGGCGGCGGCGTGCGGCGAGAGGTCGAGGCGCGAGCGGCGGCCGAGAAGACGCGAGGCCGAGGCGAGGCGCGCAGAGGAGCGGCGGGCGGCGACGCGGGCGCGCCGCGCGGCTGAGCGGCGGCGTCGGCGTCGCCGGCGACCTCGACAATCGACGAGGGCGCGCCACTCTCCGTGGCGACGACGCGACGGACGCGATAACGGAGGCGCGAGGCCTTCGATGGCGGCGGCGGGTGTCGCGGCCGCGGCGACGAGCAGAGGCCGAGCGACGGCGGGCGACGGCTCGGAAGGCGCGCGGCAAGGCGGCGAGGTGGCGGCAAGCCGGCAGGACCGGCGAGGAGCGGCGGCGGTCGGATGATCGCCTGACGAAGACGAGCTCGGCGCCGGCTCGGAAGACCCGACGGCGGCGACGTCCAGGAGCGACGGCCGAGTGACGGAGAGGCCCAAGCGGCGACGATGCGCACGGAGGCCGAGGCGGAGGCGCGCAGGCAGGGAGGCCGGAGGCGACGCCGGCGGCCGGGAGGACAAGCGACAACAAACCCTAGGTTCGCTCTGATACCATGTTATGAATAGCGCTTGTATTCAATATGAGGCCAATGGGCCAGTATATATACACAGGTACATGCGGTGAATATGCAAAGAACCCCTTATAACAATGGGGAATTACAAACTATACATATATACCATGGTTGAATCGATGTGAACAATTTTTTCGAGGCCAACACAATGGAGGAAGATAGGGTTTGACTAGCTACCTTTTACATGACTGGCTCAGCACAGTTATGGTATCATCAGCTCGAGCGCGACACGGGAACACCATCATGGCGCCGCTTCGTCGAGTTGGTCAATACACGGTTCGGACCGCCACTACGTAGTCATTCCTTGGGTGAGCTCATCGCCCCCCGCAAGAAAGGCACCGCGGGAGTTCTCAAATCAATTCCTAGCCCTCTTGTGCCGCATTGACCTGTTGACAAAACGCCAGCAAATTCAGTTATTTACGGCTGGGTTAGGTCAACCACTCCAAACCGATGTGGAGCTGCAAGCACCGCAATCCTTGGAATCGACGATGAGTTTGGCGTGAGCCTACGAACGTCGCTCCCAAGTGGTCGTCCCGACGGCTATTCCACCATCTTGGCAACCTTGGCGCGCGAGTGGCGCTGCCAACCCGGCTCCGAGTCTCGGCACGCCGGACAACTCGGGGAGCAGCACGCTACCGACCACAGCTGGTCTGCCTCGCCAGACACTATCCCGAGCCGAGCTCGAGGAACGACATTCCCAAGGGATATGCTACCACAGTGATGAGAAGTTCTTCGTCAACCACCATTGTAAACGTCTTTTCGTCATCAAAATTCAACCGAAACTCGACAACGACACGAACGCCGGCATTGAACGTGAAATATCCCTGGCGGCATTGACTGGCATCCAGCCTCACTTCGGCCAAACGATGCGGCTCACGGTTGAGATTGGTCGCAGCTCCTTTGTTGCTCTTCTCGATTCGGGATCCATGCATAACTTCATCACTGATGATGTCGTGGCGTCCGCCGGTGTTCTCGTCCGACCCTGGTTGAGCCTTAGTGTTATAGTGGCCAATGGAGACCGCGTCACCAGTTTTGGTCCATGTCGTGCCATGAACGTTCGCATTGAACAGTAAGACTTCACACTGGATTGCTATGCGATGCCATTGGTAGGATTCAACGTCATATTGGGTGTTCAGTGGCTTGGAACGCTTGGGCCGATCACTTGGGATTTCTCCCGCATGACAATGTCGTTTGCTCGGGACGGATGACGGATAGTATGGACCGGCTTGCCCATATCGCCTTGGGCAGCCCGCATATTGGCTTGTACGGGTACGGACTTGATGGCTGACCTCCTCGACGAATTCAGTGACATCTTCACTGAGCCACATGGGCTTCCCCCGGTACGGGAACTCTGTCATCGCATACACTTGAAGGGGGCAGAGGCTATTGCTGTTCAACCATACCGTTATGTGCAATTGCAAAAAGACGAGCTTGAACGCTAGTGTGATGACATGCTTTGCCAAGGCACCATCTAACGTAGTACATCAGCTTTTTCGTCCCCAGTTTTGCTTGTCAAGAAGACGGACGGGTCATGGCATTTTTGTATGGACTATCGCGCCCTCAACAACAAGACAAAGACAAGTTCCCTATTCCCGTCGTGGATGAATTGCTTGATGAACTCCATGGCGCCAAATTTTTCACCAAATTGTATTTGCGTTCCGGGTATCAAGTATTGATGCATTCGGCTGACATTGAGAAAACGGCGTTCCGCACTCATCAGGATCTTTTTGAGCTCCTGGTCATCCCATTCGGATTCACTAACGCCTAGACCACATTCCAGGCTCTTATGAATACCATACAGCAGTCGTTTCTTCGGCGCTTCGTGTTGGTTTTCTTCGACGTTATTCTCATCTACAACCCGTCTTGATCGGAGCATCTTCGACGCTCTGCGTCGTCCTACAAACACTTCAGCATCATCGCTTATTTTTAAAGCGTTCCAAGTGTTTCTTTTGTGAATCTAGAGTTTCCATATTTGGGCCATGTGGTTTCGGTTACCGGCGTAGCGGTTGATCAGGTGAAAATTAGTGCCATCTCTACATGGCCGGTTCCTAAGACGGTACGGGCTGTTCGGGGATTTCTTGGTCTCGCCGGTTATTATGGCAAGTTCATTGAGATTTCGGCACCATCGTAGCACCGTTGACACAATTACTCAAGCGCGAAGCTGTTCATTGGACTCCAGAAGCTAAGGGCGCGTTCGCTGTTCTCAAAACAGCCCTCACACAAGCACCCATCTTGCAACTACCGGATTTTGCAAAGGAATTTATTGTTGAATGCAATGCATCGGGGCATGGGTTTGGCGCAATTTTGCATTAGAGCACCAGCACCATTGCCTACTACAATCAGCCCATCGCACCACATCATGCAGGGCTTGCGGCCTACGAACGTGAATTGATCGGTCTCGTTCAAGCAGTTCGGCATTGGCGTCTGTATTTATGGGGCCAAAATTTTTTGGTACGCACAGATCATTACATTTTGAAATTTTTGCTTGACCAACGTTTGTCGACAATCCATGATTTTGGAATCGAATACAAGCCGAGCAACTCTTGGGCTATGATTTTGGCGTCGAATACAAGCCGGGCAATACTAACGTGGTCGCCTATGCACTGCCCAGCGGGACACCAAGTTACACATTGCGGCCATTGCATTATCATCTTTGTTGTTTTTCGATGATCTACGCCAAGAGTTTAGTGCCGATCTGGCTATGCTCACGATCTGGGACGCTATCTTGGCCGGTCTCCAATGGGAGACTTGGGCGTTGGTGGACGGGTTGATTACATATAACAAACGGGTTTATATTCCCGCTGTTATGAATATTGTGTGTGTATTCAGAGGCCCAATGGGCAATATATATAGTGTGTACAAGGGGTGTGTCATATACATATAAGGCAATACAAAGACAGATAAGGAAATACAAAAGGATCCCTATCTCTAATATATCTCTCAACCCCCCTTCAAATGTAAGGCGTATCCAATAGCATTGCATTTGGAAATGGTTGACACTAAAATATGGAAAATCCAAAGTCCGAATCTTGATAATGTCGTCGTAGCATGCAGCTCTTGGAAAATATGTCGAGTATCAAAAGATCTCCCATCCGGGGTCGTGCGTCAGCTCATAAGGCACAAAGTGCAGGGGCTGAGAAAGTAAAGGCAAGTGGGAGCAAAGTCGACCGCGGCAACACGACGAAGAAGATGATGATACCGGCAAAAATAGATAAAGTTGTCAAATCAAGTCAAATAAGAATAGATAGAAGCATGGCGGCGCAGATCAAAGCCCAAGACGACGACGGCGCGAAAGAAGCGTGGCGGCCTTAAAAGCTCGGAGTGGCGGCTAAGAAAGCGGCGGCATCATAACGACTTCTACGATTTGCACGCGGCACAGAAAGAAGAGCGAGAGCGGCGGCTGCTGCCATGCATAAGGCAATTCATATGCTTCTATGACTGACAATAAATTTGTGGACTCACATGGCTTAGATGAACTCAAAAATTGAGTGGTACGGACTTGGATGGACACAGCGGAAGAAACGACACAAAAAATAAAATTCAAGTGGAGCTAGCTCAAACCATCACCATCTTGGCCAAACCGCAAAATGACATGGGCTGTGCCTGGGACGTCCACTGGAGTGGGTGCCCGATTCCCACGAGATGACTTGCATGTGCTCCCGGTGAGTCCGAATGTGTTGCTATCTCCGTCCTCCAAGATGCAGAAAACCATATCTTCCTCCCCAAACAAAGATGCCTTCTTGTGTGTCAAGCCCACACCATCGAAAGGTCCAAGAGAGAGAGGATGACTCCTCCTCCGTCTCTCCTCTTCGCGACTTTGCGATGCTCGCTCGTCGGTCGCCGCATGAACCCACTAACGAGCCGACCGCGCCAACACCAAATCCGGACGGCGTGTGGACAAGGTAGCGCATTTTGCCCATGTCTGCGCAGATTACGTCGCGCCCACTTCTCCGCCGTACACTCACGACTCGGCCGGCTCTCCTCCATAGGAGTGTAATACAGGTTGCGATCGGAGACCGCCAGCCCCACGATGCGCTTGGCGTGGCGATCTGCAAGAGAGATCTCGAGCTGTCTGGTGGACCTCGATCCCCGTGTATGCAGGAGCCCAAGTCGCTCATCCGGAAGGCGGTCTTCATCTCCGCTTGAACGCCTCGACCTCGGCCTCCTGGAGCCGGTGATCACCAAGTCGCCGGCGACGCCATCGCCAGGCGTTGCCGCCTTGCCCCGCCAGATCGCACTGCGGCGCGCTCCGCTGGAACCCCATTTGCTTGAGGTGGAATCGGCTAGCGTTCGGGCTCGCGGTGCACTGCCGCAGGCCGTAGAGGGCCTTGCGCGGCGAGAACTTGCCTGCCGGGGATGGCGAATCCCGTACCGACGTGACGACCTCCTCCTTCAAGTCGCCGTTGAGGAGGCGACTTGACGTCCATGTGATGGGCCGCCAACCCTCCTGGGCCGCAAGTGCGAGGAGAAAGCGAACGGACTCCATGCGCGCGACAGTGCAAGGCGTCATCGAAGTCGACCTCTCCGCCGCATGAAGGCATAGTCATTTGGACTCTTACTATTGGTGATAGCAAGATCCTTACTCTCATGGAGGATGACACTTGGAGATAGGGCAATTTTTTTGTATATTTCTCTTCACAATGCCATGTCAACTTTGAGGGTTGGGGATACATATTTATAGGGCTAAACTGCCAAGCATATGCCAAGCATATGCCGAGCATATGCCAATGCCAAGCATATGCTAGTCTAAGATGCTCTGTCCTAGATGCTGTGTCCTAGATGCTCTGTCCTAGATGCTCTGTCCTCTAAAGCTAGTCCTAAAGCTAGTCCAAGATGCTCTGTCAAAGATGTTGTCCTAAAGAGATGCTAACCGCCAGTCAAGGATGTTGTCCTTGAAGGGCGGCAAAAGCCAACACAGAGACTTATCCATCAATCTCCCTAAGTCTTGTGTGTCTCCTTGAGGAATCCAGCCATCCCGATCCTGAGCAGGGCGTCGTCGCTCTGATTTCAACGCCGAGGCGCCCCCAACTGTGAGCCTCGAACGCGCTGAGTCACGCTCGAGAAGAACTCCGCCGCCGGTCATGTGGTGGGTGTCGCCGTGTCGAGGCACCACCCGCGTCGGTCTTCTTGTTGCGGAACTTTCGCCAGAAGAGGCGTGTGCTTTTGGCTCGTCAAGGTGGAGAGAGCCGCTGCGGCGGCAAGCGCCGAGGTAGTTCGATGCTCGCCGAGCAATGAATGCGAGCCGACGCGCCTCTCCTCCGCTCGCGACGCTGGGCTCGGCAGCGTCGTGGTATCGACAATCTCTGGCCCAGATGACCGTGCTTCGCCGCAGTTGTAGCAAGAGTCGTCTCGTCGCGGCTCTTGTTTGCCGCCGCGCCGCCTCGGGCGCCCACGGTCATCACCTCAAGCGCGTCCTCGCGCCCATGCTCGGCGTCTTTGCGCTGCTTGCCATGCTTATCACGCATCGCGGTCGCTGCATCGTGGAAGAAGGCTCCCTTCTTCTGTCACCTTGCCGGCAGACCCGCTCTCCCGAGGAGGAGCTTCCGCCAATGGTGACGGTCGAAGAAGGTTTGGCTCATCGCTGCCATTTGGCGACAGGCGACTCTATCGCCTCCTCGACGACATCGTGGAGAGGTCCACAGACCGGATCGATCCGAGCCATCCGCTTGTACTTCGGGGACTTGGCCGAAAGAGCTTTCGGCGCCTCTCCTCGCGAGGTGTCGCCACCGAACTTTACCAACCTCGCAGCGAGTGTTGAGACGAGAGCAAAGTCATCAACGTCCTCGCACCGCTTGAAGGCGGTCTCCCGCTCCGTCGCGGCGCTCGCGGTGTGGACTTGCGCGCGATCGGCTGGCGTCGTGCGCGGCGATGGCGTCCCAAGCCTCCTTGGCGATCTGCTTGTTGGAGAATGCGAAGCGCATCTCGGTGGGGCTGCGGCGATGAGGGCATCCAGCGCCGTCGATCTGATCGTGGTCGACGTCGCCCGTCGGATCGCCTCCCACATGTGCGTGCACAGAGCCTCACTTCATCGCGCGGCCCACTCGGCGTGGTTGGCCTTGGTGAGGTGGCCACCCACCCGCCGGGGCGGCGTCCCGACCAACACGGAACCCGTGGTAACCAGTGCACGGTCCGGGAGAAACCCGCGCCGCTGTGAAGGCGCGCTCTCTATCGGACCGTCGCCGCCGTTGTCGCGCCGCCTCCGAGAGCGCCGCCACCGAGCGCCTCCTCCAAGAGCGCCACCGCCGTCTGCGCCTCCTCCAGAGCGCCCCGCGCGTGCGCGCCTCCCAGAGCGCCACCGCCGAAGCGCGCCTCCTCAGAGCGCCACCGCCGTCGCGCCTCCTCTGAGCGCCACCGCCGCGCAGCGCGCCTCCTGAACGCCAGCGCGCCAGCGCGCCTTCTCAGAGCGCCACCGCGCGCGCGCCTCCTCGAGGCGCCACGCCGGCGCGCCTCTCGAGGCGCCACGCGACCGCGCCGCTCGACTACCGCTTCGCTCGGCGCGGCGCGGCCGCCATCGCGCTGCCGCTCGCGCCGCCTTCTCTCCGTGGCTCAAGGTCGCGTCACGCGGCTGTCATCGGAGAGATGGAGCTGCTGCTGCCGCCGCGCGAGACCTTGACTCTGCTGCGCGCCGCGACGCGCTGCATCTACCGCCGCCATGCTACTTCCGCCTCCATGCTGGCTGCCGCTGCCCGGCTCGCCTGTACCGGCCTCGGCGCTAACTGCGCCGTGCAGCTGTCTCTGCGCCGCTTCGCTTCGCTTTGCTGCAAGCGAGCTCGGCCATCCGCCCGGCGCCCGCGTGCTCGGCGGCCGAGGCAGCGAGGCGCTCTGCGGACATGGCGCTACTAGTGGGTGTTGCGTGGAGAGGGTCGCCACGGCGAGTCGCCGCCGTCTCGGAGAGCGTGGCGTGGGCGACAATGGCTGCTTCGCTCTGTGAAATTTGCTGCGGCCAGGAGAAGGAGATGGCGGGGAGATGCTCGGGCTACGGGATACACAAGCTCGATACCACTTGTTAGTTTTGGACTCTTGCTATTGGTGATAGCAAGATCCTTACTCTCATGGAGAGGATGACACTTGGAGATAGGGCAATTTTTTCTTGTATATTTCTCTTCACAATGCCATGCCAACTGAGGGTTGGGGATACATATTTATAGGGCTAAGCAGCCAAGCATATGCCAAGCATATGCCGAGTATATCAATGCCAAGCATATGCTAGTCTAAGATGCTCTGTCCTAGATCTTTGTGTCCTAGATGCTCTGTCCTCTAAAGCTAGTCCTAAAGCTAGTCCAAGATGCTCTGTCAAAGATGTTGTCCTAAAGAGATGCTAACCGCCACCAAGGATGCTGTCCTTGAAGGCGGCAAAAGCCAACAGAGACTTATCCATCGTAAGCCTCGTGCCACCGCGAGCCTTGTGCTTGACAATGGCGCGGCCATCCCGTCCACCTTGAACACCCACTTGGTGGTGATCGCGCGGTGGCCGACGGGAAGATGCGCGGCCCACGTCGGCCCGCTCGGCGGCGCCCATCTCTCGCCATCGCGACACGCCACGCGCAGCGTCTCCCTCCGCCTCGGCGAAGGCGGCGGCTTGCCGTCGTCGCCGCACGCCGACTCGCCGCCGCTGTCGTCGTGCGCCGCGCCACCAGGACGCGCTCGCCGAGGATGTTGTCCATGGTACGGTAGCGCAGAGGCTCGCTGCGTCGTGGTAGCGCCGACGCGGTCCTCGCTGGGGACGGGCCGAGAGCGAACTCCACCGTCGCGCCGCTCATCGTGGACCGGCCGCCGTGGGCCGATCCGGTGGTGTGGCCGGTGCAGGGAGAGTGGTGAGTCGGCCAAAGTGGTGCGGAGCACTCACGAGGTGGCGGCGAAGCGAGTGTCGGGGTGGGCGAGCTCGGTGAAGACAGCCGCTAGCTCCCGCCTCTCGGTGGACGAGTCGACAACGAAATCCCGAGTCGGTCGAACCGCCGCCCACCGCTTGTTCCACGCCCACCGGCCGTCGAACACAACGCCACGCGAGATGCGACGCCCAGGTGATAGGTCGAGGATGCGGTAGGCCTTCGAGCCTCCGCTGCAGCCGGCGAACACTCCGAGTGCTCTCGCCGCCGAAGCTTGCCGACGCTGCCAAGCTCCTGGCGAACGCGGCGAGCCAAGACCCGCAAGCTGGAGACCGCCGCTTGCGCCATGTCAAGCCTCGACGGCCCCGCTGCCGAGCGCCGTAGGCGAAGCGGTTGAGGATGTAGCGGCCGCTACCACCGCCTTCCTCGTAAGACACCAGGCATCTCTCTGCGCGAGGAGGCCGAGCCATCCCTACAACCGTCTCGTTGCGCTGTTCGACGACGCCGCTCTGCGCGCGTCAGACGGCATGGAGTAGCGGCGCCAATGCCTCATCAGCGCAAAGACGACGCGTAATTCACCGGCGTGAATTCCGGCCGCTGTTCAGGTGCAACACGCGCAGCCTTCTGACGCAGTGCCGCTCCGCAGACCTCTCCTTGCTTCCGGGACCATCACCACATGTAGCGGAGAGGTCGCCGACGGCGGCAGAAGTAGCGCCGTCCCTCCGGTGGCCGGTGTCACCGCCACAAGTCCGCGCACGAGCTCGAGCCTCCTTGGCTTCGAACTCGCTTCTTTGAAATGGAGTCGCCGCCGCCAACACGCAGACGCCGCAGAATCGCTTCCACATGGTCAAGGCACCGCAGCCTCGCACCATCTCGTGGCACCGAGCCGCCGGGGCCTCGGTGAAGATGCCCAAAGCGCTCGTGTTATCGCCACGCTCGCCGCCCGACGAGCGCCGAGACGAGGGGTTGTGCCACCGCACGTGAAGGATGTAGAGTCGATTCGCGCCCGTTACCTTGGCAAGAAGGCGCGCGAAGATCCCAAATCCGTAGCATCCGGTGCTCGATCTCGACTGCGAATCGTTTCATCCACCGTCCCAAGCCGATGATGGAGTTCCCGAGATCGGATGTAGTAGACGCCGATGAGCGACTGCGGCTCACCGGACACGCACGGTGAAGATGACGGAGCCGACGCCCTTGATTTCCACGCCGAGGCGTCCCAAACTTGACGGAGCTCGAACGCTAGAGTCAAGCTCGAGAAGAACTCGCCGCCGGCCATGTGGTGCGGTGGCGCGTCGTGTCGAGGCACCACCTGGCCGGTCTTGTCGTTACGAGCCGCCGCCGAGGAGCGCGTGCTTGGCTCGCCAAGATGGAGGAGAGCCGCGACCGATGCCACGGAGGTAGTTCGATGCTTGCATGGGCAACGCAGCGAGCGGCCGCTCTCCTCCTTTACCCGCTCGCACGACGCTGCGCGTCGTGGTTGTCGACAATCCTTGGCCTAATGACCAAGCTTGCCGCGATTGTGGCGAGTCGCCTCGTCGCGCTTTTGCTTGCGGCCGCGCCGCGCCTAAGCGCCCATCGTCCTTTGCGCGCTTGCGCGCTTGCCACGCCTTCGCGTCGCTGTCATGGAAGAAGGCTCCCTTCTTCCTCGCCACCTTGGTCGGTGACCATCGCTTCCCGAGCGAGGAGGAGCTTCCCGCCAATAGTGACGGGTCCCGAGAGACGGTGGCTCATCATTGCCGATCACCTTGAGGCGACCTATCGCCTCTTCGACGACATCGTGAGAGGTCCAAAGAGACCGATCGAGCGAAGTCATCCGCTTGTACTTCTGGGACGCAGCGAAGAGCTTCTCCACGCCTCTCTCTCGCCGTAGGTGTCATCGCGAACCGCACCCAACTTCGCAATGAGTGTTGAGACGAAGAGCAAAGTCATCAACGTCCTCACCGCTTGAAGGCGGGGTCCCACCCGCGCGGCGCTCGCAGGTGTGGACTTGCGCGCGATGCGTTGCCGCGTCGCAATGATGGCGCCCCAAGCCTCCTGGCGCACCGCTTGTTGGTGCGAGAACTACATCTCGGGCGGGATCGCAATGGCGAGAGCATCCAAATACCGCCGATCTGGTTGTAGTCGACGCCGCCGCACGGGATCGCATCCCACATATGCCGCACTGGAGCTTTACCTCATCACCGCAGCACCACTCGACGAAGTTGGACTTGGGCAGGTAGGCCACCCGCCATCAGGGCCAACGCCCCCGGACGACACCGTACTGTGATGACCACGGCATCGAACCGGGAGAGCGCGCCGCCGCAAGGCCGCGCTCCATCGACCCGTCACGCCGCCGCCGCGCGCCTCCTCCAGAGCGCCACCAGCCGCGATCGCGCCGCTCGATCGCCGCCGCGCTCGTGGCGTCTGCGCGCCGCCCACTACGCCGCTGCCCTCGCGCCTCCTCTCCGCCGCTCAAGGTCCGCGTACGTGCCATCGCCAGAAGATGGATTGTTATTGTTGCCGCCGCACGTAACTCGACCTCTCCATTGCGCCGCACGCGCTGCCCGACCGCCGCTTCGCCTCCATCTCCGCTTCTCCGCTGCCGCGCCCGCCGCCAACTCGACGCCACTTTCCGCCGCAGCGCGTCGATCTCGCCGCCGCCGGCCGCTCTGCTGGCGGCTTCGGCCCGTCACGACGCCGCGACGCTGAGGCGACCGAAGGCCGAGATCGCCCCGCGACATGGCGCGCATCGTGGGTGTTGCGTGGAGAGGGCCGCTTCGACGAGCTGCCGCTCGCCTCGGAGAGGAGTGGCGTGGGCAATGAGCTGCTGCCGCACTCTGGTGTGAGGCCGCGAGGCGGAGAAGGAGATGGCGGTGAGATGCTCAAAGCTCTGTGATAGTATAGCTCGATACCACTTGTTATTCGCCGACTCTTGCTTGAGGTGATAGCAAGATCCTTACTCTCATGGAGAGGATGACACTTGGAGATGGGGCAATTTTTCTTGTATATTTTCTTCAATGCCATGCCAACCTCGAGGGTCAGATACATATTTATAAGGCTAATCACCAAGCATATGCCAAGATGCTCTGCCCTAGATCTTTGTGTCCTAGATGCTCTGTCCTCTAAAGCTAGTCCTAAAGCTAGTCCAAGATGCTCTGCCCAAAGATCTTGCCCTAAAGAGATGCTAACCGATACCAAGGATCTTTGTCCTTGAAGGGCGGCAAAAGCCAACACAGAGACTTATCCATCAGTCTCCTCCGCTTCATCTGCCCCCAGCTGCAGCCGCCGCCGCTTGAGGTGCAATCGAGAGGCCTTGCCCACGTCCCGTTCCTCGGCACCGCTGCCAGTGTCGGGGGAGATGAGGAAGGGCGGCGGTGGAGAGGCAAAGCACGGGTGGTGTTGAGGCCATGGGGCCCGAACTCAGCGCAGATCCAGAGGCAGCGGCTCGGGAGGCCCGGCGGCCACGCGATCTGGAGCAGGCAGGCACAGGGAGGAGTTGAGCTTGAGGGCTCGGGACGAGGCGGTCGGCGATGAGCACGGCGACAACGTCGTCGGTAACGGCACGGAGGGAGCGAAGTGCGGAGGGAGCAGAGACGGTCACCAGCACGCCATTCCCGAATAGCAACGGGTTCTCGGCCATCTCTCTAATCCTTCCTCTACGCCGATCGAACAAAGACGATTCACGAAGCAGCGAACTGGTTGGCAAACTAGAGGGCTCGCTGGATGGATCTAGATCGGCTGGTGTTCCAAGCGTGCACGGCAGGAACACCAAGAAAATCTACAACAGAAGAAGGCCACCCCCGGGAGCGAAGATCGGTCCTCCCGGGGGCAGAGGCAAGTAGAGGCTAGCAGCGGCGACGCTACAATAGCCCTAACCCTAACCTTTGCTCTGATACCATGTTATGAATATTGTGTGTGTATTCAGAGGCCCAATGGGCAATATATATATAGTGTGTACAAGGGGTGTATGCCATATACAGATAAGGCAATACAAAGACAGATAAGGAAATACAAAAGGATTCCTATCTCTAATATATCTCTAACACCCGCTACCGCTACATTGCTACCGACCGTTCTTCAGCTCGCGCATGGTATCGGCCTTTCCATGTTCCAAATGCTCGCTCTATTGTTCAAAAATTTGTTCGCGCATGTGATGTTTGCCAACGCAATAAGGGCGAACAATTGCATCCGACCGGTCTTCTTCAACCATTGGATGTACCTTCCACGATTTGGGATGACATCGCTATGGATTTTAAGGAGGGTCTTCCTCGGTTGCACGATAAAAGTGTCATACTTATAGTGGTTGATCGTTTCTCCCAATGTGCTCATTTCAGTCCATGGACTCATCCATACACGGCGTATTCTGTGGCTCAGAAGTTTTTTCATGAGATTGTTCGTCTTCATGGTATTCCCAACTACATTGTGAGTGACCGCGATCCAGTGTTCACCAGTAATTTTTGGACCGAATTATTTCGTTTAGCCGGTGTTCAACTCAACCTCAGCTTAGCTTTTCATCCTCAGTCTGATGGACAGTCAGAAGCAGCAAACAAGATAATTGTCATGTATCTACGATCTCACAGGGGACAAACCAAAGCAATGGCTTCATTGGTTACCATGGGCCGAGTATTGTTATAATACATCATTCCAAACGTCGCTCCATACGTCTTGATTCAAGGTTGTGTATGGCCACGACCCACCCTCTTTGCGGTCCCATATGCCAGGGAGCACCCGACTGCCTGCAGTCGAGCAACTGGTCCAGGACACGGATACCTTCTTGATGGAAATCAATGATCGACTACTTCAGGCTCAACAAATATATAAACAACAATATGACAAAGGGCGTCGCGAGTTGGAATTTACTGTTGGTCGTTTGGCTTCGTCTTCATCACTGCCCTACGACATCGTTGTCTATGCCGCATCGCAAAAAGTTGGGACCACAATATTTTGGACCAAATCAAATTATTCAGAAGATCGGCATGGTGGCTTATTGTTTACAACTTCCGGCTCGCGCGAAAATACATGATGTTTTTCACATCAATTTATTAAAACCGTTTGTTGGTCCTCCACCTACGGTTCCTCCAGGTCTATCGACTCTTCTGCATGGTCATGTTTGCCTAGTGCCAATGAAAGTGCTCAAGTCTCGTGTCGCTCGTGATAAACTTCAGTTACTTGTCCAATGGGAAGGTGCTCCCGCGACATGCGCTTCTTGGGAAGATTTCGAACAATTTCAGCAATTGTACCCTCTATTCCAGCTCGACGACGAGCGACTTGTAAAGGAGGGGAGAGATGTCATGTGGGGATTGCATTACAAGCGGCGCGTGACGAGAGTTCCGGCCGGCAACCAAACTGTGTTGGATTCGGTTGCGCCGGTTGGACTCGGATGCACCCGAATAGGATTAGTTTCTAATTGCTAGATTCCTTTTACAATTCTTAGTTTAAATCAGGAATAGTTAAAGAGTTTAGTTCCATATTTAGAGTTTGAATCCTAGTCAAATTTGTTAGGGCCTCTATTTAAAGAGAGAGACGTGATTGCTTTGAGGAAGAAATCAGAAAACCAAATCTCTCTCTTTCCTGTTCACGTGAACTGCCCTTGCCACGTGGCCGCCGTAGCTATGGCTCCTCCGCCGCGCCGTCGGGGTCCAGGTCCGCGTCCAGCGACTTATCACAATTACCCCATCCGAACCAATCCCGTCCGTGACAGAGTACTTCCCATGTCACTCTTTTGCCATCAACACATCTCGAGTCTCTATTAACTTAATGCTTAGTTTAGCGTGAAAGAATAATGCTGGCTTCCTATGGGTAAATATAGCATTTTAACAAAACAAGGCAAAACAAGGCCAAAATTTCAGACCTTAGGAAAGGTCTCCTTTAATAACATCATATAAGATGGTCTCACTTAACTTTTGCAAGCACGCATAAAAATATACTATAGAGTAGATATAATATAATAATAAGCTCTCCTAGCACAAATCTGCAGCAAATTATTTCCAATGTATCCTTTTTAAGATGTTCCCATAATCCGTTAAAAGTCTTAAAGCCCAATTACTAATGACCAATACTGAGAACATCAATCCAAAATACAAATTGTAATTTGATATACTTCTGTAGTAAGTTGATGGAAAATCAATGAAAGTTATAGCGAATTTGCGTATTCGGTTATTATCCTTAAATAAGGTTTAAATGAAAGCAAATTGTCTCAGAAAAGTGTAAAGTAAAAGCAACCAAAAGATTATAGAGGGGGTACAGTAAACTGCCGAATACCATTTCCTCCCCTGCATATGATAGCCCTAGAGTCTCCAACATTTGCGACAAAGAGACGATCGCCAACAAGGACAGCAGTTGATGCAGTTGACCCACACTGGTTTTGACTACTGTCTGATTCCAAGAATTCACTATCGGTACTTTTATAAGCATCATCTGCAGATAATAATACAATGCGATAATTATGTTAATTGTGTTCATAAAACTCGGCGTATGAGCGGATTAATGGAAAAGAGAACAAAACGATACCTATAGCCACTTTCGTGTCGCTGATGAACTTTGGATGCCTAAGAAGATGGCTGAAGAGGTTTTGTTTAACATACTCGGCTACTTTCGCACCACCATGACCTATAAAAATTAACCATAGATTTAACAACCCTTTTCGCCTAGAAAACCCAACATTCAGTAAATCTGCACTGCTTGTTCAACTTTAAGCATTGTGCCCTCTTAGAAATATTTTACATGCTCTTTTCTCCATGGATTTCTCACAGAAATACTTGCTCTAGCCACACAAAACAAGATGCATCTCAAGACAAAAGCATTTTATCGTTATATTACACAAGTTCAACAAAGGAAACAAAAACTGTGCGTTCTTTTGGTGCTAAAATGTGGAAGTCTCATTATTAGAAATGCTCCTTTCTAATAAGAATTAGCTATGAATAGAAACTATGCTCAAGTGAGACGAATTCATACATACCATCAAAAACTCCAAATAGGCCAACAATCTGCCCATCAACACAGTCAATTCTTGTCTCATAGAAGTCTTCCATTGACGCCCTTTTACCAGGGCAGCTCGCATAACCATAGCTAAACTTGCCATTCTGGCTGGCATAAAATTGAATGAGAAATGCTGAGATAATAGGTAATACAACTACAAAGCAACAATCCTAATTAACTGGATGCTCGGCCAGTAGCGACATCGTAAAAAAAAACAGCTGTAATATCAGAGACCACAATGTACCACTCAAAAAGTAGATACAAACATATTGGTACATGCATATGGATTGCAGCCACTACAATAATTACAGTTACACTAGTTCGAACGCTACAACCAGCTGAACCCTTGCCAAGTATCCTTAGTTTGAGCCACAACAGGATGAGATATTGTCTTATGTTACCAAAGGAGCTGCCATGGCATCATGCAAGATGACACATGACTAGATTCGTAGAACAATGCAATTTTCTCCCAACATGAGATATGTGAGGACTGTGTGGGTGAGTGGGGGCAGCCAAGCCGAGCCGGGTAAACTCCATGTATCAACTAAGTGACTAACAGTATTGATTATCCGAACCATTTAAGTTACTTGATCTGAACCAATACAACATATATAAGTGCATCTAAGGTAGTCTCTTGTCTTACGCTATCATGTCCAATTGTGCATGCTGCACTTAATCCACCAACTTAGAATCCCAATGGTTCATTTGGTCTAAGATTCAGAATAACCGTTCCAATGTATTCGACCCAGCAAGGTCTGCTTAGCTCAGGTTTATAGTATGGGTGCACATTTTGGCCATCTAAACCATAACTCTTTAGTTTCGTCGTGGAAATAGGTGTTGGATGTCCTACTTAGATCGACGGCATCACTCCAACCGGATTTTAATTATTTTAAGTTCATTACAACGCATAACACAAACAAAGATGGGGCAGCCAACTTAGGACAAAGATGGGGTAGCCAACTTAGGTTATCCCATGCTCCAACAGGATTAGCCTACTTTTAAGTTAAAAAAAACACAGAAAACACCTCCTTGCTCATAGCAAGGAAACCCTCACCACTGGTTGTGCAAAATTCATGTGATGTGCCAAGCAACGTATCTCAAAATTATACGTCTGGACCGCAGTAAACTGATGAGAACTATACCATTTAAACATCGACCCACACGCTAGAGTTGAGCTAGACGCGTACACACCAATAAAATTGACGAATTGAAGTACTCCTATCACAATTCGAGTATACCAAACACGAATCAAACCAAAAACAAGGGTAAAGAAGATAAATGTTTCGAGAATCGCTTCCACCTGAGGCCGCCGCCGCTGACCGGCGATCCATCGGTGGGGTGGCCGATCACAGTGCTCAAGTACCCCATCCCCCTAGATCACGGGCGGACGCGACCAGCTTGTTCGAAATCAAAATCAAGCGACAGGGGTCCCGGGTTGGTACTGAAACGAGTCAAATTTGGCGGATTTTTTCGGGGGGGAGGAGAACGAGGAGACGGGATCGGTCCATTTCTAGTGGAAAGTTCTCTTGCTCGTCGGATTTTTTGCGGCTAGGCCCTTGGACTAGCGCGTATTTGCTCTTGGATCAGGTGCCGTGCGAGCTGCGAGGTCGAGGGGCTCTTTTCACGTGAGCTAACATGGCTTTCGCGGTTTCTGTGAGATCCTTCGAGAACATCGAGGATGGATCACCGTCCGGCGCAACTGGATTCGTGCCACAGCTGGTTCCGAATCCCCGCCGCCGCCCACGATGATATAATTCGAGTGGAGTACTCTACACTCTACATGAGTGTCTTGGGGGTAGGCCACACCTAACCCCCATTTGACCAACCAGGAGTCGGCCCAAAGGGGCCAAGCCGCAAGCCGTTGGATACAGCATACGAGCTGCGTGAGCCGTGAGACCGGGCCCACGCTAACCTGGGGCACGGCTCGGTCCACGGGACTGGGTCTACAGAGCGCACGCCTGACAGCGGTCAGGCCAAAGCCGACACATGGCTAGAATAGAGGGGAAATGACATTTATACCTCTATCACTGTAGTACTTTATAGGGGCATGTGTGCAATTTTAACCCCCACCAGGTCGCTATAATAGGGGGCTGGACATGGACATCATTGGCCCTATGAGACCACCTAAATTCCTAAAGTAGCCTTTCTAGCCACAGAATTCCAATTTTGAACTCCTCTCCTCCTCTGCCGAATAGCACACTGTTGCCGAAGCAGCCTGACAGCAGCACTGCCCGTCCCACACAATGACAAGTCACTGCTGCCGTCCCACACGGCAGCATATCCTCTCCCCCCCCGGCGCACGCAAATCCAAGCGGAGAGAGAAAATATATTTAAAAATATTTTGTTGAGGAATTTTTAAATATAGCAAATGAGCTCAAAAAATTATGAAATTTTTTTAGAGCCTCCGGGCATAGTGTGCTTTCTTGTGTAATTTTATCAGCTACTATTTTGTCTCTAAAATTCATTTAAGTATACTGTTTGTAGGAATTTTAGAGAAAAAATCGTAGCTGCTAAAATTCTGAAAAAATTACACAAGAAAGTACACTATGCCGGGAGGCTCTAAAAAAATTTCATAATTTTTTGAGCTCATTGTCTATATTTAAAAATTCCTCAAAACAATATTCTTAAATAGATTTTCTCTCCGCTGATTTATGTGCGCGCAAAGGCGACTGACTGCTTTGTGTGGGACTAAGAAGAGTGCTCTTCTTGTCTTGCATCGACACAGTGCCTACATGCATCTGACGGCGGCAGGAGGAGAGAGGGGCCAAAATTGGAATTCTGTGGTTAGGTGGGCTACTTTAGGAATTTAGGTGGTCTCATGAGGCCAATAGTGTCCAAATTTCCACTTTCACCCGTTCCCCTAGCTTCGGCAGTGTCTGTAGGGCCCTCGAACGCCCTTTCAACCGAAAAAAATTTATAGGATTTGTTCGTAACTTCATCAATATAGACCAATTTTACCGTGTGACATGCGTCTTTTCACGAATCTCAAAACGTACAGCCTCATAAATCATGATGTTAATTTTTATGAATTGAATAATGAAGGCTACCATGTCACGCTTTGAGATTCGTGAAAAGGCACGTGTCACACGGTGGAGTTGGTCTACATTGATGGAGTTGTGGGCCAGATCCTATAAGATTTCCCCCCTTTCAACCGATAAACAAACTGGAATGAATTTATCTAGTTGTGCAATTATTTCAAGGCAAAATTGGCTATAGGCGTCGATTTTTTTTGTTCGACGGACATTCAAAAACATGGTTTTGTCAAATAACGCTTAAATTTTGTGGATTTTGGTTGTAGGACACTAAGGTGATTATTATATTATTTTCGAGTAGAAGAAGAGGGAGAAAGCATGCGAAATGTCCATTTTGCACTTCAGTCTCATTCCTCATCTCTTCCTCTTCCTCTTCTCTTCCTCAGACCGCCGGTTGCCCCTCTTCGCGCGGGCTACGCTGTCGTCACCGCTCGCCACCTCGACGCCCCTCGCCTCCTCTTTGCACCGCCTCCCCCTCACCTCCTCACCATCCTGGACATCACTACGCCGTCGCCTCCACTGTATTGGTGACCGTCCTCCTCGCCGCGACTTAGACCTCGCAGCGCAACCCCGTGTCTTCTTCGCGCCGGCACGACCTCACCGTCCTCCTCGACGGCACTCTCCTCGGCCTCCTCCTCGTCGCGCTCGTCACGGCCACCACCAGGGGTGCCTTGCCCTCGCGTGGCACTAGCGCCGCGTGTCGTGGCTAGCCGCGGGGTTCCAAATAAGAGAACTTTGGGTGTACACCCTGGCACACGAGCTGGTGACCCTCGTGGTCGCCATCGGGTACATGGTCGGCATGAAGGCGAGAGTCGCCTCCCCCTCTTCGCACCGGCTCCCCCTCGCTACGGTCCCCGCTACCTCCTCTTCGCGCTACCTCCTCCTCGCCACAGCCTGGTCGAGGCCGACACCCCTCGCCACGGCCACCGTCGTCTTTTCCCAAGCCGAACCGACCGTCATCACCTTCGCCATCTGTCCTTCTCCACCACCAGGCGCTCGCGCCCGCCAGCGTCGTCCCCTGTGTGTTGGGACCCAAAAATACAATTTTGAACCCTCTGTGTATAATGCACTAATTCAGGATCACGTTAGTGCACACAGTGTCAACATAGATGAATATCATTCCACACAAGACGAATATAAAGAGTAAACAACTAGTTTGAATAACAAATGATGGTTTTGACCTTATGGTCGAGTTTACAATTAAAAAAACCACGTAGAGCTAACAATAAATAAAGAAGCAGTAGCGGAACGAAAGCAACTCCAGCAGGTACTTATCGACTCGCCACAGGCAACAGACCGGGATCTAGATTTAGCGATCAGCAACCTCGTAAAGCTCCTCCTCCAAGACTGCCAATGATTCCTCCACTTCAGCTGAATGATTGCAGCAAGAATGAGTACTACGAGTACTCAACAAGTTGTACCACAGAATACAATTATAGATGGTAGCTTATTACAATGAAAAATGGTTTATATGGTTATTTTGCAATAAAACAACATTTACAATTGAATACAAATAATAGATTAAAAACGTAATTCAAAAGAAATAGACAATAATAATGTTAAGAATTGTTTTCACAAGTATACGTAGCCTAATCAATTTCTTCCACACAGCTGCATAAATTATTCCACACAGCTGTCCTTTTCCAATTATTTTATAAAAATCTACCCCTCGTGTGAAATCTCCGAGCATGTCTATGACCGCGAATACGGCTATTCAAATAGATTATTTAACACTCTGCAGAGGTAGTACACTATACCTACACGATATAACCAGGGTAGCTAGCACCAATCATAACAAAACCTTTTCCGAAACTTCATCTCAACAATTGACACTCCCGATGTGTTTTATCGTCATATCAACCCTGACACGGCACTTTGATATGACACACACCGTTGGACCTAAAGACGACGAACCGCTCATAAATATGTCCTACATAGTAGTCCACACCTCTACCCATCATTGAGCACCTAGCCTACTACCTGAGTAATCAATGTCGAGATTCTGTAACTTACTAAGTTAGACCTATCCCATCAGACATGTGGTTGTACAGTTGTAGCTCAGTTCAATAGCACACAAAGTTAAGTCCTTAATTGACTAAGGCGAGACAACCAAAATTCTAAGTAATTATCATCATGTTTCATATATCCCAATCACACAGCCACCATATCACACAATTCCATTCCACTCGTCTTAGTCTAAATCTTCTTCCACCCTATTGATTAAGTGCAACACGTGCCATCAACGAGTAATAGCACACAATTATACACAAAAGTTTTATAATCACCTAGTCAAATTTATAATTGCAACTCAATGAATGAATGATTCGTTGTATGGCTAAGCAAACTATTCGTATCTAACCAACCCACGTTGGTGCTATGATAATAACAACTAATAAATAACCAATCTAGGGTGACAAAAGATCATGATTATACAATAGGCAATATGGATACAATCAAATAGGATGAATAGCTAATCCCAAAGCATTTAAATAAATACTTAAAGTAAATACAATAATTAAATCAAAGTAATTTTAAAAAATTGGGTTCAATATGGTCAAAAATACAACTTGCCTTGAAACAAATCTTGGTACTGGTCTTGGGTTTGATCAACTCCTTCTTCCTCAAAATTTTCCAAAGTATCAACGTCTACTCGCAAACGAAAACAAATAAATAATAAAATAGAGTAATAAATGAACTCCAAAAATTAAATAAAAATATCAGGAAGGTAGAGCTTGAATTTAGATTAATTTAGATATTTGAACAGACTCAAACAGAGTTCGTATGAGGAAGAATGAGCTTTTGGAATATCTAACCCTAACGAAAAAGAAAAAAGATTATTGTTTCTGATTTCCCAAATTAACTTTCTAATGGACATTCTGATTATTGCATCAGCATGACGTCAGCCTTGATTTCAGAATTAAAAGAAAAACCAAAAAATAGGCACATTGGCTAACATGTGGGACCCTGGGTCTATGGACCAAGTCCATGGATCTGGTCTATGGTCTACGGCACAGTAACTCTGACGAGTGGGATTCACTTGTCATAGGTTTGGTTCACGATGGATTAGATCTACTGAAGTTTGGATCTGGTGTTTAGGGTTTAGGTGGACACGCTGGCGCTAACGGGGATGACACAAGGGCGACACGTAGGCACAGAGGCTGAAGTGGCGGCGAAGTGACGTAACACGTTGGCAAGGATCAAAGGCTGCTATGGCTCAACGTCGGCGACGGCGAACAAATGTCATCGTCGGCATGCTTATGCTCCGACGAACTCATTTGGCAGCTCCGATACGATGGTGGAGGGCGGCAAAAGCTTCAACATCGACGAGGGTGAAGGCGGTGGCTCGGGTAAACAGCTAGCCGGCGGTAGGGTGCTTCGGCAAGGTCCTGGGTGCGCGCAACAAGGTCGCAAAAGATGAGGCGATGCTTCTGATCCACGCGCGAGACCCAATGGTCGTCGATGGCGACCGGAACGCGACAGCGATAGTGAGGCGGTGTGGCGATTAGGGATTCTACGGTGCGGTGGCACTACGAGGATGCTCCGACAATGATAGGGTGCGCACCGGGTAAAACACGATACAACGAACTCTTAGGTGTAGAGGATGGCGGCAGAGGATCATCGACAGCGAAGGAATTACCGAAGAATCGAGACGGTGGCGCTAGGGTTACTTCTTCGACTCCAGCGAGGTGGTGACGATCTAGGGCTCCGTGCTTTAGGGAACTAGTGGCTAGGGTTGAGGCGAAGACTTTGACATGCACGTCGAGGCCTTAAGTAGTCCACAGCGGTGGAAGATGGGCTACGTGGGAATTGGGTCGGCTTCGGAACATAAATGGGCCAAGGAATAGGGTTTGAGCCTGTAACATCCCAAAGTGCTGTTACCAAAATAAAAATAAATAAAGTTATTGTTTATTTGGATTTTCTGAAATTTGAAAGAGTTTGATTGACCTATTTGAATTTCTGAAGTTGTAAAAGTCGAAATTTAAAATATACTTGAAGTTCTTGTAGTTGAAGTTGGTTTGATCTGGAAAATAAAATCTTAATTAATTTATAGAATTTTCTGAGTTATTAAAAGCTTTTTCCTAAGTATATTAAAGCCAAAACAATTTATTTTGCAAAATTAATAACCAATAATAAGTTGGAACTATTTTTATTAAGTCCAAAATAAATAAGGGAATTTCTGTGAATTTTCTCATAATTTTTGGAGTTTATTTGCTATTTTCTAAAGCCCTTGTTAATTAACTGGATTATTTAAAATTTTAAATCAAAGAAAATCGCTCAAATAGTACTTGGGCCGAAACCTTGGCTCGGCCCAAGCCTTTCCCGCCAGCGCCTCCGGCCCATTCGGCCCGCCCCAACCCCGCGCCCCTTTTTCGCCCTGATCGTCGGATTAAAATCCGACGGCCATCACAACCCGCGCCCCCTCCCTCTCTCCTCTCTCTCCCTGCGCGTGGGCCCGCCCTGACCCTTCTTCCTCCCCACCTCCTTCCTCCTCCAGCCGCAATCAACCGCCGCCATTGCCGCGCGCTCGGAGCTCCTCAATCCTGTGTTTCTCTCCCTCATTCTCCCCGGAATCCCACGCATTAAAACCCTCGTATCTCGCCGCCCCATTCCCGGCCATCTTCCCTCCATCCCCGGCCCCGAATCCCCTTGATGGCGCCGGAGACCTCGCACGGCCTTCGTAAGCCCCACGCTACCCCCGTCCTCCTCCGCACCTATAAAAGAGAGCACGACGTGCCCTCTTCCACCCTCATTCCGCTCCCACCACTCACCTCTACGCTCCTCGCCTCTCTTCGCCGGATTTCGCGAAATATCGCTGACGGCCGCCACTCCTTCCGACGCCGATTGCGCCGCCGACACCGCCGCCGCGTCCTCGCCGCCCACACCAACAGCTTCACCGCACCGTCGCCTACGCCGTGCGCACCTCCGCCTTGCCCGAGCGCCACCGAAGCTCACCGCCGCCGCCAACCCCACTCGCGCCGTCGCTCTTTACGTCGCCGCCGGCAATTCCTTCGTCCCCAAACACCGCAACGGTGAGCAACAACACCCCCGCACACCCCTCTTGCTTTTGGCACCCTCGCCGACGGCCGGATGACCGTCATTCGCCGGTGGGCCTTCACGCCGACGCCGGTGCCGTCCTCGCCAGCGTGGCCTAGCCACGTAGGCGCCACCGTGGCAGCCACGTAGGCGCCACATGGGCATCCCTGCCATATGGCAATGGCTTGGCCTAAATGAACTCGGTCCATGGACCGAGCCACTTACAAGTAGGGCCCACTGTCAGAAATTCTTTTAATTCTTTTTAATTCGGAAAATCAGGCGCTGACGTCACCTTGCGCAATAAACCGAATTTCCTTTAGAAAAATAATTCAAAAAATTCAATAAAATCTGAAAATTAGGGTTTCTTATATTTAGAACTTCCCAGGGTTCGTTCTCCCTCATACGAACTCCGATTTCGTCGATTCAAATTCCTAAATTCCTATAAAATCAAGATCTAGCCAACTAAACCAAAATTATTTAATTTTGGGTTCATTTGATCAATAATTCCTTTAAACCCTAATTCATTATTTCATGTAATTTCAAACTTCTAAAATTCATATCTTTTGCATTTGAACTCCAAATTGGGTGGTTCAAGTTGCAAAATCTTTATAAAATTATAATCTAGCTATCCAAACCAAAATCATTTGATTTGGAGTTCATTTGAATTGTTATTTGGATTTAGTTTGAATTTGGCTTATTTTCACGTTAGATTTCGACGACTTCGGAGAATCAGATTTTGACGCCGATTGAAGAGCAACATAAGAGGATTGATTTTGACTGTATGATCATCGTGATTGTACACGTGGACTTCCCGAAGAAAGTACTTGTGAGTACTAGGTGACCTGTTAAGGAAAACAACATCATCTCAAGCAAGGCAAGTTATACCCTTGATCATATCGATCCCATTATTTTAAATTATTTATATTCTGTTTTAAATTATTACTGCATGCTTATTTATATCAGTAATTTAAATTCCTGCTTTAAATGTATAGTTATGCCTAAAATCCTTTGTATGACCAACTTTGATAATTGAAGCAAACATATTGTCACCATAGATAAAACCTAGTTGATAAGATAGTATGAACTAGAACATTTTGAGAAAAATCATGCTTAGCCATGCTTATAGACCAAACATGTTTATTTTGGGAATTTCAGCCAGAAATCAATTGTTGTTTAGATGGTATCCATGGCATCGGTATGTTATGGAAGTTTATGACTTTGAAAAAAATAAAATAAATGGAAATGGTTTGGACTTGGGCATAATGGATGTTCAGTGGGTGCAAGTTTATGCACGGGCTCAATCGGGTATAATTGAGGCCCATGGGTTTTGTTGGAAAGTTGCCCAAATCAGTTAAGGACCGGTCTTCGAGTGTATGAAGCTATGCCATACCGTACCACCACATGTCCTCAGTGTGGGGAGTAGGACACAGCTAATTTGTCTGCAATGTTCCACCGTGGTCGTTCCTCTGGATGCAATGGGTAGTCATATTACGACTTATGTTAATCCCACCTAGCGCAAGAGGGCCGAACCGGAGGTCTTTATTCCAAAGGGGTGGCGAAACCTTAGCGAGGGTAACTACGGTGGAATGACGCCGTAAAGGCCTTGACACGTGCTCTAGACCGCTTACCAAAGGTAATGAGCGGTGGCATAGATATATGCTTGGACAAACTAGAGAAGTCTTGTCATGTGGGTAAAGCCGTACAACCTCTGCAGAGTGTAAAACTATTCGAATAGCCGTGTCGCGGTTATGGACATCTTGCCGAATCGCTCAAAGTTAGATTTTGGTTTTGTTTGAAAAAGACTTCTTCAAAACTGGTTTATCCAGATGGGAATTGGGCAGGGAGCCATGTGATAGGAGGGTATCCTTCACCATTCATGTGTGAATGTTATCTGACTATAAAACTGAGAATTTATAAAATAATTTGTAGTTATAAAGTATCTGCTTTTTAGTACAAATATTTAAAGGAAATGCTGCTTTATGCAAATAAACCAATAAGCCTTTCTATTGTTACATCCATATATGCATGTCATTCTGTTACTTGACGGGTGTAACTTGCGAGCACGGAAGTTGTGCTCATTCTTGCTTTGTGCACACAAAATTTCAGAGGAGAAGGACTTTGCTACCAATGTGGACCTCGACGACTAGGCCGCTTCCCCAGTCGATTGCCTGTGGCAGATTAACTGGACCCTACTACTTCTTCGTCTTCCGCTGTGTTTATTTTATTGTGGGCCTGTAAGCCTCCTTTGTAATCAACTATGTTGTTTATTAATAAAATTGTGATATGAATTTGTTACCATATTTTACTGTGTGAACTAGCTACTGATCTTGGGACTAGTTCAGAAATGCACAGAGGATCTGGGATATTAACCCCGGGTTCTGACAGAGCCCAATGGAACTTCTGAGATTTTAAATAGCTTTTGTAATTTAGAAATACTAGAAAATCCAAATGGCAAATAGCAAATAAACTCAGAAAAATTCCAAAAAAAATATGGAAAATGTTTCCAAACACAAAGAACTCAAATAAAATAGTCTTGGAGTTATTAATGTTAACATTAGCCACATTAAATTGTTTTGCTATTAAAAGTCGATTTAAGCTTTATTTAAAATCCAAATAAAACTTGGATGAATTTTTCAAATGACTAAACTACTCAAAAGGATATTTAAAACTTTAGAAAATTGGAATGTTACACCACACGAGGCGCGCGCCAAGGAATGTGTCGTGCGTCATTTGGCCAAGCCCAGATGCAGCGAGAAGTCCTCTGTTCTTCTTTCACCGACTATGGCTCCTACTCGACATAGATGGAAGGGTACAAAGGTCATTTTGTAGTGTTTCTCTCTCCGAAACAAAAAATAATAATATAAAAAACACCTTAGTGTAATACGGGCAAAATCCATAAAATTTGAGTGTCTTCTGGGAAAACCACGTTTTTTGGGTGTCCGTCGACGAAAGACGCAAAAGTTCAGTGCCCTGTAGCAAAGTTTGCCTTATTTCAATTGATAAACAAACTGAAATGAATTTTCTCAAAGGATTTAGATAGACTAATATTGTGTCCAAGCAGATCTCATCTCTTAAGCACGCTGATGCTTAGGCCCCGTTTAGTTCAGAGTTAAGAGGTGGGTTGGGGGTTTAATCCGGCAAATAGTATTGGGTTAGGAAGCATTAACTTAACCTAGTCAATATCTTTTAACCCTCCTAACCTAGGATTAAGTTAACCCACCAAATTAAGGGAATGAGTTAACCCAACACAACTGACCCTCTTAATTTTTGTTTTTCTATGACTAACCCATCTAATCTAGCTAAACAGTAATTTAGATTAACAAGGTTGGTTGTCAAACACAAAAAATAAGTTAACTAGGTTAAAGTTAGTTAACTCGGTTATCTTAAGCCCGTACCAAACGGAGCCTTAAGCTTAATGATGGAAACAAGACTAGTTATTACTTTTTCATTTGCACTCTTATCTCCCTCACAATTTCAAGACAGGTTGCCTTGAGATGGTCCAAACCCATCGGTTCCCGTGACGCGCGGCCATACGTGATCCAATGTGACAAACTCATCGCAGGCGGCCTTGAGAAGCCGACAGGTGTCGGCCAGTGGCAAGATGTCGGCCACCGTGTCCATGTTCACGAACGTGCACATCCACTCCTCGCACATCAGCCTCAGCCTCTCAAACATGTGCTTCGCGGCAAATAGGAGCTCCTTCGCCATGTCACCCGTCGGCACGACGCCGCTCATGTCCGGCAGACAGTCCGTGTACGCGACGTGCAGCAGCACCTCGAGCGCCCCGGCCGACACATCCTCGTCGACCTCCACGTACCGCCATGTCCGAGCCCTCCTCGCTCTTGAGAAGCCAGAGGAATTCCGCCGAGCGATCGTACGGCGGGGTGGTGACGGTCGGCATGCACACGGCACCGTGGCGGGGAGCATGCTTGGCGTCGTCCCTTTGATCACGAAGTCCCGTGCGTTTTTGTTGAAACCCACTGGGTAAACATTGATGCGCCAAGAGCAGCGGTGGAAAGTGAAAACGCCTTGGACTTCAACACCAAGCCGACGGGCATCCCCGCCGACTTGGAGTACTCAGAGACGTTAATATAAGAGGCGTCTCGTGGTCAGTGTCTTGATGCGGTTGTTGAGCGAGTTCGCCGGAGACGGCGAAGAGTGGTTGGCACCCATCAAGAAGGCTGCTCTGTTGCTCGCACTATGGAAAAAAAGCAATAAAGGGTACGTGTTCCTGTTACGAGATTAATGTAGTGAGACCGACGACCGTGACAGGGCACTCCTTTAGTCCTGTATAACTCGCGACCTCACACAGTCACACTCACACCGAGTCGGTGTGCATCTCTTCTCCGGGTTCGGTTAGGATACTAGTCGTGGTGGGATAAGTACTCTGATTCGATATAATTAAGAAGTGCTAGACAGTGGACACCAACCCGGTGTGGAACCGGAAAATTTTGCGTCGAGTCATCGTCGACCTATTTGTGCCGGATCGGTATTGATATATGCTTCGTATCACAATAAGCTAACTTATAAGGTGCCAACTATAGCACAGGCGACTGAAAACTAGAGAAAAAAAAACTAGTCACTTTTTTGGGCTATTGGATCACCATCCAATGGATTATGTTTTTCTGTTAAGTTTTGTGTTTATTCAGTTGTTGCGCTTTTGTTGTCTTCCAACTGGGCTGATGCTTAACGGGTATAATTTATTCTCCACCGACCCCTTAAGGGTCTGCTTGTTTATGGGCAGCAATTTAAAGGCCTGCTTGCTTGTTGATTATGGCTATATCGCACATTCTGATAGATTACATAATACAACATTAAGTTGTGTTGTTTTGTATGGGCTATATTTCATATTCTGATATCTCGTGCTAGTTGCTTCTGGCAAAAAAGATGACAACCATTTAACAAATTCTAATGACTTCACTTGCATATAATCTAATAGATTATATAATACCGTATGAGAACACAAAATAGACACTGAATATGATATGTGACAGTAAACACAATACACGATTTTTTTCTTAAAAAAAGGTGTAATATAGCCAAAATTAATCCATGTTGAACACAAAATAGGCACTGAATATGATATGAGACAGTAAACAAAATATACAGTTTTTTTTAAAGGTGTAATATAGCCAAAATTAATCCATGTTGAACAAAAAATAATATCGACAAAAAATTACCAAAAAAGGATTTACATATTGAACAACTGACAACAAACATAAACAAACAAAAAACAAAATTAATCTAATCTACAAAAAAAAATACTAAACTTGATGAACCCCTTACAAAAAACATAAACACAACAAGTTAATCTATCCTACAAAAAAATATCCTAAACTTGTTGAACTCCTTACAAATTAGAGAAAAAAGAAGAGAGATTAATCTATCCTAGACAAAAACAATTCTTAGTAAACCCGTTACAAAAGGCATATACCTAACATATTAATCTATACTAGACAAAAAAAACCTTGGTGATCCCCTAGGAATAATCCAACTACAGTACAAGTTTTTATCAAGTTAAGTTCAATACTTGATTAGAAGTACTATCCACCATGTTAAAAATAAATAAATATAGAAGCAAATAGTAGTTACACACCGAGTGAACTAAAATTGCAGACTATCTAACACTGAAATTTAATTAAAATGGTCCGCGAGTTGATATCTACTTTGTATTTTCAAGGATAATTTCTCTTGTAAACATATTAAACATAGAAAACTAGAAGTTGCGCACCAATTAAACTAAATAGCAAAATACCTAGCACTGAAATTTTAGTTAAAATGGAATGCAAGTTGACATCAGCTAGGTATTTGGATAAATAATTTTCCAAATGTTACTCTACTCGATTTTGTTCTATACTAACCTGACAACTGCAAACAACTTGCTCAAGCTTTTACTGAGACCTACAAGCATCTTACATTACACACAGTAGTTTGAACGAAAATAACCTATAAACTTGCGCATTCAATTCAGAAAGCTGTTAGGCCTTAGCCATAATTTATGAAATGGACTTCTTTGCAACATCAGGTAGGAAAATACCGAAAAATCACTTCAGTTTACTTGAAATCATGGCATGTGACCAGAATTAGGACAATTTGAAACTTGCATTTTCCCCCCAATTAGTGTTCTGCTATGGTCTAGAAGCCTCAATCATCTCTATCATTACACCCAACACACACAAAAAAAATCCAGATCCCTTATATCCATCACAATTCACAAGCAATAACTCCCAAAAGCAGAAACAGATCTGATAATGTAGAGTAACATCTGGTAGTATGAGAAGCACTACCAAGCAAAAAAAATTATAATTTATCATCATAGAACTTGTCTACTTACTCAAAATTTTCTATCCCTAGGTGAGTAATAAGATAAGTTTCACACTGAAAATCAAAATAACAGTCCGAATAAATAGAAATTGTAGACAAATCAACACCGTACATGTTTCACAACCTAGGAAACAATCCAAACAGGAAAACAGCTAGATCCAACCGCATGGAGAACATTTTCACAAACCATAGAATAAGAACAACTACAAATTAACGTCTCCGGCATTGAAGCATAAAGAAAAAGTGCACACCATAAAAGCCCCCAGAAAACAACTTAGATCCAACCGCAATGTACGCAAGCCAAACCAAATTTTCCATTAGCAAAGACATGAATATACTACAAAAAATAAGTGATAGTGTGAAGCAAATCAATTGTCAGTTCGAATATGGTTCCTACACAGAACAATAAGAAATGTTCATTGCTTCACTATTGAGCAAATCAATCCGGGAATAGTCCAGCATCCGAATCAGTAAGATAGGGACTTTGTTGTATAGTCCACTTGTAATTTATGAACAATGCAAATAAAATTAGACACCTCTATCTACATATCTTTTATTCTAGGGGAGATTCCTATCAGAAAATGACAGTGATGTTTGGTAACAATTCTAACGTTTATTCCACATACTTTCTTTCACATGTCTCTATTGGTTTCCATGAGTCGTCCCAGCCTTTATGTTGATCGTAAGCATAATAAGGGGTCAAAATAATTCTGACAAGTTCAACACAAATAATATCCTAATGTACAATGTAAGGCACAGTTTGACATTATTGTGTTGTGTTGTGCCGTGCTACGCTGTGGGATCATGTATTTTTGTTAAGCGGAGGTTTGACCTGGTTTTCAAAAGCCACCACAATGCCAAATTCGGCCTAAATCAGCCTGAATGCACAGATCTTAAGACATATCATCATTTTAAAAATTTATCTTAGTATTGATTTTCATAGATGATAGAAGACAAACACTACGCCCAACCGATCGCCGCTCTTCACTGGTTCACCACGCTTCACCCGTGCCCAGAGAAATCGATGGGGAGATGAAAAATTTCTCCGCCCTTTGTCTCCCCCCCTCTCTGTCTGTCTCTCTTCCTCGCCCTCTCCGTCTCTCGAAGCGACTGAAACAAGAGCGACCAAAAGAGAAGGCGGACGTTACAAGAACAAAAAAGAAATCACCGGAGAAATAAAATATCGGATCGAATCACACCGGTGCGCCTGATACCGAACAAATCCAACCCAACCAGACACACGAATCTTGGTGCATATCCGATGGCTAACGAATCGACTGTGTTTTTCTTTTTTGGCAAAAGAATCCTCACGTAAGGGGACTAGAATTGCACGAGTCCATCCGTAAGGGGACTATAATTTTTTTTTGTTATTATGTGAACGTGACAGAGTTCGATGGAACCCAACATAATTAAAATGGGAACATATCTTGTAACGAAATATATATTGGAACGAACGGATTCCTTATTATACATCTCTGTATATATACTGGGGAATATATCTCGCCGACGTTTTCGCTTTTCCGTACCTGTAAATTACGATCTCGACTCTCCTAATCCAAACGACGTCCGTAGCTGCAAAACCCTAGATACAGCAACCCCCGATCGATGGGTTGCTGCCTCTCGGTGACCGACGACGAGAACGTCGTCGTCACGGGGTCTGTGAGCGAGGTACCGAAGGTGTCCGGCACGCACGAGTTCACGATCCGGCAGTACAGCCGGACCAAAGGCATCGGCGTCGGCAAGTCCATCCTCTCCCAGTACTTCACCGTCGACGACCGCACGTGGTACATCCGGTTCTACCCCGACGGCTACAGCTCCGCCGAGTCGGACTGGATCTCCTTCTACGTGCAGACGCTCTACAAGCCGCAGATCAGTGCCGTCCGCACCGAGTTCGCCTTCCATCTCCTCAGCCCCAGCGGCGACGTCGTCTACTCACGGCGCTCCGACCGAGCCTGCAACTACGACAGGTTCTGCAGCAGCTGGGGCTTCCGCCGGTTCGTCACCCGGCAGCAGCTTGAGGGGGCAAATTTCGGTGCCCTCCACGCCGACTCGCTAATTGTGCGCTGCACCGTGTCCGTCATAAAGGAGCGGAGGACGCGGCGCGCGGGCCCTCAGCCCGGCCCCGTCGCCGTGCCGGTGCCGCCGTCATGCTACGCAGAGAACGCCATAAAGTTTCTCGTGGGCGGGAGGGCTCCGTTCGACGTGGAATTCGACGTGGGCGGCGAGATCATCGGGGCGCACAGGTTGGTGGTCGCGGGGCAGTCGTCGTGGTTCGAGGGGCTTCTTTACGGCCAGGGAAGGGAGGCGAGTTCGGATCACGTAAATATCGAGGACACGAGCCCGGAGGTGTTCAAGGGCGTGCTCCACTACATCTACCACGACAAGCTGCCAGAGGAGGCGATCAAGGGCGACGACGCGGGCGCGATGACGCGGCAGCTGTTCGTGGCCGCCGATATGTACCTTTTGGAGAGGTTGAAGAAGATGTGCGCGAGCAGGTTGTGCCGCTTCATCAACGATGACACGGTGGGCAGCGTCAAGGAGCTGGCCGAGGCGCACTCCTGCAAGGAGCTCGAGCAAGCATGCCAAAACCACTTGGCCCGTAGGGGATTGCAAATATAGCTCCCGCGCGTCCGGGGAAATTCTGTAATTAGCTTATGGTGCTAAACCTCTAATTCAGCAAGTCTTAGTTGCAAGTGATCTGCCTGCGTATAGGCGATACCCACAGCTTGATAGTTACTTCTTGAGTTTGCTCCTCTCATCTTCTTGGTTTGTCACTCTGTTTTAACATTGTGGGTAAGGAAGCGCGAACAGTTCTCTTAATTTTGCTTTTATAAATGCAGTGGTACAGTGCCGGTACACCAGAAGTCTCTGACAAGTCAATGCTGTTTCTTTCTTTTGTCATCCTTGTTGCTAGTTGCTACATCAGCCGTGCAAACGAGGTACGAGAACGTACTTTAGGCTTCGCTTTGTCCTTTATCCCTTTTTTTATCTGTTTGATCAGGCACCGAGTGGACGTGCGTGCATGGCGCACATCATCACCAGTCCACCACCGTGATCGGGTGCGGCGTGCTCGCGCTAGCGCCGAGCGTCGCGCAGCTCGGCTTCGGCTGGGTCGCCGGCCCCGCGGCGATGGTCTGCATGCTTCGCCCTCGTGACGTACGTCTCGGCCTCCTTGCTCGTCGACTGCAGCTGCAACAGCGCGACTCCGAAAAACGGAGAAAAGGCAGAGGAACTTTACATCCATGGATGCTGTCAGGGTCCTCCTGTGCCGTCTGTGGTTACGGAGTTTATGTTCAGTTTTTTTGTGGCAACACAAGTAAGAAGCGCGCATTGGTCTGTGGTTTGCTCCAGCCTCCAGGTCTCGGGCGAAAATGTAAAACCACAGGTGCATGTGGCTACCTTCACTATCTCCATCGCCCATCTTTGCTATGAGATTTGTGCTCTTCACCCGCTCTCTCCTCCCCTCTCTCTGCTCTCTCTCTCTCCCTCCCTGCCCCGAAATCGGCGACCGGGCGCGGCGCGGCCGGCGGCGAATCTCCGATCGAGAGCTTTGAATGGTGGAGATAATATATGTAGCCACGTATATTTGTGGGAAATCTGCAATCAAGTCTTGGGTAAAAGTATGGGGCTAGAATTGGCCTCTGCCAATCTACTTCCCCGTGGAGATGTAACGAGTGCAGAGAAGGATCATGCCGTGGACGGGAAGATGGACCAGTCTAATAGGATAAGTCGCAAATAATTCAGGATACGATATCTTAAAAACAGTATCGGACTATCAGCAAGTGTATACTATGATACATTTTCTTATGCGCAGCAGTCTCAGATCGGATTAGAGTTAATAAGATAAGACACGAGCGTGCATGGTATTAACAACGAAGTAGATGCACCTTATAGAGAACCAAAACAACAACGATGAAGCAATCAAGACGATGGAGGAAGATTTGACGAAGCCGACCGCAAATTTCTTAAGCACGACATCAAAAAAAATACAAAGGATTGTCACTCTATCACAACTCTCTCGAACCTCTTCGGACCCTTTGCTTTGGATGTGTTTTTCTTGCTTGGCATGTGGCTTGCTTCTTGCTTTCTTGTGTTCCTATGAACACCCCTCATAGGTTTATATAATCCCCTAGTAAGAGTTCTAATTCTATTAGGATTCATCTAGCTTTCTTAGTAGCACACCTCTCCACGTCCCAGTAGGATATGAGTCACCACACTCAACAATCTCCACATTTACTCTTATCCATTAAAGTCAATGTACTCATCCAAGAACTCACTCCAAGCCGACTTTGCCTTTTTCTTCTTCTTTTTTTTTTTTTCCTCTCACATTTGGGTGTGCCTCCACCACAGAGGTTCATACACATCACCGCAATGTGAGTATCAGTATCCGGGTTTGGCCGTCCGAACACTCCACCTGAGAGTACTTTCCTTGTAAGTTTGGTTAACCACGTCTCCTGTTCCTACAACCCTACATGTCATATGTTTGTATCACCTTCGAGCTCTACCTGCTCGTTTGTACTATGTGGTTGGTCCCACCATATCTTCCTTCTTCCAACATCTCGCACCTTCGCCTCTGCGATTGTTAGAGTTTGCAACCATCCTTGTAGTTCCGCAATATCTACAGATGAGATCTGAATACTATCGTTGACGAAATGATTTCTTTTTCTTTGTCAAGATTTTTATCAGACCTCCCATAGGCTGCCTTTCTTTTAGGTTTACCTATCAATCCATATCATCCATTGTTCTAGATACTTTTCATAATTATTTTCCCTTTACAAGTAACTCGCATGACTTCACCTTAAAATGACACCTCACAATCTTCGAGTTTAAGCGACCTCACAGTTATTAGATTTTTCTTTAAGTCGGGAACATACCAAACTCCTGTTAGTGTGTGATGTGCTCTATCATACATCTCCAATGTAACCGTTCCTACCTCAGTAACTGCATACTCCTTGCAATCTACTGAGTGAACAGTTTCATGTGCCGGACATAGAGATCATTCGTTGAACATCTTCCTCGCCGAACATATGTGGAAGCAACAACCTGAATCTAATATCCATCCATTAGAAGTATTTGATTGATTGACGACTAGTATGTCTGAATTATCTTTTGCTACCGTCCCTGAGCACGCACTATTCATTTTCTTCCAACTCGGTCAATCTTTTATCTAGACCTGTCATTGGATACGCTAATTTACACATATGGCGCCTTCTGAAACAGTTCCCTATTTTTATTTTCACAACATGTTATGCACATTCAAACATATTTTAAGGACCAACTTCTCGTTTCATTTTTGTCTTCTATTTCTTCTCTAATTTGCCGGTCCAAGCTTTGAAGGACTTCTTCACTATGTTTACTGTTGAAGTTTACGGGCTTGTCCCCATATAATATTCTAAAAAAAAATCCTAAAAACCCACTCATGTATAGTGGAATGTGGGAAGTTTAGTACCATATTACTGGTCTAGGTGGGAGGAGACCAACTTATAAGGTGGAGTTGGTCTCACCTAGTTGAAGCAAGCAAAAAAAGAACGCGCGCGCTCGTGCGCCACGCCTCGCCATCACCTACGCGACATGCGCATGAATGGTCCAATGATTTCGTGTTCGGTTGGGTGTGGAGTTGCTGCTTCTTTTTGCACCTCAAAACCATGCATGGCATCTATATGCTATTTGGAAACTGTTTGAATACACTGATTATGCGGGGTTTTTATGGCATGCATTAATTGTAATTAATTACGTTTCCGAAAATGTTTATGCGGAACTAATTGCAACACTTTTCCTTTTTGTTGCTGCTAATTCCATATGAGGCATATATCTTCTCTCCTCTCAAAAGAACAAAGAACAGAGAACTTTGCATCTGGTTTTTTGTCAGGTTCCTTGGTACTATGCTACTCGACTACTCCATCCCTTCTTCGGTGTGCACCGACGTGGAGAGAGCAGTGTCTCCGAAGCCGGCATCCCTCGCGATCCTACATGGGTTGGGGCGAATAAGTTTTTTGGGAAGCGTTCACGCGACTGCTCATGACTTTCTTCATCATCTGCTTCACTTTGTCTTCTTCGGATCAAACTATACCGCGACCTTCGCTCCTCCTTCGCTGGAGTGATTCACTGCAAGTCGCTGATACGGCTAGGTCTTGCTCCCTAGAAAATAGTCATGTGACGACGATGGATCCTTCTTCTGATAGTAGTGTTTCTATTATAGGCTTTGTTATGTTAGCGTATATATATGAGATAGATATATTTGAGTTGATGATCATGCTACTATTTATAGTTCCAAATATACCTAGTATATATGCTGCTGTTGATTCAATTATTGTTTTAAGAATTATAATAATTACAAAAGTGTGCATATACCTAACACTTACTGATGTAAGCCTCTTCAAGCAAAACTAATTTGTAACAGTTGGCTTTCTAAACATGCAATAATTATATGAAGAGAAATCGAAATACTGATTTTTAAAATATTTTTTACTTATAGCTGTTGATCCTGATTAGTTGAAGCGTATCTGAATAGACCTATCTAGTTGCTTAACTGCAGGACTCAGCCCGAGCTTGTTATGGACCTAAGCATGTTGAGATTGCAAATGACTGTCTTACTATCCAGACTCTTTTAATAACATGTACTTTGTGTAGGTAAGTTGTATTTATGAAACTGATGATATGTTGTGATTGGCAATTAGAACAAATGGAAAACTACAGTCATAGAAACCGAAGACAACTCAGTCTTGCTGCGAGCCTGCGACGTAGCTATGCAATCTGACCATTGTGTTAGGTTAAGTAGCTTGCTGGCCAAACATGCTATAGATGAATGGTATTGCCTCACGAGGAAACAACAGATTATTGAACTACTTGGGCTTTCTGAAATATATGTTTGGTATTCTTATCTTTAAGTTTCTCGGCATAGATGAGCACTTTATACCAAGATAACCATTTTAGCAAGTAGCACTATTTGTTCTAACTAATGAGTACAAACTCGAAGGAAGCCTTGCTGGATGTTGCCTGCTTTGTTAAACTGAACCATATTTGCAACAACAGCTGATCACTGAACTGTTACTCTATTTTTATGGTATTAAGGGCATTTTCAAATTGATATTTTCCACAAGAGCAAGTGTATGTCTTCTTTCTGTCAATAGTTCCTTGTTAGTTTGGGCATAGCAAGTGATGTCCCATATCAGAGCTTGATGCCCCTATGTTTCTTGGGTAGGTTCAAGCTGAATATCTGTATAATTCTATACATGTCCGTCCTATATGCGTCTAATACAATTTGAAACAGAAGTTTATGAGTTGCAACTAATTTAACTGTATAGCCTTGTTATGTCCTACTGTTATTTGTTTCTTTTCCTTCTGCTGAGCTACTGAACTTTCGGTTTTGAAATTTCTCCCAATGGTTGATCCGTGAACTAACAGTTGTATCTTTCTTCTCAGAGTTTGCATTTATACACAGAGAAGTTCAGTGGGTGAGAAATAACGGTTGAGCCTTTTGTTTTCACTTACAGGAACTCTGACATTGCTACCAGGCAAAAGTATGTGAACTTGGTTGAATCAGTCAAGAAATTAGGTGGCACAGTGCACATATTTTCTTCAATGCATGTCTCCGGCGATCGTGAGTATATAACCACTATTTCATAACACACTTTGTTCGTAATCGCTCATTTCCACTGCAATCAATGAAAATATTGAAGTGCAATAAACCGTTATACTGTTGGAAATGCTTCAAAGAGAAGTCGTAGATAAATGTTACGTTTTATCGCATCGTTTTCGAATCAAGAAGGAAAATTTATTACTCCTACTATTTGCTGCACTGTTCCTTGTTTAAAATTGCATTTCACCATATGTTTGAACTTTGAACAGAGTTAGCGCAGTTGACAGGAATAGCAGCTATACTTCGTTTTCCCCTATCAGATTTGGAGGACATTGATATGCGACTACTCCAAGCCTTCAGAGCTGCTTAACATTTTTTTAAGGCGATCTGCTAACATATAATCGATATCATGTGCAATCGTATGCAGTTGATTTGATATAGGTAACTCTGGAAAGAGATTCGAACTACTTTTAAGATATCCTAGCTGTAAATGGTTTGTTGTGCCATATTTATTGGTTATTTTTTACTTAATAAAGGGTTGTTTGGTTTTCAACCTTAACAGTGGAAAGCATGCATTAAAGCTGATAAGCTGGATTATCCTTGTCATTTACGGCCGAATCTGACTCAACAAGACGTTTGTAAATGGTAATAAAATACAGTTTGTTTTTAACAAGAAGTCATTTCGGGTCCAGACTTTAGACTTATGATCATTTCCCCAATTCTGCAGGGTTTTGTTACAGGTGCGGTTGTGAATATTTTTTTTTGTTGTTGAAAAAGACACCATTTTATGACAACATGGAATCACCTTTATGCAACTCTGCTCTGCTGGAGCGCTCCTGGAGTCGAGTACTCTAAGCCAACCCGTGGCGCTTCTGTCACGCATTATGCCCTCGATGCTCATTCTGTTATTGCTTGATTATTCTTTCCTTCTTTCTTTTTCATTTTTCTTTCCGGATGCACGCATACATTATAGAATTCTAGCCTTTTGGCATCGATTTTCGTCCCGGATTATACCCACGTTGAGGTGGATGAGCCATCACCCATACCACCTTGGAGGCTTGGACTGATGAATTTCTTGCACTTTGACGCAAATACTGTAAATTTACTTATTTTATTTCTTTTCCTTTTTTTGCTAGTGTCATATTTTGCTTATTTTTATTCAACGGACGGCAATGAAGCGGAATATTGTGGTTTGGTTCGACTGTCTGTGTCGAAATAGCATCATTTGTAGATCTAATACTACGAAAATATGCATGAATAGCGAGTGGTGTATAGGTAACCCCTGGAACCAATTAAATGCGTATCATGAGCTGAAAAAATATATTAAGGGACGTGGATTTCTTTTGCGAGGGATAAAAGACGTGGATTGTGACATATGAGTTCGTTGAACTTGTTTTTTTAGAGGATTGATTGACCACGAGTTGCATTGGTGACATTTCTAATTCTTATTTGGACTTAACATTTTGGCCCGACGTTCGACTTGTCTGGTGACAAGGACAAATGATTTTTTTTGGACTTGATTATGAACATAATTGGCACATTACGATGCATATATTTTTCTTGCTTCCCAGTTGCTTGACTAACATATGCCAAGAGCTACCTCGTAAGGTATACTTACTTCGTGGACTGTCGGATCGAATTAGCGAACAGAGGAGGTGAATAAGAGCCACCTATTTTTCGCATCTACGGTATTCAAATTTCTTTGCATTTCAATAGCTATGAAGATTAAAGTTACAAAATCACAGCAAAAGACTTGCATTGAAACCGAAAAGCCCCGAGCTCAACGCCTTTCGGCCGGTCAGATCGTCGCGCCTACCTTGTCTACAGAGGCCGATCTGACCACTGGTGAGGGTGGTATGACCATTGACTGCTAATCGGCAGCCCGAAAGATCCACAAAATAATCTAACTTTTGATCTCGTGATCCAAATCTACTGATATTTCAAACATAGCTCATCAAGAAAGTCATGACCTATTCCAATCGATGATCAAGACGATTGAAGCTAAGGTTCTACTGATTTCTTGGTTGAGATCAAGAAGGCATAAAAACTGGGGAAAACAAAAATTTGACCCAAAAGCTTGCTTGCGGTAGGAAGATGGTCAAGATGACCTTAGATGAGATCCAATAAGTCTTAGCAAGTAGCAAGCTAAATCATAGCAAGAAAAAAAAAACCTAGCCAAAACCCTCAACACCCCCCCCCCCCCAAAAATCATCAAAAAGAGAATAACAACAAGATAGAACTTATCTACGGGCAATCTTGATTGGATTTATTCGAGGGATTGTAGGTTTACAACCACTCTACCATAGAAGACAAAAGCTCACACTTGATCACCCAATTGCACAATCTATCTATCTTAAACCCCAGCCTCCTCTATTTCTTGCACTATACCCAAATCACAATTAGAGTTTCCAAGGCTTGGACTGTCAAATTCTGCACCCCCTCTTTCATAGTGGAAGCTATATCTAGAAAGAAAACCCTAACGGGCACTCGTTAAGCCTACACATAAATGAGTCTACACTCATGCACGTTTCTCAAAGCGGATGACGATCCAGGTATCCCGAATCTGTCTCTTCATGATCTTCATCGTATTTGCGCCGTCTTGCGCCGTGATTTTTTCAAGATCACCAAACCGGTATTTTGACGAATATACCAAAATACCACTTTCGATCCTTCTCCAAGGTCGAGTCCAATCAACGTGAAGCAATTTCATACTTCACCACGCGTAGGTTCATCAATGGCTCTCTTTATGTCAGCAAGTCTCTTCCATCTGGCTCCCACTAGAACCACCATGATATTTGCACCGACCCCTGAGCCACTTGATACAACCCCGTTGCACCGAACTTCCTGTTCGGTCGTTCTTGTTCATTTTGTACCATGATTGAGTCCAATCACTTTACTTGGCATCCTCGATCGTTATGGACCTCAGCTCTCTAAGCCTAGTCTCGATCATTCTTGTCATTGACCGTGGTTGACTCCAAGCTATATGTACAACAATAGACCAAGAAATCGATTTTGGCACAACTTCATCGCAACTTGACCTACATTAGCTAAAACATGCATCATGCAACACCTATGCATTGAATCCTATGACTTTGGCCAATTCCACAAGATCATTATACATCATTGTGCATGATTGTGCTCTTGCCAGTCTGACCGCCAGCCATCGGTCGGTCAGGTTGCACCTCAGAATTTTCGGTAAAACTCTATTTATTTTCGCGTCCAGTCTTCATTTTCAATGGGACCTAGTGCAAGTGTTTGCTGTGCAATCCCTAAAAGATTTTATCGCTGGCCACGGCCAGTTTGACCACCACCTCTGGCTGATCTGATTGCCTGCCTTGGCCAGTCTGACAACCACCTCTTGCCGGTCAATCGCCCCTAGGGCCGGTCAGACCTACCCTAGCCTGACAGCAAATCCAAACACCTTAACACCAATGCCAATTGTTCAACACTAAAATTAAGATCATACACATGATCTCCACTAGCAGTAGCACGATGGCACATCATCCCTTTGAGCTCTTGCCACTTCAAATTCTCTTCTCCTGCTCTCATCTAACGAAGTTTAGGGTTCTTAATTCTTATTAATTTTTTCTTGTTCGATCCATGAGATATACTAGTTAGAACCGCGACAGTTCAAACGATATGTCATAGAAGAAGAAAAAGAAGAAGAGAGAAATGAACTCCAAATCCGATCCAAACCGGTAGAACACTATTCTACTGTTATCCTCACAGTACAGATGAGCCTATCACTGAAGGAAGATTCCCTTTCTCTCGTCATGCTCTACAATGAGACAAACACGGAAGGTTCAAATGCCGCCCGCTTCATACGTGCAGCTGAGTGATATGAACGAACCGGCAAATGGCAACAGTTTTCATTTTGGAAGGAGGAAAATCCACATCATAAGGCCCACTACAGTGGTGACAATTAAGTCGTCCTCTGATAGAAACTTGTGACATTTGCCTTCTTTGAATTAAAATGCTGAACTTTGCAAATGGAACAAATTGCTGGCTGCTTGAGTCAATCTGGCTAATCAGAAAGCACTAGCTACTTGGATAAACACAGGGCACTAGTTGAAGCAACCAAGCTGTTGTTATCTTGGGTTATTTTAAGCAGCCCTAGTTGGGGCGGCGACGCCACTTACAAGTGGCGGACTTATGCCGGACTGTGAAATGTTTATCCCATTCGATCGGACGATTACCAATGTCAAACCCTAGCACTTAGGCAATTCCCTGACGTCAGCACCTGGGTAACTAGTGCGTTATGTGCCTAATTAGTCACTCCTTTAATTTACCTCAACCCTTTCTCCCCCCTTTTGTTTGGTACAACCAAGTAGGGACCTTAACATCAAGAACTCTACAATCAATAACTTTTTTTAAAAAAAAGCCTTTGCAATTATAATTACATATGCATCGTCTATAGTGTCGATTTCTTGCGAATTCAATCTATGACCTGGGCCCTAGAGAGATTGCCGTGCCGTTCCCGGTTTTTGAGCTCGGCACGCAAACATCGGGCGAGTTTTTTTGTGTGTAAATTTTGAGCTCTTCACCTTAAGGCCAACATGCTCTCAATCCGATCCATCTGCGCACTCTGTCCTGTTCCAAAAACAACAGATCGGCAGTAGCCATCGTCACACGCCTAGTTAACTAGCCTATCCATTTTGGCAGCCTTAAACCCCACACCAGGAGCGTCCAAATTTCTCTCCTAGCTTCCTCCTTAATTTAATACAAGCAAGCGATTTAGGCTTTCTTTGCTTTCTTGACACATCAGGCTGCAGATGAGCAAAGGATAGCTATATACTCTATGGCTCCAATCATCACACCAACTGTAAATTATCCAGCTTGTAGGACCTCCATCACACCACCGTATATAGCTAAAATATTAAATTAAGAGACCACATTATGTAGCATCAACTAATCGTACGTACCTGAAAGGACCAACCAGGCAGTAAATAAGAGTAAGTTCCTTCTAATTCAGGCCCAGATGGCCTTATTAAAATCGCTAAATTAAGCTCTCTCATACGTACTACTTCATTTCACCGAGTTGGCCATTTTGTAGTATACTTCAAGTATATATTCCTTAATCTATATTAATTTGCAGCGTATGATCGTATAATTGGTAGCAAGCTAGCTTTCAGTGACCACAATCATCACGCCATCATCATCACCACCAGAGCGCAGCAGGCTATAACTTACTAGCACGGTAGCACCTCACCTCACCTACTTAGCTTAGTAGCTAACTGCCTCTCTCATTCACACTAGTATAAATTAAGCTCCACTCGAGTCACACAGCTAATCTAAGCTTGCACGCACACCACTTGAAGAATACAAAGCTAGCACCGAACAGAGTGGTACATACCTGATACAGTTTGCCGCACGGTTAAGAGGCGAGCCGCGAGCGTACTAGCTAGACATGGCTAGGTTGGCCGCGGTGGTGCGGTGGTGCGGCGGGTGGAGGGAGCGGAGGGCGCGGCAGAGGCTGCGCCGGCGACAGTACTGCGGCCGGACGGTGCGGCTCGGGCGGCGCAGGAGCAGGCTGGCCGTGTCGCGGCTGGTGCGGTGGCGGCTGGTGGCGGAGCTGCTGCGACCGATCAGGAAGGCGCTGATGGAAATGGCGAAGGGGGCGGGGGCGCGGGGGCAGCTGGTGGCGCTGCCGCAGCTCAACTTCCCGTTCGTCGGCACGCTCACGCTACCGGTCGTCGCTTGATTGCAAAACGCGCGCGCACGCGAGAGCGACGGAAAACTCTCATGTAACGTAGTAAATTTTGCCGTTTGTCTCGTTTTTTCGTACTGTATGGTTTCGATCGGTTTAGCTTTCTGGTCGTTTGGGCTGGCTCAATCTTGCCCCCGTCTCCAACCACTAGCTTTGTGTGATCTATGCGACGTCTCAGGCTCTCGAGTCAATTACTGGCTGACATCTTCTTTCTACTTGTCATGTTAATAATTAATGTTTGCTAAGACTTTGATTAAGGGCAGGTACTTAATTCTAAACTCACTCAAGAGGCAAGCTAGAGAAGAGCTCTAGGAAACTAGAACAGAAACAAACGAGGAACGACTCAACGAAAGATAAATCGTTGCTGTTCGAATGATGGACGGCCGGCTAAATATAGAATTTTTGGATGTATTGGCGCAAATTCGCTTGTAATTACAAAAATGTCCGAAGCCGACACTGCCCGCTACAGCATAGCCGTCGTGCGGTGGAGGCCTCCCGCACGGCCACTGTGCCAGGGCCACTGTAGCACCACCTGCCACATGGCATAGGATACTGTAGCAGTTTCATTTTAAAAAAACTTGTAAGTATACTTTTGTATGAATTTTTAAATATAGAAAATGAGATAAAAAAATTATGAAATTTTTTGTGGAACCTCCCGACACAGTTTGATTACTTGTGTAATGTTTTAGAATTTTATCCATTCCGATTTTTTCTTGAAAATTCATTTAAGTATACTGTTTGTACGAATTTTCGAGAAAAATTTGGAATGGATAAAATTTTGAAAAAAGTACACAAAAAATTAAACTATGTTGGGAGGTTCCACAAAAAAATCATAATTTTTTAGGCTCATTTGCTATATTTAAAAATTCATACAAAATATATTTAAATAATTTTTATTTTTTTAAAAAAAAAGAGAAAAAAAATACTACAGTACCTCCTGCCGCACTGTGACGGTGGGTGGTGCTATAGCCCCCCCAACCATCGGTGGACGTGTGGCCAGGGCAGGTGTCGGTTCTAAACGCCCTGCCGCACGGTCGTAACAGTGTGTCATTTTTACAAGTTAGATATGAAAACAGTTATTTATGCAAATACAAGACGAATTTGCATATTTTGGGCAAAAGCCTCTAAATATATGCGTCAGCTTGCCGCGCACTGCCCGCATGTGTGCCTGTACACGAACTAAGTTAGATATACGTACGGATATACCCAGTGGACCTGTGGTGGTGGGTCAGAACGCAAAGGTGGGCCAGAACGCAAAGCATATATGCAGACAACATAGCGTCGTTTGTAAACGTGATGCAACAGGGGCAACGTTACTAGCTAACGTTCAACTGGTGCTACGCCTACAGGAATCATTATATGCATATATATTGTTGATCTGATGGAAGCAAGCAAATTAGTACTTTAGACTCCAAAAGAGGCTAAGGCAGTGTTTGGGTTACCGGACGATTTTCGGCCAAAAATCGGCTATATCGGCCACACCGGACCCCGGTAAGAGTTTAAACTGGCCAAAAAACAATCCAAAAAATCGAACTTGCTTAAATTTTGCTTGAATTTGATTTTTTTTTAAAAAAAATTCGAAATTTGATTTCGGCTGAAATTTTCCGATTTTTAGCCAAACCGGCAGTGCCAGTAAAGGCCCAAACCGGTTACCCAAACCTTGGGCTAAGGCCCGCGGCTGAGAATTTTCTTCTAATTAACATGCCAAACATTGATCTTAATTACCTAGCAGTTATAGGAACACTCATCAAAGACGAAAGAACCTAGCTATGATGACATTGCCAATCATTGGGCCAGGCCTCGGGCCGGTCCAGCCACTTTTGGCGCTTTGATGCTGGCCTCAAAGCGTAGGCTTTTTACTTTCACATGGCATTTTGATGCTGAGTCTCGAGCTTGGGCTATTGTCTCGGAGGCTCCACGTCTAGCTCTGCTCTTGTTGCCAAGCAGAGCTAACCCACGATAAATTTGCTACAAGAATGCTAGTAACAGAGTAAGTTAACCCATGCATGCATCGATCCATGACATGTAGTTTACATACTTATACTACATGCACAGCACATAATCTGTACTCAATTGATCACATCTTTACAATACCCATCAGCTACGGTCAGCTAGAAAATTTTTATCCAAGAGGTCATATGGTGAGAACTAAATATCGAGATGTGTCAAATATAAACATTTTGCTATTCTACATAAGCAAACTAATAGCTATGTAGAAGACTATAAGATTGGAGATGGGAAGGGTACTCTTTTTTAGAAAGATGCTTGGATAGACAATTGTCCTCTCAAAATTAAATTTTCTAGTCTGCTTAAAATTTGCTCAAATCCTGATGTTAAGTTGGCAGACAGTATGGTTAATGGAGAGTGGAAAATTGATTTTAATAGACAGTTTGGCAAGGGGGATAGTGATTCTTGGTCTGAACTAAAAAAATGTTCTTTATGGGGTGGATTTAAGTGTGATAAGGATAAGGGGATATGGTGTTTGGATAGTTCTGGAAGTTTTTCGGTTAAGTCTTTATATAGATATTGGTCTTTTGGTGGGGTAATTCCTATTCGTAATCAAAAGTTATGGAAGAGTAGAATACCTTTAAAGGTGAAAGTTTTTCTTTGGTTTTTGTACCAGGACAGGTTACAAACGGCACCTAATCTAAGAAGGAAAAATTGGAAAGGAAATGAAAATTGTATTCTTTGTGGGGTTGTGGAGGATACAAATCATATTTTCTTTAACTGTGTTTTAGCAAAATTTGCTTGGGCCTGTACTAGAGATTTCTCGAATTGGGATAATATCCCATTTTCTTTAGAGGACTTTCACCAAAACTGGTTAGATTTTAGGGGGTGCTAATAGCTATCAAATGGTTTTATTCAGTTTTGCAACTATGGTGTGAACGCTCTGAAAAGTCAGAAATAAAATGGCAATTGAGAAGGTTTTCCCTAATCAACCAATAGAAGTTATTTTCAAATATGTGTCTTGTTTGCATAGGTAGAGAGTTCTGATAAAAAAAAAGTGGAGCATAAGGAAGTGGACTGTGTGATCAACTTGGCTGAAGAATGGATGAAGTCGTTTTGCAAGGAACACGTAGTTTAAGTCTGTTTTTTCGTATTTTTGAAGTTTGTTTTGGCTTCTAGTAGCCTGTGGTCGTCTCCTTTGGTCTCTGTTTTTAGTGGCTGTTTTGTTTGCTTGTTCTTTTTGTGGGTAACAGCACTTAATCTTGCTTTCTTGTTAGCTGCTAACCTCAGCTTGAAGTCTGTATGAATGCGTTTGTAAGACCTTATATCAGCTTTATAAAAGCTGAGTTTATCTCCTGTTCAAAAAGAAGACTCCATCAATGATAAGGGATCAAAGATCCCACTAGTCTGTCACCGTCCCTAACTACAGCTAAAGGTTTGCGCGCACCTGCTGTTATAAGCTTTGAGATATTTGTAGTTTGGTCTTCTGAACAATTTCATATAATTAATTGCAGGAAAACAACGATGTCATGCATGGTCCTAATTTATGATGTTGACGATCTCCGATGGCGTTAGTTTGTGCTGCTTCTAGCTGGCGACACTGTAACTTACTGTAGATCTCTACCCTGCATGTTTGGAAGTTTGTCTTGACTTCTGTTTGTTAATTATCCCTGTAACTAGCCATCTGTTTGGCCTAGAGCTAGTCAGTCTTAATGCAAATTAACGGAACTGCATGTAGGGAGGATCCAAGTACAATAACCATGATATGTATATGTAAGTATCCAGTGGTCGCAACCATGCATACGCACGCGACGTGTTCACTCACACACCACTCTCGAAAGTACACAGTGCATGTACATTTGCACCTCATGCCCACACAGGTGCTTAATTATGCAATGAAGCTTAATTTGATCTAATTAAGGACAATCCGTACGTACTAGTAATACCAACTGTCCAACACTAATTAAAGCTCACAAGGCATGTACAATGGTATGATGCTAGTTATTTGTACATCTTGATACGTAGGATACGAGATGATATGAAGGAGATAAGGAGCTGGAGAATTGAGTCGACTATAGCACAAGAAACAAGACATATTATATATAGAGAAGTTGTCTATAGAAATATGTAAAAAACAACCCATTGTAAAGTTATTTTTAATATTATCTATAGATGACATAAAGAAATAATGTAGACAACAATTATCTATAACATTGTACATGTCCTTGGAACTTAGTCGCATGCCGTGACCTAGTTACGTTGGAGATCTAGCTGAGTTGTTAGTTGTTACTTATGCATATGTACTGGACAACAGGACACTATATATTTAGACAGTATGTAGTACGTACGTATAGTATATATCACAAAACTATATCTTCTACAACTCGATATTTAAATACACAAACTATATCTTGTACAACTCGATATTTAAAAGATTTTATGCTTTACAGAAAACCAGCCGAATACATATGTTTATATATCAGTATATTGTTGTACTTGTTATACAACTGTAATGTCTATGATAGAAATACAATTATATTCTTTAATTATACAATTCCTTTACAATTGCACCATTGTTATCAAGACCCACGTTCTGTTTTTTCTCCGATTAACGTGAAAAAATTTTAGCCTTTAAGAGCGGATATGATTACTTCTTTTTTCTATCTTTTCATAATATAACATATAGATACGCTCTTATTACACTTCACGCTAATTAATCACGATAAAGTTAGCGGAGATCTGACATACGCGCGCCTAGTGATATATACCGACAATTACGTTGTATAAGAGAAAAAGGAATTAGCGCCAGGCGCCAGCGATGTCCAATACAACAGCTAGCTCCTCATTAAATTAAAAGGTTCGTTTCTTTTTCATGGTATACCCATTAAAAGTTCATCTCTGATTTCTCTCTCTCACACACGCTCTTGCTTAGAAATAAAGCTCGTTTTTCTTCTTCTATCAATAAAAGGACACGTTAGTCTTTTGTGTGTTCTAAAAAACAAAAACTCTTCTTTTTGTTCCTTTTTTATGTTTTTCTGCACAACAAGCATATGATATTTATGACTGTACAGCTTTATTATAAAGTGGATGTCTTTACAGGCTTCCAGCCCGTCATCCCGTGAAAGGACAAAACTGATATGCGGAGCTGTGAATTATATGCACGGCTAGCTCGTTCTTATCCAGAAGACTACAACAAATAATAATCACATAAAAGAAAAAAATATCAAGAGATACCAACGACGACATATACAATTAAGTACAAGCAACAACTAAACCGTCAATATAGCAATCTTAATTCCCAGTCAACAAAGACTTAATGCAGGAAAGTTCATCTCAGCAGGGAGAGTTAAATTAAAACGAATAATTAATGATCAAATGACACGTTCCACAGTATGTTCATGTATGCATGATGAAAATCAAACTTAATTTGCCACATATATAGGGAAATTTCATCCAGTTAACATCGATCATGCATGCCACCAAATATTCACGACTGCTTTGATGTAAGACGTCTTGGCTTGTAGAGAGTACAGGTTTTCAGTACAATATCAAAGCAAAATTATAATAACATGCTATGAAATACTATACCAATCAAGGCTAGGAGATCAGATATATATATTTTTGAAAAAGGAGATCGAAAAGTATGTACACTTAATATCAGAAAATTCGTATGCGACGAAACATACATAATACAGAAAATCATCCAACAAGAACCAGGGCACATTGTTGATCAGCTGCCAACATTATTTCGTTTCAACATTCCTAGTATATATATACATGTTTATTGAAGGAAGATGATTTATGGCTAGCAAATGAGTACAGGTAATCTTGTGGCGGGCAATTATGAAGTGGCTGACTGCAAAATGTCATTAGCTGTTGATTTGATTACAATGTTTAGTGATGTGAAATGATTTATAGCTATCTTATATATAGCTATTTTGTGTGCCAATTGTGAATATTGGACTGCGACCATACCTAGCTAGCTAGCTAACTCGATCTCTTAAGTGAAATGCATGTAGACATGCAGACATGCAGTTGCCGCTTGTCGTGTCAATAGGTGGGGGTTCATGCATGCATGCATGGCTTTTATTTGTCATATATACTATGAACGTTTGGCTGCCTGCTAGCAATATTGGCCAATGAACTTCATAAAACAGCACCAGATATCCAAAAACAAAGAAGCAAAATAAAATCATATTAGAAGAACTACATAAGTGGGAATTGTGACTTTGTTCGAACAAAGTAAAATAAAGCATACATACGTACACAAATAAAACAAAACTATAGGCAGATAAAGTGGAAATTTAAGGTATTTTATGGATGCTGGCTCGATTTTTTCAACAAGGCGCATACAAATGTTAATTAGAGTGTCTACTTTCTATCTGATTAATTCATACGCGCACATATATACACTGTTATATAGATACAGTTCAACTTAGGTTCTCCATGTATATATAGACTTCATCTGTATCTTTTTTACGTTGTATGTAACTCGCATATACAGTTTAGCTAGCTAAGGTCTGTGTCATGTATATGACCAGATGGCACAACAATTAGGACAACTTGCTCCTCTTTCGATGAATTGAAACAAGTAGAAGAAGCTAATATAAGCCTTTGAGATTCTTACTTACCCCATAAAGAAAGCAACAGACGCATGTGTCTGTCTAAGACAACTAAAAAACACGGCAAAAGAACCAAACAGAAAAACTAGATAGCACAAAGTAACATAGAACACTCTTTATAGCCGGTGTGGCACCTAAAAAGGAACAGGGATAAGTTGGTAGTTGATGGAAGGCAAAAAAAATTGTTTATTTCCGAAGGCAAAAACAAAAGGGAGGCAGGCCCTTTAATCAAAAGATGCTAACCGCCCATGGAGAAGAATGTCTTTTGGTTCCTTTGGCCACAAGTTATGTCTTCTTGATCGAGCTCAAAGATTAGCAACCCTATCCCTCATAGATTGTGGATCCCACTTTCCCAAATTTGAGAGGAAAAAAGAAACACTCTACCAAACCAATTAAACATAAGCACCCTCCTATGTAATTACACAAGGCAACAACTAGCTCTAGCTAGAGCATCATCCAGCTAGCTAGCTACTGTAGTTGTTAATCTCTCTCTCAGCTCTGAGTGGTGGGAGAGAGAATAGAGATACAGATGCATGTGCAGGAACTACTCTAGAACAACCATATGAATATTGTAGCTAGCTCATCAATATAATGTCACATGCATCAGAAAAAAATCATCATGCATCATGCATTCATGCAACGACATACTCATGGTGAAGATTAGTTACCTTCTTTATTCCCCAATCAGATAGACCTACAACAGGAAGAAGAAAAAACCAGACAGAATAGTGTGTGTACTCCATATAATAGCTACCTACATCTGTAGCTACAAAATACATGTCATGGTTTCACAATTCACAAACATATACGCAGATCAATTTACTAAACCCACAACACTGCACTAGCTTATACTCCTTGTAACTCATCCATCTTCTCTTTATATGTTACAATTAATTACCTCTCTCTCTCTCTCTCTCTCTCTCGGTGTGGTTCAATGTGTTTCCAACCTATACATGCATAAACCCAATCTTTTCACCAACTAATAATCTTACCAACTAAACATATATACTCCACCAATCTCCTCCTCCTCCACCACTTAATTCTAGTCTCCAATAATCCACCAATCTCCCTCCTCCTCCACTTAATTCTAATCTCCAATAATCCCCTGTCTTAATCATGATGCATCTCATGTCACATGAACAAGAGATCGATCGACATGATCTAGGTACAGCAGCAGCATCGCCAGCATATGATGGTGCAAGAAGAAGAAATAATTAACCAAACATGTTACTCGATCGATGGATCATTGGCACGAAAAGTGGTCGACGAGGCCCTGCATGAGCTGCACCTGCGCTCGCAGGCAGCGGACGTAGTCGGCGGTCTCCTCCAGGAAGTTGCAGTACTCCATCCCGGCGCCGCCGGGGACCAGCCGCCGCAGCGCGTCCGCCCTCGGCGGCTCCCCCGCCTGCTGCGGAGCCGCCGCCGCCGCCGCCGCCGACGTCTCTTCGGCAGTAGTGCTGCTCCTGGCGGCGGGTGGTGGTGCTGCACCGGCGACGACGCGCCTCCGCAGCAGCACGGCCCGCCTTGACGACGCCCTAGACCGGCGCGCGCGCACCTGGCGGAGCAGCGCCCGGCTCCACGAGCGGCGCGGGCTGGCGGCGCGCGCCATGGAGCAGTAGGCGGCGCGGCGGATGGTGCGCGTGCGGCGCGGCGCCGGGGTGGCGCGGTGGATGCGGGAGAGCGCGCGGAGGAAGTGGAAGGCCAGCATGGGCTTCGACGGCGAGGCCGAGGCAAGGAGGGCGGGGTGGTTAGGGTTAGGGTTTGGTGGTGGGGGCGTGCCCTTTGTGTCCATGAAACTGCACAGCCTCACCTAGCTCACAGAGAGAGGACAGAGAGAAGCAGGTGGGGGATATGGGCGCGTTGCTTAAAGGCAGGAGGTGCGGGAGGAGAGAGGAGGAGGCAGTTAAGGTTGGGGATGATGATGATGATAGGGTGGGGATCGACCAGGAAGAGAGAGGAAGGAGAAGAAGATTTGGTCTCTGACACAAAGGGAGGAGAGGGGCCTGCCTTTGTGCTTGTGTTGTGTGATCCTAGAGAGAGAAAGGGAGGGAGGGATTGAAAGAGAGCGAGAAACACGGCTCTGACACAAATGTCCTGAGCAAGATCCGGTGTAGTTCACAACGAGAGACAAAGCAAGGCGAAGAAACGGAGAGAGAGAGAGAGTGGTAGAGTGAGAATAAGATTAACCAGAGGCGCCATGCAAGGGAATAAGAACAAGTGAACAACTCCCTAGCTAGCTCTTGCATAGTTGCATGTGGGCTAATGGATCATGTGAGAGATGGCAAGATCATATCAAAGCACTTTGGTCGGACTGCTGTGGTCGGATGAACTCTCCATCACATCTACTCCAGAATCCAGATGGGTAACCAATGCGTTCGTACGTATATAAATTAACCAGCTGCCAATCAATTAACCATGCACGTTCTTCTATGGCAGTTAACAAAACGCACCGTGAATTAACCACGTACTCCATGGTACAGTGTTAAGAAAAAGAAAGAGGCTTGCTTTTTCCCATAGCAAATCATGTATTTCACTGGTACTTTTCGTTTTAGCGCAGCAGCACGTTGCCGTCTGCATCAAAAACATTAACTCGTTGTTCATCTGCGTGTAAGCGAAGTAAACGAGCGAGTAATTGGATTAGTTGACGCACACGCTCATCAAACACGCAACCAAACAATAATTGCCAAACACATGGTACGCGCATATATTACACGGGGGGAAAAACCCTATCTAATCTTGATAAACACACACGCCGCATGCACTTTGGCAATGTAACGTGCATGGCGATTCGTTTCGCCTCGTTTCCGTTAGGACGTTACGTTGTGCTAGCGAGCGAGCGGAGAAATGGCGTGTGCAGCAAGCAGATTGACAACTAGATAGACGCCATGAGAGAGAAACCGATGAAGAGAGAGACTTGGGAATCAAATCGAATTGAAGAGGGGAGGGGAGAGGAGGGTGATGGCGGTGTACTTACCGGGGGAGGAGTGGTGGTTTGGAGAGAGAGAGGAGAGGAGGGGGAGGAGCCAAGGAGGAGAGAGAAAGAGGAGGGAAGTGGTGGGTGGTGGGGCCAGGTGTTGCAAACCACCACATGAGCGCACATGGGCTGGCCTGGCCCACCTCCTCCGATGGATGGATTGGTAGAGAGAGGAGAGGAGAGAGAAAGGTTCGTGGGTATACCAACACGGCCACACCGGCCGATTGCACCGTGTATATTTTCTTCCCGGACATCTCCTTTTTACCTTTTTCTTTTCTCTCCCTTAACAACATTTGTAAGTACGGCACAAAGCTGCTCATCGTAATCGTGCTCATAAATCTTTTTTTTATTATAAGAAGACACGCATGCAAACATATCACGTACATATACATATGTGTATAATAAATAGACACCAAAATTTAAACTCTGATGAGAAATCATACATCCACGGTTCCGGCACCGAGATTCCCTCGTGCTCATAAATCCTGATCCTTTTCGCTCTGCCTGGATGGCACCGAAAACGATCGACCCGTGGATTTAGTTCCAATCGATTAAATGATTGATTATTTGAAAAGTATTGGTTCGACACTTTGACCTACAAGTATAAGTATAAGTACAGTATATTTAAATGTATTAGTGTTGACGCATGCATATACATATACGGAGTATATATATACTACATATTGTTTGGACTCTAGAGAGAGGATAGAGATCCATTATCAAGCTAGCGGCTAATTAATCTAGCTAGTGCATGGTTTGGTCTGACGTCTAAACCAAGCCCATCAGTCTCACGGGCTCGTGTGATATGGTTAAGACTTGCTAATCACATATGAGCACAAATTTGACAGATCGATGGAGAGAGAGAGAGAAGAGAAACTTGGAATAATAAGCATGCATGATGCATCCCCGGCAACTCGATCGTAGCCTCTCCTTGCCCCCGTGATTGTTGACTTGTTGCCATCAACGGGATAAGCGTGCATGGCGATGACTAAACTTTCGGAGCAAAACCGATCGGTCGATCAAAAGGTTAGCCGATCCATATGCATCATGCAATTTGCACGCACGCATGCATGTGTTGTCTGTGTCTATCTAGCTAGCTAAAATACCGCGTGTAGGCGTATTGTATCCTCGAATCAAATCATAGGCATCGGCACAAGTCGATTTCTGTCACGGATGTCTCCTGTACCTTTCATATTAACCATCTTTCATATTAACCATGCATGCATCCTAATGCATGACAAGAATCAAGATCGAATTTTCTCAAGTAACAGGCCAGAAGATAAATATAGGGGAAAAAAATTGTATGTCACTGTAAATATTTCGGATCCCTGATATGTCATTCTAAAGTAGCATCTCTCTTCCACGCTATTGCAAACTCGAAACTATACCCTTTATGCTACTGCCGTCAGCTCCGTTACATTTTTCCCGTTAATTTTTTTCAAAATACCCTTATTACCCTCGTCTTTCTTCCTCCACCCTCATCTCACTCCACTACTACAAAAATGCTAATACTGGACGTCTCATCACAGACGGTTGGCAAAATCGTCTATATTACATGAAATCACAGACGGTTTTGGTTTAGAGACCGTCTATGTAAATGGATACGCTAAAAACCGTCCGTGAAGAGGAAATATCACAGACGGTTCGTGTTTAAAACCGTCTGTGAAGTGTCACGAGCGGTTAAATAAAATAATCGTCGTAAGTAAACCATTATCACAGACGGTTTGTAGCAAACAACCGTCTGTGAAACTTGTAAGACGGTTCTTTTAACTAACTGTTTGTGATAATGGTATACTTCATAGACGGTTTTTTTATCCGTTCTTGATCTTCCTGACGAGGTCGTCGTCCACATCGTCGACCTCGTGGCCGCGATCTCTCCTCAGCCCATGGCTGACCTCTGCAGCCTACGAGCCACGTTACGTGATCTTGTGATGATTTCGATCATTTTGTGTCCAATATATCCAGTAATTAATTATTGTATTAAGATTCTATATATCCTCTTGCATTTTAGTTGCAAGGCCATGTACAAGGCATCCAAAGCACGCGTCCTGGGGATGCGTGTGGCGCTGGAGCGGGAGGAGGCGATGAAGTGGCAGGACAACGAGCGCTACCTCACCGTCATCAACCATCTGGCCGGCGCTAGCAACCCGGAGGCCTGCTTCATTGTCGGCCTCGCGCTTGTCTTCGCGCCCCCAATACATGCAGCGTGGCCTCGTGTTCCTTGAACGGGCGGCCGATGCCGTCGCCAGCCACAAGGCCGCGGCCTACGTGCTCGGCCTCCTCCTCTACACGTGGGAAGTAGTACATCAGCGGTCGGCGAGTCGGCGGCGGCGGTGCGAGCGGCCAGAGGACCAACCGAGTGCGGCGGTGCTAGAGGCTGTTGTGGACATGATCGCAGCGTGGCGTGGGGAGGATGGCCGGCGCCGCGGCGGTGCAAGCGGCGATCGAGGCGGCCACGGTGCACGAGCACGCATTGCTGGCGTCTCGAGTGGGACGACTCGCGCGTCTTCTGCAGCGATATGCGCAGATTAGGCATGAGTATGTCAAATTCTTTGCAGAGGTGTTGGACTACTTGCCGTAAAATTAGCTGTTTTTATGTGTGTGTGTGTGTGTGTGTGTGTGTGTGTGTGTGTATATATATATATTATAATTTGCATTTATCTATATCAGAATGTGTCAAATGTTCTGAATTTTCAATTTGTATTTATGTATTTATCGCATACTTCCAAACGAGAGAGAACTTCTCTTTATACGCTATGTTGTTCTGCACCATCAATGATTTATCATAAGATTAATTAAATATTAACCTAAAACAACTCCCCAAAAGAAAATAGAAACAAAAACTTACAATCATCATCTGGAACTAATTTAGTCAAATATTAGAATAATTATCATGAATTAATATAATTTTTGCCAAATTTTTGAAACTATATTTCACCTCTGAGACAAAGGATGGCGGTTCTATTATGAGGCCAAATGCATGATACATCTCACGAGCGGTTCTATTATGGACACATGCATGATATATATCCTGACAGTTATTTTATGGGACCGTCTGTCAATACGTGCGGTTCTATTGTGGACCATGCGTGATATGAGACTATATGGCGACAGTTCTATTATGGACCCGCTTTGTGATACGTATCTTTGGCGGTTCCATATAGAACCGTCTGCGATCTCTCTTATTAATAGAGTGCGCGCCAGATTTGCGCCCTAACTCGTCACTCCTCAGCGCACACTAGGGTTCGAGACTTTGGCCGGGCTCCAGTATCGTGACTCCCCCGCCGCCGATTCGACCTCGCCGCCATCTCCCCCGCCGAATCGAGCTCGCCCCGCCATCTACGCCACCGAATCGAGCTCGTCACCATCTCCCTCGCCGAATCGAGTTCGCCCCGCCATCTCCCTCGCCGAATCGAGCTCGCCCTGCCATCTCCCAAGCTGAATCGAGCTCATCCCGCCATCTACGCCGCCGAATCGAGGTACGTCGCTCCCCTCTGCTCCCTCGGCTACCTCACCTCCACCAGATTTGCCTCTCTCTCCCCTGGATGTGGGTTGTGCTGGTGGTGGCAAGTGTTTGTCGCCGTTGCCGCGTCGTGTCTACACTGGATCATGATTTCTTTATTTACCATGGACGTCTAAGAAATCTACCAAGCATCATGAGGAGGATGAGACAGCATGCAGCCAAGGACATCCTGCCTGTGCGGACTGCTTCATCAGTATGAATTGATGCCTTAAGCTGTTAGATTACCTGCTGTTATGTATTATGTATAGATTAATTGTGCCTTGATCTGTTAGATTACTTGCTGTTATGTATTGTGTATAGATTGTGCCCTTGGATGGTACTTCTATGATAAATTGATGTCACAAATGCAATTGAATGTGATATTGTGTATAGATTAATTGTGCCTTGAGCTGTTAGATTACCTGTTGTTTGTATTGTGTATAGATTGTGCCCTTGGATGATACTTCTATGATGAATTGATGTCACAATGCAACTGGATGTGATATTGTGTATAGATTAATTGTGCCTTGAGCTGTTAGATTACCTACATACAAACCGTCTATAGAGAAAAATCATCACAAGCGGTTTCATACACAAACCGTCTGTGATAGTTACCTATCACAGACGGTTTGTGTATGAAATCGTCTGTGAAAGTCTACTGTCACAGACGGTTTTAAAACCGCCTGTGATGACTCGTGTCATCACTGACCCATAGACTCAGACGGCTCACTAAACCGTCTGTGATAGTGTTTTTGAACCGTTTGTGAAGACCATTTTCTGTAGTAGTGCTCTCTCTCTCTCCCCCCCCTTCTCTCCCTCTAGGCCATGGCCCTCTCTTTTCCCCCTTATCTCCCTCCTCGCCGCAAGCGTCGTTGTCGCCCCCTCTGCTCTCCGCCCTTTGCTCTCCCTCTCTCTCCCCCCGGTCTCTCCTTTCTCTCCCACCATTCCACAAGTGCCGCCACCGCCACCTTACCAAGGGCCTCCCCATCGGCTCCTTCGTTGCCGTCGCCACTGCCTATGAGCACGCACGAGAAGGTGGAATTGAGCCGCGAGTCGTGGGTAGGGCTTGAGAGTTGGAAGCTCATGATCCACTTCTTGCATCCGAAGTCGCCGCCCTCCTCGAGGTCATCGAAGGAGAGCAGTAGTAGGAGGGTGAGGTCGACTTCGTGTTTACCAAGCTTGAGTGCTGAGGCAGTGATGACGACAACGACAGTGAAGGCCCAAGGCTCGTACTTGATCACGATCACGATCGCGGCCTTGGCTCTGCGGGAGAAGTAGACGGGCGAGCGCAACGTGAGCACCTCCTTGAAGTGGACGTGTGCACTGACATCCGACGGAAGTGGAAATAGATTGGGGAGCCATCGAGCATGGCATGGCGTCGACGGAGTGCGCGGGGAGGAGGGCTTGTGGTCAGCGGGGGCTGGGGAGGGGACCCCCGGGGAGGGGGGCGATAGTGGGAGGAGGGGTCGAGGGAGAGCGCCTTGTGGAGCGTGGTGATGTCACGCGCGAGGGCAGCGACCCCCGCGTCAACCACACGGTCATCACCCGGCGACGGGAGGTGGGGCGACATGGGGCTGTTCAGGTTTGGGTTTGGGTGGCGATTTTTTTGGGGTGTGGGGAGGAGGAGGCGGGCGGCGCAGCGCGAAAGGGACATCTGAGGAGCGGATGTCTTGCTTGGCTAGCTGGTTTGCCTTGTTGGCTTTGTTGTTACTATTCAGGCGGCTTGGCCATGCTCGGTGCTTGGTTTGTTTAGTGAGCTGGCGCATATGCTGTGTGCACCAGAGAAGAAGGAAGAAGATGACAAGGACAAAACGGTACTTTCATAACTACTTCACGGATTGACTGGTCAGCGATGCAGTGGTATGGAAGGAAGATGTCACTTTGCAATAGTAGATTAGGGATCCGAAACATTTGCAGTGACATATAAAGAATTTTTCCTATAAATACACTTACACTCCCGATGTACATGGAAATTTGAGCGCCATTATATACGCGTAATGTGTTCAGTACGTACTTCTTTAATGATATAATAACAGATAAAAAGGGGAAATGACACGGAGGCTTTCATCAATCATATATAAGTGTGTCCTCTGCTCCCGCCTCTTCCTAAAAGTGAAATTTTAAGTGTCCTGCGCCTTCCTAATTAATTTCAAGTGGTTATGCGATAATTCAGCCACTAGCTAGCTACCAAATGCTCACACGATTGGTCCGAGTCCAATAATGATGCTTAGCAGATGACATAAACTAGTGCCCAACCGCTAATGATCCGTGCTGCGCCTCCGGCATTCCTCTAGTCATGGGCCATGGCTGCATGGATCATGTTCTTGGAGCTGTCGGGTATGGCTAGCGCAATTGTTTGATTTGAAAACATACGCATATATATATATATATATATATATATATATATATATATATATATATATATATATATATATATATATATCAAAGTTAATCCATATATATACAATGCTTGTATCGATCGCTATATATATATATATCGATCGAAGCAATTGTATATATATGGATTAACTTTGACATATTATTAGCAAATTTACATAATTCGCAAAATTGTGTAGTTCGATTGGGTTCGTAGAAAAATTGCAAAGTACTTCTTCTAAAACAAGTATGTATGGCTCCACGAACCTCTTTGTAATCTAAGTAATTGTCCGATACATAGCCCCCACCTTCTAATGTCATTCTCATGTTTAGTAGTCCAGTTCGTCATATATACCCAAAGAGCATAAAACCAATTAGCATTTTATCTCAAAACGTATGCAACAAAAATATCATAATCCAATAAAATGGAGCATGCACGTATATGTAAGCTTAGTATTTATATAATTTCCCTGTCAAAATCTTCAAAAAAAAAAGTGCGACGCAAAATTCTTTAATTATATATGTGTGCGAAATGTATGAAAATATAGCAAAATAGTGCATGCATGTATGTGACGAGGATCTAATAATTCTCAATTAGTTAAGTTATTTATCTATAACGTCTATAGATAATAATGTATTTTATATAACCTTCAAAGGTACCCCTCAATATTAATAAGGGAGATTATATACTTTTAGTGGTCGTAAGCTATTTTACGACCACCCTATATGATCGTCAGCTATTTTACGGTTACCTTATATAGTCGTAAGTCGTTCTACGACCACATATTGATTGTAAGTCTAACTACAATCACCATATATAATCGTAATTCCTTTTATGACCACCTATTGCTCGTAAGTTCTACTACGGTTATCTCATGATCATAGGTCTTACTGTGACTAGGCCATCTACGACCACTCTATATGGACGATAAAGCTTACAGACACGTGGACCCAATCAACTAGGGACATTTGTGTGTCGTGTTTAATACACACAACACACATCAGTTAATATGTGATGTTATTCCTGAGATAACTACATGTATTAAACCTCTGTCTCTGACATAACCGCAAGGCGACATAGGGGCTGTGTCTCTGACATTAACTACCCTTAAACGTATGTATTGCATCAAACGACAAGGTGTCACTTGACATAGACAACTGTCACCCCTTTATGCACTATATAAGGAGTAAAGTCGGTGGACAGAGAGACAAACGAGAAGCGAGAGACAAGAAGATTAAGTCCTAGTTGTAGTAACTTCTTCTTGTTGCAAACACAATCAATATAACAAACACATCAGTAGGGTTGTTATTCTCTCAGGAGAAGGCTTAAACCTGTATAAAATTTCCGTGTCCTTTTTTGTGTGGCTTTGCTCCAGGAGAGCTCCTACCATTCATTCATAAGATCGATACTAAACCATCGATAGCATGCTAGCTCATGCAATTAAGTTTCAACAACACCACCTAGCCTTAAAGTTATGTGTATGAAAGAACAAATCTGTCATGTGTATGAAAGAACAAATCTGTCAGTGCAAGGTTTTCTACATCAACAGTCCTCCCATACCCTATATATAGCTGCTCAAAATACTTCCAATTGCAGAAATTAATCATGCAGATCCTACGTGCACAACAAAGTAGAATGTATATAGGATCTTAGAACTAAAATCAAAGGCGCTCTTGTTTGAGATCAGCACTGTTGGTAATACAATCTTCGTGTGGATCGATCTGTACTAAATTAAAGTTACCATCCTTTATCTTTTCGTATCTTTACATACATACATGTAGTATGTAACTCATGCAGTACTGCTACTGGGATCACAGTCATCAAACCATAGCCTGGATCATTTAATTTCAGAGGAAATAGTTGAGATCTAAATTTTGCTACTTGCGCTAGAAGGACAGATACAGAATGCTACATCGATATATAAGCATCTTGAGAGTTAAAATCTGCTTATTAATTAGGTGACGATGCTTTCGCTTTCATCTTTTGAAACAACACTTTTGATGGCATTGTTCATGCTGAGCTTGTGCACTACAACACGAAAGGAAGTGGTTCCCACGCCGAAAAGTAAAGCTCATCGCCAAGTAACCAACATTATACATGCTTCCAAAACCTCACGCCATGTCCCTCCACATGCATGCATGCAAGAAAGAGAAATGTTTTCCAAAAAAAAGGGAAAGAAAGTCAGTGCACGCAAGTGGTAAAGCTAATGCACAGATACGATTATTATATTCCTGAGCCTAAATTTTTAAAAAATTAGAGACTAGTCGATCCGTACATTCACGAGTCTAGCTTACAATGCGATGGAGAAATAAACACACACACATATATATACACCAATCACGGTGCAACAAGTTACAAGTATATATATACTAGGATGATAAACGCACTACGTTATCCTCTAGAGCGGATTGAGAGACCTTGACGCAATTTCAATAATTATAGGGGGATTTTCGCAAAAACATAGTGGGGCCTTGACGTTATTTTGGAAATCATTGGGGGCTTTCGCGAAAAAAACTAACAGAGGCCAAAAGCTAGGAAGACGGAACACGCAGGGCTTCTCTCGCAAGCTCTATCGAGTGAAGACGCAAGCAATTTTAGCGTAAACCAAGCAATTCAGAACCTAAATTATTTCATCAGTTAGAAAATAGAAGAGTCGGTGAAGGTGAACACAAGCATCGTCTCTATGGTGTTAGTATCCATTTAGAGAGAACCTTATGCAAGCAACGGCGCAGGCAATCGCGTGCCACCGGAGGAGAAAACAGAGGGAAAACACAAAACAATGAGAGAAGGAAGCGGAAAAATGCGGAAAGAAATGGGCAAAAAAATTCGTCAATGACTAAACAACATGCCTCAGTTGCTTGCCGAGGAACGGTGAGTCGTGGGCAAAGGCCCAAAGTTGGGAAGACGAAACACGTAGGCCCTTTCTTGCAAGCTCCCTCAAGGGAAGACGCAAGAGTGGATCTGGGCATAAATCGAGACAGTCAAGCACACCGGCACAACAAACAAACACACGGCACATCCAAGAAGAATCAGGAAGAAGGAGAAGCACGGAAAGAACTCTTTCTTCCCCAAACAAAACCGCAACCAGTAAAACCATAGACCGACCAAGAACTAGTAGGGGGAAATGGCACGGCGGAAACGAAACCCGAAGAAAGCGAAATGAAGGAGGAGAACAATGCAGAGAGAAGCAAGAAGAAGGATAGGCGGTGGCAACCCAAACGAAGAGGATGGACGGGCGACAGAAGCGACGGAGAATTGGAGACCGAAGACCAGTGATACAACCGAGGAGACATTCTGGGGAGTAAAGATCGAGCGGGCGGACAAGAAATGAGAAACCTACCACGCGCGAGACGTCCAAAAGGAACCAAGCCGCACTGACACACGCGCAAGACGATGCCGAAGGCAATCGGATGGTAGGGACCAAAAAGACGAAAATCGAATGGCTCAAGGGGATAAAACCGACGTGGACACCTTGAGAGGCCGAGGATTCCTCCCCCTTTTAGAAATAGAATATGATGGAGATCTTGACATGCATGTTCCTTGTCTCTCCATGATGGATAGATAGATTCTGTTGTTTACGAAGTCATCGTTTGCTTAAGGACATTTCAGATATTTTTCAATTTAAAAGTTTCAGTCACCGATCTAAAAGTCGGACTGACAAACACTAAAGGCCTGTTTGGAACGGCTGTGGTTTTCCTAAAAAGTAGCTTTCGGCTAGGCTGAATGGCTGTAGGGCTGAATGATTGGGCTAAAGAGATTTGTTGTTTGGCTATCTGCTTTTGGGTAGGCTAGTTGCAGCTTCCGAGATGAAAAATGTCTGAAATGGCCCTCAAGACAATAATGGCTTGTTTGATGCCATTTAAGGAAATTAACAGTGTTTAACGATAATTGACGATTATTAACGACGACTAATAAACATTTATTACAACAAATAATTATTAAAAACAATTATTACAATGAATTTAACGACAAGTGATGATAAGTAACGACACCTGACAACTAACGGTAGTTAATGATAAGTGACAACTAACGACATTAGACGACAACTCACGATATTTAACAAAAATTTACCGTAATTTATGTAATTAACAACAATAAATAATTATTACGACAAACAGTTATTACAGAAATAATTGCAATAAATATTTATTACAACAAACAATTATTACAGAATTAGTTGCAATAAATAATCACAATAAACAATTATTACAATACATAATTCATACAACAAATAAATAATTATTACAAAACATTATTACAGTGAATAATTAATACAACAAATTATTAAGAAAAACACTTGAATGATGTACATCCTATCTCAAAGTAACAGAGTCATATAATATCATTTTGTATTCATACTTCAGTGTTCTTAATCCCTCTTGTTAGATGACAGTATCTTTTCAACGACAAAACATTCATATTTGCAAGGGTCCATTCTTATACTCCAATACATTCCAACCAAAATTCGCTGCAAACTACTCATGAATTGCTACACGACAAATCTCAAAATGTAGTATTCACATTTGGAAAGCATGGATTCACCATCACAAAAATTCACATCTGCTCGGTACAAGAAATTCCTCTCTAGGCAGATCGATCAATGCAACGCACTAGCACAAAAAATTCAAAACAATCACATGTGAAGCAGCAACAATGCTACCAATTTTCATAGGATAGCACTCGGCATGATGAAAATGTTACTGATATCTTCATAAATCAGAACTATTTGAACAAAGATATAGACTATTCTTATCGGTTTCATCTGGATTTTAACGCAAACTCCACATTTTCTTAGCAAAATCGCTCAAACTATTGTATCCAACTAAATGAACAAAGAACACATTTCTCATAGGTTGCATAATTGCATTAACAAGTAGGTTGTTAGTCAAAGACTCCAAATCATGCATCATCAGTATAGACAAAAGGAAATACCAAGAGAGAACTTTTTTGATCTTGCATTTCTGAATTTTGATAGAGAAAATACACAAGAAAGATGTCAAAACTGTCAGTAGATATCTGAACTATCCTATGTACACCAAAGAATTGTTAAGACTAAATCCTAAAAACGAAAATCAAAGCAAGAACACCTAGAGTCAATGACAAAAAGAATAGCAAAGATAGCAGATCAGTCATGGTAGCAAAGGAGGAGGAGGCGCCGGGGGAGGGAGCCCGAGGAGAAGGCGCCGCCGCATCGGGGGAGGAGGGAGCCGGGGAGGACGACGCGGGGGAGGAGAGAGCTGGGGAGGAGGTGCGCCGGGGGAGGGAGCCTGAGGAGGAGGCGCCGCTGCATCAGGGGAGGAGGGAGCCGGGGAGGAGAGCGCTGGGGAGGAGAGAGTTGGGGAGGAGGTGCCCGGGGAAGAGAGCCCGAGGAGGAGGAGGTGTGCTGGAGAGGAGGCCAGCGAAGAGGAGGGTGCCGAGGAGGACGTCGTCGGGGAGGATGGCGTCGGGGAGGAGAGAGGTGGAGGAGGGTGCTGGGAGATCTAGATTTGGACCTAGGAGGAGGAGGGCGCCGGGGAGGATGGCGCCAGGGAGAAGGGAACCGAGGGAGGAGGGCGCCGGGGGAGGAGGAGGAGGCAGGCGGGCGTGGGAGGAGGGAGCTGAGCGAGCGGGGGTGTGGTGGTCTGACGTCGCTACTTTTATGGAGTGGCATTTGACGGGTAGTACTCCGAACCGAGGGTAATTTTGGGCGAAGGCGTGGAAGCGCGAAGCTCCCGCGGGCGGCCACGGCTTCCGCTCGTTATATCTGGCCGCCGGAAAGCGATCGTGAAAAGCCTCCCGTTCGGGATGGCTTCCGGCTTTTTCGGGCGAAAGCTTGAAGCTGAAGCCGTCCCAAACACGCCTTAAATCTCTTCAGCTCAGCCATGCAGGCTTCAGCCTAGCCGGAAGCTGCTTTTAAAAAAAGTTGCAATCATGCCAAACATGCCCTATATAGGAGATGAGATCTGACGAGGACCTAATAATCCTCAATTAATTAAATTATTGATCTATAATGTTTGTTATACATAATAATGTCTTTACACAACCTTCAGATGTACCCTTTATCATTAATAATAAGGGAAGATTATCATTACTTAGTGGTCGTAAGCTATTCTACGACTACCTTATGGTAGTATGATCTTCCACGACTACCTCATGATTGTAAGCTTTACTACTGTAACGTCCCAATTTTGGGCTTGTGTTTCAAATGTAAGAAAATGAGTAGAAATTAAAACTTTTTCTTACATCATGTATTTCCTTTGTGTACTGAACAAGTATTGTACAAGAAGTTATGGAAATACGAAGTCACAAGTCTTTTGATCCAAATCTTGAGCTTTCAAAAACAATCTTGTCAAACCTCTTGATCATCTCCGGAAATATTTTTTCTAAGTTCTTGGGATGGTATGTGACCCTCTCGAAAAGTTTCACAATTTTTAGAAATTGTTTGAATATTTTGGAGGTCATCAAACAATTCAAAACTGGTCAAACCTTGGACGATGCCTTGTAAGTTTTGGAGGAAAATCCACAGCACCAAAGCCTCTGAAAAATTTATGCTAGGTCCTCGTTTGAGCTAGCAAGCCCTGTAAAAATTTCGTAATTTTTGGAGTTCGTTTCTTTGCCTCAAACAATTCTCCAAAAGCAGCTCCTTCTAAAACCGGAAAGACTAAATCGGTTGAGTCGGACTGGGCTGGACCAGCCCAACTCAACCGACTTGGTTGGACCACGCCGCCGCCGCGACTCGGGCTCAAGCTTTGCGCGCAAGGTGAGCCATTGGATCTCAATCCAATGCTCACGACCTCCCCGATCAGGAGCTCTTGGCGCCCTGGTAGCTTGGGGTGGTCCAAGCCATGGATCCGTCGTGTGGCTCACGACCTCCCAGACCTCCTTGCCCCGCAAGACCTCCCCACTCGGGTGATCGGGACGTCGGGACCTCCCGAGCACATCCGGGGCGTCCGTGACCTCTCCCGGCTTTGTTTCTCTTCCTCACGACCTCCTGGAGGTCTGGTCATCATGGTTTTCCGCACCCGTGCGTGTGTCAGGGTCAGAGCAGTTGGGGGCAGTGAGATGTCACCTTTTGCCTCTTGTCAACGGCTCTTTCTGCTGACATGCATTTATTGCCAGTCAGCTTTAACCTCCAAAGTCTCCACCCCGCTCCCCCTACCGCCCTTGTCAAATCCCAATACCATAGCAGGCATGGTTCATGCTCACAGTAGGCTTTTGCCCACACCATTGCCAAGCTCCCAGGCTATGTATAGCCTGAGGCCTTCCTCTCCTTCTCCTTCTTCGTTCTTTGTTGTGTTGGGCTCCCCCAGTTGAGCTGATTCCCAAACTCAAACACCTAGCACACACCCTCTCTCTGCCACCATTGTCGGCTTTGGAGCTCTTTGAAGGCCTCGAGCTCCAAAGTGGTTCCATTGGTTCCTTTCTCTTCCTCTGGTCCTCTCGGTCGCCTAGGACCCTCCTAATCTCTCCGGTTTGCCTCTCACGGTGGTTGACCAGCTTTGCGGAGATCTCGATTCTGGGTGAGAGCACCTCCTTCTTCCTCGACTCGGTGATCTACTCCGCCGCCGCACTCCTCCGACCTCCTCTGGACCACCCCGTGCCCTCGTGAGTTCATTTTAGTCCCTTAGAGCTTAAGGTCTAGCTAGGATAGCTCGTAACGCCGATTTCGATTTTTGTTTTGGATTTTCTTGAAAAGCTTGTCCTCCGCCATTCTCGGCCACGGCGTTTGGCCGCCGCCGCGCTGCCGTCGAGTGCCTCCGCTAGGTCCGCGACACTATTGCGAGTATATCGGTGCCTGTTTTGTTGCCGCGGCGAGGTCCCCATCGCCGGCGACAAACCGTTGAGCCCGCCCGGATTTGCGGTTCAAAACTCCGTTTCGTCATTTTGTTAGGACACCATTAATGCCCAATTATTGCTATCATTGGCGCATTAACCTTGTCTTGATCTGCGTGAGTGTCGCTGTCTTGTGGGCCTTAGGCCTAGGATTAAAGTCCGAGGTCCCGCGCTTTAAAAGCACTTTGGACCTCCTCGGGTTCTTCGTAGCCGTCTAAGGCCTCCCAAGTTTAGATCTGGACCTTTAGATCTTTCCGTGAAAACCTTTAAGTGTAAGACCTCCCCTCGGTTGGGATCCTAGCCGCCCGGGACCACCCCGTTAAATCTCGTCGCTAGGACCACTCCAGCATAAAAGATCTCCTCGTGGCCCTTTATAAAACCCACCTGGACCTCCACCGAGGTCCTCTTTGCAAAAGACCTCCTTGGTCATTATCACGAAGACCACTCAGACCACCCTCGGGTCGTCTTTGTAAAAGCCACCCATGGCCTTTTACAAAGAAAACCCCGCCAGACCTCTTAGGCTCGATCCTAGCTGCTCACGACCTCCCGGCTTAGATCGGCGTTAGATCTCATTTTGTAAAATCTTTAGCGCCGGACCTCCTCCGCGTCGATCCGGGACGCTACGGACCTCCTAGGTCTAATCCGAGCCGCCCGGATCTCCTCCGATTAAAACCCTATCGCTAGGACCTCCCGAGAAGATCTTGGCCATCCAAGACCTCTCAGTGTCAATCGACCGATCAAGACCTCCCGAGTAGATCTTGACCGTCTAGGACCTCATCCTTTAGATCCGGCTTTAGGACCTCCTCCTGCGGTCTAAAACCGTTAGATTTAGATCTAACGGGCTGAACCTCCTTCCTCGATTTAAAGCCTTAGGACCTCCCTCGCTCATCTTGATCGCCGGGACCTCCTCCGGGATCGTGTCCGCAAAGACCTCCCTCCGGAAATCTAGACCGCTGAAGACCTCCTCCGTGAGCTTTTAGCCATCTAGACCTCTCCAAAGGTTTACCCGTAGGACCTCCCCTAGTGCTCGGGACCGCCAGATCTCGATCCGATACCACGACCTCTGTTAGCGCGTAGACCTTCTTGCGTGCGTGCGCACGCACCGGTCGTGATCGTTGGATCGGATCTCAACGGTCCGACCTCCCAGATCGCGGAGGAGGTCTTCCGCGGCGCTGCGTGCTGAGGTTCGTGGGCCCGCGATGCAAGATCGACGCCCCGACCTCTCCTTTGTCTTCGATTCGGTTGGACCTCCCGCGAGCTCAAAGTTTCCTAAGTCTTTTGTCGTTTCAAATTTCAAAAGTGCTTAACTTTGTCATTTTAACTCCTTTTGAATGATTCCATTCTGTAGCTTTGTTATAGTATGAACTTTAATCGAGAATGAAATTAGGCCTGCTTTGTAGCAGAAAATGATTTAAACAAAGCATGATCTTGTTTAATGAAAGATGATGTCTAGAAATTCATGAAAAATTTGTAAAACACATAACTTCCTCATTGTAGTTGCAAATGAGCAATCTCAACCTAGTAAATTCGGCTCAGAGACATGCTTTAATTTGAACTAGGCTTTGTCTTTATTCATGTTCCCGAGAAATGATATATGCTAGTTTTAGAACTTAGAAAACCATAACTAGATCATTTTAACTCCAATTAAGATGAAACCACATGTATTAGCCTTAAAATATCAGTAGTAACCTATCATAAAATTTTCAAGTCCAGAAAAACTCTAGAAAATATTTTTGCTACAAAGACCTTATTATGGTGAAAATGGGTTTTATGTAATATCTTTTGCACCACAAATCCAAATTAGGGTTTTCAGTTTCTATGTCTAGGTATATTCAGTATTCTACCTTATGTATAAATTTAAACGCAATTGGATAATTTTTGCTTGCTCGTTTGTTTAAGTGTGGCTCGTCTTATTGGTTGTTCTTGGTTCTTTTGCCTTTCGCTAGGATTCGACATTTGCGGTAACCAGGAACGACCTCCACAACAGTTTGAGCAACAACAAGAAGGCAAGCGGCTTGATCATGTTAATCCCAAGATTTTAAGTATTTATGTTGATTACAAATTCTATGTATGCATTGCTACTTTGTGTTAATAGTTGGCCTAGTAGATGCATTTCCTTAGCAAATGAATTATCCTCTACTACCATGAGCCTAGGTTACTTGCGTGATTTAGAGTTCATGGATGGGCTCTGTCACTTAGTAGTTGCTAATTAATTGCTTAGCCATGCTTAGTTTGGTAGAAATGGGCGATTATCGACTTGTCGATAACCTTGATCACTTAAAACTTATTATGATTATGATTTCCACCTTGTGCCATGTCTACTTATGAAAACTAAAACGAAAACAAAATGATTTAGACTTGGGCACAATGGTATGATGGTGTGATTTTTGGGTGTGATCGGAATGGTGCCCGGTCAACAAGGACCGAACATCTTGTTACATCGAACCAAGCATTTTAGCGTGCATAACCACATTAGAGGGTATGTGACCTCTCTTGACTTAGTACTTTGGCGTGTATTGGCTCCGAGTCGCAGGAGTCGCGGGAGGATGGTGTTGGGAGCATTGTAGTGTCCGAAAGACTTCACCCGTGATGGGATTTGTTGTCTTTCGGCTTGCAATGTAAGCATATGGGTTTCTATCCATATGAGCGACTCGTAGTTAATACACAAGATTGGAAATGTCTCGTAGGACTTAGCCGTGCCAGCATACCTTGATGAGTGTGCTTGTGGCTTGAAGGCGATCAAGTGTGGGTACATTGGTACACCTCGCAGGTTAAAACTATTCGAATAGCCTCGCCCTAGGTTATGGACACGCTTGGCAAGGTCTTTCAAGAGTTAGACTACAACCTTTTAAATTAAAACTTGATGGGTGTGCGAATCGGATTTAGTGCTATGTTGTGGTGGCTATTGGGATAGTCACTTCTAGGTGGTTACTTGTATGTATCTTTACTTATCATGTTACTTTGATAACAAAACAGATTTGCAAACTTGCTTTTGAAATATATTACATTATTGCAAATAAAGTTGGCTTTGTGCAAATGAGACATACAACCTCCACCTAAATAAGCTTGCATGTAGATTATGAATAGGTCTGCTATTCCACACGTCAGTCTTATGGGTACAAAGACAATCTTTGTACTCGGATGCTATGCTTAATTGTTCATTGCAGAGGAAGAAGGTGAGCCGAGGGGCCTCACTTTTGTGAGTCATGTTGTGGTAGCATGCTGGGCGACTAGCTTGCGGCCCTGGCCGGTTGCCTTGTGGGTTGTGTGGCTAACCTGGCCGACTTTTGTTCTAGCCATCTTATGGCACTTTTGCTTCATGTCATTCTTGTATATTGTTCTATTTGGCGGTCGGCTCTCTTTTGTAATAACTTTACTTTATGTATGTCGTGGTTGAACTTAGTAATATATGTTGTATGGAAATGATGTGTAATTTGTGATGATGTGCATATGCTGCAACTCAGGAAGCATATGACCATCGAGGCTTAGAATGTTTAATTAGTAACGCTAGAACCATTTGGAGGTTAAGTGTTACTAGTTAAATATTCCGGGTCCTCACAACTACGATCACCTCATTGTTGTAAGCTTTACTACGATCACCTCATGGTCGTAAGCTTTATTACGGCCAAGTCGATCACGACCACTCTATAGTCGATAAAGCCCACAAACAGGTGGACCCAATCGACTAGGGACATTATACGCTATGTTTATTTATACGTAGTAGTTGAATATGTGCCGCTATCCTCCAATATAATTGCACGTATTAACCTCTATCTCCAGCATAACTGCAAGGCGAACACGGGGAGTTTGTTTCTCTGATAATAACTATCATCAAACGTGTGCATTTCATCAACTGTTGAGGCGCCTCCTGGCACGAGACAACTGCCATCCCCTCATACGTTATATAAAGGATAATGTCGGTGTACAGAAGGAGACGAAAAAATGACATAACAGGACAATAGTCATTAGCCTTAGCCTTCGGTAATTTTTTCTTGTTGTAAACACAATCAATACAATAACACATGAGTATGGTTGTTATTCTCTCAGAAGAAGGTCCGAACCTGTCTAAAAATCACCGTGTGTCATCTTGCTTAGTCTCGATCAAGGAGTCCCCAACATTCATTTTATAAGTTCGATATTAAAACATCGACAGGATCCCACATTGGGAGATCACAACATGGCCCATTTGTACACATCTCATTGGTTTGGTCCCCTGAAGGGGCCTTAGCCTACATGCAGGCACCAAGTAAAGACGACTGATCAATCGACGCCAAACATGCAAATGTTGTGGAGGAGGGCGAGAGGCGTTACTTTTAGTCCTTTTCGGAGGGCCTTGCATGAGATATTGATGCATGCTTCTTATTTGCCCAATTAAAAGAGACCGTCTCAAGGCCATGCATACATATATATAGGGTTCATATCTAAACATGCTAGCTGGCTCTTGCATGCTAGGGTAATGACATAACTTCTTTATTAACCAAACCCGGCCATGAATTTCAAGATTTGTGATGCCACATGTCATGCTTTGAATCAGATCTAACCTCACACGTGTGATCCTATATGATTATTTTCCGTAATCAAATGCTCATGAATTATAGTGCCTTACTCGTAGTACTGTATAATATATTGCTGCAAAGCAACCTGCAGGGGGCAGCGGGGAGGTTACACCTGATGATCAATAACTTTTGCCAACGCACTAAAATCGTGATGCTTCCATGTAGCATGCCTTACAAGACACTTCACTTCTTTTCGCGAAAGGAATTAACACGACCATGCATCCTCTGTTTCTATGCATGTTACGTATATATCTATTATATTACAGCCAATTTTCCTTTGATTTGGTTCGTCAAATCTAGCTAGCTTCACGGCTTTAGCACATAAGGTTGCATCTTAATTTTTCATTAATTGACATGGTTAGCAGTCGCGGGTGCCCGTATGCTAGCTAGTAGCTAGTTAATCAGAGGGGACCAACAGGTAATGTTTTCTTGTGTCCCAGACTCATTAGACATTTGCAGGGAGTGTCATGGTCATATGGAGCTGTAGCCAGCAAGGGACCCGGCCGTTGTCTTGGAGGAGGAAGTTTAAGGATTCGATGTCTGCGGCATTGCAGGGATATGATGTAGGTGTCTACTGTTACATCCACTGGCTTATATCGCTAAATAAAGTGTAGAATGTCCTGTAATTAGGTCAATAGTGCTTGTCATTATGACTTGTTAAGTTGGCGTAAGCTATTAGCTAGCATGATGATACGAATTGATCGGTCGATGCATGAGCCTGACTGGATCGTAATACTAGCACTAGAGGTTTTTCGGGTCGGGTATGCACTGCACTGCCGGCCGGCCGGAGTGGGCAATTAGTTGGTAGTGGAGATCATCGGATCGATGCAATTATTCTAGATGAATCGTGCATATCGTGGTTGTGCGATTTAATTAGTTGTGGAACTGACTGCCGCAATCACCGGAAGAATGACGTTGAAAAGTTTGTATACATCGTTGATTGATTCGTGCTGAAAAAGTTGTAGAGATGAAAACTTCAATCCGACCGTAGATTTTTATCCCCAATTCGTCTCGTGAAGAAACCAGAAATACGCACCGAGTATGAGGCAGGTTTGGAGATTGGGAGCGCGCGCGCGTAACAAGTAGCAACTAGTAAAACGCCCGGGCTGGGCGTGGTGATGGCCGCGCGCGAGAGGTACATGACCAGTTCACTAGTTCTGCGGGAAGGGTGCGGCGGATTATGCATCGGCTGAGTATGGCACAGGAGAGAAGCGGGCGGGCGTGCGCGGCAGGTAACTGCTCGGTACGTAAGAGGGCGACGTGCGGGGCAGAGACCATCGAACATCGATCAGGGTGAACAGGAGGTGGAAACAGCGCGACGTTCGCTACAGCCGAGGAGCGTCTGCAACATGAGACGCGGCAGTGCATCAGATATATCAGAGGTGCAACGGAGAGATGTGGTGGTGGCCTGATGGGTAGATATATCTGCTTCAGTAGTGCGTTCACCCCCTTCAAGCTGGTTCTCAACGGACGCCATCGCCGAATTCACTTTCGCTTGCTTCTTCTCGGGCGCCAGTGTGGAAATAAGCGGCTCTGATATCAATTGTTATGGTCTCGCAGGTAGTAGAAGGGAATTTAAGGTAGAAGAGCAAGAAATTGGATAGAGGATTAGATAGAATTTGGGGAATTGGGAATTGAGTTCGTCGTCGACGGCACGAAACTCGCTAGATGGCGTGGTTATATCGCCCAGCCTCTAGTCTCTTACAAGCGGGCCAGCCTAAACGTTTCCACAAGACAATTAAACATTACAAGACCGTCGCCCATACTTTTCAGCCCAGACTGATCCACCATCTTGCTCTGCTTCTGCTTCCTCTGCTTTTTGCTCCTTTCATGGCTGCAAAGCGCGTGACATATTGTTTCCGCTGCCTACGTTTTTCTTTCGTTACACTGTTTAGCTCGAGGAAAGCGCCCGATCGGCTGCAACAATTTAATCATCAGTATGATTTATTTTGACTAGACTATAGACGAGTAGTGACGCTTTCACGCACACGCCGAGGGATGATGGATGGACCGGAGAGAAGCGCGTCTGCATGGGCGCGGTCGTTTTCCGGGCGGCGCGACACGGCTAACGGCACGACAAGTCAAGGCAGGCAACGCAAGGTAGCAGCCCCGAAAGGCGCGCGTCCCCCGCATGTGGCTGGCTGACACAACCCCGCGCGACACGGCACCAACCGCCACCCCACCCCCATCCATATCACCCCGCCCGCCCGGCTCGGCCGAGCGCAACGCGATCGAGCGCTGCCGCCGCGTCCGTGGGGGCCGGGCGGCCGGCTGCCTCTGCCTGCCTAGACCCTATCATTATTCCGTCCTACGACCGCTACTCGAGTGGAGTGCTGTTCCATTCCATCCGGATGCGTGATATCGCGTAAAACATCGACAGGATCCCACATTGGGAGATCACAACATGGCCCATTGTACACATCTCATTGGTTTGGTCCCCTGAAGGGGCCTTAGCCTACATGCAGGCACCAAGTAAAGACGACTGATCAATCGACGCCAAACATGCAAATGTTGTGGAGGAGGGCGAGAGGCGTTACTTTTAGTCCTTTTCGGAGGGCCTTGCATGAGATATTGATGCATGCTTCTTATTTGCCCAATTAAAAGAGACCGTCTCAAGGCCATGCATACATATATATAGGGTTCATATCTAAACATGCTAGCTGGCTCTTGCATGCTAGGGTAATGACATAACTTCTTTATTAACCAAACCCGGCCATGAATTTCAAGATTTGTGATGCCACATGTCATGCTTTGAATCAGATCTAACCTCACACGTGTGATCCTATATGATTATTTTCCGGTAATCAAATGCTCATGAATTATAGTGCCTTACTCGTAGTACTGTATAATATATTGCTAAGCAAAGCAACCTGCAGGGGGCAGCGGGGAGGTTACACCTGATGATCAATAACTTTTGCCAACGCACTAAAATCGTGATGCTTCCATGTAGCATGCCTTACAAGACACTTCACTTCTTTTCGCGAAAGGAATTAACACGACCATGCATCCTCTGTTTCTATGCATGTTACGTATATATCTATTATATTACAGCCAATTTTCCTTTGATTTGGTTCGTCAAATCTAGCTAGCTTCACGGCTTTAGCACATAAGGTTGCATCTTAATTTTTCATTAATTGACATGGTTAGCAGTCGCGGGTGCCCGTATGCTAGCTAGTAGCTAGTTAATCAGAGGGGACCAACAGGTAATGTTTTCTTGTGTCCCAGACTCATTAGACATTTGCAGGGAGTGTCATGGTCATATGGAGCTGTAGCCAGCAAGGGACCCGGCCGTTGTCTTGGAGGAGGAAGTTTAAGGATTCGATGTCTGCGGCATTGCAGGGATATGATGTAGGTGTCTACTGTTACATCCACTGGCTTATATCGCTAAATAAAGTGTAGAATGTCCTGTAATTAGGTCAATAGTGCTTGTCATTATGACTTGTTAAGTTGGCGTAAGCTATTAAGCTAGCATGATGATACGAATTGATCGGTCGATGCATGAGCCTGACTGGATCGTAATACTAGCACTAGAGGTTTTTTCGGGTCGGTGTATGCACTGCACTGCCGGCCGGCCGGAGTGGGCAATTAGTTGGTAGTGGAGATCATCGGATCGATGCAATTATTCTAGATGAATCGTGCATATCGTGGTTGTGCGATTTAATTAGTTGTGGAACTGACTGCCGCAATCACCGGAAGAATGACGTTGAAAAGTTTGTATACATCGTTGATTGATTCGTGCTGAAAAAAGTTGTAGAGATGAAAAACTTCAATCCGACCGTAGATTTTTATCCCCAATTCGTCTCGTGAAGAAACCAGAAATACGCACCGAGTATGAGGCAGGTTTGGAGATTGGGGAGCGCGCGCGCGTAGCAAGTAGCAACTAGTAAAACGCCCGGGCTGGGCGTGGTGATGGCCGCGCGCGAGAGGGTACATGACCAGTTCACTAGTTCTGCGGGAAGGGTGCGGCGGATTATGCATCGGCTGAGTATGGCACAGGAGAGAAGCGGGCGGAGCGTGCGCGGCAGGTAACTGCTCGGTACGTAAGAGGGCGACGTGCGGGGCAGAGACCATCGAACATCGATCAGGGTGAACAGGAGGTGGAAACAGCGCGACGTTCGCTACAGCCGAGGAGCGTCTGCAACATGAGACGCGGCAGTGCATCAGATATATCAGAGGTGCAACGGAGAGATGTGGTGGTGGCCTGATGGGTAGATATATCTGCTTCAGTAGTGCGTTCACCCCTTCAAGCTGGTTCTCAACGGACGCCATCGCCGAATTCACTTTCGCTTGCTTCTTCTCGGGCGCCAGTGTGGAAATAAGCGGCTCTGATATCAATTGTTATGGTCTCGCAGGTAGTAGAAGGGAATTTAAGGTAGAAGAGCAAGAAATTGGATAGAGGATTAGATAGAATTTGGGGAATTGGGAATTGAGTTCGTCGTCGACGGCACGAAACTCGCTAGATGGCGTGGTTATATCGCCCAGCCTCTAGTCTCTTACAAGCGGGCCAGCCTAAACGTTTCCACAAGACAATTAAACATTACAAGACCGTCGCCCATACTTTTCAGCCCAGACTGATCCACCATCTTGCTCTGCTTCTGCTTCCTCTGCTTTTTGCTCCTTTCATGGCTGCAAAGCGCGTGACATATTGTTTCCGCTGCCTACGTTTTCTTTCGTTACACTGTTTAGCTCGAGGAAAGCGCCCGATCGGCTGCAACAATTTAATCATCAGTATGATTTATTTTGACTAGACTATAGACGAGTAGTGACGCTTTCACGCACACGCCGAGGATGATGGATGGACCGGAGAGAAGCGCGTCTGCATGGGCGCGGTCGTTTTCCGGGCGGCGCGACACGGCTAACGGCACGACAAGTCAAGGCAGGCAGCGGACAAGCTCGGGATGCAAGATGAAACCCTAATGTAGATGCTATTCTTTAATCATCGCATCGCTCTGAAGGCTCGATAGGCTTGTACATAAACCAAATAGGCAAAATACATGGCGTGTAGATCATATAACGATGTCATCGAGCCTTGAAGCGCATACGAGTCGGAGGTTACGGACATCGTTATATGATCTGCATGCCACGCATTCCTCGGTTGGTTCATGTACAAGTTTATCTAACCTATGGTACAATACATTATTAAATAATATCATCCAATGCGTGATGATATTGGATACGATGATAAAGAATATCATCCAATGTAGTGATGATATTGGATTGCATTGGGATGTTATGCGAGTGACAATTATTCTTCCTTCCTTAGATATCTCAATGGAGTTGAAATGCAGCGTATTTTATGCAGCGTTTTTTTATACATTCTAAGTCACATGAAATGATGAAACCCTATTTACAATATACTTAAATACTTAAATGAATTTTCGAGAAAAATTCATAATGGATAAAATTTTGAAAATATTACACAAGTAAGTACACGGTGTCAGAAGGCTCCATAAAAAATTTCATAATTTTTGGACCCTATTTACTATATTTAAAAATTCTTACAAAAAATAAACATAAATGCTTTTTTTAAAAAAAAAACAAAATTTTTGCTACAGTGTGGGCGCAGGGTGAGCGTGCGCCCACACTAGCAATTTTTTTTTTTTAAAAAAAAAAATTCTACGTCTTAAAAAATTGAAAAAAAAAAGGAAAAATTGAAAAAAAAAGTGCGGCGCGTGCGAGGTGGCGTGCGCCCAGCGCGGCGTGGCGGGTGGTGGCGGCGCGAGTGGCGTCTCACGGCGACGACGTCGCGGCTGGCAGCATTGGGTGAAGTAGTGAATGCGTCTTGCCGCGTTGCCAAATACTGTTTGTGTATGGTCAAAAATGTAAATACGGTTTGCAAACCGACCGTATTCGCCAAAAATTCCGACTACGCATGCATGTATCTCGTACGTCGCAACTAAATCGACGCATATATAATCTATTCGATTCGAATATGTACATGTTGCTCACTCAGACAGAGGGGGTAAACGGGACGTTGTATGGGTCCTGTTGCCGGCCTGGCCAGTCGAGTTAATTTGATGCGGATAGGTGATGGAAATCCAATATTCATGTACGAGAGGCTACGAGGCATAGCGGTACATGCACCACGCATGCCGGGTAGCTTCGATTCCACGGTGGTTGAAACGTTGTGATTGCACCGAGTGCCGATTGGACGGCGGGGAATATTATTTCCAACAGATTTGGTGACTTGGATCGTACTAAGCTAGTAAAGCCTCTTTTCAACCAAGGCTTTTAAAGTACAAGCTCGAGATGACGCATGATGCCACCCCTAATTACACCAAGCATGATGTAGACCGATCGATCGAGATGTCTGCGCGTAGTCGGCAACCACTGCATGCATAACCGTATAGTACTACAGTGCTTTCCCGGGCAACCAACCCTGTTACTTACCGACGATGGGTTTAGCGCGCCGCGCCGTCTGCCGTGTAGGCGTGCAGCCGAGACACGGATAGACGGCGGGGCGGCCCAGCTGGCGACGCGGTCGTTCGTGCCGACTCCGCACGTGGTGGGGCAGCCGCGCGAGACCGACCGATGGATGGATGGATGGGCGGATAACAAGAGGGGTGGTGAGGTGAACCGCGAAGGGTGCGTGAGTGGCGGCCGAAGCGGCCAGCGACCGATCGATCGTTGCCGGGGTGGGGCCCTGCCTCGCTCGTGCATTGCATACTGTGACATGCCACCTACGGCCCAGTCTCTGTCTCCGGTTTGTCCTCCTCTTTGACTCGCGCAGTCCAGGTCCCGTCCAGTTCCTACATCTTCCGGGCCACGGTACACGCAGACAGCACAGCAGGGCACGCTTAATGGAGGAATGCAATCGTATATATTGTTCCCTTCTTTTCATTTGTTTCCACAAGAAAAAGGAAAGGACATTATTGCTCGTCTGGAATAAATCATAGTATGTGGCTATCGCAGGATCTGTTATACCTGGTCAAGCTGATCCGATAAATTCTCTGGTAGAGACTCAATTCAATGTGAGTCATTCATTCTTTTTTATTCAATGGTTCTGATTAGTTAGGATTTAGTTATACTACAACTGGCAGTACGTGTAGTACAATTCTGACTTCCGAGGGGTATAATTGTAATTATTCATATAGGGGATCACATGACACAATAGTAATATTTTTAAGTCTATAATACTCTCACGAAAAAATTACAAATACAAAGAAAAAACCTATTATACCTTTAACAAATCAATAGTTAGATTTGATATATACTACTACCACATACTACCAGTAGAATGTAAACTAAGTAGAACTTCTAGCATGCTCATCAAGCTCGTAGGGATCACACGCTGCTGCTCATCCGCTCTTGCCGCTATGATTAAGAGGATAGGGTTCACATGCGTCTGCTTGCGATGGAGAATTGGCAAGGGAGGGAGGGATACTTCGATCATGGATGGATGGATGATCGCTCGCTCGGCTCGTGCCATCGGTCTTAATGTACGCGAGCACACGGCTATCTCCTACCACACAGGTCAGATTGTATCAGAACTCATTCAGTAATCGGTAGTATCCTACCCTGAAGAATGTCCTTCCCCTGCCGTCTCAACTCTCTAGTCATTCATTGGCTTGTTCTCAACTCTATCGCCGCTACTTTTCAACCTCTGCAGCGAAATGGTAGCTATTAGTAGTGTAGTTCTACTACGTAGCTACCAAGGTGTACATGGGGAGTAGCATTTTTATACTTGTATCGGTTGGGGTAGGTTAGCACTTAGCAGCAAGGCAGCAACCCTAGAGCCAAGGCACCCTACAAAGAAACAGGGAAAAGGTAAATAGGACTACAGGAGGGATGCAATGGAATTAGCAGCCTCAGGTCTAGGAATGGCAATGGGATGCAACAAGCGCGGGTAGTGCTCATCCATATGGGTGTCTGTTAGCCCAAAAGTCCCTATAGGCATGCCTGCGAAGGGCGGCAGACAGAGGATCTCGTCCATACTCATCACCTACGAGTACCCGTCGCTCGTAGGTATGTCCGTGTACCCGTCACACGCCCACATCATTAGAAAACAGCATAGACTGCATAGTTCATATACCGATTTGCTAATCAAGTTCAACAAAAAATGGATGGCGGTGACAGGGTGTGTGAAGGGGGCGAAGGCTGGGCGGGAGGAGTGAGGACTAAGGATTGGATTTGAGGATTTAGGATTAGTGCTTGGTGGCAGCTGGGCCTGGGCGTGAGGAGTGGTGAACGATCGATGGGGCATGGGCTGATGGCTGACCAATGGGTATTAGGGTTTTAGTTGGACCCACATGTCAGTGTATATTGGCAAACAGTAAACAGGTGAGGCGGACACAGGTGGAGCTCACCCATGCCATGCCTATTTACCCAATGAGTAGAGGATTGCTCATATTTCTATATCTGTAAGCAAGGCACAAGTGTCATCCCTACTCAGTCAGTCAAATGCACAACAAAAACAGTTTTAAAAACAGTTTTAGGTGTTACCTTTTTGAGAAAAAATAATATAGAGGGATTGTGAGAGCTTTCATGGATTACTTTGATTAAAGCAACCTGAACCAAGTAAGAAAATATAAACCGACAGATCTTCGTGGCCTAATATAAAAATGCAATTACGCACAGGAAACAAATGGATTATATGATTTTGACTTCTACATTGTTATGTACAACGGAAACATCGAACAATTAGACAGGAAAAGTCAGCGTCAAATACTGAACAAATAACGTGTTGAACCAATAAGAATTACAGGTTCAGTTTTTGAAGGTTTGTAGCGCTGAATTGGCAGAGAGCAGAGAAGACAACCGTGCAAGCAGAAACAAATAATATGGAATGTGATTCAGATTTGATAATACAATGGGAAGCATTAAACATTACTGTACAGAGCAAATCACAAAATGGAACCATCAGAAAAATTGGAAATGTATTGGTTCAAAAAAAAATGGAAAAATTGGAAATGTATTGGTTCAAAAAAAATGGACAAATTGGAAATGTATTGGTTCATAAATTAAAATGGAAAGATAATAACATTGAGAGCTTATTTGATTCGTAGTCAAATGTTGCCACACTTTGTCACACTCTAAGTTAGACAATTTTGGCTAAATTAAATGTCCGTTTGGCTCGTAGATACACTGTAGAAAAATTCATTTTCGTTATTAGTCCTACCTGTCATTGTCTCGAAAAAGTCTAACAAGATGCCTATGTGTAGCGTCAATTTTGATGAACTAACACCGGGTTTAGAAGAAAAAAATGGCAAACACTTACCCCAGAGGACGCGGCTTGTCTGCTCCTCGTCTTACTCCTATCTATACTCCCTCACATGTGGCGCCCTCTATTGGTTTAAGACTTTGTGGTAGGCCCACCACAAGCTTTCCATGCTCTCCAAACGAGTTCGATTGTTCTCTTGCCGTCAGCCGTGCAGAAACAGATACGCCAATGGGGACGAACAACCACGGTGGCCGGAAATGAGGTAGCGCGCCTGCAAGCCTCTCAAGCGCAGCACCCTGTGTGGTTGTGTTGCATCGCGCACCCCCTGGGCCGCCTTCCCCGTTAGCCGCCGTGCGGCATCGTCTGCGCCGACGAGCAGCGCATGGTGGTGGCGCCGCGGCGTATCAGCCATCGATCCCTCGCCTGACATGCTCACCTTGAGCATCGGTACGTACGTACCAGGCAAAAGAACATAAGCATATGGACGACGAGAAGAAGCAAAATTACTTCGATTTGGATGGAACTTCCTGATAAATTGGTGAAGCTCCTCGTCGTGCTAATAGTGCCTGTTTCGTTTAAACCTTAATCTCATCCGAGGAGTACCAGAGGAGAGTGGCGAGGGAAAGAGCGCAGCCGCGACAACCACCGCAGACGGCAGCGCAACAAGCATGCGAGCGACAACCACCGCCCGACGTGCGCAACAACTCCGACGAGCATCGCGAACTACACGGACACTCTTTACCGCAAGCACGAGCCAATGGCCGGTGAAGACTCAGCCATGGAGGCGTTGCAACAGTAGAGCACTTCAGCACTTACATCTCGTCGACATATCAACAGGAGTAACGGCGATTTCAAATGCAGAAGTAATCTGGAAATGAACTCTAGACCTGCTTATCATCTAACTTTTTAAATCTCAAGCATTCTGCATTCCAAACAAGACGTACGTTTCTTTGAAACAATTAACTGTTTCTTTGTGTATACATAAAAAAAAATCCTCGCATTCACCGATACAATCTCTCCGGTTACAAAAATATCATCAGACTAAAGGCCTTTGCTACATATTCTAAGAACTATGAACAAAAATTTGTGGGAGGCGCTCAAAAGGACCCGTCCTTCGGCCTGACAAGAGCATAAGCAATAATCCCAGGGCAGTGTACTCCAGAGCACAGTACACCGGTTGCTTCAAAAAAAGCTGCAATTATTACTTTATCATGGCCGTTTCAGCAGCACTGGCCAAGATGGGTACAAAGCTGTAGAATCTAAAAGTAAATAAACAGGAAAAAGAAACAAAATGTAATGGTGAGAGAGCATCCTCCATCAACCGCACATACACCAGATCAAATTTTTTGAGAGGTTCCAGTGCACTCCTAAGGTGCCATAAGCCCTTCGATTGTGTACTGAAGAGACTTGGCCCAGTCTTCCTTAAAAAGTAAAGTTTGTAATGTTTTCATAACATTGTAATCTGGATCCAACTTGCGCTGCCAGCCCTGTAAAAGAAGAATCAAACTCAAGGATAACTAATGGAACAAGAGTGCCTAGACAGTATTCTAGAGAGAAAAAAGAGAGAGGCAAAAGTTATAATGCTCATGAAGTCATGATACTTATTTTATTATACTTTAATTCTAACAACAAAAGAAAATTCATACAGAAGCAGAAATAGATAGGAACAGAAAGCAGTACAGGAGCACATCATGGATTATTTGCTTTTTTGCTTACTATTAAGTACTTCATCTTACTTGGATACTATTACACAAACAAAAGAACAGTAGAAGGAGCAAGATGTCTTCCAGCCCAAAAGGCAGAGCACAATCCAGACATATAACAAACAAAATTAGGTCCCACAGAGTAAAACATAAATGTTGGTGAAGTCGGCACATACTATTTTCAAATACAAATTTACTTTGACACTTCTATCCACCCTCCACACTGGCAGACACAAGTCTCAAATTCTCATGTCCAAAGCTTTTTTTATAAAAAAAACATGATCCAAAGCTTTTTTGTTTGAACATAAAAGACAAATTATGTCTAGAAGAATACTATGGTTCTTTAATTACAAACAAACCATTATAGTCATATATATGATATTTACTTTATTTCCTCCACTCTAAATACTTTTGACATTAACGTAAGTATGTAACCAACCAAGAATCCCTAGAATTGTGGCCTACTATGTCAGACACTATTATCCATTGGCATCACCAACGAATACTAAGCTTGTGCTCCCTTCAATGTAGAGGAAAATTGTCATTTATGCACATTTTCATCAAGGCCATGGTATAGTTATACTTCTAAAGTTAAGTTGAATTTATGACATCTAGGGAGGAGTTGTTTCACCCTTTGTCATCTGTAGATGCATCTACAATAAGTCGCATACCATGTGAGTTGAGATCTGATGTAAATATGTAATCACAGTTGTATTGGCCTGATATCAAATCCAATTAAAGCGCTACTACATGTTTAATAATCTGGCCATAGCATCCATTAGAGAACTTCATGACCAAATGCTAGAGACTATTCTCCGCATACTTTTCTCATGTGCCATACAGTTTCTGCAGGCACAACATAATCATGATCAATCCAAAGTAACCTTGAGACTTATGTCATGGTGCTCTATTGGACATCTAGGATGTAGAATCAAGTTTCTACAAGACGAGTAGAATAAGCAGTGATTTGAGAATAAAATTCTGTGAAGTACATCATAAGCACAAGTCATGAAATGTACCTCAAGAACTAATGTAGTCACCATAACAGTGCAAACGTTCCCATCAATGTTTACTTTATGATGTCGGACTTGCTCAAGCAACTGGTGCATACACTCAGCTGGATGGACAACATCACCTTCAGCGGTTCCCCAAAAGGAAAATGCTCGCTCAACTTCCTGTTGACAAAAATCAAGGCATGTAAAACTTCTCAGTGATTGTAACCATGAAGTAAATCCTTGGCAATTTTGCAATGAAATATGGTTTTTTGCTGAGATTGCAGCTAAATGCATTTAAATAAAATCTGACATCAAGAGTTCAGTTGTGATAAATCAGTTCATATGTTCAAGTTAACAATATTCTAGTTCATCTAGCAGTTTGGATCATCCAATACATGCGTCTAAATATAAAATTTATTGCGACAATGTCATTCATTTAGTGGCAACAATGTTTCATGGCAGCATCAGGCCACCAACTAGTTTAGTTGGCCACCATTCATTGTACTCACATCAAATATTTCCACATGTCTGCACAACATCAGAAATCAACGAATTTTAGTATGTCTTGTCCAAATTTTCCATCTTTTTAGAACCTCAGGTATTATTACACAAGATATCTTCAATATAATAGCACAAATTGTCAATACCAAAGTGCCAGAAATTCACCTAACAAATTCTGAAAAAACTATCATCTCCTGTGTACACTAACAAGGTGTACTGTGCACATAAATTTTGTCAACGTCAATTTATGTTTTACAAGACAAATGCCATAGGCCATCTAGTATAGAAGTGCAAGTTAGTATATCTTGGGAAAAAAGAGATGCAAATCTTAACAAACAAAAACTAAGTTTATACCTCTAAGAAACATATTGGCAATAAGACAGAGAATAATTACCTCAATAAAAGCTTTTGGGTTTGGGCAGTTCTGCCGTTTTGACAACTTTAACGTTCGTTCTGCTGCTGTACGACCATCTCGGCGTGCAACAGCCTTGAAAAACTCCAGTAAATTCAAACGATCATTACTTGAAAGTTCAGCAGTCATTCCTACATCGAGGAAGACTACATGTGGCCTTGACTTCAAAAGGGTGTTACTTGAATTCTTGGGTTGTACAACCCGGACCAAAATATTTCCAGGGTGCATGTCTGCATGGACAAAATTATCAACCTGGAAAAGGTGGATGTTAAATTGTTACTGAGGCCACAAACTGACAAAATTGATGAAGAATGTCAAACAGTAAATACAAGTTCTAAAATATGAAGTGCCTATGAGTAACTACGCTACAACAATGTGCTAAACAGCTAAAGATAGGCAGCCGCGTAAGCAGGCTGATCAATCTGGATCAAAATACAAGTGATTTCTTAATACTGTGTACCTGCATATGCAGTAGTTCTCCAAGACTTAAGTAGCACAAGTGCCATTCTGATGCATACAATAAAAAATATTGAAGCCCCTTTGATCTTTTCAAAATATATACTTCTAGTTTTGCATAATATGGATTCCTTAGGTTGTTCAAATTTTGTAAGCAAATGTTTAGAATTAATTCTCTATTGTGGTGACTATTCTGCTGATTGATAATGCTACCTTTAAGAAATTCTAGAATCAATATCAATATGGACTAGAAATGTTTGTAAACAAGCATTGAACTTTATAAACAGGTGTTCCCAATTAAAATTAGATGCAATCATGCCCAGTTGAACTCACAGCCTAGATATATAAGAGTCATTAAAAGGGAACTCTCTAACATTTCACTGTTTCATGCAAAAAGCACGTAGACTCTGATCTTCGAAGGCAAAACTAAAATGAGAATGAGAATATTAAGAGATGGCTGAATGTATTACCAGTAGCATTTTCAAGAGTGCATGAGTGCCAATATGTGCAAGAGCACTTTTAATGCGATCATGCCCGTCAAGGTCATCAACATAGTGTGCAACACTCTCCCCGTGCTCATAAGTCTCCACCAAGACAGCAGGATGAACAAGTGGGTAAAGAGGTTTCGGAAAAGACACATCCTTCCACCTTCGAAAGTTGTAGATAAATCGGCTCAAATGAGCAGCTTCCCTTGCAAGGTCAACTTGAGACATCATGAAGACAGCAAACTGTTGCACACTCTCATCTAGCCGTAACCAATTTAATGCAGGAATATATCTAGAAATTTTAGCTACTGCATTAATGATACTGAAGTCCCTTCGTATTGATTCTCCTACACCAGGATGTCTTACTTTCACTGCAACTGTTACACGCTTTATCTGTTGTTTAGGATACCGGAATCTCAAAGCAGCTCGATGCACTTGAGCAACACTTCCAGAAGCTACGGGCTCTTCTTCAAAATTCTCAAAAATATCAGATAGTTTCCGACCAAAAGCTTTCTCAACAGTTTTCTTGGTATATGCAAAGCTGTGAGATGGTGCTTTTGTGTGTAGCTTTGCCAATTCAGCACAAAGGTCACTTGCAAAGAGATCAGGACGTGTAGCAGCCCACTGGCCCCATTTAATAAACGCAGGACCTGCTTTCTCCAAAGTACGATGCACAAGATGGAGCCATGTTTTCCTATACTTACTGCCAAGAGTATCCGCAAATGGGGCCATCAGTATACTTGGAGTGAACAACAATGCCAGATATATTGATCTGAAGATTATGATAACCATCTCTACTGCCGAAAATATTAACGAGGTGACATAAATACGGCCATCCTGAGCTCGCGTGTAAAGATTATCACGTATTGGGAAGTACTCGCCATCTGCACTAGTCTTCTGAGCTAGCATTATCTCTCCAGCTACGAAAGTGAAGAGGTAAGGAACTAAATTAGATCTAGTGGCAGCCAAGGTAATGGCACAAGCAACCCTACTTAAAAACGGAGATGCTTTTGGTACACGAGAACCCATTGCCATGAGTTGCTTCCAAGCAAGTTGACCGTGAAATGCATTCTGGCTACAAGACGAGAGAACTGAAAAGTTCCTGGCACCAGGGTTCCAGTATAAGCTCTCCTTTGCTCTTCCGAGCATGGGCGAAGTACTCTGTCCATCATGAACTTTCCCGTGAAAAAAGGCCCTTCTTGTACAGGCCAAGCCGAATGCAAAGTTTGATCCGATGTTCTGTGCACCGGAATTGTTGGGTTTCGAGTTAACCAATACAGCATGAGCAAGTTTTCTGCTCTTCCCTATGTGCATAAACCTGGGAGTAACAGGAAATCCATTTACACTTCAGCATTGGGCAAATTGCATCAACATTACACATTAATAAGCAAAGCATGTGAACTCCTCGAGAGATTGTGATCTACAGAGATGACCTCGACATCATGGTGTTCTCCTACGGAGGGCGCGTCTACGACGGCGGGATCACGGCTCCGGCGAATCAAACAAAGCTGGTGACATGCACATAAAAAATTTGGATTTAGCGCGGCGATTGGGCTCGTCGGGGAGCGAGGGGATCAAATCGTGAACAATAGAGGGAGATGCGAGGCGTAGAAGCTTACCGATGCGGGAGAATGGTTGTACGGCGCGGGGGCGGCGGGCGCGATCACCATGGCGGGGCCTGGGAAACCCTAGATGCGGCCATGATCGGCGGCGGCGGCGATATGGCGGCGCATGGAGGAGAAGGGCGGGGTTGGTGTGGTCGGCGAGAAGTTAGGGTTTGAAGAGGAGGAAGCGAGTTTTGTGCGATGCCGACGAGAGGAGGGAGAGACGCCGCGTGGGGCGCGGGACGGACGGCAAGGAGGAGGCGGCCCGCGGACCGGGCCTGAACACTAGTGCGTGTGGCCCGCTTTCGACTTGGGAGTTTTTCCAACAAAAAAACTGCTATTGCGTTATTCCTAATTTTGTTGCTGCTGTATTGGGAGCGTTTTTTTTCTTCTGTTAAATGTGTTTCTCAGATAGCCGTGGACATCTGCAAATTAGCAAATGCATGGTTTGGTGTGGTCGTGCAGGTCTTCTCACTAGTTGCAATCTAATTTGTTACACCATGCATGATACATGCCGGATGTGTTATATATTATACAATTGTTTAAATACATTAGTTGGTGGTTGTCGATCGAAACTTTTTTTTAGCTAAATGATTAGGAACATAATCGGTGTTTGTGGCTTTGTGCTGGAGCCATCGGCAGCTCGGCTAAAGAGTTCTCATGGTCATGGGCAAAAGCACAGCCCGCAGGTCGGTGTCAGTGGCTTTCAAGCGCGGCTCAGCCCGTCCGCATCTCGCCCCTCACCGTCGTCCGGCTCAAGCGCATCGCAGACTGAGGCGGCTGTTGCCTGTTGGTATGGGTCGTCTGTCGCGTGTGATCAGGCAGGCAGAAAATGGCCGCGCGGCAGGATGGCAGGAGCAGGAGCGAGGTAGACCGGCCCCCGGCCTAACCTGCCGTCAAAATCAGGCAAGCCAACCGACCACGCGCAAGTCCGCAACACGCTCGTACAACTACAGGTGGACAAAGAGCGAGAAAACCCACGGAAAAGTAGGGGGAAAGGTCACCGATTTAATAAATTTTTTCTAAGTAAATTATTTTTAAATTGTTTTACAAAAATAACTCACACTTTATTTTATTTTTTATAAAAATAACCATCAATTATTGTTGACTCACCAGACGACTAGATCCAATCACGCGGTGGATCATCGATTAGGTGACGGAGGAGGTCCATCCGCACGACTGATCTATGACTGAGGCCTTGGTCAGCCACGTGTTTCAGTCGCGAGCTGGTGGCGCGACTGAGGCTTGTGCCAGGCACAGTCGTCAGGTTAGAACGTGACTGAGACCAGTCGTAGATCAGGGCGGCGATTGAGCACAATATGAAGAAATAATTTAAATAAACTTTGTTTTAATTTTACGAAATTAAATAGTCGGGTTTACAACATATCGAATCAGTTAGCACCATGTTTAAAGTAAAGATAGCTCATAACAAACGGGATACAACCATGAAATGAATTACACAAATTGACCACAATGATAGGAGCAAAGCACTCCTAATATGGACACAAACTGTATCAGGAAGCAACACCAACTTCGTAATCTGCAATATATCGCCATCCACAACCTCCTTAATGGCCTCTCACACGACCGCCACTAGTCGTGTCATCGTGACCGTCACCCAATCCGTTATAATTTGTGCACTTGTTCCTCCTATGCCTGCAATCTCCGCAAAGGATAGACCTCTTCAGAGGACCTCCAGCTTCAGACTCGTTTATGTCATTTCGGATACGACGAGTCTGGCGATGGCCCTTGCTACCCTTCAGCAAGTTCAAATCCAGTCGGCTTGGCTACGGTGCAGATAAGCCCACAACATGAATAATATGATGAATTGAGCAAGCATCAGGCATCAAAATTAAGCAAGATAGAAAGAAAATTACCTAAAGAAGCAAGACATGAGCAATTTGATATAGTCATGTATATTATCTCCCCTTCCAACTAGGTTTGTCATGACTTTGTTCGCTCTATCGGCCTCAACTCCCAACAGATCGCTTCCGGTGAATGGTTCCACAAGCATCTCACGGTGACACCATACAGTGTTAGTTCTAGCGATAAACTGCATGTCAGCCAATGCAACACCTCTCAGATTTTAATATTATCTGGGCTCGGATGATACATTATAGTATGCGGAAAACTGCTTAAATCAACCCCACGTAGCCCATCACGAACTCCTTCTTACCCGTAAAACACTTTGGAAAATCATTGACCTAACATACTTACCACACGACCCAAGATAGTTAAAATAGGTGCTAATTAAGCATGTTGCGTAGAGTCTAACGAAAACCAAATCTACCATTAAGCTATGTTTATTGTTGCTAACCCAACATGTGTTTTATCGAAGTGAGTAACAAATTACATGAGTATGACAAACTCACTACAAAAGAACGAGTACAAAGAGATAGGTCGAGCCGAGGGCAGAGTCTCTCCCTCTCCCCTCTACCTTATGTTCTCTCCTCTCCTCTCTCTTCTTCTTTGCCATTGACGCTCTCCTCTCTTCCCTTTTTCTGTCGTGTGAGTGGATTTAGATTAGAATCAGCTGACTATATCGGCCATCAGTCGCGATAGCGTAGCGTAATTGGTGTCTGGTGGCTGCCAGTCGCACGAAGGTGGTACGACTGGGCGACGTTGCTCAACGTCGTCCGCTCGTCGTGCAACTGAGCGTCGACAGGCCGCAGCCACGCGAAGAGCCCGCGAGTGTGGGTTGGTTGGACTCAAATCACTAGCGCATCCGCGCGATTGGGACTAGCCGCCTGGTGGGATGAGAGTTATTTTTGTAAAAAAAATATATAACGTAGGTTGTTTTTGTAAAACTAATAAAAAACTGTTTATTTAGAAGAGAAAAAATCTCCGATTCAGCTGGTTTGTTAGTTGCGATCCTCGGCTGCCGGGTGCCGGCAAACGCAACGTCAACGCTGAAGGGCGGGGGTGCGGGTCTGCGAGAGGCTAGGATCGAGGGCAACGTGGCCGCGCCCCACGCGAGGGCGACCTTTGCTTCCCACGGAAGCGGGGCTATAAAACGAGTGCAAGATCCAGATCTGGGCCGATGCGTCCGCCCTCCCTGCTCTCCCTCACCCTCGACTCCGCGCTCCTCCGCATGACCGCATCGGCCACCTCTCCGACCTCTCGCCCCTCCCCGACCAACTCCTCATCGACCTCTTCCGTGTACGTACCCCTGCCCTGGACGCCGCTTACTATCATCATCATCCATCGCCGCTCAAAACGGTTTCTTCGATTGTTCTTATTTGGGGGCAATTCCGTACGTGCCACAGAATAACTTTGTTTGTTCTTTATATGACACTATGCCTCACTACATATGAGTCCGAGGTCCACATATCGGTCTCATAATGATTGGCATGTAACGAATCATGTAGTTTGTCAGTGGCGCGTAGGGAATTAATCCTTCTTATTTTGTTCTTGTGTTGGATTTGGCTGTGATTGGTTTGCCGCTAAGAAGTCTGATCTGTAGTGATGGCCTGTCCGATTTGGGTTGGATGCGTTATGTCCGTTCTAACTGATCTGAAGAATTAATTCAGATCAGTTGTTCTGGGGATGATCACACACAGTGTTAAAAGTTGCCAATTGTGGTGATGCATAATCATCTTCTAGAATGTATGTTCGGGGTCTGATGCTACGTTGATCTTGTTGCCGACAAGATGGTCACGAAATAGTTAGGAATTAGGAACGGTGATTGCTGAAGAGTTTTTTTTTTTTTAAAAAAAATAATCCACGAGTAGTAGTCTCGCAATTCATAGTTATTCGAATCGACATATTAGGGAAGTTAGGAATTTTAATTTAGTGCTTGGTTATGAGGGAGATCAGATGATTTCTATGTTTGACGTCTTAGGGGGGGGGAGTGATGTCTTATGTTGTTCTATTTTAAATATGTCTTTGACGGTGACGTTTATGCGAGGGATTTAACTGAAGCAATCATCTCTAGCACTCTTATTTTTGTGTCGCCAATCTCTGATGACATTTTGTTGGCAGAGAACCCTTAGTGCTGGTAAGCTGGCAGAGAAAGTTCTGAAGTTGTTTCTGGCAACCGACTGCGAGGAAATCATCTTGCTTGTTCAGTTTCTCAACATTAAGCAGCCACTTGTACCGGTCCTTCCCACAAGTTTGTCATTCATCCGTTTTCCCTCTGCCTGTGCGATTATTATGCCAAAAGAACGCCCAATTTTGACACAATATCATCTTGTCTGTAGGGTGCTCTGATAATTTCTAGAACCGCAGCTGCTTAAATCAGCTTTATTGCCTGAGAAGATGTCTTTGGAAATTCAAGATAGCGAGGTTGACATTGTGATTGCAGCACTCCAGCCCAACCTGGCCGCTTTCTTTGAGGCATGGCGTCCATTTCTCTCTCGATTCCACATCATTGTTGTCAAAGATCCAGATTTGGCAGAGCAACTTCAAATTCCTCCAGGTTTTGATCTCAAGGTTTACACAAAGTCAGACATTGAAGGAGTGCTTGGTGCCACGTCCATCAACTTCTCCGGCCATTCTTGCCGTTACTTTGGATACCTTGTCTCACGCAAGAAATATGTCATCTCAATTGACGACAATTGCCTTCCAGCAAAGGACAGTAGCGGGATGGCTGTTGATGCTGTTACACAGCATATGTCCAATCTGAAGACACCTGCTACACCTTTCTTTTTCAACACACTCTATGACCCGTTCCGCAAAGGGGCTGACTTTGTCCGTGGATACCCATTTAGCTTGCGCGAGGGGGTTGAATGCATGCTTTCGTGTGGGCTGTGGCTGCACAACGCGGACTACGATCCAATGACACATGTTGTGAAACGAAATCAGCGCAACACGACATACGTGGATGCTGTGATGACGGTTCCACTTGGTGCGATGATGCCTGTGAGCGGGATAAATGTTGCATTCAACCGTGAGGTTCTGGGGCCTGTAATGTTCCCTGGCCTGCGGCTACGCAGGGAAGGGAAGCACAGATGGGATACCCTTGAAGACATATGGAATGGTTTGTGTGCTAAAGTGGTGTGTGACCGCTTAGGGTATGGCGTGAAGACTGGACTGCCTTATGTGATGAGAAGTGACGCCGAGGCAGGTAAAGCTCTGGAGAGCTTGAAAGAATGGGAGGGGGTGAAGGTCATGGACGATGTTCTTCACTTCTTCCAGTCTGTCAAGCTATCGAGGACCGCAGTTAGTGTTGAAGACTGTGTTAAGGAGCTAGCCAGCGTTGTGAGGGAGAAATTGGGACCGCAGAATGCAATCTTCACCAAGGCTGCCGATGCGATGGAGGAATGGACCAAGCTCTGGAAATCTCACGGAGCTCAGAACGCGTAGGTTGGAGTTTGGCTATTTTTCTATTATCTAATTGTTTCTAGACTTTTAAATTTCCATAAGCACTGGCTTGAAGCTTAATAAACAACGTTCCCGTATGAGGAATTTGTGATGTAGTAACGAAACGTTCGGTTGTGTACGCTGAAGAACCGTGTACCGATCAGAAGGCTTATATGTGATTTACACTGTGTCCTGTTGCACCTCTACTTAGTCGTCTTGTTATTACTCCCTCCGTTGGTACATTTTAGAAGGTGTGCATTTTTTCTAACTTTGATTAATAATATATATAAAATATTTATTGGTCATGAGAGAATAGTATTATTAGATTTGTCATGATAAATATTTTTGTAATAAAATAATTTTATAATTTTTTACCAACATAGTAAGTAATATGGAAAGTGACCGTAATGATGTCAAAACGATATATATTCTTTTAACAGACGGAGTTCTTATTTTTTGGCAAGAGGGTATCTCATCCATGTCTTTCTGAGACGAATGTTTCTTTATTTACCATCCATGCCATTCTGAAACAAGTGTTTTCATAACTAGCATCCATTTTTGACGAATTCACCAGATGGTCTTAGCGCATGAAGCCTCGGTTCCAAATCTGCTGAAATTATAGATCGAGGCATGCGCCATATATGGAGTGTATTCTTTACCGTCATAATGAAATGAAGCAGGCGATGGGCAAGGTTAGACACCACACCTTGACTAACACTTGCAAAATTGATGCTAACACAAATAAGCCTACATGAGTTGTTCCATTGGAATATGAAGACAGCTAATTTACAACAATTTCACTAACACACTAAATATAAACAACCATGAAGGGCTTTACAAACCCCATTTTTGTATCTTTGCACCGGAACGTCGAACCGTTCTCCCGATAAAAGAGGGATCAGGTGCAACAGGCAGTCTGGTGCTCATGATAAGGGAAATCACAGTTCAACAGAGGCAGGGAAAGAAAAAAGAAAGAAAAGAAACTTTTCCTCTCGCGCAAACATATACAACTTGCGAGGAAAAATACACGATGGCCGAAATCAAAAGACTGCATTGATGTACAGTGCTTTCAATAACGAGGTGGCCATTTGTTTGACCAACACCTGTTGACCGCCGCGTTGCCCATCCCTTCGTTCTTCGATGAGGTTTTGTAGCTTTTGGGGAAGGTCATTCTCCACTATGAGCTGCTTTGGTCGAGGATGGTGCTCATAAACAACCTGGAAATAATATAGTTTCATACAATTTCATATTGTACATAACCACGTGAAACATTTCATTGATATCGGGTATTCGGGTAGCCTGAATTTCTAGGCTTATTTGACCACTGTTAGTTAGAGCTTGAATATAACCATTAAACCGAAAAAAGCAAAAGAGTAAACGGCGAACCTTTATTAGTTTCAGCAGAGTCAAGCGGGCAATAGCTTCTCGATGGTCGAGCCTTGCAATAAGCAATGTCGTCAAACCATTGGTGGCCATTGCGGTATTTATCCGAGAAGATTTCCTGCAGTTACATTGCATACAATTGTATTTATCAGTAGTCTGCCATGATCCTAGAGATAATATCAGACAGGAAAATTCACCCTCTGTTCTTACGTGATAATTTTCAAGAAAGCATCCAATATATGAACAAAATATTGTTCAGGGCAGTCTTGGAAAAACTTCACTAATTTCTGAATGGACTCTTTCTTCAACAAGGCCTGTTCTACTTTTCTGTGATCATTATCATGAGCCAAGCAAACAGCAATAGAATCTAATGCTGTACACGCCCATGCATCGTCCTCCAACAGGTTTAAGTACACATCCAACCCTCCATGGGCCCTCAACTGCTCTCTGGAGTTTCGAGAAGCGTGGGCCATATCGCACAGCATAGGCAAAGCATACTGCCTTAGCGGTGAGTCTGACATGACAAAATTCATTAAGTGAGGGATGATCCCATTTTCAGCTGCTTGTTCCTGTCTTCTTTTATTAATCTTGCAAAGGTTGAACAGAGCATTGAGGACCTAAATAGAGAAAGCAAGAGGCAGTTATGAATATGTGCTCAGAAACTCTCACAACAGAAGGCACATTATGAACTTATCCTATTTCGAATTTGAATAACCAATGGTCCTCCCTATCACAAATTTTCAACTCAGATACCAAATTGCGGTGTAACCCAATAAAAAAAGTGCAGCATTACAAGCCATTGTAATCTTGCAGACAACGTCATTCTGTTATGTTTACTATCTTTACTAAATAGTCAGGTATGACGGTTTCGTCCGTTGATCTTCAGTACACTATATCGAATGCATAATGATATGGCCGTGTAGCAAACAAGCATAGTCTAGGTACTTTGTTTGTCTACACATAATCCCACAACACCCTGCGACACAGAAGGGACACATTTTGACTCAAGCCCTAGAACATGAACTTATCTAAAAAAATTGACACAAAATTTCACCATGTAAAGGAAGAAAACATGCAGTAGGAAATAATCACAGGTTACCCTGGCAAAAAATTAGCCAGCTAAGCATGTTTAAGCACATAGAATTATATATATAAAAAAGGTCATTAAAAAAGTTACCCACCTCGCTATGTATTTGATAAACTAGAGGTCCATCACGAAGTTCAAGAATTGGTATCAGATGCTTGATTGCATCTGTGCGTTGAAGTGTATCTAGACAATTAGCATCCCCTGACAAATGATTAATGCACCTAAGAATCTGCAGAGGAGGACAAATGGTTCAAGAACAGACAGAAACACACCTGAACAAGTAGCTAGTAGAAATAAACACTAAAATGCTTCAAGCTTTACCTTAAGAAGAATAGGAGGTTCTATCTTGTTGAACATCTGGAAAAGCCGTGCAAGCAGGCTTTGGCTAGACATGAGAGATTTTACAACAGTGTCTGCTTGTGCAAACTCCAAAAGAAGGTCTACCACTTTCTCAAGATATACGCGTGCCACATCGGCACTCATAGAGACCATCTGAGCTAATAGGCCAGATGATGTTGTACTTCCTGGTCTTGCATTGAGCACTCCTGATCCAGATAACACACCAGATGCTGTCTGTGATACAGCTCCAGATGTCGATGCTCCCTCATTAGAAGCTGTTGGACCTGATGATGGTGCATATTTCATACTTGGAACTCTGTTTGAAGCTTTTGTGTTAGAATCAAGGTTATCATTCTCTCTTCCCTGTCTGGAGACCTCTGTATAAAATTCAAAGTGCAATTAGTGCATAAACAAAGGTTATATTCTCACACCAAACTGCTTCCACGGTCCACACTACACACACAGTATTTTATAGTCCTTCATACTGCTACAAAATAAAATAGTAACATTTATTAAAACCCAGAGGACATAAAGAAAAAGGAAATAAAAACCACACCGAAAACAACAACTGGATTGTTCCTTCTGGCCAAGGTTCAGAGTTTTTGGCTAAAACGGATTTGTTAACCCTGATGCCAACATGTGTTGGACAATCATAATGTGAATTCTATTTTGCATGTTTCCTGGTAATGGAAACAGGGGAATTTCCCTTATTAGGAAAAACGAATAGTGATACCTAGATGCAAACATATAAAAAATCTCAATCATTAATTTGTGATATTTTCTATAACACGATGTGGGATTACTATAACCTAAAAGGAAGGGACAACAAGATGAGAAATTGAGAATATGATAGAACAAAAAAAGGGTAAATGTTTGAAAAACTCTAGCAAAATTACAAGATGAGAAATTGAGAATACCCTAAAATTGGGATTACAGGATGGCTATATTCTAGCAAAACTCTAGTAAATGGGTAAATGTTTGAAAAGAGAAGACTGGGACACAGCAATATGTAGAAGTAATAGGAACATAGCACAATGCAGACAGATTACTAATATTCTAAGAACTGGTATAAAGAGCATCGAATTAAGTACGTACCGGCAAATTCTGCCATCAGCAAGTCAAGTTCACCATTTGCTTTCCTCTCTGTTGAAGCATGTAACAATGGCAAAATACTTTCATGCCTTTCTAGTCCAGACAAGTGACGAACGTAATCAAGTTGTCCTGATACATGCCGAGAGGGTGGTTCTTTCTCCAACAAACTCAGTAGAGGTCGGATTTGATCATTTTGACCACTACTATGACCGTTTAATACTAGTTCTATATGCTTCGGAGATCTGTCTGTCGATGTCCTTCCTGCAGAAACACTAAGCCTTTGTGGCCTAACCAGGTCATTATCATTTCTCTCCACGTGGCCAGCAGCAGTTATATCGTTGAACCTAGGAGATGCCGAAGGATCCAATAAGATGTGATGCTTATCTGCATCTGCTTGTAAAGATTGCATGGAACCAGATGAATGGTGATGATCCAGCCTTGCTTTGGAAATTTCTGTCATCAGTGGATCTAATTGGCCAGATCTTCGTTGTGGGGTGGAACCATTCTGTGTTACTGAAGCACCTGACCCTGAGATGGAAGCAAATCTTGTTGCTTCATTCAAGCTATGGAGAGTATTAACAAGCCTTAGAAGTATCCCATTTTTTGCTGCTATACGGCAGAAGTCATTTCTACGAGTTGAATGCTGGAGCTTGAAGACCTGCCATATGGCATCAATTGCAAGATGAACCATTTCCCTGCTAATTTACAATTATATTGGAATATTTTTATTAGATACAAGCATTTAATTAACACCAACAATACACCTGAAAAGTCCAAAGGAAATGTTTAAGACAATAACAAATGAACTCACCTGTATTTTGCATAATCGGGCTCCAAAAAACCCACCAATACAGGGATACCTTGGCATGCAACGAACATTTGCAATGTCAAGGTGCTGGAGAATGAAAATTGAAAATTAGCACCGAAACCTTTTATTACATCGACTTGCATGTAAATATGTCAGAGAAAATAAACCTGGCCTGGCAAAGTTGCTGAAGAAAAAAGGATGCTTGCATCCGAACTTCCCTTGCACGATCTGGCACAGCAAAATTCATCACCACTGGAATCTGCAAATAAATTTTAAATATCAACTATCCATCCCACGTTGTCAACATAATTTAGAAGTCATGAATTGCTCTGGAACGATAGTCTCACAAGGCCAACAAGGCAAGCATTTTCTAGGAAGCCTGTATTATCTTTTACAATGAAGTTGATGAGTTGCAGAACAGAGCATATAATCTGCAGAAATAAACAGTCAACTTTTCAGTGTAAAAAGCCAGCAACAAAGTTTTCTAAAAACAAAGTAAAATCTCATACACGGTTTTTCGGAAGTTCAAGAAGTTCCATCAGCGGAAGAAAACCGTTTTGTGACACATAAATCTGTTTTTGCTCAGGCCTGTGATTGAAGAACAGCATAAGCTTTTGGCATGCTGACAATATTACTTCTTCACTTTCCCCGGGCTTCAGCTGTGCTACTATTTTGCTGTATTCCACAGACTACAAAAATAGGCAATGAAAATTATTTCGTGGTCAAAACATGATAAACACTACAAATGTCCAAACCAACATGCGGGTCACAGCAAGTAATGTAAAATTTTGAACACAAGTAGGAATCTTAGTTTCCAGGGCGGGGCGGGGCACCGGGGGGGCGGGGCATGATTTTAAGAATAGAAAACAAGTGGCCTATACATTAATTCTGTCATGAATCAACAGGGGGATGCATTTGCACAAGTATCACCACAAAAAATTAACCATCCATGACATTTGCATTTAAAAATGCATTGAAGAACAACATTGCCATGTTTAAACAGTTGGCACCTAATGCGACTTGCGAATTTGCAACAAAGCAGTTGGCCATTGCCAAGGTCCATAAATCCATAATAAATGCCACTTCTTGGTTGCTACTGAAACTGGACACTTCAATAGGAACCAAACAATATGTGAAAATATAATTTTACGGAACAGAAAGGTGGAGCAAGAGCATTGCCAATCGATGGCAATGTTCTTCATAAATGCACACATCTGTTGCAGAATATATCACAGCTCTAGGAAACTGGCACACCTGTAAAGGGAAAAGACTCCCTGCTGGAATGTTCTCGTCAAATGCCTGTAAAAATATTTAATGATAATATCAATAAAGTCGGGAGTTACATACAACAGAATTTCATCTATTTCTTATATTCTCAAAGAAAGATATAGATTAGAGAAAATTGAACACAGTAGTGAGAACAATACCGATAGATCAATATCTTCTTCCCTCAAACCCATGACATATTCAAGAAGCTTCCCACCATTTATGGGCCCACTACCATTTTCCTTTTGCTTCTGTGCCATCCTACCCTTGAGTTCCTTTGCAAGGTCATTTTGTCGACCATTATACTGAAGCTCTTGGCCAGTAGCGGATGTTGAAGCTTCATCCCCATGATCTCCCCGCTTGCCAATTGGGAATAAATCATCGAAGGATGCATCTCCAGGTGTGTCACTGAATCTGCGTAGTTCATTAGCTGCCTCAACAACTGAAGGTTTAGCCTCCTGTCAACACGTGATAGATTTTAGGGCAATTGGCTACTAAAGAACTTCAAATGAGAATAATAATACGAAAGTCAAGATAGTGCATAACAGTTCAAGACTTTTTTTTTTTTGAAAAGGTACAGTTCAAGACTTTAATAGTGAGGCAATATTGCCAACTATGTAACAACTGATATTGTAGTCCAACTGAGGAGTGGGAGGTTGACGAATTGGGGTACAACAGGTTACTTCTCGCAGTCAAACGGTCACATATTTGGAAAACAGTATGTACCAAGTGGCAACCTAGCTGCTGCAGCACAAACTACCCAGGCAGAAAACCTATTGTATTCTAGTTATTGTGATTCAATTCATTTATGTCTTGTTATTGTCATTTTTTGTTACAAACAAATCAACAAACTTTTGACACTTTCAGAAATTCTTTTCTTCCAGAGGCAGTGGGAAAACTGTTATGATGTCTTAATATTACTAAGGTTATAAATTCCATGCAAGGAATTAACCAAACAGACTTGATTGGCACCTGGTTGGAGTAAGGGCTCAGAAAATTCCATTCTGTTCTCATTCATGTTAGTCATTACTCATAAGTCAAAAGTTATAAGCCTCTTTAGGCCAGAAGATAGCATGGGACTAATAGGCAATGAGATTTCCCCCCACTGATGACAGAGTGAAGTGCCTTTGCACAGATAGCCTCTCGGCTTTTCCCCCTTAAAAATGATTTTTTTTAATCTGTCCCCCCAATATTCAACCAACTGTAGGTCACCAATATGCTTAACTTAAGCCATGTTGTAAGTTGAGCTCCTAACCAAGGGCTAGTCACAGCCAACATTATTTTAATATGCACACAAGGGCTTTGTTTGAATAAATGGAACTAGGTAGTGATCGACATTTGGATAAGCAATATCCCACGAAATTTCGTATGAAGCTTGCCAATCATGCAAAGAAGTTAAATCAACCAGCTTACCAGTAAGAACAAATTTGCTACGCATGCTTGATTAAAAAAAGGTGAGAAAATAGTATCTATCATAAATTGAACCAAAATTTTCCCATCAAAACATTGCACCAAGAAATCTTTGACTTATGCACATTTTAATTTAAAATTTGCCATGAAACACATATAGAAATGACATAAAAAATAAATATCCACATTCTTGACAAGGAAGCATTAGACTTTTTTTTAATCCAAGTGCAAAATACCGTACAGAAAGCTCTCACGTTTTGGAAGTTGATATTCTGTCTTCCAGCCTGAAAGGAGAAAACATCACCATCCTCAAAGCTTGAATTGTCTTTATTTTCAAGCTCTACATTTTTAGCATCACCCTTTCTTGATTCTTGGCTGCTCCTAGTTACCTTACTTGGCAGACCATCTTGCGATAGTTCATGTGCCATTACTTCACCATTTAAATCAGTAACTCCAGATGAAGATTCCAACGATAGCTTTTCATGAAAAACTAATGTAGGATCTTTAGTAAGAACAACATTATCTTTCATAAGATCTGCATTGTTTGAACTACTGCTCTCAGTAGGTTTTAATTTTCCATCATGAAGCTCATCGGATTTATCTTGTCCGGCAGATTCAGAAACCAGTTCTTTTCTTCCATCCTCCTAGAGCAACGTTAATTAAAACATAAGTTTATATACTGATAGCTTAATAATCTTGTGGGTCCAGCACGAAAGACTTTGGACAAATTCTATGATACGAGCTGAACATGGTGTGTGAAGAACCCTGAAAGGCTTACCTGTTCAATGTCAGAAGCAACAGGTGTTTGTGTATCTCCTGGTGGGCCAGAAAACCCAGAGTGATGGTCGCCACTTGAGCCTTCGTCATCCTTGTCAATATTCCTGATTGTACCAACAGATCAGGAACTAAATAGTGGCTTATCAAGGTCACTTTCAAAAGATAGTAATTTCGGTAGTAGTTCTGCAAACAATCAATCTTGTTGAGATTTAAAAATTATACATTTGTGGGATTGGATTTCTATACAGCTATACTTGTTGATATGCTATACTACAAAGCATGATAAAAAATCCATGAGAAAGAACAACAATCAGAATGAGCAAAAAACAGACATGTTCAGTATGTACCAAGACATGCTTGTTACAAAGAAAAAACAATTAAAAATATGCCAGTGGCATATGCTGCTTAGCCAATCGCCAGTTTGGACATAAGAGCAAACAATAAAGAAAATTATTCATATATCTACAAGGGGTGTGTGTGTGTGTGTGTGTGTGAGAGAGAGAGAGAGAGAGAGTCAAAGCATCAGAAGTTTCAACAGCAGAAGTTCAAAATATACCAGTTAAAACTCAAGTTGCAGCACTGAATTATTTTATTCCAGAAGCAAACATCTATTGTAGGAAGTTGCACTAAAACTAAATCAAATCCACTACCCTGAAAGTTAATCTCTTAACATATGTGCATATCCCAGTCGCTAAATGAATAACATTATAAACTACCATTAACTATATTTTTTTAAAAAAAGATAGCAATGCTTGAAGAAATTTACCAGAAAAGGTTCAGTCTGCAGACTATACACTGTAATTTAAGTGGCTGAAAAAGGACAAGTTCTGGAGCTACCATGTGGTTTCGTGCTGTTCGTATTTTTCTAGTTTGTATTATTATTATTTTAGATTGCATTACTGGTTTGCAAGACTATTCACTGTCACAGATAACAATAGAAAATAATGATTTGGTACATTTGAGCTACCTCATTGATCGAACAGGTTGTCTGAGAGATGGCAAGGCTCGTCTCGAGTTTTGCAACCATGGGTGCATCAATAATGTCTTTGCATCAGGTCTTTGCATTGCATCCTACAAGTGCTTCTTATCGTCAGAACAACAAGCAATTAGATAAAACTAACAATTGAGTCCTCAAAAAATAGCAAGGAGAAACAACAGTGAACCTTTTGAAAACATTGCCGGAGAAAATCAGTAATCTCAGGAGACAATCCTTCTGGTATTGGTGGATGCACATCCTATATTACATAAGCAAAAGATTTTATATAGTATGCACTTGTAGGTGAATGAACAGTGACTTTTGACGATGTAAGAAGAGAACAGAAACAGCTGCAAGTAATCAACCTGAACAATGCGAAACAGTGCAGGCATGGGCTGGAGATCATAATATGGTGGGGCACATGTGAGCAGCTCAATAACAGTGCAACCAACACTCCAGATATCCGATGCGGCACAAACACCAGACATTTCGATGACCTAATGCAGAAAAAAGTAATGAACAAAAGTCAAAGCATCACTGATGTAATATTCAAATACAAATTTGAATAGCAAGAAATGCAGGTCTATAGGAACCTCGATCAGCAGTTATAACTGCTAAAGTGCTAAGCACTTTCATCTCACAAAAGTATTGTCCAGAATCAACACATGCAAATAATTTTGGCTGCCAACACTTGGTGCAATCAATGATATCCTATTGGCAGTATTGATTATCTGTTATGATACAATATTCTCGATGTCAACAGTACTAATACTAAGTACAATTTAGAAATTCAATCCAATTGGATGGTTCTGGAGCAGATCTGACAGGTAAAATCTTGCTTTCACACATCCACACATTTTGTGGCAAACCATCATGAGAAAGCAAAAATGGTGGTGGAAATCCCACAAGCCACCTGGCACACTGGCATAATTAAGTTCCTTCATCTCATACTCCCCCCCCCCCACCCCACAAAAAGAGAGGAAAAAAGTACACATTTGGTACCTCTACTTTTAAGTTGGTCCGGTTTGAACCCTATACTTTTAAAACTGGGTATTTTACCCTCTACTTTCAATACCATATCAAATTAAGTCCAAACAGGAAACCAGGGTGGTTTACGCGCTGAGTTGGCTTCCCAGGTGGAAAATAAGCTGATGTGGCAAGCTACAATAGTACCACACACATGCATGCACTGGTTCAAGTCATAAGAGATCCTACCATTAAATCAAATCTGAAATCCATAAAAAATCCACAAAACTCCATATTACCGACCATCTCTTCTTCCTCTAGACCACTCTCCCTCTCTCAGCTAGAGAAGCCGCACGAGTAGAGGTGGCAGTGCTGGCACTGTACGTGTGGTGCTCCTGCACATGCATAGGCTGCTCGCCCATGACGTCCCTGTATGCGCACAGACGTGTGCCTCGCCATCACCGGCAGGGGCCCAAAGCCATGAAGACCAATTCCACCTAATATCCCCCTCTTCTGTGCACGGGGATTCATGAAGTTGTTGTTGCTGAGCCATGGTGCATGGAGACCGACTGGATTGAGGTGATGTCAACAACCACAATCACAATGTGAGGATGGTAGTCGGAGCTGCCAGATCTGGGAGAGGCCTTGGTCAACAGCGGGGCGGATCGTCGTTTGAGCTGCTAGATCAGGGAGAGGAGCGGATTGATGGCAGGGTGAGTGAGGATGGTGGTGGCGGTGGGGAGGCACCATGGCTGTAGTGATTAGCCGGGAGATTGGACTTGGGAGGAGGAGCACGCAGGGGCGGCCATGGTTCGGTGAGCGTCGGATCTGGAGGAGGAGGTGGTGGTGCCCGTTAGGGGTGAAAACGGGTCACCAAGTCGGAAACAGCCAGATATTGCTCTTCCCATACCCTAACCCATATTTTTACCCCGGGTACGGATACGAATACGGATTTTTTGGGATGCGGGCACGGGAGGATGCAGATTGGATTGGATTTAAATCGGCCACGGATAACTTGACGGATAGTGTACACATAAAGAAAAGATATAACTTCACCAACGAAAGTGTCAAATTATACTACTTATTAGAGAATTATTTATCATACTTAACAACATAAACATAATCAAATGTACATTCATATTATATATTAGTCAATGACTAGAAAACCATAGAGGATATTAAAGCATATTGATGTTTATCGGATATACTATAAAATACGAATACGGGTCGGATATTGCTCTTCCCATATCCGAACCCATATTCCATGATATTTTCCGGATATGAATGCGGATCGGAGCTAAAAAAATGATACCCAGGGCGGATTTTTTCCGGATACGGCATCAGATCGGGCGGGAATTATCCGCCCTGTTTTCACCCCTAGTGCCCGTCAGGGGTGAGGAGAAGGTGGTGGACCTGGTGGTGTGGCCATCAAGGATTACGAGGAGGAGGTGCTCCGAAAAGAAGGGGAAGGAGGAGGAACACGTGGGGCTCGGCCATGGTTGGGTGCCCACCGGATTTGGAGGTGGTGATGCCCATCCGGAGAGGAAGCTGACTCAACAAGGCCTACCATGTGGGATGCCAACTCATCGACAAAACCACCTTTCGTCTAAGCTAGGCCCTTATGTGATCTGGTATTGAAAGTAGAGGGGTAAAATACACCGGTTTTAAAGTAGAGGGTCCAAACTGGACCAACTTGAAAGTAGAGGTACAAAATATGTACTTTTTCCAAAAAAAAAAAAGTGATAGTTCAACTTGATGAATTAGCACTAAACTCATGGTTGGGTATTTGTATTAATGCTTTAAATTTGATTTTCGCAGCCCAATGGAACAGGGCAACCCCTCTAAAACATTTAACAGTAAAAGACTAACACAAATAAGTTCAGAAACTAATTCAGTGTGTTAGTGCACCGAATGATCTAACGAATAATTCAGCACGAACAAACAGAAATGAAGACAGTTGGCAAACCTCGGGGGCCATCCAGTATGGAGTTCCAACCACTGAATGTGTGTTGATATCAGCTTCAGTTAATTTAGTAGCAACTCCAAAATCAGCAAGTTTGACAAGCCCCTAAACAAGAGATTGTAGACAAATGAGAACATTTAGAGAAAAAGTAACATGATTCTAGCAAAATCTGACTTCTGATGCCCTTGGGCCTTGGTTGTCTATTGTAAGTGCAGATTTTAAGTTTAGCCATGAGCCACATTGATCATGTTATATTATTCCATATAAAATATTAGTAGCTAACTATCTATATAGTATTCATTACACACCAAGACAAAATGAGGTAGGTTATGTTATACTAATACATATCTGAGATTCAACAGATTGTAATCGATGCTGGATTTATCCATTTGTGTTATTTTCCAAACAAATCAAGTGTGGATAATCGTATCAGCTAATACTCTCTCCAATCACAAAAGGAAGTCATTTTGGGTTGTGTGCAGTCAAACATTATAAGTTTTGTAATCGATCTTTTTTAATATTTAGATTGGACACATGGAAATGATACGTGTAAATTTCTCTCGAAAAGTACTTTCATAGTATAATAATTTTATTAGGTTTAAAAATTTCAAAGAAAAGAGTGGTCAAAGTTGCATTTTGGGCACCGTGTCAATGTCCAAAACAACTTCCTTTTGTGACTGGAGGGAGTATTAGATGATTGTACATTTACAGTTCTCTGCTCCCATAATTTCTGCTAGACTACTACTAATTGCCCATGAATTCATCTCAGGGTGCCCTTTCTTTACCCCCTTTTTTTGTCATTCTTCGTATTAATAGGAACTCAAAAGTTTATGCAAGAGGTAGCTTTTAAACATGCTATTTGAAACATCTTTTTCAATTACTGTGTCATTAGACCTTTATCTTCCTTCCACAATTTTACATTATTAGTTATATCAATATTTTCCCCCGGCTCCAGTGATCAGAAGCCAAAAAGAAAAAAAACGATGGGCAAATATGCATATGATACAACAATTTTACCTCTTTGGTAGTCAGTATATTTGCACCCTTGATATCTCTATGTATGACACCTTGCTCATGCAGATAAACAAGACCTTCCAACACCTGGTTACATATATAAAATAAAAACCAGGCATAGCAAAAACAGGAAAGTAGCAGTAATCACCAAATTTACCTGAGCAATGTAGACAGCCACCAATGATTCAGGAAATGGTCCGAATTTGTTTGGCTTGATAATATTGGCAAGTGAGCCATTCTCCACACACCTGCATTTATCCCATGGGTATAAGAACCCCCATCCTAAAAATTCACTAATAGGCATAACTCTACTTCATATCAAGACATTGTCTGTGAGGACTAAGGATTGCTTACTCTAGAATAATATGGAGGTGGCTCTTTGTCTTCAATGATCCACGGTACTTCACAATATTCTTGTGATTAAGATTCTGCAAAAAGTAACAAAACTTAGTTTGCAGCAATACAGTTTTGTCGAAAACATGTGCATCCACGACAGTAGGGGATAAATAAATGTTCAATTCAAGATCCTTACAAAAAAAATGGAGTAGTATCATCTTTCATGGGATTTTCAGCATTTATAGGAACTTCTAATTAAACACTTAATGTAGTCGGCTAAGCATAAAAAAATAACCAAAATTTTCACTTGAGGGAAGAATGCCCCGAGGGGATCTTCAGATAAATTTTCCACATGGGGCTATAATTATAGAAGGAAAATGGGACATCAAAATTTTTATGCATAGGAAAAGGGGAGCAGATGCAACACAAACAAGGAATAGGACGAGTTATGAGATTAGTTAACAAGGAAAATATGGGGCCAATTGTCTGATCAAGTCCGAACGTGAAAAGTAGATAATGGAAAGTTTTGAGGACTTACTTTCAGTAGATCAATTTCTTGCTGAACAGCCACACCAGAAATCCATGGAGAAAGTAATGCACAATTGTTCAAACATACACAAGAAAAAAACAATTTATTAGAACCCCCATGTTACAGCAATACAAGAGAAATTGTAGAAAATGATGATGTTCAGATGAAAATTCTAACAATGAAAAGGCTGAATAAGAAAGGAATCTGATACAAAATATATTATCGTGTTGACAAAAACATGAAGAATGTGAAAGGTAAAACTTTGAAAAACTGTGTTCTAAATAGCAGTAAGCAATTAATGAGTGGCGACCCCCACCTTGCAGCACTTACTAATTATGTGACCTGTACGCAGACTGGTGTGCAGTTTACCAAATTAAACGAATTGGTATTTTTTTATGTGCAATGGCATGCCGTATATGCTAATAACTAACAGGTAAAGTTCATATTTCACTAAGTGAGTAGAAAATACATCATATATTGTTCCATAATCTGCATCAAGACATATAGGCGTAGAGCTATAGTATGAACCACTATAGCTTTCCACAAAATTTAAGCTCTAGACCTATACATGCACCAAATAATAAAAAGAAACAATAAAGTGTACATTTAGTGTCACTTTCACAAAATGTAATACCAGCAGGTTAAACTTCTAACATTTTAATTTCGAGACTAATTACGCTACATTATACTCCCTCCGGTCAAAAAAGAGTGATATTTTTCACTTTTCAAAGTCAACAAGATACTCATTTACCACTAAATTCTCTTATTATATATTCAAAAATAGTTGTGAAAGTGCAATATCATGAAAGTAATTTTCTTAACAAATTCACTCATATCAATTTCATATATCCAAACCAAATGTTTTAAACAATATCTTGGGCCAAAATTTATATGGTTTGACTGCGAGAGCGTCACTCTTTTGTGACTGGAGAAAGTAACTATAGATTCATAATAAACTATTAAATACTTTATAATTTGTATTCATCTTCGTCAATCCCAACATCCAAATAGACTTGGATTGGTTGGCCACATATCAGCCCGCATAAACGTTAATCGGCTGCTTCTCCACTTACATGGTTTGGTTAAGCAGTCCAACCACTGAATCCAGACACTATAGGAAAAACGTAAAGGATCAAGAGCAGCCAAAGTCATATACAAGGTCTTAGTGGTCGGTATTTGTAGCAGTGTGGAAACTACAGAAAATCTTGTCCACCTGAACAATTTAACAGAAACTTTATTGGTATCATGTGCAGGTAATCTAAATCGGAAATTTTTTTGACATTTATCGCATGCATTGTCTGCAAAAACCAAACCAATCACATAAAAGTAAATGCAGCAACAGTAGCCAGCATTTGTTTCGTCAGCTACCATGTTTCTTTCCTAAGCCCTAAACAGTTTAGTTTATTAATTCATATACGTTTTGTGGAAATTTGTATCCTATATTTGAACGCAAACGACAATAAACATCTAACAAGCTCCATATGACCGCACTTGACAAGCATAACGTTCGACCCACTACATAATTAAATCAACATGTCAAATTAAAGCACATATGTCTTGGGACTATTATTACAGGTCTAGACAAGCTCAATACAAAGCTGGCTAAGGACTCAAATAACTGACCTAGCACAACTACGCCCTGGGATTTAGTTCCACGTCATGCTACCGAACAAAACGATACAACAAACAGCAAGCTGCATCACTCCAACTTCCAATTTCATCGTATCGTTGTCGAGGCTGCTGCTGTGTATTTCTCAGCTCCTGACAACCGCATTTCATGTAATTGCGCGCATTTGTTCTTCGGCACATGCTATGCGTCATAAGAGAAGCCAAAAAACTAAAAAAATTCTCACCATGATGATGCTGAGATCCTCCTGCTGGATGTTCTCCAGCGAGACCTGCTTGATGGCCACGAAGTCGCCATTCTCCAGGTCAAGCCCCTTGTAGACGCGCCCATACGCCCCCCTCCCTATCTCATCTCCCAGAATCTGCGCCCGCCCACCCCCACACCCACACACAAACACAGTGAGTGAGAGAAGCATCCCCAAAATTCGAAACACCAAACACGAATTCCCCCGGATCCGAGGCGGGAGGCGCGGGAATCCTCACGTATTTGTTGTCGAGCGTCTTGGATTTGTGGAACTGCGCATTCTGCTGCCGCGACGCCATCTCGTCCCTCCTCCGAGATCGGGCCGGGGCGCCACCGGCCGCGGAGGGGCGGGCGGTTCGGCGATCACTGGCCGCGAGGAGACATCTCCCGCGAGCTCGCGGCCAGGGCCATTTAGGTTTAGGGTTTGGGTAGGAAGGGAATTGGAGGTTTGGGAGGGGACGCAGGACGAGGAAGGAGGCGAGGAGAGGGCACAGAGAGAGCGGGGGCTTGTCTGTAATTATTTTGGTTTTTCTCGGGGGTGGGAAACTAACGGAATGAGGAGGGTGCTTTTATAGTCGAGGCGTACTTTTGAAGTGGGCGGAAGCCAGCGAGGATATTTGAGGGGTGAGCGACTGTCAATTAGCTGTCTTCAACTAGCATCTGCGATTTTGTGCACCATCCGGGCCCATCTCGGTTTTCGTCTTTCCAAGGAAAATGTGACGAGGTTTTGTCTGACCCTTTGCGTCATATGTCTCCGAGCCTTTCTCTTAGGGACGAAACGACACTCCACGGGCATGCAGTTGTCATCGGTTTTCCTTGTGTACCTCAACCATAAACATCGCAGGCCTGGGTTAGCGTGCTAATCCGAAACCACACTGGTGATTGTTTAGCTGCCTGTAGCGAGTGTCTTGATGAGATTACTATGCCAGAGCTAGCAGAAGTATTGGCGTTTCGCTATGCAACAACCCTCGCTCATGATGAAGGATATCAAAATGTCATTCTTGCTTCTGATTGTTTGTCTGCGGTGCAACGATTGAATTTGTCGATGCGGGATCTATCTTCTGTTGAGGCGGTTATCTTTGATATCAAGTCTATGGTAAAAAGGTTTTCATCGGTTGTTTTTTGCCATGTTAGTCATATGATGAATGTGGCAGCATATACTCTAGTTAGATCTTGTGAGCATTCTGTTAGCTCTTTTATTCGTAATGGTGTACCGGAATGTATCAGGAGACTCTTTGTAACGATGCTTTGTGATCAATAAATTACCAGTATTCTCTATAAACAACATCACAGGCCGGGATGTTTTGAATGTTAGGCTCTAATAAGTTGAAATGTCAGCGATGGTAGCCAGGAACCACGAAAATATAACGAGATGATCAATTAATAACATTTTTATAGGTCAAATAGAACTTTATTGGGATTTTTATCTAGAACATTCATATATGCACAAAGGATTATATGGAGCATGAGAAGACCCGGGCTACCCCTAACATGCATATGTCCGCCCCTAATGGTAGCATCGGGTTCTTAGTTTACTACTGTCAAGACTTGTAGCATCAGGTTCTTAGTTTGCTAATGTCAAGACTAAGAGCATCGTATGGCTGGTCGCAGGGGAAAAAGCATCGCATGGCATTATCTATCTACTATATATTAAAGTCGATCACACGTCTTTTACAGCTGCTAATAAAATAATAAAAATTGGCTATAAATTATTTTAAAAAAACATCTGAACCTTTAATTACCAGACCCTAATTTTGAAGACTTAGATTCGATAATTATCTTAGAGTTATATTAATTTGAAAAGGATCTAAACAAATCTAACCCTTAATTGGTGGAGTTTAAAAGCTTACATTCAATAGTTGGTTTATATATATATATATATATATATATATATATATATATATATATATATATATATATGCGCCCGTTTTGTACTCCCGGGAGTATATACTCTCACTTTAAATATACCACTTAAACGAACATATTATACTTCTTTATCGTTTTCAATATACTTAAATATCAATTATAAGATACTCCAATACGACTTGATTGAAAATTTTTCATTGGAGTCCTTTATTTTTACTATATACTATTTTTTGTACATAAAAGAAGTATATATACAAATTTTACTATAAAAAGCGGACTTTAACGATTTTTTTTCATAGAACTCACTTTGGAGTATCTTATAATCATTATTGGAGTATATTTAGATAGATAAAGAGGTATCATCATACGATTTAAGAGGTATATGAGAGGTGGGAGTACGTACTCCCAGGAGTACCATACCAAATTAAACATAAAATTGACAAAAAAAACAAATAGCACTACGTTTAATTCAAATGAGTGTAAATTTTTTGGATAGACTCACCTCTCAATCCTCTCTTTCACACATAAGGAGAGATCTCAAAATAAAATTTGCTAATTAAATATAAAATAAAATATTCCAAATTCAAATTTGAATTACAAAATATAAATTTTGAAATTGAGTAAAGTTATACTATACTATGCCAAACCACACAATTGGGCGGGCCAATCAGATAAATTTGCTAATTAAACATAAAATCAAATATCCCAAATTCAAATTTGTATTGCAAAATATAAATTTTGAAAATCGACATTGTGTAAAGTTATACTATACTATACTAAACCGCGCAATTGCGCGGCCAATCAGCTAGTTGAGTAGAATAACTAATATACATTACTTCGTATGAAATTGTTATACAAGATATGCATCTATATAGCAGTTGTCTCAAAATAATAATAAAACAATATGTAACTCTTGCTGTTGTCTTGCCATGTAGACTTACAAGCTGCTAAGTGCTAGTTTCAATCTTGGTTTCTTTCCTAAAAATACATAGAGATGCTCCCCTTATTAGAAAAGAAACCATCCGAGGATTAATTGAAGCAGAAGAACCGTAGAACGCTATACAGCGATTAGATGTTTTATTGGGAAAGTGATGCTTAAGGCAGAGCAAGCGAAACCACTATGTTACAGTTGGCAATTTGGTGTTTCTTCTAGAAAACTTTCATTTTTGGGATGTGTACAGTCTAGAGACTCTAGACAACGACGGTAGACACACCCTTAAGCTCTCTGGGTTTCTCTATGTCCTCCATCTAGACCATCCAAAGTTAAATTTGAGGGTCTATGAACTTACAAAGTTACAAGTCAATTCATGATGTTTTCCCTGGAGATGGGGAGTCTGAATAACAAAAAAAATTGTATATCCAAATCTTTATGACAAAACTAGGAATTCGAGAGAGCAAATTTTGAAGGACCATCGTGTTGTTTTCTCGTTCTCAATTTTAGCCGATTGGGTCATCCATGATGATGTCTTATTATTATCATAAGTGGGAGCAACTAGCGCTCAGACTTACGATGGAAAGGTTTCCATCCTACGGTCCTGACTTTTCTCGCGCAACATGTCCGATATACATATGTAACAAAAAAAATTCAACATATGCAACAAAAATAGAGAGATGATCCATATTCTTGACAAATTCACTTAAAATAATTAAAGATCTCTTTAGCATACATAAATATACATAAAAAATTAGCACGTAAGTTTGGAAAAACATTAATCGATGATGCTATAACGTCTACAACATTTTGAAAACACATATGCAACATTTTGGGGGCCACATTTGCAACAATTTATTAGAACCACTGCAACAAATTTCAGGTATCAGACATCTCAAGAGGTCCAATATTTGAGGCTAACTTATGAAATATTTTGATTTCATTTTGTGCAACAACCAGCAGAACATTAATATATATATATATATATATATATAACGCATTTCAATAATTTGTTACTGCAACACTAAAAAATAAAATGCAGTCCTAGCATCTCCAATCATATTTTGCAATGAGCAACATCCGAAATAATATGCGCAACAACGTCAGCTTGTGAGGATGCAACATATCAAAGAAGATGATGCAACATCTCAAAATTCTAGATGCACCGTTCCAAAGAAGAGGATAGAACATCTCAAAATCTCAAAAGCAGCATTTGACATCGAGACTCGCCGCACCGTGTCGTCGTCCTCCTCGCGGGTGCGCAAGGCCTTGGTGGGGTTGGCGATGGGGTTGGCGCTGGCACCTCCTGACGAGCGGGCGGCGTTGGATGGAACAGACCTGCCGCCGTCTCAGAGGAGTCGACGATGGAGTTGGACCGGCCAGAGGCCGCGAAAAAGAACCGGTGGGACGCGATGGCGGTGGGCAGGCTGCCAACCTCCGCCCCCCCGAGTCGTCGGGGTAGAGCGGTGCGAGCTCGTCGAGGAACGCCGGGGACGAGGTGGGCTATCGTCCCACACCACCGCAGTGCTCGGGAGGCCACGCCACCACCATCGTTGTCGTGCAGGGTGGATCACGAGTGTGAACCATGGCGGCGCAACGAGAGAATGAGACAGGGCTGAGTTGGGGTTGTATGTAGCGACCGAACATGCAGCCAAGAAAACATCAAAGGGGAAAAGACTATGCGTTGTGGATATGGATAAAAAAAAATGATAGAGAATGAACGTGATGAGAAAGTGCTGACTGCTAATGTAGGCGTCCGATCTCCCCTCAAATCAGACGCACAGGCCACACGGCATAGCCTTATCCAAAGACACCACATTCATTCTTTCTCACTCGTTTTGGATATCAACACATCATCCAGTGCATTGACCATTATCTCTGATAAATTTAATCTATCGATAACATTTTTATGCGACAAATCTTCCATATAAAGATCGAAGTTTTAAAAAGTTGAATTTGCTCTAGCTAGGACAACATCTACGGAGGCAGTCTTACCAGTATCACACATCACACTGCGCCGCGGCGCCCGCGACCTCCACTGCAGTCCATCGCGCATGTATCAGGTGCACCGGCGTGCGTGCACACTTGGTCCGTATTTTTTTCAATTTAACCCTTTTTTCGTTAAAACTCCACATTTATACCCCTGCTCGTCTTATTTCCGATTTTGAACCCAGTGGGTCGGCGCCATGACTCACGGCGCCGAGCTAACACAGCTCGGCGCCATGACTCATGGCGCCGAGGTACCGGCCACGCAGGCATGACTCACGCTGGCCGCCACGGTGGCTAGGGTGCGGTACCTCGGCGCCATGAGTCGTAGCGCCGAGCTGTGTTAGCTCGGCGCCGTGAGTCACGGCGCCGACCCCCTGGGTCCAAAATCGGAAATAAGACGAGCAGGGGTATAAATGTGGAGTTTTAACGAAAAGGGGGTTAAATTGAAAAAAATTCAGACACTTGGTTGACATGCAAAGGCAAAAGCATCGAGGTTTGTTGCGCTTTTCATATACGGTCATGGCTGCTAAGATTTGCAAACATCTCAGGAAGATCATACCACCTGAACATACATATAAACACTTCAAGAAGCAGAATGCTAAACGGTTTCTGACCACGACTCGATCTACACTTCTACGTACTGCACGTTCAGTACCTATATATGTATGCACTGTTATACACTTGTCTTTGCACTAAAAAAATACACTTAAACTAGTCTCGAGAAAAGTAAACTAGTCGTAAGGTAAACTAGAATTTTTCAAACAATATTATTTTAACAAATATTTATAAATAATAATAATAATAATAATAATGAATTACAAAAATAGACTCAACTGGTGACAGGCTCATGTCGTTAGTTCAAATGACGATAAGATGGCATTTATTGCCCGGTCATTGGTCCAAATCGCATGTCGTCATTTCAACTGACGATTAGCTTTGAATTGTGTGGCAATCGCTAGTTGAAATAGTGACAGAAATCCGCACCTTCCTGTCGCTACTCCAACTGGCAACATAAGACACCCGATATAAACCACTAAAAATGGGCAAAAAAGTCATTGTATTTCGAACAAAAAGAGAAGGGAGAGGAGGAGAGGAGACAAGTGACATAGCGAAGCGTTGCCTGTTCGTAGCGGATAAGAGAGAGGAACAAAGAAGCAGACCCGATCGCCTATTTTGCAAATAAAAGTTCTTACAACTTTGTATTTAAATTTGAAACACAGGTAGGTTACGAAATAAAACTAGTGACTAAGAATTGAATAGATTAGATAATTTTGGTTGTAGTGTAGTCTGTTGTAGTACATCATTTTAGTTGTGTGTAGTTTATATTATCGTATAGATGTTATTTATGGTACAGTATGTGAATGATTTAGAGTAAATATGCAAAAATGCTAAATAAAGCTAAATAATTATAGGTTTTCAATTTTACACGGTAAATAATTTGTAAATACTGAAAACACTTTTTAAACTAGAAAAATAGCAAGATAACTCTAAAAATTATATAAAAATTTCGGAGTAGTTAAATAGAATGTATTGCTTTATGATATAGGGGTGTTTGGTATAACTTCAGCTTCCGGTTTTCATCGGAAAAAGTCGAAAGCCACTTGCGGGGTGTTTCTGCGGCTTTCCGTAACCTCTGTTTTCAAATTATCCCTAAAATTCTCAGTAATTACCGGCCGAATGCCACCAAATAAAAGACTCCTCCCGCACCCCCCCGACCGAGCGCCGCTCGCGGCTCCCCAACCCTACCGCCGCTCGGCCGCCCTCCTCCTCCCCTTCCGGCGCCGCCGTCGCCCCGCCCGCTCCTCCGCTCTCCTCCTCCCTCCTCCTCTCTCCCCGGCCAGATCTGGCAGCCCGAGTCCATTTCCCTGCCCCTAACCCTAGCCCCTGGAGTGGCGGCGGCGGCCCCTAACCCTAGCCTCTTCCAGCTCCTCGCCGGGAAGTTCCAGTTCGGGATCGTCCTCGGGCGGGTCACCGTCGCCTCCCTCTTCATCTACTTCGTCTTCTCCATGCACTCGGGCAGACGCCGCAGCGACCTCGACCTCTACAGGATACAGGTGCGTCAGCCTAGTCGGATACTGTATGCTCCTCATGGTCATCTTCTCTGCGGTCTCCCTCTTCCTGCCGCGGGGTGGCAAGCTCATCTTCGGGGTGGGCATGGGGTTCGTGATGTGGTCTACCAGGGTCTGCACCTTGCTGCTCGCAGAGCTTGCATCCAGCGGCGACGAGCATAGGGGGCTCATCGCCTACGCGTGCTGGCTCGTCTACATGCTCTTCTCGCTGCTCGTCATCTTCTGATCCGTTTTTATGGTATGGAAGGTATGTTGCATGGATTCACTAGATCATGGTAATTTTAATCTCTACTACTTAAAAGAAGGAGTTGGTGGCGGTCGTCCGTCGTTGTATCAATCACGTCCGTCCGATCTTGATCGGGACACCAACGGCTCGGATCTTCTCGCGCGGGCAGCAGCAAGCCCACAACCCTAGCTCAATCTCGCGCAGCACTCCTCACCCTCACGCCGCCCACCCCACCCGCGCCGCCTCTCCCGCTCCCCACCCGCGACGCCCTTCCTCCCTCACCTCGCCGACAACGCCCCGCCACGCCGCGTGCGCATCGCCCGGCTCCCGCTCTCGCCCCGCCCTCCCTACCCGCGCCAATGCTCCCGCGACGCCCGATCTGGCGCCGCACTCCGCACTCATGCTCCCGACTCTCACGGCCCCCACCTGTAGCGGCCGGCGCCCGATCTCGCGCTGCCCTCCCCACCCGGGCCGCCTCTCCGGCTCCCCACCACCCACTCTCGCGCCACCCTCCCCACCCGCGCAACGGCGACGCAAGGGGACGAGGACGCGGTGGCGGCGCAAGGGGACGAGGATGTGGCAGCGGCCTCTTCCCTACCCGCGACGCCATCCCTCCCTCACCTCGCCGACACCGCCCCGCCACACCGCGTGGGCATCGCTCGGCGCCCGCTCTCGCGCCGCCCTTCCCACCAGCGCCGACGGAATGGAATTTAGCAGCTGAGGAAATGAGTCGGAATGGAAGGGGATGAGGACGCGGCGGCGGCGCACCCGAGCAGCGGGCGGCGCCAACCCACCCCACGATGTTGCATGCTAGGCAAACGCGCGGTCACTCGCTCGAACCGCCCGGCTACGCCAACCGCCAAGAAGACAGAGCCATGCGCCTCCCCACCCACGATGTTGAATGCACGACGGTTGCATTGTAGTCAAGGATGCTCTGACGGTTGCCTCCTTCCAACATACAAAATAGAGCTACTCTTCCACATTATCTCCTTCCTGCACTTCCTCTTCCACAAGAATCGGGTGAGTGCGTGATTTGCTCCCCTATATCTTTCTCTCTATATGTAATCTTCATCTTCATGCTTGCATCTTTTGCTTCTTTCGGCAGGTCGTCCTCATTGAGCTTGAGGCAGGTCGTCACGACACAGAAGAAAGGCTACGGTCCAGCAGGCCAGCATCACCTTCTGGTTAGTCATCTGTTTCCCTTCTTTCACCTAGCCATGTCTTGGCTTTACCTGCTTGGTGGTAGTTTCTAGATGCTCACAAGTTGTCACTTCTAAGATTCCTCTGCTTGATTGGTTCTGCTTGAAAATTGTATTAGCTGCCCAAGCCTTAGTGTTACTTTTATTGATCGAGTGCTTCTTTATGTTTGTCTGAGATGAGAATGCAGTTTAGTAAAATTTAACAGCTTACCATCCATTAGTTTAACAATGGAATTCAAATGTGGCAATTCTGGGCATCACAGTTCTGTTGTCTGCTTAGGTATTTTCATCATTGAACCTGCTCTTTTATTGTTCTTAGCTTGTAGTGCTCACTGCATTGCTATTTGTGATGAACATCACAATCATCCGTAAGTGGTAGTGGTAGTGACAGTGATTTCATGATTTTCATCATTGAACCTGCTCTTACTGTTATTGTTCTTAGCTTGTAGTGCTTACTGCATTGCTATTTGTGATGAACAACACCATCATCTGTAAGTGGTAGTGGTAGTGGCAGTGATTTCATGACCAACTTTTATTGTATATAGTATATAGTACTAGCAATTTATCATGCAAGTATAGAGGAGCAATTGTCAGCCTTGTTACCTCGCATTCACCAATTACCCATTGAATAAATTGTTCTGTAAGTTAGCCCCTCTGATTTATTTTGTACATCCTATCCAAAACAGAGATGTTGATGCACATATTGAGTACAAATTACAATCCAACTGATGATGTTTATGCCACTCGAATCATTTCATTCAACCACATAAGGCTCATCATGTGTAAGGCTCATCGTGATTTCAGAAGTAGAGTGCATCGTGATTTCAGAAGTAGAGTCCATTTTTTAACTTCGTATGCATCATGGTTAGGTCAACAAATTGCACCTCCTGTTCAAGTTTGGTTGAGGGGATTTTGTAAAGCATTTAGATTCCACTAATAGCTGCTCAACTTCAGGTTTAACCAAACTTGATTCATATATATAGAGAGCTCAACAAAGTTAGAATCTACTGTAAACTTGCAATTAGATGTCGCTTTGGTTCGTTTTTTAAATTACATGCCCTCTAATACTTAAAATGATTCCAATGGATACATATGTGAATGCTTTGATCTCTCAATAGTTAATGCAAGCTCAAACACCACTTTTTTGAACTTCGCAATCTGTGTACTAATAGACTAGCTGAAATATAGTATGTTCAATGTAGATATTTTTTCCCCATTTATAGAGTAAATCAAATCACTGCATATTCTCATTCTCCTTGTCCCTTCTCATACTTCGCAGGTACCCTTCCGCCTCCTCTTCCATTTTGTCGCTTCCAGAGCTGCTCACCATTTTTTGCCATCTGAAGGTAAGCATCCATCTAATCCCACTCATTCTTATTAGTGTTTTTTCTGCAATTTTCAGGGAGCTCATTATACTACTTGTTTTACTCACTTTACTCTGGTTGTCTTTTAGTTCATTGAGATGCTTGATCCAGATAGTACAATTGATGACACTTTGCATCCAGTTGTTGGTTTCTTGTTATGCATATTTGTTAGTTGTTTTTAGATGCTAAAGTGTTTCACTGGTTCAAATAGTTCTGTGAATCTTTTACATTGATTCCACTAATAGGTCACTTTGGTTCATTTTTTAAATTACATGTCCTCTAATACTTACAATGGTTCCAATGGAGACATATGTTAATGCTTTGATCTCTGGATACTTAATGCAAGCTCGAACACTACTTTGTGCATAGAATATTAGTATGCATTTGAATCTGGAACTCTTCGTAGGGCTTGGCAATTTGAATTTATTCTAATTAGCATTGTTGCAATTAATGGTCAAAACTGTATGTTGGAGAAGGAAGACCATGCAAAGTCAAACTACATTAATTTAGGGACAAGGAGTATTACATCGAAATAGATGGCTAAATGGCATGTTTGACCTGTTTAATTCCCTTATGAGATTTCCCCCTCTAATGTCCAAATTTAGTGCTATTAAAGGAAGTAGCCAAATGTTTGACATGACTGATGAGGGATGATATGCAAAAGTTTATATTGAGATTCTCAATTACTGCAAAGAATCTTTTCTTGCCTCAATTGATCTAGGCTAAGTTTGAGTATGTACATGGGCTTTCTCATTTTCCCTATCCATTGGAACAAACAAGGTTTTTATGGTCCAATTGTTTCTTCTCTGTTATTGCTTGCCATCATCCCCTGTCTAAATACAGTTACCGTTATTGGGGCATATTATTTGTTCAACCACCTCTTCTAACAAGAGTGTAAGTGTAACGCTCTGCACCCTAATTATTTATACTTCAATAGAATGCAGCAGTTTCAGATTAGGATTTAGGTTTACCCTCCTCCATTTTGTTTTATTTAATCGCAACCATTCATTACCTATGTAGGAGGCTGGGAGCTCCATTTTGTTTACTGAATAATCCTCCATTAAGATGATCTTACAAACCTTGAGTCCTTTACATTGATTATGTATGTTCATTCTGTTCTTTCACTGGTCATTGGAACCGAAATCATATGCGATTCGAATTATGTGGATCAATTATGTACGTATCATTAACACTAAAGTCTCTTTTGCTTCGATTTTGCTTATTTTTGCCCTTGCATCAATTATGTGGATCAAGTCGATTTGAGTGCAATTCGAGATCGGTCGTAAGGCACACAAGGACTACATCCAATCAAAGCCAACAACAAGGTCGATCCTTTATCTATTGATGACATGGTCTAGCATGTTCTATTTCCCAGCACCTTGTTTTCTTAAAGATTAATCATTAATGGTTCGTTGATTAGCAACATTTTCTTTTCTGTCATGTCCAATTTAATTGCTTGATTGTCTAGGTCATTAGTGAAGAAATTTGCCTTTGGGATGACCGATGAGGATGATATGCAAAAGTATATATTGAGATTCTCAATTACTGCAAAGAATCTATTCTTGCCTCAATTGATCTAGGCTAAGTTTGAGTATGTACATGGGCTTTCTCATTTTCCCTATCCAGTGGATACTCTTGATGCCTTCAATAGGTCATGCTATATTTGAATCTTTGCAGAGGTGAAATGATTAATGCCATGTTGTGTTTGGATGTAGATACTCTTGATGCCTTCAATGAGTCATGCGATATTTAAGATACTGCACTAGGTTGACATGATTAATGCCCAATGAATATATACTTGATTGATTTAGTTAGCTTTTTATTTAAAGAATCACTCTTTACATTATTGCTTCACTACAAAAAATTGATGATTAGTATTCTGTCAGATTGCATATTCTCAGTTAGCTGTTCATTTAAAGAATCACTTTCAGATTATTGCTTCACTACAAAAAAAATGATGATGAGTATTCTGTCAGATTGCATATTCTGTCAGACAGCTAAAACATTGTGATTTGCAAGGTTATTGTTTGTCTGTTTCTTTCTCCTTCAATTTAAATGAATTTCTTTGTTTGACATGGATTTGCAGCAGTAGCTAGCTGTTGATGCTTTTCTCCACTTGCTAGGTAGAAACTTTCTTCTGTCCCATGCCATACAACTTATTGTTCTTCTGCTACAATTCTGCTTATGAAGAATTTAGTTTTTCATTACCTATAGTACATCGTACAGTCTGAATCCCTGATTCACCCAAGAAAGAATCCAGTAAGCTTTATAAAAAGTACCACGTCACAGATCTCTCATCCCTGTCATGACCAAGCTCTCCCCTCTTGCTCTAGCCCCTAGACATGCTACAGCCTCACACCATCAACATCTCTCTTTTCTCTTATGTTCTTTCTGCCCAAGGCAGAAATTAGTTTTTGCTTGTTGACAAAAGGCTAACTTCCTTTGACCTGCCATAAAGGTTCATCAATATCTTCATGTCCTTGTAATACAACTGTACAACCTACATACATAGCTGCACCTGATGGGGCCCTATTGGGATCTTTCAATCAGAACAATCAAGACTAGGGCACTACACATGATTTCAGTCATTTTATTTTCAAATTGGTTTGGTTCCTTAGTATCCACAGTGTTGTTGTCTTTGCAATTCTATAGTGCTATGTGATTGACTGATTGTGAAACATACTTGCTCATGCCACCATGAAAAAGAAAACAAATTTTTATGGTAAGGTTCCTAAAATATATTTATTTTATGAATGATTATGTAGCTCAATGGCACCAGTTAACCGAATGCGAAAGAGAACGTACGCGATGTTTTCCGAAAGCCCAATGGTGCCTATGTGAGTTGTCCTTAAATGTCACGTCATTTTAAATAGGAAAACAATAGAAACTATTCATATGCTCCTTTATTATAGATTCAAGGAATTCGACGACATTGAGTTCGCGGATGTAGATAGATGCTGGAGCATTTGTGTTCGAGTAGAGGCGAAATTTCCTGTTGAAGATAATGGTGAAACGCTTCGATTTATCTTAATGGATGCATTGTAAGTCTCGCATTTAACTAAACGCTAAAATTAACATTAGTACCACAAGCTAACTTGGTTTATTTTGCATAAAGGATCCAAAATTGAAGCTTTTTGCTGGGAAGAAATGTTTATAGATTTAACATAGCACTTTCGATGAAGGGTGCAAATACAACATTCATAGAGTTGGGTTCCACCTAATTACGAGGAAATCGATTTGAACCATTCAATCCTCTTATGAGTGTCTGCTCACCAACTGCATAAATTGTTGAACCTTATGCGGTGTTGGTGGATTTTCCGCTCTACCCAAAGCGTTACATGCCATTTCAAGATGTGTATGCACGACCAAACAAAAGTTTCGTAGGTATGGTTTGAACTTCATATGTACTAAAGGATAATAAATGATATTTTGGTAGCAACAAATGAACTTACAATAATTCGTGCAGATATAGTTGGAGTGGTTGTGCATGTTGGTGATCTTAAGCACCAACAATCCTTTCCACGCCGCATAGCCAATAGAGAGTACACACTCGTAGACGCAAGGTATTTCTATTTTCATTGAAGTATGGTTTATTATCAATCTAATAATATTCGTACTAAGATTGGCTCATAATAATGATATGTTTTCTATGTTCAAATTGTAGCTTTAATCTCGTAGTAGTTCAAGTTTGGGATGAGCATTTAACCCAACATATGCTCAGTTGGTTTACAGCGAGGCTTGTCGCCATATCATTCTTGCAACTATGTTGAAAAAGGACAACAAACACGGTATTCGATTTATCTCCCTACAAAATATTACATGCTAGAGGCAATATTATTCCTAACATGTTGAACTTGATAATAGGGCGTGTGGAGACTACCCAATACACAAAACTTGCATTCGCCCCGGATCTTCCCACAACACATGCACTTCAAAGTAAGTGGTCGTTGTAGTATGAAATGACTCCATCTCCATTTAAAAAACTTCAATTTGGTTTTTCTAATACACGCCACCAAATTATTATTGTAGACTTTCAGCGCCCTTTGGTGGCGGGAGCTTTTGATCTCACATTCATTAGAAGATTTATCGAGAGGAGGAGGAATACGGCTCGTGTGGTGTAAGCAACATTTGTTGTGGTTATGGCGCTACTCATCGATGCCTCTGGGATTAGTATTAGTAGAGGTTTTGTTGAGATGATTAGTGATGTAATTGGATATTACAAGTTTTATTATTGCGTTCACATGTACATTTGTAGTATTGGCATGTTTGTGTTATGATCTATTTGGATATTGGAGATGTTCTTTGAGATGATTATTCACTCATTATTATGTAATAAGCAATCTACAACAATAATTCACATATATTTCTAGATGTCTTATTTTCGAGTGATTTGAGTTTCTTTGTCTATTTTATCTCTAATTTCTTGCTTACTGTTGAAATGGCAAAATCATTTACTCTAGCTTGCTTCTTTTTCTTAGCAAGCACTCACTTGAGTTACAACGAGAACAAGTGAACAACGATACTCATCAATTACTGATGTTAGGGCTTAGTATTAATTTGGGAGTAGCATAAATATAAAATACAAGGCAGGATAAAACAACACCAAACCTACTCATTTATTAATATATATACTTTATTCTTGTGGATTTACTTGACTATATTTGTAATTGCAATTTGTTTGGCCAATCTTTCTTGTTTTTACCACTACTAATTGAAAGATACCACGATGAAGTTAAGCGTGATGAATTCAGCGTTAATATGAGAATAGTGATGAATCTTTGGTATTATGTCAATCAAGTGCGTTTAGCGATAGATTATTCCTAATAACTAATACAAATACAATATGGAATTATTCCCATGATAACAAACAAAGAAAACATAATTTAAGAAGATTGCATACGGATCTAAAGCGTGATTTTTTTAGAAATTTTGTAAAGATGTCGAAAAATCCAAACCAATCATCACAGAAAGGAAAAGAAGGTTGCCATGTTGCCTACCTTTTTAATATTGCCTATATTATTCCATTCGTGTGATAATATACATGAAAATATGTGTGCTTTCTTTTTTGATCTATCATTTTAACAGTGGTAAATGCACATCATACTCCAAAGAGACCGTGTACCAGTAATGTGCCACTAGCTCCTACTGGGTTGTTTATACGTGAAGCATCCAATGCTGTATACCAAAGTTCTTCGTCAGACGACGGAGATGAGCCTAATCAAACGCATATGCCATATACATTTCCATCTCAAAGTACCTTCACGACAAGCGTATTGCTACAAGGCGATTGCTCAAATGGTACAAATATTTTTTTTCAAGTATGTTCTAATGTTAAACACATTGTTGCACCTGTTATTAGTTAATTATTATAGATGCACTATACCCTTTAGGTAGGAAGCATGATCGTGGCGTGGTGGCAAGTTCATTACCATGACACCGAGCAAACACAACCAAGTCGTGCTCAGCGGAGGTTCGCATTACATCGAGCAACCGATCGACATAATGCTAGGTATGCGACTCGACACGAACAAAGGCTAGCAAGGCGAGCGTGATAGAGCACGTCGTCAAAGTTTAACAAACCGAGGAGAGGGTGAGATAAATACCGCGAAGAGCACGTCGCCAAAGTTTAACAGTAGAGGAGAGGTGAGATAAATACCGCCAGAGAGCACGTCGCCAAAGTTTAACGATCGAGAGAGGGTGAGATAAATACCCGAACAAGAGCCTGGCAAAGCATAACACCCGCGGAGAGGCAAGCGGCGCTAAATGAGCGTAATGCAAGGTACAAAGCTAGGAGAGACACCCATGCGCCGAATCAATTGCAATGCAATGCCCGAGCGGTTGCTTCAACGGTGGTCAATCCATCATCGAGCTCACATTCATTGACGACAGATTCATCGTCGACTTCGCTCGCCTTCGCTACTGCGTATCACCCAACACAGTCATGTATTACGGATGATGGTAACGTCTACACTTATATTTAACTTTTTCCTTAAGAAGAAAAAGAACCATGATTAACCCGTACTTATGCAAATGTTAGGTGGTCTGCAAACCATCCTTGAAGAGGATATAGATGACGAGTATTACATGTTTGCTGGTAGAGGTATTTCCAACACCATTTGTCTATTCTATCCACGCCATACAACACATATCGTAACCCATTCACTCTAAGCTCATCCAGGTGACGACACAATGGAAGACACAAACTTTGATGACCCAGCAGATGCGTCCGTCGTAGGCTCTAACGTGCAAGATCCTTACGACCGTGTGTATAGCAACATACCAGATAGCACGCATGTGCTAAAGCATATGGCAGACTGCGACAAATGTGGCGCGAAGAGGTTCCAAAGATGAGACAAAGGGTTACATTGTCGAACGGTCAAATCAGCCGTGTCGACCCAGCCACCCCCTGAACTCCGAAGGCTCTGGTCGAGCGCAGATTCTGACGCTAGGCATTTTCGGGACAACATTAGATTTTTCAATGGTCACTTCTCCTTCACCACCCTCGGTGTGAGCCTCGACGAGAACTACACCAACATGAGGTCAGGAGTGTACACGTTCCGGGCTCACGGCCAGATTTACCACAACGTACATTCGTTTGGTCCAAGCGACTCTGGCCCGAATCATTTGGAACTCTATTTCTACGACGACGACCCAAGTCTAAATCATCGGTTCCGCCACTCTCCTAGCCTGGACCAGGAAGTCGTTAGGAGGCTGGTCGGCATCCTTCGAGACAACCCCTACTCTCAAACTTTTCGGAGCCTGGGCCAGGCCGAAGACCTCGAGGAATTCCGCGTCTCGCTGAACACTGACCTAAAGATGGACCAACGGGTCTACAATAGGCCAATAACGTCGAGGTCATTGCCGGTGTGGGTCGAGAAGCAGTGCGAGAGAATTCAATCGATGTAATCGCTACGGTAACAATAACGAAATACAATATCAAGCCATACTACGGATGCTACGACCCCTTGTCGTATCCACTCTTCTTCCCAGGAGGGGAGCTCGGCTGGCATCCAGAGATCCCGAAATATGGCGTGCCCATGGAAGCTGTAGTCGGGGCAAGTGACAACAACGACGAGAATTCAAGTTAGTATTGTGGTTACATGGCATTTGATCATTCTTGTTATCCTATCTATCAACAATTGCCTAACATTTTATGGCCCTTCTTGTGCATAGATTCAAATAGTCGGCTCTGCGTATCGTAAGAGACTACTCGCTACAAATTTCAGATCGTCGTGGGATATTCAACGCCGTCTTTGTCACGACAAGCGCTGTTCAAAGAAGACGCGGTTGACATGTACATCAAGGTGGAGAGTTCAAGGCTGGACTACATCAGGGGTCACCAGACGGAGATACGTGCCGACTGCACTGGCGTGGTTGATAGCATAGAGTGCGGAGAGTCGTGCGCATGTTTGTGGGCAAAGGATCGTGCTCGGCATCATTCATCGGGGTAGCAGATATGAAGCGAAGATTCATGGATGCTATGGCCTTGGTATGTAGTATGGGAAGCCGGACATCTTCCTAACAATGACCGCAACCCCAGCGGGAAGAGATAGCGCGTGAGCTCGAGCCTGGACAAACTCCACAGGACCACCCTGATCTCATCGTTCGGGTATTTAGATCCAAGCTGGAGGACCTTAAGGAACAGGTACTCAAGAGGCACATCCTTGGCATAGTAGCTGCCTATGTCTATGTCATCGAGTTCCAGAAGAGGGTCTCCGTGACGCTCACTTTCTTTTGATCATGAAAGGAGGGTACAAGCTCACGTGTCCGAGCAAGACGACTACCTCATCTCCGCCGAGCTCCCAGACAAAAACAAGTACCCGGAGCTATACGAGATGGTCGTCAAGCATATGATGCATGGCCCTGTGGAGTCTTAAATCCCAAGAACGTGTGCATGCAAGGCGGTGCTTGCAAAACTACTACCCACGCCCTTTCAATGCGGCTACCCTACGGGGCAAGGACTGCACTGGTGTCACAGAGGACGACGGCGGCCAGTCATGCAAAGGTTCGAGGCGGATGCTTGACAATAGGTGGGTTGTGCCGTACAATCCTTACCTCCCGAGGAAATATAATTGCCACATCAACGTGGAGGTCCGCTCAAGCATAAAGGTGTGAAGTACCTTTTCAAGTACATTTACAAGGGCCATGATCGTGCATCCGTTTCTCTTGATGAGCCCGATAGCAACGGCGACATCGATGAGATTAAGCAATTCAGTGGATGCGAGGTGGGTTACGCCACGGAAGCTCGTGGAGGATCTACGGCTTTGACCTCAAGCAAGGTCTCCCACGTGTTGCGGATGCAATCGCATCTCCCAAACATGCACGTGGTCTCGTTCGTGCGCGGGACAAGATCTTCAAGATGTCGCCGCAGCGGCGTTGAAAGGTCCATGCTTACGAGTATTTCGAAGCTGAATCGGACAAACGAGAAGGCTCGATGCATCTTGTACTGAGGATTTTCCGACGGCATTTGTGTGGCGGCGTGTCGAAGCAATGGAAGACGAGGCGTAGCGCACAAGTTGGCGAATCGTGCCGGCCCATCCGAACGAGGGGAGCGGTACTATCTCGGGGTGCTCCTAAACCACGTGCCTGGAGCCACTTCCTTTGAAGACCTCAGGACGGTGGATGGTGTAGTCTAACCGTTCTTCCGTGAAGCCACCGAAAAGAGGGGACTTATCGAGGCCGACAACACCCTCGAAGAGTGCCTTAATGAGGCCGAGCTGTTCCAAATGCCATCCTCACTTCGAAGGCTGTTCGCGACTATATTGGTCTTCTGCGAGCCAAGCGACGTGTGTGGGCTGCGGGGCGAGCACCTCGAGGAATGTCGGACGACTACCGCCGATCACGCATGCTCGCACTGCGGTCGAGCAAATGGTGCCATTGGATATCCAAATATACTCGATCGATGGGAAGGAAATAACATCGTTCCCTCTCCCGCTATCGATGAGTCGCACAACAACGCCGAGGAGAGGCCGGAGATCTTTGAGGAGTCAACGATCGAGTTAGACCACGAGGATGCGTCTCTATCATCCTCCTCAACCCGAGCGGAGGGTTGCGATGACGAGATATTATCTGCGGTTGATAGCGGCGACGAGGTGTCTTCTTCGTAGATGGCCCGGGTGGCACTGGAAAGACATTTCTGTATAAAGCATTACTCGCAAAGGTCCGAGTCGAGGGCAAGATAGCAGTGGCAACCGCGACGTCGGTGCCGCCGCCTCCATCATGCACGGAGGCGGACAGCGACTCGAGGTTTAAGATCCCACTCAACATTGATGATGGGGTGGTTTGCGACTTCACGAAGCAAAGCGGGACCGCTAAACTTCTTCAGCGGGCAGCGCTGATCATATGGGACGAAGCCTCAATGACAAAGCGGCAGGCGGTCGAGGCCCTAGACAGTAGCATGCGTGACATCATGGGCCGCGTGACGTCTCGCTCGGGGAAAACGATGCGTGTTCGGTGGAGACTTCCGCGAGTTCTTCGGTTGTTCGCAAGGACGAGGCCACGATAACAGGTGCGGACGTTGCGTAACTCATACCTATGGGAATGCATGCGTCACCGGGCTCGTCCATAACATGAGGGCCCAGAGCGATCTTCGATTCGCGAGTTCCTACCGGGTCGGAACGGCACCGAGGAGACCAATGAGGATGGCGCTACGGCTTCGGGCGAGATCTCGCGTCGCATATGGGAAGGACATCGACCTCGATAAACTCATACAGAGTGTGTTTCCTATGCTGGATGAGAACCTTTCAGACCCAAACTATATCACATCTCGAGCTATCCTGTCAACCCGGAATGAGTACGTCGACAGGATCAATATGAAGATGATTAACCTGTTTCGCGGGGAGGAGATGGTGTACCATAGCTTCGATCGAGCGGAGGACGATCCCCACAGCTACTACCCCCCTGAATTCCTAAACAACCTGACCCCTAACGGGCTGCCTCCGCATGTACTCAAACTCAAGATTAACTGTCCCGTGATACTATTGCGGAACATTGACCCCGCTAATGGACTATGCAACGGGACGAGGCTGGTGGTACGGGGGTTCCAGAAGAATGCGATAGACGCCGAGATCGTGTTGGGCGGCATGGGAAGAGGGTGTTCTGCCTCGGATACCTCTATGCCCCTCTGACGACGATATGTTCCCGTTTCGATTCAAGAGAAAGCAATTTCCCGTCCGGCTCAGCTTCGCGATGACGATCAACAAGGCACAGGGCCAGACCATCCCGAACGTCGGTGTCTACCTCCCTGATCCGGTGTTCTCTCACGGACAGTTGTACGTTGCGTTGTCTAGAGCCACCGCCAGAAGCAACATCAAGATCCTCGCCATTACAGATAAGGAGAAGGATAAACGTCACAAGTCTAGGAAGACTCATGGGACCTTCACAAAAAACATCGTCTACAGAGAAGTTCTAACTGCATAAACGAGGTATTGATCACTCGATTGTAATTTTATGGTTGCTAATTAAATAATTCCTTTATTAATTTTTTTAATTGAATTTTCTTTGTTCAGGTTTGGAGTGGCTAACAAGGTAATCAAACCTTTTTGTTATAGTGTAGCTTAATATCTCCAGTGTTCCTCTAGGTGCATATGCTGCTGTTGTGGTTTGTCAGGTATCTACAGAAATTATGGATTGGGAACAAAACGTTTGTACTTGTTAGCGGTGAAGTCATGAAGCTTACTCTTACGGTCTTCTTGATCCGCCAGAATCCTCATTATTCATGGAACTATCTTATGCAATATCACGGTGTCTATTTTTGATGAATATACAAATGATGTACTTGACATGGCACCGGATCTTGCTTTCCTAGGTATAAATGATGTATTCCATATTTCCGTATACTCCTTGTGTTGTCCCTTCTGAATAATGCAAGCTAACTGAAAAATTGTTTTACATGTCTAGGTTTAAATATCGAAAAAATGAAACTTCCTCACAGCGTGGTTCGCTATCAAGGCCCGCCTCATTCAAGGACAAGAACGATGGGAAGAAGGCTCCATCACGTGTTACATCATTTAAGAGTAGCTTTGATGAGTTCAATCCGTTTAAGGTGATTTTTTCCTGGCTAAAAAACAGCAGATTTTGTTGCAGTGTATTCCCTGTAGATAAGAATTCTTGGTACTGCCATTTGATTTATGCATACCTTCCGTGTATTCTATTATGTTGGGAGAGATACCTGTTTAGACTTAAATTTTATATCTTTGTGAGTGTTTTAGTTGATACAATGGAGATTATGTTTCTAACAATTGACTTGCTCACTGAAATAATGAATTAATGAAGTGTGATCTCGACTGGTGTTAGTGGGAGGCTCTTTGCAAGTAGAAACTTAAGTATCACAAGTGATTGTACACCATAACTGGATGGAATCTATCCATGTTCATGGAATTTTTCCACACTTTTGATTTGATGCGAACTTCACTACTTCCTGTTCATCTTTTTTTTTTGTGGTTACGGTGTGCACGTTTGAGATACAACACCAATATATGCACATCAACAATTGGGATGGTATCTATGGGGCACATTTGCACTGGATTGTTTATCAACATAAGCATGATATTAAACTTCATTTTCTAATTACCTTTGCTCGCCGTTGTCTTATTACCCCGCTTATGTGAAGTGGTTCTTGTACCGATGTTTCCGTTAACTCTTATAGCATGTTGATCGTAATTTGTTCATGTACTCTGTTCTTTTACCACTGATGGCACAAAGTACTTGTTCATTGAGAAATTGAACTGTCTGCTGCATTAGTCATGCCATTCGGTTTTTCGATCTTTGTCGTGTTCTCAATTTCGTGGAATATAGAGAGCATGTAAAAGATCTTTCTTGTCTGTCCAAAGATTTCGCAGAATCATCATTGTTGATAATGATCCATATAGTTTCCCTCGCAGCCATTGAATGGAATACCTTGTCTTACATTTTCAAAGAGACAACTGTTGATGATCGTAAGTCGACATCGTAGATAAATCATTATTTGTTTCGAACTTATAATTTCTCTGTTATTGATTTGGTGATGTCCTCTAACATTTTAGCTTATGGGAGTGATATTTCCACTTCTCAAGCACCTTTCTCGCAAAAGATGTTAGACCAAAGATTATACGTAAACGTTTTATATGCGAGTCGCTCCAAAGACATGGAATCCACAAATTGATCGATTGTAAGTTTTGCGTACCACCGTATTGGGTTATTAGGTGAAGGCCCAAAAGTCACCCGCAACTTGGGAGACTTGTACATTATGTATTCATTTAGGTCCTAGGAAACAATGGAACCATTGTTCAACACAGAATAACCATGTCAGAAGAGACAGAGTATTAGCTTTGTTGAAACCAATTAAAATTCTATAGTGCTTGAGCCACGAGGTTGAGAACCACCAAAATAAATGAACTTGCATGCAAAGATCGCAGTAATCTTGATAAACTTTAGTACTCTCATTCGGACCATTTCGAGTTTTTACAGAGGAATTAGTCCAGTGTTTCGATCATTTGCTACAGGTGCAACATATTTTGGTGTTATTGAATCAACTAAGACATGGTGAAGAATATTAATGCCAATCTAAGTGGTCATTGGTCTCACTTTATTCTTTGGAGGAACTGGTGAGCGCTAGTTTCTTATGTCTCTTGTATTTTGCTTTCAAAGTATTTATGATGCTACCTAAAATTTATCTGGGACTAGGATTTAGTAATCTTTATTATTAGGATTTAGAAGCGTATGGATGTTTTTACATGCTGACTACATGGAGTTTGCCATGGAGATTCTTTGATATTTCTTGCGCCATGCAGTGCAATGCATGGGGTCTTTATATCTGCACATGCAAACTTTTTCGTTGTCCTTTTATCACTCATACAATACTTTATCGATGCAATTTGCCTTTTCATTGGAATACATGGCATCTCAAGAAAATCTTATGTTGCTTCCTAGACACCAAATGTATTTTTAATTGTTCATTCCAGAGATACACTTGGATCTTTATCTATGTGCCTTGTGAAGTCATGAAACAACGAATGCAAGTCCAAGGCACCGAAAATCTTGGGCATCAACTGCTACCAAAGGAAATATTTGTAAAACTCACGGACTCGGATGTATGGGTACTGTAATGGAATGTTCCATGTTGGTTGTTCATCCGAGAGATCATGGTTTGAAGGGACTTTATGCGAGGGTATTGGCACTTCACGCTTGTTGCTAGCATGCCTTCTTACGTATTTTGATAGAGGAAAACATAAAGTTTTGGCACGGCAAAAGAAACACATAAAGTTTTTCAAGGAAGAAGCCAATTGATTCATAATTTCCTCCACTCTAAAATCACTTCCTTCTTTGTCATACTATTTTTGCTTGAATATTGCGATAAAGTAGCTCGACCTAACTCATTCTTCTTTGCAATCTTCAAGATTCATCTATTTTGGCCTTGTAAACTGTTATCATAAGAAATTTGTGTTTATGTGCACTTTTCTGGATGCATGAATGTACGGTTATTGATGGAACAAACCTGCTTTTGTCATTGGGAATTGTACTAATGTGTTCTTGTAGGTTATAATATAACTTGGTTGTTGCTTTCTTGATAGGCCTAATTATGCTAACCGAAAGAATTAATACATCATCATGTTCTTTTATGACTAATTGCTTGTTTTTACCATCTAAATATGTTTGACGTATAAAATTTATTTTGCATAGTTGTTTAGTCAAACCTGCAGCAAGGAAACCTTCTTGGCTCTGCTGTAAGACATGGAAGTTGGCAATAGGGAGATTGGTAAGCTACAACAACATATTATATGCAAAAAATGATTTTTCGTTGCAACGCACGGGCACATAACTAGTTTTAATTAATGTTGTTGATGTGGTGGTGGTGGTGGTAGTATGGCCATTATTTCTGTGTATTCCATATGGTAATCAACTTGGCTATGCTGCAGTGATACAGAAGTAATTGTGATTTGACAGTGACCGAGAACTTAGTTGGCACACCTGATTGTATAACAAACCTTTAGCGGCACAATTATGATTCATGAATTGATTTTGTAATGGACAATCCTACATAGAAATGGGTTCATCGAGGAGGGGCCAATTTTGTTTTTCCTGTGAGCTATAAAGAACACCTGACTGGAAGGATGTTGGTGTGTTTCTCTAATTCCAAGGTTATTCCCTGATGTTGGTGGGTGAATGCTGCCATGCTTGTAACTGGGAACTGTAACTGTTGTCGTTGGGCCAGTGTTCAATTATGCTATTGTCTAACTTAGTTGACTTATTTGGAAGTTTTGCATTCCTGCTTTAGTTTCCATAAATGACTAGTCAGTGATTGTAATTTTTTTACTGGCGCATGTGAATAAAAATACAAACATGTTTGTAATCATGAATGATAAGAGACCTGCAGACATGTTTCTTAAAAGTGAGATAAGATCAAGCTCCAGACTTAGTGTAATCCAGTGTTTATGGTTGATGATAGATGTTAATACACACATGTTGTTTTAGTTCCACAGTAGCTATTGAAGTGAAATCCTTACGTTCACATGATATACGATAATTCTTGTGTTCACATTGGTAGACATTGTCTGCAAGTATCATTTAGAACTGCAAATTGTTGATAGACGAATTCAGTGATGTTAAAGTGTGTAAGATGCTTCGCAGAATAATAATTCCTTTCCAGCTCGTGGACCTTACAACATACAAATTCTTTAGCTGAACATTTTTTTTTGTTTCAATGCCATTTTCATCTCCATGGGAAATATAATCAAAACTTGTATGCAACTTCAGTCCACATTGCATTCTGCATGAGAGATCATGTGAATTTCTCTTTTTGAGAGCATATGGAGACAGCAAGATTTCCATTAGTGTAGTAGGAATCAGTTTGCAGTTTGGTGCTTCTGATACTGAAATGGCTCCTAGTCAGAACCATAGGTTTTCTTCATAAGCCAGTGATAATAGTGTAATAGGGTGGCTACTAAACCTTATCCACATGAGCATATTGACACCAAAGATACATAATAGAAGTCTGCAGTCAATCTCATGGGTTTATTGTCCTGTGGTTCATCACTGATTGGCTATAGTAGGGAACATGTTTTTTTAAGCCAAAATTGAACATAATATTTCTATCATCCATTGATTGGACCATGTTGTGCATTCTGTAGCTAGGTGTTTAAGTTCTGCAATGGCTAAATAAGCAGTTAAAGGGTTGGAGCTAAGGAAACCTTCACATTTTCTTAAACTTATATACGATGAATGTAATATCAACATCTTGTGGTTTCATTGTTCATGTTACTATCTTGTGTTCTTGTAACTGTCTGTAGCTCCAAGGTTAGCGAGTGGCAGTCTTTACTCTTTGGCAATTGCCTTTTCCTTAAAATGCTAAAGAATCTGTTCAATTAGTAATTTATGGTGTTTTGGTTCTCTGCTGATAATAAGATGGAAGCATGGAAGTTTGTCTTTTGGAAGTTTTGCCTATTGATTATGTTTCACTATCACCCCTTCAGGTAAATTGGGAGAACCAGGATATAGGGAGAGGTACTACGCTGAGATGTTTAAAGTACAAGCAGAATCGAAGCCCATTGACCAAGTTCAGAGAGATGTTGTGAGTCTTCTTGCTAGCCACTGTTGATTTCTGGAGTGGCAGTAATTCATAAACTAATGACCAAGCATTACCATCTAACATCAGCCCCTTGCATGCTTCTTCCTTTATTTGAAGGAGATGTGCACATTTTTACGAACAAATGTAGTAGTTAAATTTTTTTTTCGATATTGTAATTTGTACATTTTTTCCTACTCCTTCTGGTGCACTCTAATATTTCGATTGTAGCTATGAATATTGTAAATAAATAAAATTATTTTCTTCGAAGCAAGAATTGCAATTATTTCTGTAATACTTGTTTGGTGTAATAAATATTTATTGCAATTATTTCTGTAATAATTGTTTGTCATAATAATTATTTATTGTTGATTGTCGTTAATTATCGTCACTTGTTGTTAATTACCATTAGATGTTGTCAAATGTCGTTAGTTATTGCCACCTGTCATTAACTACTGTTAGTTGTTGTCAAATTTATTATAATAATTGTTTTTAATAATAATTTATTGTAATAAATGTTTATTAGTTGTCGTTAATAATCGTCAATTGTTGTTAGTTGTCGTTAAACGTGGTTAATTGTGTAAAACGGCATCAAACAAACTATTACTGTTCTTAGAGGCATTTTAAACATTTCTCATCTCGGAAGCTGCAGCTAGTCTACTTAAAAGCCAGATAGCTAAACACCAAACTTTTTCAGCCCAGCCCTGTAGCACAGTCGGAAGCCGTTTTTCAGAAAAGCTACAACTGTTCCAAATATGCTCGTAGTGTTGTGTAGTACATCATTATAATTTTGTGTAAATCAACTCAGGGTATGTTGCTAATCGTGTAATAATTGAATTAATTAGATATGTCGTTTCTTATCAACTTTTGTGTATGTTTTGTATTATTTACAATGTATGCATTGAATTTTCAGATATGGCGACCTCAGTAGATGTCATGTACTGCCCGTACAAGTTGCTTGACCCGACCGTTGACACGGATAACTATAGCCGCCTGAGTACCATCCTCCCCCAGCAGTATGAAGTGCCCATTGAGTTAGGTTGTTGCGGCTATGCGCATCCATGGGGGCATGGAGGGTCGACCCACGTTGGTTCCCAAGGTATATGTAGCTGTGACATTCGTGTACTCAATTTCAATCTGACTTGTGTGGGTGGATTCACGCACATTCTTAATTCTTTTGACGCAGGTTGAGAGCGTCAGGTCTCCTTCCACTAGCGAGGATGGTGGAGACGACGTGGGAGGACGACCAGGATGCCATGGGCGGTGGTCGTACGTCGAGGCGGTTTCTGTACGACCGGTGCTTCTTGACAGCGTTGGTTGACCGTTGGAGGGCGTAGATGCACATGTTCCATCTTCCATGCGGGAGGATGGCGTTGATGCTTCAGGACGTGGGCTTCATAACGGGGTTGCTGTGCGTTGCCTTCCCTCTGGTGGTGTACGACGTCTTGGACACGTGGTGCATGGAATTCCTTACGAGGTTCTAGGGGGTGCTGCAACCCAACGCTGGCTACAGGGAGTTCAGTAGTACGCCCGGGCCGACGCTGTGGTGTCTCTGCTAGTTCTACGTAAGTATTTATAACTCTTGTATTTCAGCTTTAGTTGTTTTGTTCAACTTAGTCATCTTGCAGTTGGAGCGTATGGCATGGGATGCACTCGAGGACACAGTGAGGTGGCACTTCGAGGCCCACATGTTGTGGTTGTTCGGTGTAGGATCAAGGATAACCGACTAAGGGGGTGAGTAGGCGTTTTTTTTTAAAAAAAAACTTTTGGCTAAAATCATATTTTTAGCAAGAACCAATGAAATTCGTTTTCACAATTCAAGGCATAAATAATCTAAGTCTTTCTAAGTGCACCAACCTCTCTAGACTAAGCTAAACAACCTAATCAAGAGACAAATAATTGCTATATAAGAAAATGCACTAAGAGAAGAGAAAAAAAAAGGATAAACCACAATATGAAGACAAACAATGTTTTTCTATGGTCTCGGAGACTTACCGGTCTCCCCTAATCCACGTTAAGGAAACTTGAACGAATCAAGTCAGCTCCACATGAGCACACCCCTCGATTACTAGTGGTAGCTCTTATCCGTTCCGGATAGGCGAGCTCCAACCTTCACAATAAACAGGGTCTTCTTATAAAGCTTCTTGAGAAGGTCACTGATTCACCTTCTTTAAGCCTTCTAAGATGTGACAACCTCTAAGAGTAATAAACCAACAAAGCTTCGCTTGAAGATGCTCAAGTGCCACAAAGATCAAACTCAACTCAATGCACTTAGAAAACCTCTACAACATTTGCAAGATGAAAATTTTGCTCTCAAGGAGTAGAAAAAGAAGCAAGAGCTCAAGAGTGTTCAATAGAGGTTCTAAAGTCACCCTAGTTGCAGAAGGAGGGGTATTTACAACCTCAATCCCTTCCACTAGCTGTTGGCACATGAGATTGAAAAATTGAAGCTGTTGGAACATGAGATTGAAAAATTGGCTCCCCCCAGTTAGACCGCAGGCATAGGGCTGATCAATTCGGACTACATGCAGTAATCATTGCTACAAAATATATCCGTTACGCTAGGTTTGGTCAGACCGGGTTCAAAATTTTTCCCAAAATGGAAAAGATTGCTACTAAAAAAAGCTGACCGCAATGGTCAGACCGGGGGTCCGGTTTGATCGGCCAAACAACTGAGGTTAGTTCGATGTGAAGAAATCAGTAGCAAGTTGCAAAAACAACCCTCTCTGGAAAAAGATGACCGCAACAATGATCCGGAGGTTCGATCAGCTCGGTTGTCTAACCGCGGTCAATCCAGGAAAAGAAATAAAGAAGGGTTGAAGCAAAAGAGGTTCGGTCAGTCCGGCTAATACCTTGTGGTCAGTCCGTCCAGCAAAACTGAGGAACAAGAGCTCTCTGGAAAAAGCTGACCGCTTCGACGGACCGGGGTCCTGGTCAGTCCGGCTCAAAGGTTGCGGTCAGTCCAACCAAAAATTGACAGAGAAATTTCATGGCCGTGAGATCAACTAAGTGATCAAAGAGACATCCAAATGAGTCTGAGCATTATGGCACACTTTGCTATCAAGTTACTAGTTATTGATTCCTCTTTATAGTGCAGCTACCTACACTAGCAATCCGGTCTTTTAAACTTTAAACTCCTAGGCCGGTAAAACTATGAAAAGATCAAATTCAACTAGTAACCTTTGCCTTGAGCTAGATGATCTTGATATTCATTCTTTGAATGTCTTTTGTGCTCTTTATCTTTTATTCGGGATTAACCCTTTCAATCACTTGAATAAACATGTTAGTCCACATATAATGATTGTCGTTAATTACCAAAACACTAAAATAGGGCCTAGATTCTTCATCGGGTGGGTCATGTTCCTTGGGTTCCACGGCAACAACATCGACAAGCACATGATCCGCTACATACGGGAGTTGCTGGAGCTGGAGATGGAGGTGATCTAGCCGTATACTTGGGGCCCGGCGGTGCTGTGTGCGACGTATCGCGCCCGGTGCACTGCATGCCATCGGGTTCGGGATAACTCCATCTTCTCCGGATGCACGTTGCTTCTTCAGCTGCGATCCTACAAGTGTTTTCAGATCGGATGACCATAGCTAGACCTTGGAGCCCACACCGACGCCATGTACGTCACCGCCGCCGCCGATGTGGATGGCCCGACAATAGGTACAATGTGTTGTCGACCACAGGTAAGTTTTTTTAAAACCTTTAGGCATGATACAGGCATAAAAACCATAAATGTTTCAACCGGTGTTAATTCTTTTCTAGTTGGAAAAGTACTTGTTAGTGCCAAGAGATAGGTGAGGGAGGACAACATGAGAAGTGGCGATGTAGCGGATACTTGCATGTCGTGCTCGACGGCACACAAAAAAAAGCATGCTAGCTGGCCGTGGCATAGTCAACCCATTGGGAACGGCGTGGAACATAACTGGGCACATTCAAGATCAGAAGGAAGGAACTCAGGGAGAAAGGGAACTCAACATAAAACTCATTGGATTTGGGTTGGATCAATTCTCGTCCAGATTCTTTCCTGGTTTGATCTCCCTTCCGAATTGCTGTTTGATGCGGCTTATCTGCAAGAATCCGCTTAGTTAAGTTACTCCCGAGTCCATACGTACATCTAGTTTATTGTTTATTGAGTTGGTTACCAAGTTTGAGTTCTAGTGTGTCAGTGGTCAGAGTTTGAGTTCTGGTGTGAGTAAGACTTAGCCGATTTTTTATTTCTCTATAGAACCGGACTGGTTTTTGGGAGGTACTCTGGAAAACCAGAATATGCACGTATGTGTTCTCTAGTCCGTATGAGTCCGAGTAGTATGTGTGTCTGTGTCGTTCTTTCCGTGGAGTCCGAGTAGGATTTTGTCTGTGCCCTCGTGGGGTATTAATTTGGCCTAGCGCCATGTAACAGGCAGGCAGTTTTTGCTTGAAGTAAAGAAAGATAAAAAAACGCCAAATACGACGACTTTGACTTCGACGACGAGTGGATGCTACAGGGACAGGGCGGTGGGTCTTCGCACAACGAGAATAGCAAGGTTTCCGCTGGGGGCTTTACAGTTGCACGGTGCTCTAGGAGCGAGCCAGCCGACACAACACCCTCTCATGACACCCGTGTAGGCTAGTCGCATCGGTAGGGTACATCGGCCGCCATAGCCTTTGATGTACTCGCACCAGCACCCGTAGCCGCCCTGGGATGAGGCTAGGGGCCACACATGGGGTACGCCTAAGAGGGCACGTGAGTAGATGTATCAGTCATGTTATGTAAAATATTAATTTGTGTACGACTTACATTATGCTAGTCTCATGTTTCGATACTATTTGTTCGTGTTGTGTGTACAGGTAACCGTATGAGGAAGTTAGCACCGCGACACCTCACACTATCCTAGTTCTAGCCTTTTTCGTATGCGAAATGACTACACCCTCGTTCCAAGGCTTTCTCTCCCTAATATTTTGTTTAGTACTCTTAAATAAATTAGTTCAGAAAAGCGACAATTGTATTAGAAAATGACACTTCAATATTTTTCTTATTGTATCGTCGAAGTGGGCTATTTTTTTTATTATGCCGGCAAAATCACATTCCAAATATATTTGATCACACCAAAACTCCTAAATTGTTCTTTACTTTTTATTTCATTATCTTTTAAAAAATTATCGGTTGTGCGGACACTTAAAGATATTAACAAATTTATAAATACAATTAAATTTAAAAAATAGGCTCTTGTTGCCAATTCAAATGATGACAAGATCCCTATCGCAAATTCATATGGCATTGCCGCTGCCCTCATCCCCTGACCCGTGCCGCCGCCAGTGGTGAAGGGAGGGGGAGACCGGTGGGGGACACACACAGCTCCCCCATCCCGCCAATTTTTTTTTACTCTCCTTCATCTTCCATGCTAAACAAACTTCTAAGCATGGATACCGCCACCGAAGATGCATGTGTTTGGTACTTGGAACATGTAAATGATATCTTTCAAGTATGTACAATGAATTCTTAGTTTAGTGTTCATTATGAAAAAGTTGTTGCATTTGTTCGGCCTACCCTATGTTCATTTTCTTGTTCCGCCGTTGGCCACTGCCCCCCATGTGCCACCACACCGTTGCCGTTGAGGTTTCTGGCAAGGTTTCTGGCATGCCTAAGAGGGGGTTTCTGGCAGCGCGGCTTCATGGTGGGCAGCGGTGAGGGTTGCGGTCAGCATGGCTCGCTGGTCGACTGGAGGGGGGGTGGGGAACACACGAATCTTGGAGCGCTTTGGACGGTGGAGATATTGCGTATAGCCAGCAATAGTAGGAAATCCGCACTAAACATTTTGTGATTTTTTTTTCATGAACTAAGTGCTATCACTGTTGGGTGGATGGGATCAAACACTCGTACTCATGCACCCCAAGCTCCACCACTCGGAATTTATCCACACTACTACAAAACAAGTCATACTAGACGCCTCATCACAAACGGTTCCAAAGGGAACCATTTATGATACGAGTTATCACAGACGGTTCTTAATGCGAACCATCTGCGATAAGTATCTCATCACAGACGATTTTTAATACAAACCGTTTGTGATGAGTATTTTATCATGGCTTGGAATTATCATGTCACGGCAGAGGATTGGCTGCCACGACAGGGGATTAGTTGTCACGGTAGGGTTTGGCAGGGCAATGACTTGCCGCGGTAGGGTTTGGCAGGGCGAGGGCTTGCCGCGGCAGGGATTGGCAGGGCCGCAGCTTGCCACGGTAGGCCCTCGCCTGGAATGTAATCAAATATATTATGGATGACACTAGGTTTGATGTGATGAACTTAATAATTAGAGAGATTGCCACATCAAATGGAGATAAAACTAAAAGCATTTATTTTGCTCCCTACATTATGAAGCTAATTCAGAGCAAGATTGATTTTGATAATCCGTGTGCTATAGAGTATAAGGAGTATAGACCTAGAGATGCTCATCCTCATGTGCCTCCTCCACCTTCTCTTCAGCCTCAAGGGTAGGGATCAGCGTCTCAGGATCATCCAGGACAGCAGGCTCCTCTAGAGCAAGATCTAGTCTTGACAGCCCTATTGCGCCTTCAGTCTAGCGTGGATCGCATGAATACAAAGTATGATCAAATGCATGCAGAGCTAACTATGAGATTAGATGGATTGGACTCAAAGATCACACTCATATGGATGAGAGACTCACTGAGTATCAATAGCAACGAGTGCCCTTGGCTTATCAGAGGTTTGGGCGTGGTCGACGTCCTCCTTCAGCTGTTCAGCAGGGTGTTCCTCCATCCACATCAGATGCTGCTCCACCATCTTCATCAGTTGCTCCTTCAGCCGCCCAGCAGAGTGATCATCCATCTCAGCCTGAGGCACCTTCTCCTCAAGATCAGGCTGTCTCTCAGCCTTGTAATGTTTATGGACTTGTTGGACAAGTGAATGTTTAATGTTATAGCTTATGCTTCTTATATCCTTGTCTGAGATATGATTTATTGAATATCTTTGTCCAAAATGTGTGTATAACTGAATCTCTATTGATGTTGCATGCTTATTCAAATCTTGTTATCAATTGACATGCTTCTTGGATTCAGTTAATATAAAGGAAACTCTGTCAAATTTTCATAAAATCCTTGTGTGCATAAATCTCCATCATATCTTAAATGCACATGTTAAGGGGGTTTTATCTATATGATTCTTGCCTACAAATAATTCTAAATATTTCAAAAGTGAGTTTCTCTTGAATGCTTTCCAAATATCTTTTATAACTCACAATATGGCCTTGTTTCAAATTGCTTTGCTCTTTTTGGCCATACAAAGAAGTTTGTGACTTATCTTGAAAACAAAACCTGACTTCAGAAGGGAAAATGTTTCTTTGATCTAATAAAATGGAAATCTCTTGAGTGACTTAGATTTCTTTTGAGTTTTTTGTATTTAATGCCAAAAGGGGGAGAATGTTCATATGATCAATACATTTCCATTTGGATTCTCTCTTGTGATTTCACCTTCTGATGCATATCTCTCTCACATGCATAATGTTTGATCATGTATGGATACATTTAATAGCTTAAATTCTTAACGTATGTTGATTTTATCCAAATGTTGTTATTGATAAAGGATTTATCATCAATTACCAAAAATAGGGAGATTGAAGAATCTAGACCCGTCATTATGTGTTAATAGAGTATTTTGGTTATTAATGATAAATTTAATTGTGAGACTAACTCTTCTATGGTTATATCTATTGTTTAGTCTCAGTTGGATATAAATGTGAAAATCAAAGAGGTATGCATTAATGATAAATCTATGTGAGACTAACTCTCTTGATTAGTTTGATTTTGTTTAGTCTCATTTGGATAAAAATGTAAAGATTAAAGAGGTATGCATCCTCATCACATTCTTATATCTTATTACATTCCTTGGATCCAAAATGTAGGTTGAACTCCACCAAAAGGTTAACTTGCATATGTGCATATGTTCTTATTACATATTTATGTATGCACACATTTAGGGGGAGTTCACTCTATGTTTTGTGGTTTCATGAGTATTGATCCATATTTCCTTTCCATATTTTTGGGATCTCTACTTTGAAATATATCTTTGAGTATATATGATTTGTGTAGTTCATATACACTCTTTTGAGTATATACAATTAATGTAGTTGATATGTATATTCATCCTTGAGTATATACAACTTGTGTAGTTCGTATATACTCATACAAATTTTTATTCAATTATTTATATTTGTGATGGTTATCATCAATTACCAAAGAGGAAAAGATTGTGTATCTTGTCCTACCATTATTGGTTAATGGTATGGCGTGGTAATTCATGATAATCATATTGTAAAATTAACATTTTTCTTGAGTTGGTGAAATAGGTTATGTTCCATGGTAATGAAGACTTTGGATGACATCATGAGTTGATTGTCATCAAGTCAAGATTCGGGAAGAAGGAGATCACCATGTGTTGATGATGTTCAAGACAAGATCCCGAAGCGAAGAGATGATCATGAGTTGATCATCAAGAGAGAAGATCCATCATGTGTTAATGGAAAGCAAGTGAAGATGCATCATGTGTTGACATATCAAGACACAGGATGAAGGATGTCATCATGTGTTGTTAAGCATCAAGTCAAGATCCAAAAGTAAAGAAAATCATCATGTATTGATGATTATCAAAGTCAAGACAATGACCCGGTCTTGAAGTGAGGATGTGTGTCATCAAGCTTTAAGAAGGTGTGCAAGGCAAATGTATGACTAGCTAGGGCTAAGGATGTATACCTAGTCTTTTACCGATCTTGGTGTTTGGTCGGAGACCGGATTGTTAGTATAGGTTGTCGTACTATTAAGAGGGGTCTTGACTAGTAGGTTGAGTTAGTCATGTGTTGATAGCTCGTCTTACTTGCTCTAGCTCGCTTTAGCCTGTTACCGATATTTGCGAATATGTTTTGCAAATAGTTGCGGCTCATGTATAATCTTTGTAGCATGGAACCTTAGTTTGCAAATGTGTTTTACAAATATCTCAAGTCCATGTACCTTTTAGTTGTGGCTTTGATTCTAAAAGTTGGCAAATGTGTTTTGCAACTTGTTGAGAATCTTGCCTTCATGTCTTGTGTGCATCTTGCGTCAATTGACAAATATGTTTTACAAATTGAGTTGAAGCAAAGTGCATATCTGCTTTCAGCTTTGTGAACTGGCGGTTTGACCGTTAGAGCAATCAGTCTGATTGGTGGGACTATCGGTCTGACCACCATGTGTTGGCTGGTCGGACCGGAATGTTCGAACCATCTGAACGTGTTGTCCGATCGAACTTGAGAACATGCTTTGAAAGGGCGGTCTGACCGGTCCCCTGTCACCGCAAGGATTTGTGCGGTAGTACCAATTTTTGTTGCGGTATGTTTATTTCAGAGAAGGTGTTTTCTCTGGTTTGGCTTGCTTTCAGTTAAGCGGTCTGACTGCCCCTCTGGCGGTCTGACCGGTTTGGTCCGGTCTGACTGGCCATTGGTTGGCGGTCTCACCGGAGGTGAGTCCAACGGCTAGTTTTATAGCCGTTGGCGCTTGAGGCGGTCTGACCGGCCATTAGTTGGGGGTCAGACCGGTTTATTCCTGTTTCTCTGGAATCTTCTCTCCAACTGCTAGTTTTTGTGTGTAGGCTATAAATACCCACCTTGGCCGTGTGAGAGAGTTGCTGGAGTCCCATTCTATTCTCTAAAGCAAAGAGCAAGCCCTATAAACTCATATGTGCATGTGTTGCACTTGTTGAGCTTTGAGCGGCAAATTCTAGTGCATGTGTTGCATTAGGTAGTGGATTGAGTATCCATTTGAGCTAAGACACTTGATTGGTTCAAGTGAGAGTTTTAGACTTATTACTCTTGGAGTTTGCCGACTCCTAGACGGCGTGGAGGCATTGTGCGCCGGTGAGCTTCTCAAGAAGATTGTGAGAAGATCCGAGCGGTTTGTGAGTGGTGTGGTGCTCGCCATCTCCAGAGTGGAGGAAAGAGCAACCCTAGTGGATTGAGGTGTTTTGGTTCGATTTGGAACTGGTCTAATTGGTTTGGACTTACCTCGAAGGAAGGCTTAATTTGTGGAGCCGACCCAATTGGTTTGGGTTTACCTCAACGTGGATTAGGGGAGATTGGTAAGTCTCCGACCACCACGGTAAAAACATCGATCGTGTCAATTGTGGTTTGCATTCTTGCTTTACTTATTGCAATTTACATTACTTGTATTAAATTGCTTATTCATATGTGGATGATTGCTTGATTGCTGTCTTATATTGTGTTGGTGCACTTAGTCAAGACTATATTGATTTAGGTTTTAATTGTGCAAAATCGTGTTGTTAAGCTTTCGCATTAGAAATTGATTTTTAGCCAAAAGAAAGTTTTAAAACCGCCTATTCACCCCCCCTTTAGTCGGTCACCTTGATCTTACAGCTGCCGCCCCTTATCGGCCCTCACTGCTCGCCTGACGCCACCCCTCACCGCCCCTCACCAGCAATGCATTGCATCTCCTTACCGTTTCCTTATTCCTGACCCTCAAAAACAGATCTTGCATCCATCCCCTTGCTCGCCCCTTGTCGCCGACCGCACCCCCAATGTGATCCCTCGTCCCCCACCCGACGAATGGACGAAGGGTGTTCTTCTGATGGGTTAATGTCGAAATAAGTTTATTCTCATTGTATTGCGCACTTTCATATGCAATGTTTTGGATCGGGAAGAGAGGAACAACACGTTGTACACCATGTGGCTGCAATGGTAGTAGAAGAAAGACATTTTTTCCTACTTTAATTCTGTCTAATTGTTGTTAGAGGGTTGATTCTAACGAACCATATAGAGTAGAGGTTACAGTGAGATCATTTGCTAGTGTTAATGATGGGAGAAAAGAGTACTACAGGGGTAGAATTTTGAGTACGGATCTGGAGTGGCGAACTTTCTCAATGCTTGATTTGGTGCTTTATGTAGGCCTATTTTATGACTGGGGTAGTGATGAGGAAGCCAACTTTTGGTATGCTGAGAATAAGAGCAATTTAGTTAAGGTGTGCACTAATGCACAATTGCTTGACTTGTTCACACAAAACAGGGACGCAAGGGTGTTGAAGCTTGTGATGACAGTTGATAAGTGTTTGTTTGTTCAAAGTGATTGGCAAGCGGTGGACCAGAGCATTAATCTATATGAGAGCCAAGTGTTGGACGAGAGCCATAATATAACTGAGAAGCAAGTAGATGAGAGCCATATGTAACGATGGGAGATATGTTGTTGGATGACAGTAGTAGTCATCCATTGCAGCCACCCGAAGGTGTACTGCAAGAGTAGGAAGGTAGAGATCCTGATGAGGACGAGCCAATTCTGTTGGGTGAGGAGTGGAGGTACTTATCGGTTGAGGAGCCACCACAGGAGCATGGTGATGGGGCTGGGCATGCTATCATGGAGCATGATATTCATGATGAGGGAGGGCAGGATGTGGAGGATGATGACGTTAGGATGGATGATGACATTGTACTTGAAACTATTTACGATAGAGATGATCCTATCATTAAGGAAGATTCCACATTTTCTAGCAGCGATGCGTTTAAGTTGACTTTGAGGCAATATGCAATAAAGGGAGAGTTTGAGTATAACATACAACATAGTAACACAACAAGGTTCAGAGCCAAGTGTGCATCGAAAGGTTCTCCATGGTACATATATGCAAAAAAGCTTCACGGTGGCTAGACTTTCATGGTATGTGCCATATGGTGTAGATTATACACTGTTTTTTCCCTTTTCTTGTCAATTGGAGATAAAAATGCCATTTTTTGACATCTTTTTGCAGGTGAGGAAGATGCCATTTGGCCATGAATGTCCATCCACAAGTAAGACGAGGGGCAAAATGGCTTCTAAAGCATGGATAGCAGATAGAGGCAAGTAATTATTGAGGGAGGACCCATCTCTTGGTGCGAAGAAGCTACAACAACGGCTCCAAGCCTCGTACAATGTGGAATTGTCATACAACAAGGTATGGGAGGGATGGAAGGATGCACTTCTTGATTTGCATGGCACATGGGAGGAAAGCTTCGATATGTTGTGGAGCTTCGAAGCACAGTTGGAAAGGTGTAATCCAGGTAACATTGTTGAGGTTGTCTGTAAGAAGGTTGCTGGAAAGGTGTACTTTAAGAGGATGTTTGTGGCCCTGCGAGCATGCATAGATGGGTTTCTATTAGGTTGTAGGCCTTACTTAGGAGTGGACTCAACCCATCTGATTGGAAAGTATAATGGTCAATTTGCCACAGCGATAGGTATTGATGGCCACAATTGGATGTACCCAGTGGCCTACGCAATCTTTGACAAGGAAACTACAGAGAATTGGGAGTGGATCATGGTTAATTTGAAGAGAGCTATAGGAATACCTACTTGTTTAGTCATGCACACAGATGCATGTAAGAGGCTTGAAGTAGCTGTTGCTAACATATTTGGTGCTAGTTTGGAGCATAGAGAATGTTTCAGGCATCTGGTGAAGAATTTTAGAAGGAAATTCAAGGGGTGTGCTTAAGTATATGTGGTCAGCAGCTTGGGCTTTCACACCTGAGAAGCACCATAAGCTATTGGATATCATTGGAGTCATATGTCTAGCTGGCCTAGATTACCTCATCAAGGAGCATCCACATTTGCGGACTAGAGGTAAATTCTCAACACATTGTTAGGTAGACTATGTTAACAACAACATAGCTGAAAGTTTCAATAATTAGATAAAAGGCATCAAGGACTTGCCGGTTGTCGAGCCAATGGACAAAGTGAGACAAATGATAATGGCAAAACTTTGTACAAGAGAGTGACAGCCAAACTGCAAGGCAGAATATTACCTAGTGTGATTAAAGAACTCAACTACAAAAGCAGAGTACTGAACTACACTATTGCACCTAGTGGTTACTTGAAGGCAGAGGTATCAGGATTACATAGTAGCCAAAATGCATGGAGGTATGTTGTTGATCTTGAAAAGGAGGAATGCAGTTGTAGGCAGTAGTAGTTGACAGGAAAACCTTGCACTCATGCCTTAGCCTTGATTTGTTCAAAAAGGGGACTGCAGTTCAAATCCTGTGTGCATGACTATTACTCGGTGGAGAAGTTCAGGGTTGCTTATGAGTTTGAGATCAATCCAATGGGTGATAAGTCTCAATGGTCATTTGTTAATAAAGGCTATGTAATGTATCCTCCTAAGTTCATCAGGGTTGCAGGAAGGCCAAGGAAGAAAAGGATCAAACCATGTGATGAGGGCGGTGGTAAAAAACAGTACTAGTGCAAGAGGTGTTTTAGGTTTGGCCACACTGAGAAGGGATGCAGTTTAACACCACTAGATGACCCAATTGATGCTCCACCACCTCCCACTAAAAAGACTACAAGGAGGTAATCACACTTGATTCGACAATAGTAACTAGATTCTCAATAATTCTCAATAGACTAAACTCGATTCTTATTGCGGGGGCAGGAAGGAGTATTCTAACACTGAGACAATCAACAATGATGTCAGTTCATTAGATGACCCAATTGATGCTCTACCACCTCCCACTAAAAAGACCACAAGGTAATCACACTTGATTCAATAGGAGTAACTAGATTCGCAATAGACTAAACTTGATTCTTATTGCAAGGGCAGGAAGAGGGCAGCACAAGCAGCTCTCCCCCAAGAAGGACAACACCTACAAGGGTCACTGCAAAAGCCAATCAACTCACTGCACAACTGGCTCCACTTCAAAGCAGAAAAAAAGAAAGATTGCTAACCAGATGTTTCATGTATTTTGGTCAGTGATGTCGCCTGTGATTTTCATTTCTGGACTATGTCTTTTCTGGAGGGTCACATTTCTTGACTATTTCGCTTGATTTGCTGTTTTTCCTGTTTTCGACAAAGATGATTTGCTATGTCTTTATGCCCTCACGCTCAGTGCATTTCTGCTATGTTTGCACTTCAGACTGTGATGTCTTTTGGTCAGTGATGTGCCTTGTGATTTTTTGGAGGGTAACTTCAAACTGTGATGTCTTTTGGTCAGTGATGCACATTTGCTCTGTCACTGTTTTCAAGGGTCAGGAACTAAAGGCAAAGGAGAAGAGATGCAATGCACTGAGTTTGGGGGTATTTTTGTCATTTCACCTGTCCAAAACAGCCGAGAATGGATGGAATGGTACAAAACCGAACGGAACAAACTTTCAGTGGTAAAAAACTGAATAGAAATTTTTTAATAGTATTTTTCTAAAAAGTGTATTTTTTCATGTTATAGAACCAATTCGCCTTTTTTTTTAGTTTGGTTCAGACAAAACACATCTTGGACATCACGGGTACGTACGTAGTTGTTGCAAATGGATCGAACCGTGCGATCCATGTGCAGTGACATGATTACACATCCAACTCGATCGCAAGGCAGTAGTAAGTAGGCAAGTAGCTCGTGGATCAGTACGAATTTCATCCCATTGACAATTTGACATGCATGCCATCCGGAAGAAACGTGGAAGCAGTGGCCGGACGAGAAGAATCAGCGAAGACCGTTCCCCATTGCCTGCTACTACTTTCGTTTCAATGGAACACGCGAGCTAGAGAAATGTATTGGAAGACGAGGCCGGACGAGAAGAATCAGCGAAGGCCGTTCCCCATTGCGGCATTGCCTGCTACTACGTACTTTCGTTTCGATGGAACACGCGAGCTAGAGATATATTGGAAGACGAGGAAGGTAAGTGGTTTACTGCTTACTATTCAGAGCACACCAGTACAAATACTGAGGCAATCGATCGGCACCTATCCAATTCCATCCATCGCTACAGTACACCTGATCCAGTTCAGGAAAGAAAGCAGCAGCTAGTTGTGTGTGGGCCGGGGTGGACGGGTAGCATACATGGATCGCACGGCAAGCGCGTCGCGGCGGCGGCAGCTCGAGCCGAGTAGCCTCGCGGAGGAAGAGGCTGGAAGAGGAGGGGCCGAGGTGACGCGGAGGCCGAGCGGATGGAGAGCCATCGCCTTCGTCGTCGGTCTGTCTCTACATCATCTTGAGCTTCCATATGCATGCATGCACGCTTAGGAATAAATAAGAGTATCTCACTTCTCAGTGTATAATTTTTTTCCACCAAGCGATTGCTTAGGGACCTTAGGTACGATCTGGGCTGTTTCCCTCTCGACTATATACCGACCGATTGCAACGTTGCAAATACTCCTCCATCTTCAATGTTACTTTAGTTAGCTGCTCACGCTTAATTTAATTATGTCGTCTATTAGCTATCAATGCAAAATTTAGCAACAGCAACAGTAACTTATTCGGTTTCTATTGTCAATTGTCATGGCTTAAATGCGCCCTTAGTTTGTTAATCCTCCAGATAAAAAATAATCCAAAGATGAATGTTCATTGTCTAGAAAACAGGTACGATAGGATTTCTTGTATCAAGCATCAAACTTTTTTCTGGACACACTATAACAAGTCCAGAGATTTTTTGTCGGCCGTGTGTTATCTTTCTTCAATGAATAATCCATGTTCCTTTTCTACTCGTTGAACCATGAAAAGAATTGTAAAGTCGTATTTTGCTTCATTTGGTCATTCACTTCCTCAAGCTAAGAAGAGACTTAGGAGGGAATTAACATAGAATTGATGTGACTAGGGTACAAACACATTGGAACTGTTTCCTCCGCCTGTGTTTTTAATCATAGGATGAAGGGGATATCCTCCTATCTCATCCGCCACATTTTATCAGGACAATCTTGTCTCTTACTGTTGGGAGGTGCTTCTATGCCCGTGATATTCTCTGTTCCCTAAAATATACATACACGGATCTCAAGATAAAAGGGGACAACCATTTCTAACCCAAATCCTGCATTCAAAACAGGTAAGACATCCAGTTTTTTTTTTTAAAAAAACAAACATGTAAGACAATTTTTCCTAGCATGTAAATATTATGGTATATATATGCTTTAGCACCTTCATCGATCGATTACTCACATCTGGATTAGCACGCAAGACATCCACCTAAACCTGACATGTTTACAATACCCTGTAGTCTCTACCACATGGTCCACATCTCTCTCACTTCAAGTTCAATCGCATGTTTGGCGGTACGTGCATGAATGAATGCAGGGCTCTACACGACAGCTTCCATGGCGTCAAATGCGTTCAACATGCCCCTTCAGAATTACCTGATAAAGCGTTACAACATGAAGGCGAACGCCGCAACAAACGTGGCCAACATCTTTACTGGCACTTCCAGCTTCGCGCCGGTAGTTGGAGCCTTCATCGCCGACGCATTCTGGGGCAGATTCCGAACCCTGTTATTTGGAATTGTAGCCGGGATTATTGTAAGTGACGAACAAGTAACTAATTCTATATTTGGATAGATTTATATATAGACAGACCAATATACATCAATGGTTCAAATTAATCACAAGAATCGTTTGTCATCATGTGATCGATGTGATGCATGCAGGCAATGGTGGTCATCACCCTATCGGCAACAATCCGTCAGCTCAAACCACCGTCGTGCAGCGACCTGGCCCGGGAAGCCGGCACATGCGCCGGCCCGTCGGGCCTCCATCGTGCCGTGCTCTACATCGGAATGGGGCTACTTGTGGTGTCCACGGCCGGCACGAGCCCGACCACCCTGCCGTTCGGCGCAGATCAGTTCGACGAGAGAAACGAGAGGCACCAGGAATGGCTCAAGCGCTACTACAACTGGTACTACACCATCATCATGATGGCCACGTTCCTGACGCTAACATTCATCGTGTACATCCAAGACAAGGTGAGCTGGTTCCTCGGCTTCGCCATTCCAACGGGGCTCACGCTCGTCAGCTTCGTCGTGTTCCTCGTTGGCACGCCGCTTTACATCTACGTGCCACCTGAGGGCAGCATCTTCTCGAGCATCGCACGGGTAATCGTCGCGTCATGCCGGAAGTGGAGGCTCCGGCTACCTCACCCGAACAGCGCGCGACAGCAGGAGGCGCTCTTGTATAACCCTCCCGCCGCAGGGAACGGCCGCGTCTTCAAGCTCCCCCTCACGTTGCAATTCAGCTTTCTGAACAAGGCCGCCATTGTAACGACGCCGACGCCGACGAGATACGCCCAAACGGCTCCCCGGCGAGGTCGTGGAACCTGTGCAGCGTGCAGCAGGTGGAGGAGGTGAAGTGCCTCGTAAAGATCACCCCCATATGGATCTCCGGCGTAATGTGGTTCATCGTGTTGACAGAGATGACCAACTACACATTCATCCAGGCTACAACCATGGACCTCCACATGGGCAAAAACTTCACCATCCCATCGGTGTCGATCCTCGCCATATTCTACCTCTTTGTGGCGCTCTTCGCTCTCGTCTACGACCTGCTCATCGCCCGCGTCACGCAGCGACTCACCAAGGCGGAAGGCGGCCTCACCTTGCTCCAGAGGCAGGGCGTCGGGATCGTAGTCGGCGCGCTGTCGTTCGTGGTCGCTGCCGTGGTGGAGCGCAGACGTAGGGACTCAGCGCTGGACCACGACGGCAAGTCGCCAATATCAGTGTTCCTCCTCGCGCCGCAGCTCGCGGCGATGGGCGTGTCCGGCGCGTTCAGTATGGTGGGGCAGATGGAGTTCTACAACACGCAGTTCCCGGACCAGATGCGCACGCTCGGCAACGCGGCCTTCTACTGCGCGCAGGGTGCGGGCAGCTATTTGGCCACGCTGGTGGTCAACATCGTGAACGAGAGGACGAGGCGGCATGGCAAATCCGGCTGGGTCAGTGATGACATCAACGCTGGGAGGCTGGACCACTTCTACTACACCATGGCCGTGTTTGGGGCAGTCAACTTCGTCTACTTCATCGTATGCTCTTACTTCTACCGGTACAAGGGTGAACAGGCCGACTCATCTTCAGGGCCTGCAGGGGATAGTACTTCTACATGCAATAGCGAGACCATGCTCCTAAAGTAGTCTGCAGCATGTAGGATATATAGCTAGATGTAAAGTTTGTAATAAATTTAAGACAAATTTTTTTATAATAATATCTGGGTCCCAGATTTACGCTTGTATGCCACTACGATAAATCTTTACCCGTTTTTGTAATCGTTGTTAACTCCGTTGGGTCAAGCTGTGGTTGACCTATCAAATTTTCTCAATAATGGCCATGACAAACTTTCACAGTTCACTCGCCAACAAAGGTGGCCCACATATGTCAAAATTTTACCCCCATCTACTTAACCTCTCCCCCAGCCTCTGCCTCAACTTTGTTGACAGGAGCAGGAGGACGGCTGTGCGCAACGGGGCAGGAGGCAGATTTCTAAAGCAAGCACTTAGTTTTACTACTTAAGTGCTAAGTAAATGCTAAACTAACCCTCTTCTTTCAAATCTTAGCAAGGGAATTTTATTAGCTTGGCCCCTGGACATTTCTTTCTAAGCTCTGCCACTGGCACGAGGGAAGCTGTGGCTGTGGCAGTGGCGCACGGGGGCACACCATGTAGGTGATTCGCGGAAGCGGGAGGTGTCCCACCGACTCCACGACATTTGGCAACCCAAGTGTCTTGGGTCGATTTTAAAGCTCATGTGTTATGTTGTGCTTCTTTTGTTAGGATCCTTTTCCATGTTCTCTCCGACATGAATATTTTTCTTTACTAACTATTCTCATTTCTTCTGTTATTTGAAATGCTACTTCTGTCTTGTAGTGTCTCGCAAACTCTGTAACTCGCTAGTGTTTTACACTCCACAACGCATTTCACTTGGTGTTATTAGGCGACGTCTCAGGTGCAAACACCCAATTGGTGAAATTTTGAAAATTTCCGATTTGGGCCGTTGGATAAGAAGCGAATGGCCCTGATGGAGACGGATGGAGCACCCCACCACTTAAACAAAGTTTTGCACGAAACCCTCTGACAGCTTGCTTAATTTCAAAAACCCCTCCTCTATTCCCCTCGGTCGCCTCCTTCTCCATTCCCCTCCACACCACCGCCGACTCCCTCCCTCCACGCTGGCACCAACGCATCCCTTCCTTCATGCCGCTTCCCTTCTCCACTTCGGGCACCAACGTGACCTCCCTCCCTCCATGTCGGGCTACAAGGATGACGGAGCGGTAGACTCAACGAGATGTCGAGGGGGACGACATCGGGAAAGGAGGGGCGACGATGGTGCACTCGAGGCCAGATTTGGCACCAACATGGCCGGTGATTTATTTACTAAGTCTTTGTTTGCATCCAGTTTTTAAAGATGCATTCATGGCACTAGAATGAGACTATTTAAAGAGTTGTAGAGTTCATGGGGAGTAAATATCTAGATAATAACCCTTATTAAAATTCTAAAGATTTATCCGAAATCTTGAAGATTGGATCCGGAAGATTAAACGTTGTACTCTTTTCCTTGGTGAGTTTTCCTGATTTTCTCATATGTAGGTTTTTAGTGGGACAATAAGTGTAATACAACTTATGAATGTAATGTGTTGTTTTCTCCATTCATTTTTTTTTTCCAATAGGTTTTTAGAAAGAGTTTTTGATGAGACATTTGCATATCATTGTCTATTACCCAAGACGGAGTATTGCGAAACCTAATTGTATGAGCAAAAGACTAAACCACCCCTAGAGAACTTTCACCCATATGCATGTGCTATAAATATGAGAATTCCATGTACAATAGATATACAAATGAATAAAGATTCTTGTTAAGCCAGGATCCAGCGGCGACAGGATCGTCCTTGTGCCCCATCGACTTACTCTGATCTGGCCAGAGGAAGAAGAAATGTGGCCGACGGTAAGAGAAGGGAGAGATGGCGGCGGTGCATCTAGATCTATCGGATAGAGGGGGCAACACCATCCACTGCATGCCTTGCCTTGGTCGTCACCACGTCCGCCCCCTCGTCCTCCTCGTCGGTTACCGTCACGCCCCAATCCTCCTAACAAGATTTGCTGGCAGTTCGCCATCCGGTGCCTCTCCGCCCCCATCCTCCCCGAGCTGCACGCCATCGACGTGTACCAGCACGCCACCAACGCGAATTACTCGTTTTCACTGGAGACGTCCCTCCATCGGGAGAAAACCATGAGTGGACGAGTTCAAGCAGAATAGCCGAACAACACTGCACACCAATGTGTTGTATTATTGGGAAACATACGGCAGAGTATGCTAGCGAAATCATTGAGCTCCGATTGGCAGGGAAATGTCCTCCATAAGAACAACACAGAGTCTGCGCATTAATAGTATGCATACTCGCCCTTTTGCTCCTCGGAATTGAATATCCCCATTATAGGGGCTCGGAATATCTCTATGATCTTGGTCCAAACCGTCCAATTTTCAATCTAGTGACCCAGGAACGTGAAATTCGTGCTGTTTCCCCTGGGCTCCAGGGCCTGGAGATGCAGTCTCAACCACAGAAGAAATTAACACCATTAAATTTCTAGCTAGTTATCCAAATTCCTAAGACAGGAGAAGTGCATTGCTCCATGCCTCCGTACACAACATATATCCGGCCAACCTGCGCCCGCGCGCCCAGCACTTCATCGTTGCCGCGGCTCTCGCGCTCCGCTAGCCGGTCAGCACACACGCACGGCACGCGCGCGCTTACATGTTTCAGATGACATGCAAGACAAGCCTACAAGGCGTCGACGATCGTTACGCTTTTCGTGTACGCTGTCAGATTTGAATATGGGAATAGTCCTCGTTAAGGTCAAGAGCTTGAGATTTTATATTTGCCTTACGATACTTTGCATGCAGATAAACCCTTCCAGAAGCCCAATAAGAAATGAATTCTTAACGTGACTCGTTCTACCTAGTGCACGTTCCTAGAAGGATCGGTGATACCGTATCCATCATTATGCATGATTACGACTGTCCCGATCAGTGACAGGGTTTTTGAGCAAAATCTCAAAGGTGAGATCAAAGATCAAATCAAATTCAGAAGCATACCGCTCACTACTAGCAGCACGTCGTGCGCGGCGTACAGACTTGCTTCTCCGGCCATCGGTTACGCATTTGTCGTCACCGTCGGGCCCGGCCACAGCAAGCCCGCGACGCACTAGCGGCTAGCGCCTCGTCTTCTGCTTCCGTGCTTCGCCGCCGCACGATTGAAGTTGTTGTTTCGCTGAGTAGTATCGTAACTAGTAGCAGGTAGCAACAATGAACTTTCTAGATAGATCTAACCTAACCAAATTGAACCGGCTGTGTACTGCACACATACTGTTAATTTTTTTCTTCTGAAATACTAGGGGGCCACGGCCAGGACCCGGTCCCAACAAGATTATTCGGGTTGAAGCTAAGTAATTAAGCAGGACCTGGTCCCAACAAGATTATTCGGGTTGAAGCTAAGTAATTAAGCAGGACCTGGTCCCAACAAAATTATTCGGGCTGAAGCTAAGTAATTAAGCTAGCCTTCGCGTGAAGATGGCAGTACGTTTGCACTTTGTAGCGGCAACCAAATTAGTCCTGCGAAAGGTCCACGTACGCCGCGTGCGGCGATCACTTGGGGTTCTCTGGTCTGGTGAGATGTATGATACTCCATATTGAGTTTGATTCAAACAAGACGCATCTAGATCACGTATGCCCGGGTAGTTGCTGCGATCGATGGATCGAACCATGCGATTGTACCTTGACATTTCACAACATTCGGCTCGATCGCACGCCAATTCAACCCAATGACAATTCGTCATGCACTCGTGAGTGTATATGCTGTGCGTAAGAACATACCACGAAGCAGCGGCGACAGAAGCCGAAACAGGAAAACGAACGTTGTTTTGCCTACTTTCCGTTTCAATAAAGTACGCGAGAGAAATTAGCATGTTGGAAGGTGAGAAGGAAAGGAATTTCCCGCTTACTTTTCTCGGAGCACGCGGGTACAAATACATTTGCATTCGATCGGCACCCATCCATCCATCTCTAAACATCTGATCGAGTGATATCCTATATCTAGCTTTGATTAAGTTCAGGGGTACGATCACCCAGAGGAAGAAAGCATATCAGCGAGATATGTGTGAGGGCGGGCGGGTAGCCGCAACCACGAGGGCCTCGCGGTTGCGGCCGCAAGAGTCGGCGAGTAGCCTCGCGGAGGAAGAGAGAGGCAGCGGAGGAGGGGAGGCGAGGCATAGGCCGAGAGGATGGAGAGCCGTCGCCTTCGTTATCGGTCTCTCTCTCTCTCTCTCTAGATCTTCACAGTGCATATATCTACTGATCTATATATTGCTTTACATGTTGCAAATGGTCGTTCATTTTCCGTAACCTTTATGGCATTTGCTAAGGAGCACTCAAGTATGTTTTTTTCTCACCTCGAGAACACTCGAATTTTCGTACCTCTGATATATATATATATATATATATATATATATATATATATATATATATATATATATATATATATATATTACATAATTTAAAATAGATAAAAATGTGAGGTGTCTAGAAAATATTTGAGAACTATATTGTTACCAAGTACTCCAATTTTCAGTTGTACGATAAATTTATCGCTAGAGCGCAACTTTTTTGTCATCGCTTTTCGTAAACATACCAAATCTTAACGGAACATTTTTTGTAATTTGTTTCCCATGCATGGGGTTGTGCGTGAGTTTTTCTTGGCCCATTATAAGATTTATTCTTTGGCTAAAAAAAATCGCCCCAAGCATCTTGGAAAGCGAAAAGAAAAGGTCACCTAGAGAAAATAAGTTTAAATTATAATTTCATCTAAAACAATTGTAGAGACATAATTCATTCACAAACCTATTACAACCAAGCACTTCACCTAGCTTGAAGATACAAAAATGCTTTGCACATAACTTCAAATAAGTTTTACAAAAATTGAAGTAAATAAATTTAGTATATAAATCATGTAAAATAAATTTTGGCACAGGATTTGCTTCAATCTACAAAGTACAGAGGTAACAAAAAATCTCATGCCGCATCGAACGGGCACAAAAATCGAGTACACCTATCAAAATATTGCACGAGTACCAATTGGAAAATTCCAAAAAAAAGGTCACCCAGAGAAAATAAGTTTAAATCATAATTTCATCGTTGCATTATATAATATTTACAATTTAAAAAACTTTAAATTGTATTACATAATTATATAATATAAGTTCCGCAAACATAGAATAAAGGATAGAAAATAATTCAAAAAAGTTTTCACTAATAAACAATGCGACCAATCTCCACCTGAGATCATAGTTGTCAATTCCATTCCAGATGCCATTTTGGTTTGCCTCTTAGAATGGAACTTTTCGATACCAGACTATACCGATATACCGTTTTGGGGTATATAAATTCTTTTAAAAATATTTTTATTGTATGCACCCCTAGTTTTATATAGAATATATTTTTCTGTAACAACGAATACACATTTATAAAACAAAAATAGCTTAAATATAAATAGTTACAGTGGTACAAATGAACTTACAGACATGGTTGCTCCTTGTAGTTGTAGCCGTACCTTTTGCATACTGCAAATCATGAGTAGCGAGTAGACCTATTCAAACTCGGGCTTCGGGCCGGGCTTGAAAATTCGGTCACAAAGGGCAAGCCTGGGCCCGACCTAGCCTGGCTTGGCCTGAAAATTCGTTTTTCAGTTTAAATATATTATTTTAATATTTTTTGGAATAAAAAAGTATTGTTTAATTCACTTTTAGGATTAAAAAACATATTTTTCATTTTTTATTGGGTTTGTTCCGAATTTTGGTCTAGGCTGGCCCGCTTTCGGGCCGAAACTGCAGTCCCAAGCTCGGCCCAGACAGGGGTGGGTTCGGGCCAAGCTGCCTGTGAACAGGTCTAGTAGTGAGAGAGAGATGCAAGCAGATGGAGAGTAGTTTGACTAATTTTGCTGCCTCAAGGCTGGAGAGATGAGGTCTTGCAAGTGTGGGTCCTCCCTTTTTTAAAGTTTTAACTCTCTCTCACTCTCTTAAGGCCTGAGACAAAGTGGTGTGGAAACCGAAGTAAATGTAGTTTCTTAAGGGTGTGTACAATGGTATAGACAACTGTTGTCTATAATACCTTCTATATCATCTATAGACAGCACTAAATGTAACTCCTACAATGAATTGTCTTTTTCATGTCTCTATAGATAACTGTTTCATGTATAATGCGTCTTGTTTCTCGTGTTACGGTCGACTACTGCATGAGAGACGACTCAATTATCTATGATCCCTCTCTCTTATTCACATCATCTAATATCCTACGTGGCAAGTCTTACAAACAGCTGACGTCACACTATTGTACATACTCTAAGTGGGTAAAAGCATGCACATCCGTTTGTTGGGTCGAGTTGCGCAAAAAAAAAATCACGAATCTCTGCGCTACATCCACGGCCACAAAATTGGAGTGCTCCGAAACAAAGAAAAAAAAGTACAAGTGTTGTGTAGCAATTTCCTTTAATCTGTTGATGTATAAGTATACTGTCTAATGCATCTTTCTTCATTACTTTAAACCATTTAGATGAACTGGTTGGTACATGAATTGTGAAAGGAGGTATTAGCATACGAGTATATATTGCCCAACTTTAATTTCTCAACAGCTTAAGCATTTAAATAAACTGTTTGGCACGTGACCTAACATAACCAACGTGTAGACATGCAACAAAATACAGACTCGATCTCTTCGTTAATTCATACAGTTCACAAGTTCAAAGACTAGATGTGGGGAGCGCTGGCCGATTGGTTGGGTTGGGAGCCATTAAGGCCAGGCCATTGGGGGATAGCTAGAACATCAGACAGGTGGTCAAAGATGAATAGTACGGGAGGGCTTCCAAGAAAGGATGGTCACAATCGTCATCCTCACCACTCGGAAAATTTGAAAGAAATGTAACAGTAGAATCTTCAATAATAGATCAACTACTCTCACGAATCTACTAGCAAAGATTAAAGGAGGCGGCAAAATATGGAGCAGGGCAAGTGTTTGGAGCTTTTCATACATGTGTAATTAAGTTCCTTTCTTAATTTATCCGTTTTAGGTTGTTTGTACTTTCTTCTTTATTAAAACAATTAGCAGTTCTCCTGCATGTTTCTTAAAAAAAACAAGTTCAAAAACTTGAGCATTTGCATTACTGCAAGCCCACATCTCTCACATATATCATGTTTCTTGTGGTACGTGCGTGGATGCAGGGTTCTACATGGCACTTGCAGTGGCGCTCAACGCGTTCACCCAGCCCATCACGAATTACCTGATAAAGCGTTACAACATGAAGGCAAACGCGGCAACAAACGTAGCCAACATCTTTAGTGGCACGTACAACTTCTCGCCGGCGGTCGGAGCCTTCGTTGCCGATGCATTCTGGGGCAGGTTCCGAACCCTATTGTTCGGAACTGTAGTCGGCTTTGTTGTAAGTGATCAACACACGCCCGCCACTAAAGTCTAACTCTTCATTTGAATGGATATCAGAATGATATCACAATGGCTGGTCATCTTGTGATCGATGTGATGCAGGGAATGGTGGTCATAACTCTATCGGCAACAATCCGCCAGCTCAAACCGCCGTCGTGCAGTGCCCTGGACCGGCAAGCCGGCACGTGCCCCGGCCCGTCGGGCCTCCACCGTGCCGTGCTCTACATCGGCATGGGGCTGCTCGTGGTGTTCGCAGGTGGCACAAACCCGACCAGCCTGCCCTTCGGCGCGGACCAGTTCGACGAGAGCAACGAGCGGCACAGGGAAGGGCAGAAGCGCTACTACAACTGGTACTACGTCGTTGCCATGCTGGCCACGTTCTTGGTGCTCACATTCATCGTGTACATCCAAGACAAGGTGAGCTGGGGCCTCGGCTTCGCCATCCCCACGGGGCTCATGCTCGTCACCTTCGTCTTGTTCCTCGTCGGCACGCCGTTCTACGTCTACGTGCCGCCCGAGGGCAGCATCTTCACAAGCTTCGCACGGGTGATCGTCGCGTCGTGCCGGAAGTGGCGGCTCCGACTGCCTCACCCCGACAATGCGCGGCAGCAGGAGTCGCTCCTGTATAACCCTCCCGCGGCCGGTTATAGGTATAGCCGCGTCTTCAAGCTCCCCCTCACGCTGCAACTTAGGTACGAAGCTGATCAGTGAATAACGAAATCTCTGTGCTATATCATGATACACCTGAGGAATGTGTAACTTGTAAGGTTTCTGAACAAGGCGGCCATTGTCACCGAGGCCGACGAGATACGGCCCGACGGCTCTCCAGCGAGGCCGTGGAACCTGTGCAGCGTGCAGCAGGTGGAGGAGGTGAAGTGCCTCGTAAAGTGCATCCCCGTATGGATCTCCGGCGTAATGTGGTTCATCGTGTCGATGGAGATGACCAACTACACGTTCATCCAGGCTCTCACCATGGACCTCCACATGGGCAAGAGCTTCACGATCCCGCCGGTGTCGATCGCTGCCATATTTAACCTCTCTGTGGTGCTCTTCGTGCCCTTATACGACCTGTTCATCGTCCCCGTCGCGCAGCGGCTCACTAAGAGGGAAGGTGGTCTCACCTTGCTGCAGAGGCAGGGCGCCGGCGTGGTGGTCGGCGCTCTGGCCCTCGTGGTCGCGGCCGTCGTGGAGCGCAAGCGGAGAGACTCTGCGCTGGACCACGGAGGCAAGTCGTCGTTGTCGGTGTTCCTCCTCGCGCCGCAGCTCGCGGTGATGGGCCTGTCGGGCGCGTTCAGCATGGTGGGGCAGATGGAGTTCTACAACACGCAGTTCCCGGACCAGATGCGCACGCTCGGCAACGCGGCGTTCTACTGCGCGCAGGGCGCCAGCAGCTACCTGGCCACGCTCGCGGTGAACATCGTGAACGCGAGGACGAGGCGGCACGGCAAGCCCGGCTGGGTTAGCGACGACATTAACGCCGGGAGGCTGGACTACTTCTACTACACCATGGCCGTGTTTGGGGCAGTCAACTTCGTCTACTTCCTCGTGTGCTCCTATTTCTACCGCTACAAGGGTGAGCAGGCTGACTCTTCGGTCTCTGCTGCGCCTGCAGGGGAGAGTACTTGTACAAGCGATAGTGAGGCCGTGATACTGAAGTAGCTAGATGGGTGTACTCTAGTATATATGTGTAATAAGGGAGCTCTAGAATCTAGATTATCATGATTCTTTGACTGTTTATTGAATTGTTTGTGAAATTATTAGATGTAATAAAAACAAGCCCTGAGGGTTTAATTACCGATTAATGGGATTCATATATCAGACGATGATGGGTTACATGATGGAGCAGGTTGGGGAATCCTGCTGGTAGGTCTGCTCGTAGGTTGGCCACGAGGGGACGTGATGGACGTACACCGTCACCGGCGGCTCAGGCGCCTTCTTCTCCGCGGCCGCCGAATACTTCTTCTCCTGCTGCTGCTCGGGCGGCTTCTTCTGCGGCTCGGGTAATTTCTTCTCCTCCGGCTTGGACGGCGGCCCGATGGTGACGACTTCCGCGCGCTTCCCGGCCTTCCTCGTCTGCACGATCACGTCCACCGGGTCCACGCTGCCGGTCACCGTCATCGTGCTCTTCTCCGAATCGATCTCGATCTTGTCAACACCTGACAGCACGATCAATTGGAGGTATAATACTCTACGACAGATTTGATAGGTACATATAAGAATCAAGAATTAGTTTGCTTTCTTAATTTGATCGTACCTTGGAGCCCAGACACAGCCTGCAGGACCTTGCGCTTGCATTTGACGCAGGAGGTGTCGACCTTGAGCACCGTCCTCTTCGACATGAATGCCCGAAAGCTCCCCTGCTTCCCTTCCTCCTCCACGACGTGCAGTGCCGGTGATTGCTGCTGTCGTCCCTGGACTACAACTTAACATCCTACTTGGCTTTCAGGTGGTTAGGGACCCTGATGGGTAGCTCAACTCCTTGAATAGAAAGTCCAATTGATGTGTCTCTCCATTGGCTAGCTACTAATTTGTCATCACCAACTATCTTGCTCGCTGCTCTAGATTCTAGAACGCCTCTCACATGCTGCGTAATGATTCCAAGCGGCACAAGGATCAGGCTAGGATTCTGTCGCAGAACACGTGTGCTAGTAGTGTAGCAGAGTTGCAGCCGGACGCCAGGACATCTGCAGTAGTTACGTGATGTTGTCGTATGAGTTGTTGTAAAACGTTTTGGTAGCTCGAAACTTTGTAGTGTTGGTATCCTAATTATTGAAATCACTCCCTGTTAATCGAGGAATGTCTATAGTCTACATTGTGTTTCTTCAAGAATAACGGCTGGTTGGTGGCAGGCAACGAGCCGTGCCCTTATGCGATGGTCAACCGGATTAGTTTAACAGCATTTCCTAACTGTTTGTAGTAGCAAATAAGCGCTATCATGCAGTCCTCGTCTTGTCTATGTCTGGTTGTCGGAGGTTGGAAGTTGGAACTACTTTAACCTATATATGACTCCATGGGTTGTAAGTTGCAACAGTCTAAATACATTCTAGAATCTACATACCGCATATAAATCAAGCAGTATCAGAAACACTTCCTGCCTCCGGATTAACTCATCTAGCACAACACAATCACAATTTCAGAAATTCGGGATGTATAGAAACGACGATGTTGTCCAGAAATTATAAGCGTAATCCAAAATGCCTTTCGCAAAACATTAAGTGGAAGGCATGGGAAGATGACAGTTTCACTAAACATTGCTGCACTAGGGAAATTTTATGAAGACAGATGACATGGGTACAGCTGGCAGAGTACACAGGAGATGCCATAGACTGCAAGGCAAACTTCAGTCCCATTCCTACTGCAAATATTACAACATGTGGTTGTTGCGGTAAATAGTTTGTTAGTACATCTCCATGTTTGTGTATTGAATGGTAAATAGTTTGTTAGTACATCTCCATGTTTGTGTATTGAATATCTCTGCTGCAACAAGCCACGCGGTATACGGACTGTACCTGTAAAGTTACAACAACAGCAACAACAAACAACAACGACCACTCTGCTGCACCTTTTCCCAACGAAGGAAAGGCTCCTTAACATTGGACTGTACTGTACATATAAAGTTACAACAACAGAAGCAAGAAACAACAGGGACCAATCACCTTGTGCCCTTTCCACTCCAGTAGTTTGAACGAGCTCCTCAATGTTTTAGCTGAATCTTTGTGTCGTCACTTGATGCCACCTCCATTTGGAGAATCACATGGATATCGCCCAACCTCCCCACTTCTAGTGTAGAAATTGACTATCTTTTGATCCAATTTAAAATAATGTACCATCTTATCAAGTGGTTTCACATCAAGATCAATAAAATACGTCTGCAAAAGGAATATGCAATTCAACACCATTCATGTGGAAACAAACGTTACATAAATAAACAAATTCATAAAGCAGAATCACTTGTCCAACAATGAACTAAATAGCTAGTTGAATTGCTAGACAAAATGAGGATGAAAGTAACAAGAATATATTTGACAGTAGCATACCTTGTAATCATAGATTCGATTCACTGATTCAAGAAATACTGAATCATACTCAGAATCTGATGTTCCACTCTCTCTTGGCCGAAAGCTGATCATTAGGCTACAGTCCTTCACAGTAGCAGAAATAAGAAAGTCCCTGACAATCTGCTGGCTCTTGTCGAAAGAAAGAGAATGCAAGATATTGTACTTGCGCAATAACTCTGCATCAGTTATATCTTTGCAAACCAAACAAGGCTGTGAAATGATGTTGTAGTACAGATGAATTACCCCTTCGATGTCATGATCATCCAGTTTTTGAGTGGCTAAAAGTTTACCTAGTACTCCAGATTTAAAAATAGCCTCATACAGGAGCTCAATAAAGTCAGATACCTGTAGGCCAATAACCTTGCTCAGATCTTCAACACACTTCTCTGTTTCTTTAGGATGAAAGCTATCTGCACCACCTCCCATGTCACCAAAAACTAAAGAGCCATTCACAAAAATCCTAAAGTTATTCTGAGGAGTCGAGAAAAATGACTTGATGGCCATGCGTATTCTTTCTTTTGAACCAGAAAATAGATCAAGGGGTCCGTCCACCTCCTCCGCCGTACTCTCACGACTCGGCCACCTCTCCATAGGGTGTGGGTGGGTTGCGTCGGTGAGGCCTTCGACTCCACGATGCGTTGGCGTGGCGATCGCGAAGAGAGATGCCGGAGGCGTCTCGGTGGACCTCGATCCCGAGGTAGAAGGAGAGGGCCCGAGGTCGCTCATGCGGAAGGTGGCCTTCATCTCCGCCTTGAATGCCTCGATCTACTTCTCCTTGGTGCCGGTGATCACAAGGTCGTCGACGTGAGCGCCTATCGGCCAGGCATTGCCTCCCTTGCCCGCCGGTGACCGCGCCTCGTGGCGCTCTTTGGAATCCCATTTGCTTGAGGTGGAGTCCGGCATGCGTTCGGGCTCGCGGTGCTCGCCGCAAGCCGTGAGGGCCTTGCGCGAGCGGAGGACCTTTCTCCTTCGGGATGATGAATCCCGGCGGTGGCGGGACGTAGACCTCCTCCTTCAAGTCGCCGTTGAGAAGCGGACTTGGCGTCCATGTGATGGGCGCGCCGACCTCCCGGCTGCGAGGCGAGGAGAGCGCGCGGACTCCATCCGTGCAGCAGCGCCGAAGGCATCGTCGAAGTCGACTCCTCTGCCGGACGGCCACGTGCCACGAGACGCGCCTTGTGCTTGATCACTCTCGGCCTCGTCTTTCTTGAGCTTGAAGACCCAGCCAGAGAGATGGCGTGGTGGCGGGTGGAAGATCGGCCGCCCCACGTCTTGTTTCGCTCGGCGGCGTCCATCTCCTCTGCATCGCGGCACGCCATGCGCGTCTCTCTCGCCTCGGTGAAGGGCGAGGCTCGCCGTCGCCCTGCGCGAGGTGCGGCCGCCTGGTCGCTGCGCGCCGATTCGAGGACGGTTGCTCGCCCGAGGAGGTCGTCCACGGTGCGGTAGCGCGAGGCTCGCCGTCGTGGTAGGCGTCGATGTGATCCTCGTCGTTGGACGGCGGAGTGGCGAACTCCACCGCAGTGTCTTTGCTCGTCGTGGCCAAGGCGCAGTGCGAGCCTGAGCTTGGAGTAGCGCCGGTGTAGAAGAGCGGCGTGGCCGCGATCTTTGGCGGTGGACTCGCGGAGCTGTGGGCTTCGGAGCCGTGGTGGCGGTGGTGAAGGACTCGCCGGAGGTGGTGGCGAACGAGGTGGTGGGGTGGCGAGCTCGGTGAAGGCGAGCCGCTGGCTCCCGCCTCCTCGAAGTGGGCGTGGTCGGCAGCGAAATCGCCGGTCGTCGGTCGGGCCGTCATCCACCATCTTGTCCCACGCCCGGCCCGCCGCCGTCGAACACGGCGTCCGCGCGTGATGCGCGCGCGCCGTGTCGTAGGTCGAGGACGCGGTAGGCCTTGGCGCCCGCCGTGGCCGATGAAGACTCTGGCGTGCTCGATCGTCGAGCTTGCCGGCGTGGTTGAGCTCTCGGCGAAGGCCGACGGTGAAGACACGAGGTGGCTCACCGCGGTTTGCGCGTGCGGACCTCGTATGGCGTCTTGTCGTCGAGGGCCTTGGTGGGGAAGCGGTTAAGCAAGTGAGCGGCGATCATCACCGCCTCACCTGATGAGAATGCCGCATCCTCTCGCTGAGGAGGCGCGGGCGGTGGCCACCACCGTCGTTGCGGCGCTCGGCGACGCCGTTACGTTGCGGGGTGTCTGCGGCGAGAAGTGACGATGGATCCTCGTTGGCGCGATGACGCGAACTCGGCCGCCGTGAACTCACCGCCGTTGTCCGTGCGTAGGACCCGAAGCCTGCGGCCGCACTCCGCCTCCGCAGCAGCTTGAAGGCGCTTGATGGCGTCCGCCGCGGCTGCCTTGACGTCGAGCAGGACAGCCCACATGTAGCGGGACACGTCGTCGACGAGGAGGAAGTAGTCGCGCCACGGTGTAGCCGTGTCACGGGCCCTGAGAGGTCACGTGGTATGCGAGCTCGGCTTCTCCTTGGCGCGAAGCTCGCTGGCGAGGAAGAGGAGCGCGCGACTTGGTGAGGACGCAGTGTCGCGAAGCGCTCCACGTGGTCGACGTGCGGCATGCCCCGCACCATCTCCTTGCCGAGCCGTCTCGGGCCTCAAAGTTGAGGTGCCCAGCGCTTGTGCCACCTCCAAGCGCCGCTGCCGCGCGGTGGTGCAAGACAAAGAGGTTGCGCCACTGCGCGTGAAGGGCGTAGAGCGGTTGCTTCGCTGACCTTGACGAGGAGCGGGCGGCGATGATCCGGATCGCGCAGCACCGGTGCTCGATCTCCACACGCGATCCGTTCTCATCCGGCTTTCCCAAGGCGATGATGGAGTTCCTCAACGCGGGGATGTAGTAGACACCGTGGCGGCCGGTGCTCGCCGATCTTGGCGACGAAGACGGCAGATCCGACGCCCTTGATCTCCACGGCGGGCGTCGCCGAACAGCGGTGCCTCGAACGCTGGTCGAGCTCGAGAAGAACTCCGCCGCCCGGTCATGTGGTGGGTGGCGCCGGTGTCGAGGCACCACCCGTCGGTCTTGTCGTTGCTGAAGCCCATCGCCGGAGGCGTGTGCTTGGCTTTTCAAGGTGGAGGAGAGCTGCTGCGGCTGTGCTGGAGGTAGTTCGATGCTCGCATGAGCAATGAACAAAGCCGGCCTCCTCCTCCTTCGCTCGCTGCGATGCGGTCCGCGGCGTCGTGGTATCGACAATCCTGGCCCAATGACCGGGCTTGCCGCAGTTGTGGCAAGAGTCGTCTCGTGCCGGCTTTTGCTTGCCCGCCGCGCGCGCTGGCGCCTCACGGTCATCACCCTCGGCGCGTCCTCGCGCCCTGGCGTCTTTGCGCGGCTTGCGCGCTTGCTACGCGACGCTGTCATGGAAGAAGACTCCCTTCTTCCTGTCACCTTGGCCGCACCCACCGCTCCCGAGTGAGGAGGAGCTTCCGCCAATGGTGACGGGTCCCGAGACAGCGTGGCTCATCGCCGATCCAGCGACCTTGAGGCGACCAACGCCTCCTCAATCGTCATCGTGGAGAGGTCCAGCGAGAGACTCGATCGGCGAGCCATCTCGCTTGTACTTCTCGGGGCGCAGCGGAAGAGCTTCTCCACTCTCTCTCGTCGTAGGTGTCGTCGCGACCGCACCATCTTCGCAACAAAGTGTTGAGGCGAGAGCAAAGTCATCAACGTCCTCACCGCTTGAAGGCGGGTTCTCCCTCCTTGCGCGATTATCGCAATGTAGACTTGCGCGCGCGGTCGCGCCGATCGTCTTTGCGGCGATGGCGTCCCAAGCCTCTTTGGCGATCCGCTTGTTGGTAGCGAAGCGCATCTCGGCGGGGCGCAACGATGAGAGCATCCAGCGCCGTCGATCCTGGTTGTAGTCGGCGTCGCCGTCACCGGATTGCATCCCGCATATGCCGCGCTGGAGCTTTACCTCATCACGCAGCCCACTCGGCGTAGTTGGTCTTGGTGAGGTAGGCCACTCGCCAGCGGGGCCGACGTCCGGCGGCGACACAGTACTCGTGGTGACCACGGTGCCATCAACCGGGAGAGAGCCGCGTCGCTCGCGAAGGCCACGCTCTCCGTCGACCGTCACGCCCTGCCGTCGTCGTGCCTCCTCCAGAGCGCCGCCGCCGCGCGTCCGCGCATGCCGGCTGCCGCGCGCTCGTGGCGTCGCGCGCCGCCATCGCGCTTCGCCTGCGGCGCCTCCCTCGGCGACTCAAGGTCCGCGCCGCTATCATCAGCCGAGATGGAGCTGCTTTATTGCCGTATGAGAACCTCGACCTCCGCTGCGCCTGACTGTTGCATCTGCCGCCGCCGCTAGCCTTGACGCCCTTTCGCCGCCGCGGCCGCCGTGCCTTCGCTCGCGTTTCTCGCGCACGAGTTCGGCTTCTTGCCGCCGCCGCGTGCTCGAGGCGACCGATGGCCGAGATCGCTGCGGATATGGCGCGCGCCGGGAATAACTGCGTGGAGAGAGCTGCCTCTGATGAGCTGCTGCTCGTCGCGAGCGAGGAGGAGTGGCGAGGCACGGAGAGCTGCTGCGCCGCTTTGGTTGGGGCAACTGCGGGTGGAGCGAGGTTGGGACGTATCCATCAATATTCACTTGTCTTCAATATCTGAAATGTGTTTAAAAATACATTGGGGGTCAACCTGATTTCAAAAACCAAAAGAGATACTGCAGTATTACAAGAGTGCCATCACCGAATGTTTAAATAACAAGAGTGTTTGAAGGTGTTGTCATAAAAATTGTATCATCAAGACATGTTTGTTATTGCCAGAAGACTACTTTGTTGTCTTTCCAAGAGTACAAGAGTAGTGTACTGTGTAACTATATCTTCTACCAAGCATAGATAAATTTAAGTTGAAATCCGGTGCTTAAGATCTACACACCTCCCCCTGATGAAATTTGAGTTGCTGATGCATCTTATATCGTGTTACTTGTTTCTTGATAGAATTTTCCTTCGATATATATTCTGATGATGGGAGAAACCCACATTTGGCCTGGAAGGTGAAAGCATGTGAAAACATGTCAACTGGAAATATGTATACAAATGTCAAAATAAATAATAAGAAAAAAAAGGAAGCTCAGAATGTACCTTTATCTCTACTGCTATGCAACTGCTATCTCTAGGATTACCTGAGATTAGAAAGATTTAATGTAAACAAACATAAATTTAAATTCCGAAAAGCTAGTATAGAATTCTGAATAAGCTAGCATAAAACCAATGTAAAGAACTAACGAGGCATCCATCATAATTTGAGTCACCATCTCTGGACCAGCTACCCTTTCAGGACAGAAACCAAGCTCTTGTGGTCAAACCAGATCAGAGCTAAGCTACAAATCAGTAAAGTCCAAGCCAGTTCTCTTTATTTCTTTCTGATTAATGGAGAGGAAAAAATTTAATGTATCGTGTATGAATCCATACAAGCACATCCCAAGTTTCAAAAGACTGTGTGAACTTGGCACAAAACAGTATTGTTTCCTTGGGGAAAACTTGGTTGTTACCTATCTTGATCGTATCCATTTGGCTGTAGCAAGTAGCACTAGAAAACCTGAACCTCTATAGATTCCAAACTTAATAATCCTTACACACAAAGAAGCTAAGTAACCATGTTAAACAGATAGAAATAACAAACTAGGCAACAGTCTTGCTGCAAATGTTCCATCCAAACTTTGCTGCATAAAAGAATGGACCTTCAGTTCTTTCTTAATCCAGAAAAGCTTCGAATTATGCTCAGAAGAGAATGGAGGCAGTGTTGAAATAAGGTCCAGATGACACGACTTTACCAGAAAATAATGAGTGGTCAGAAATTAGAAAAGCAGAATCAGCGCTGGTATCGATTGCGCTTGCATTCACTCGCCAACCAGGGCGGTTGCTAAGCACATTCTTTCCAACAAGCTCCAAAAAATCCGTACACACATGTACACGAACCTGCACTATGAAAAGATAACACCATTTATTCATTTAGTCAAGTGAATCCAAAGAATAATGCCTTTTGCAACAACTTAACAACAAAGTGACAGACAACAGCATGTCTTTGTCCAAACTCAGTAGTTTGCACACTGATGCCATGTTATCCTTATAGACCAGATTACTAGGGCAATGGTAATATTAGGACATGGTAATAGTTTTGTCACTAAAATCACAATAACAAGACATAAATGAATTGAATTTAAACCGTACCCCGCCATCAACATGATTGGCACCCACATGTTGGCTCATAACGTGTATAGCATAGGCTTGTGCCAAGCAATCTTGTTTAATAGACTCCACCAGTTCTGGGATCTCACCCCACAGAAGTTGCTCATAACTTGAGAAGACTATACAATTTAGCGCTGGTTGTGCCTTGTCTTTGAGGATCTTCTTTACCCGCAGTACCTTCCCAAGCTGTAAAGAAACCAAAAGGAGATCAACAAAGCATATTTCCTTCAAACGTATCATACCAAGGACGAATGTGCGTCCGGACACAAAATACAAAATCATGGAACCAAATATAGACGAGATGTTTGCTTTTCTGGTTAGAAATGGCTCACGAAATTGGAAGTGACAAAGCTACACCTGATCAATGCTCATGTTTCAGTATTAAAGTGGAACCAGTTGCCTAAATCAGGGCTGTAACTGTATTTGGTAGACAACCATATACAGCCTTTCTTGAGCACTCCTACCATGTTATGTGCTTAATTTTCAAGAGACCTGGCGAGCATCTCTGATCCTAAGCCATCACTTCCTGGATCGGGCATTAGATCTAGGTTGATACAACCCCAACCGTGCAGCACGCATCCAGTCCAGAAATTTACAGAAGATGAAAGCTAAGTTGCCAATAAACACACCAGAAGAACCTACTCGTCGCATACCATAGAAGGCGACGAGCCAGCGTAGCTGAGGATGAGATTTGCTGCGCCCTCTCCTTTGTAAACCCAGTCTTTGGCATCTCCCGCTTGCAGAACCTCCTCCATATCGACCCAAACTCTGCAGTTATTACGGAGTTACAAGTTACAAGTACGAACCGAAGATAGGCAATTGGGGAAGTCAACTCAAAAGCACAGCAAGAGGAACAGGTGACTGCATCTAGCAAAGGGCAACTCGATATTTTTGGTGCTTAACGCCGCAGCAAACCCAAGCCTGAGCAATATCACGTGAGCAAGAAGTGGGCAAGCTTGTTTCAGGTCGGTGCCGCATTTCATCGAGCAGCGGGCGGGAAGGCAGCTGCGAGGACAACTGGAGCAGTGGAAAGTGGTGCTTACCAGAGGAGAGGAGGACGGCTGCGCTTGCGTTGGGACCCTTCTCCGGCGATCACCGGAGGAGGGCGGCTGCAGCAGAGATCGCCACCGCCGGATGCTGCCGCTGCAGCTGCTGCGAAGTTTAGAAGGCAATCCTTGTCGGGTAGGACACAGGAAAGTTGCAGATTCCCGGGAAGGCAAAGGAAAGGAGACATGCAGAGAGATTGGATGCCACGCGGACGCGTACGGTGGAAACAATAGACTAAAGCTAGTCATCGTACGGTGGAAACAATAGACTAAACATGACTACATTTCTCTATTAAGAAGGCGAGACCACCCTTTTCTTCAGCATCTGTCACTAGTGTACTGGTGAATACTGAGTCCTCTCACGGAATGGAATGGGCTGGCATGGTCGTTCAACCGTTCGATCTCTATGAACCTGTATCGTACAGTGGTCTGCAACTCAGCATCGACCAACTATTTTTTCAGCCTGAAATCGGTAGCTTCGCCGCCTGCTTGGATCTCCGCGGAGGGGGTGACTGGGATTGACACCCCTGCGCTTTACGAATCTTACGAAGCAATACGATTGGTTCTCATTACAGGCGTTCCCAATAGTGGCTCAAGCACACGGGTGAACGACACGTGATTCTGAAATGCTTTTATGTGCTTATGGTTTATGTTTATCAACTTTCAAAATAACAAACCTAAATGACCTGGGTGCGCTAAAAAGTGTCCCAGATACAATCACCATGTCGCAAAAAATAAATGCCATCGAGAGTAACAGTTTCTGGCAACAAGATGATTACCGGGTCCTACTAAGTCCAAGCAAGAGTGCAAGATACCAAGCGTGTTCGGAACTTACCTGGTATTTGGAAAGCGGTCTACAGGTACACGGAAATAACCATCAAGGACTGTGTGCCCGAGCTTTACTGGATGAAGAAAAAAGGGAACAAATTGTTCCTAAACCCCCTTGTTTTGCTCTTACAAGATCTACCTTCTGACTGTTACATAATCTATCCCCAGGATGTTACAAACAGCACAACAAAAACAATGATGCCGAAGGATGAGATACTCTCAAGGCTTGGTGGGAGCCTGAGGGAACTGTAGTACAACAGAGTTCAGATGCAACGAGTTATCCGATGGCTCGATGAGACAACATTTGAATATGTCACCAAGCTGATCTCCCCCGGCTTTCAAAATTTCAGTACCAGCTCTGGTAGCTGGATAGCTTAATTCTTCATAATGTTCGCGGAAAACGTGAGACTGGACAGGACATCACATTAGGTGATGTGCGTTCCGGTAATATCTATTGATGTACCTTGCCTGCAGAATACAATAGATACAAAGTTAAATCCCAGGCAAGTTTAGATGGTCCATTCTAAGAAACACCGAGAAACACTATTGCATACCTTTACATTGCTTACATCAGGAGTGTCTGCGGTTTTTACAGGATAAAATTTGTAGAATCGAATATTTTCGAATGCCTCTTTTGTCTTAGGATCCATATCATCAATAGCTTTCTTTCTGGCTTCTTTAGCCTGCATAAGTTTTGGAGAAACAACGGGTACTAGAATGCATTAAAATCTCCAGTAAATGTAATTATAATTTCGGTTGATTGCGGACCTGTTTCAGCTCTCTCTTCCTTTCTCTAACCTTCTCCTTTAGGAATTCCTGTTAAAGAAATGTGGCAGCAAAGTTAGTAAGGAAAACTCATTGAGGTAATTATCGTAGACCATGCAAAGTATCTTTAGTGAAAGCTAAGAGCAAAAATCATTGAATATGCACCTTAAATTTTTCTTTCTCATCCTCTGGTAACACCTCATCTTTAACTTTCTCATCAATAAAATCCTGCATTGCAACAAAATGATTCAACACAGATGCCCTTTCATGGGTAGCATCAGAGTGAAACAAAACAAATTTCATACATACCTCGTAATCATCCATCTCCCAGTCAAAGTCGCATACTATCTGCAACAAGCAGCACAAAGTAAATACAGTAAAAGTCAATTAGGAAGCATTTAAGTACACTTCCTGGAATAATTTACACAATGCATTAACTATAAGTGGAAAGTGGTCATTATCGCTTCAGAACAATTAAAGGTTGGCATCAATAGCAGGAAATAACCTATCCCTGCATTTAGATTGTAGGTCAAGATAAACATGATTTAGGGCTCATTTGCCAAACCTTAAGTTGTCTAATAAGCCAGCTTATTTACTTGTCGGCATATAAGCCTAAAAAGGCAGCTAATGTAATAAGCTTGAGAAGCTGTTTGTGGTTATTTCAGGCTCTAAACCAAACAATTTAGGAAGTATGTTTTCACATTAATAAAAACATAAACAATAACACACATATCCCTCCTGGAATCCCGGACCACAATCTTCGCAAGTATCCAACCGATCGTAACACAGGTGACAACATTCGAGAAGTGATAGCGTGAGCAATGCTGGCTGGCAGCACACCGCTCTGATCTCAGCAGTGGAAAACAGTGTTGCGTTGAAGCCAGCAGAGGGCACCAACAGCGTGTTAATTGGTTTTGACCTCACAACCATGGGAGACAGCAGCAGCATTGAAAAAACATTAACTCAAAGACTAGCAATCATGACACAGATGAAAGCGGTAGAAATAAGCCCAAAGAAAGTCAAATTCTAGCTGCAGCCTATGTGGTGAAATGGTCCATAGCTTCTCCACAGACCGGATAAGCCAAGATTAGTTTGGCCCTGTGCCTTATAACAGCGGAGAGGCTGCAGCCGCAGCTTGGCCAAATGTTCCCTTAAATAACTAGCGCACTAATTCTATTAATTGGGTCAATTAAAAAGCATCTCAAATGTAGGCCTAGATAAGCTCACAACCAAAGAACCTCATATCAGATTTGATGTAGACTCCGGAGACGGTGTGATGCTAAACAAATGCTCTCTTATTAGATTTTTTTGTCGGTAATTATGACTCATCCATAAGTAATAATGAACAGCCTACTTTAAAGGAAAATAGAAGAAGCTCACTGGGGGTTCTAGAGGATATATGATATTGACAACTGTATCATCTTCATCTTCGGGAGGATTCAGTGGCATATAATCTGCAAAATGGTTACACGAAGTTAATGAGCAGATCACATTACCGTGAAGATAACCATTTTATCGAACGTCATATCAGATATATCTAAATCAAACGATCTAATCAACTAGTAGAGCAACATGAGAATATGTGTGTGTATTTGAGAACCCAGGGTGTGCTGTGTAGGGGTTTGGGTGAGTGTTGGGTTGTTTCGTGTGATCAACAACCTTGGCATGCTCGGACTATTTATAGTAAGACTTATTACAGAATGTGGATGCTTGTGTCACAATTGCTGATCTTGAAAGCACAAACACCACCAAAGATCAACCCAATACACACTGTAAAGAGTTAGAAAGGCGGGGCTTGATTGAGACAGAATATAAAGCGTTATCAAATTGTTACTTGTTAGAAAGCGATCGATACGCAAGTTTAACCAATAGTTATTAAATAGGTCTATGCCATTTATAATTTTGTAAATGGAATACCAATCATCCAACAAAAGCAAATCAGAAAACTAAAATCCCATCAAAGTCTAAAAGCCATTACACTTGTCTGGCATCATGTAACTTGACTGTTATTCCAATGAAATCAACAATTGATTAGGAAAAGGCATCTCATCCCATGACATACTGCTGCATTGCAACCATTTAACTAAGATGTAGTCGCAGTCTCGCAGAATGTTATGCACAAATTTGGATAGTGTACTTTACATGTTCTTGGACTGGACCAAGCCAAGGATAGGTACAGCAACAGAGCCTCTAACGTTAACAGGCATTCAAAGGATCCTAAAGCAACAAGAGACATTTCCGAAGACACACAAGGCGAGCCTATGAAAAATAATCACAATTCAGCTTACAGGGCATGCAGTAGTCAAACTTCTTGACTCGCTCAGTTTTGAGATGCTTCAGCGCAGACCTGCAAAATATATAAACTTAGGATGTGTACCACATATTACTGGGCGACAACATTCCCAACAAACAAATAAACAATAGCAACAGAAATGTATGCCCTCGAGCATGAATTGTTAGTGAGGAAGGAAAATAGCATGAATAATGCTGACCTTCGCTGAGTGCAACCAAGAGTGAATATTTTTGTTTTCAAACTGTCAATCCTGCTGAGCCTATAGACAAAACAAGAGCAAAATGAACAAAATGAAAAACTACATTGATGAGGAAAAAAAGGTAATGATGTAGGTGCCCAAAACAAAGGTAAGAAATAATGCTCAAAATAAATAGCACGGAAGTACCGGTCCTCTAGTGGAACATAGGGCACCCAGGCCATCTTCATTGCCTTCATTGGTACTATTTCTTCATTTTCCCTTTGGACAGAATTTATACCAATTTTATCTGATGGAGGGAAAGGACAGTCAACCTGAACAGCAGAAAAATTGCAAGTGCTACATGAGATCCACCATCCAGCAAATAAATAGCAAAGTTAATAGGGCTTAAACAAGTCAATCAATGGAACCACCACAAGATACAAATATGCCAAGCAACATTTTCCACTGCAGACTTACTTTCAGAAACGAAAAACATTTTCCACTGCAGGTTAGGGTCAACAGCACCAATGAAACATTTTTGGAATAAAGTAGTGTGCCAAGAACATGGAACTTGCTCATCCAGGTCTTAGAGACAAAAGGGACCCCAGGCCAAATAGTTTTAGCAGTATAACAAGGAAAAGAAATGTTTAAGCAATGGTATTATTCACAAAATAACAAAGGTAGAAGGTGCTAAACATTCTTAATATAATGTAGACTAGTGAAGGTTAGCATACTCACCATGGTAACATCAGCTGACAAGATCAGTGAAGTTCCAAACCATTTATTTTTTATTTAGCAAAAGAAAAGGACTAATTATAATTTTTAATCTTAAAAAGGTCACATATACATTTCCTATCTTGTGCACTTGGTCACTTTCAGCTTTCTGGTACAAGTGAGGGGGGATCACAAATATCAAACATTGTATGCATTGTCTATAATGCAAAAGATATAAAGCATTGTTTGACTGCCATAATCATGAGAAAAATGTTCAACTCAAGATGAACTGTAACTGAGGACAATTTTCTATAATGCATTTGTTTTATCAATTCACTTTCAGAACTTAAGATAGTAGAGCAAACATAAATACATAATCATGATATAAATGTTCAAGTAAAGAGAATGGATGAGAACTTACAGCAACTACAACAGGAATAAGCACTATCTTTGATTCACCATTAACATCCAATAGTTGAGCTGCATGCCAACAGAAATGAACCAATTAGACAAATTGTATAAGATAATTTTCAACAAGTTGGTACAGTCCGAAAAATGAAACAGACAGCAAATAATGAAATCATTTTTTTCCTGCGTGCACATGGTAAAAGAATTCAATGATAACAGTTGTAACGCCAGAAATACTAATCAACTGTGAAAAGGAAGTAGCCGCTGATCATAAAATGTGTTATCAATAAACCAGTCAGGTCAAAAAAGACCATTTACTTGCTGGAGATGCACAGGTAATCATTCAGCATCGATAAAACATGCAACATCAGCTCTACAACATGATTACTAAATTTTGCTAAACCACAAACTGATTGCTCTGATATCCAAGCTATATACCATAAACTTCACATCAAAATTTATCCCAGATAACACCAGTTTACTGCAAATTACTAAAATATTACCAAGCTAATATGTAATCATGCATCAAGGATCGCAAGGTTAACTTACGCTCAGTGCTTCCAAACACGTAAACTGTCTTCCCATACAGCTCTCCACCTTCTTCTAGAGCTTTCTGCTCACCACAATAAACCACATATCATGCTGAAAGGAAGCTTAGTATTCCAATAAAAAATGTCTTAGAAGATTATCTGTAGATCATATACCTCTAAATTTTCAAAGTTCCAGTTGAACTCTTTTATCTTATCAATATTTTCCCACTGCAGATGGCAGGACCAGATATATAGATCATTAAAATTAAGGCCAAATGCATAATACACAGCCGTATGCATGTCAAAATGTGCAACACTGACAGACACAATACTAGATAAAAACAACGGTAGGGATGCGCACAAACCTCAGTCCCAACAGGAAAAGCCGACAACCAAAGATCCTCCTGAACACAACAATACACCGTTAGACACAATGCACTAAAAGCAATATAGCGAGACAATAAACAAGGGCACAAGGCATACTCATGAACCACGTGTTTTGAAGTGATGCATCCAAGGGACTCAGTCAAACAAGTAAAATTATCATGCAACTTCAAAAGATGGTCTTCACAGAAGAAAAAGAAAGAAATGGAGGACTGGTAGAAAAACTACTGTCGTTGCCAAGAAATTTAGATCCATTAACCCAAAAACTAGCAAACATTACATCGCACCTGTGGTACAATAATGAATTTGCTGAACTCAACGCGTGTGAAACATGTGTAGAAGATCATCATCATTCTTATCATAACTCAAACTTTAGATGTGACGAGGCACGCACAAACATGCCCTTTAAACAACCAGCTCATACAGCAAGGCACTTCAGAATACAACAATCGGTACCACTCTGTACCAGATAAAATTAACCTAGAATGACAGAATCCGTACACTTTGGTCCAACCCAGACAGGTCTAAAAATTTTCATCAATAGCAAATGCTCCAACGACACGGCACAGCATTTCAGGAGAAAACCATTCCTAATCAAATGGCGAGAGCCTGTAGTCCAACCAAATCTAGTCACCTATTAACCGAGAAATCTCGTATTTCAGCATCGCACGCAGCAAAAATCGAATCACCATTTCCCTCAACAAAAAAATCGAACCACCATCCCTTCTCCTAATCCGACAACTGCGAATCTCACCGCAAGAGCACCAATCAAACACCACACGGTCCGCACGCTAAACGAAACAAGAGCAACCAAGCCAACCCCTACTCGGCGATACCAAAACCTAGCAGACCGAAGCACGCATTCGGGACAGGTCATCGGGAAGCCTCCTCACCAGATTCCGCTTCTCGGGGAAGTACTCCGTCTCGGGCTTGGTCTTGGGCGGCGCCTTGACGCGCTTCCCCCTCCCCCGCGTGGCCGGCTCCTTCGCCGCCGCCGTCGCCGCCGTGCGCTTCTTACCCCTGGGACGCGCCATCGCTCTCGAATGCTAGGGTTAGGGTTCCGGCCTGCGTTTCGATTTGGAGTTGTATTTATGCGTTCGGGGGAGGGGTGCGTGTTGGCTTTGGGGGAATCGGCGCGTGGAATCGACGCGATCCAAATTTGAAGCGGGGGGATGGAGAGGGGAGAGGACTGCAGGAGAGAGAAGGCGGCGCGGGCCGCGTGGCGTGGGTGTCTGGTGGGCTTCGAGAGCCGTCGGATCGGAAGGGAGAATGTTTTGGGCCGTCGGATTTCGTGTTTTGCGGCCGTCCAGACTCCAGACGGAGTGCGAGTGGTCTCGCGTGGCAATAATGCCGTCTAATTTACCTTTGGATAGTGATGTGGGATCTGCGTTGTCTGTGGCAGCGAGATTCAAATCTCGTGCGGATGACATGTGGGACCATCTGGTGCGTTGGGGCTTCTTTTGGGCCTAGGCTCCAAGTATTTTTCATTCCGACCCCTCCCTTTGCACTGTTTTATAGAATCTACTTTGCCTTTCTTCTCAACTCTTTGCCCCTCTAGCAGCTCAGTACCACTATCCTCCCTACCATGGTGGTCTGCATCGTCTTCCTCCTACAAACTTTGGCAACTCCAGCATTCCCAACTTTCGCGAGACCATTGACGGCATCGTCAACACTTTCACCCACTTAACTCTGTCCTTGTTCTTACAGTCATTATTCTTGCTGCCGCTTCTAACAAGTAACAACACTAATCCCGCCTTGAACAATGCTCTGCCATCTCATAGTTGGTCGTCGCTCGCTCCACGCTTAATAATTTAGGGGCTGGAGGTTTGGTGATGCTAAATGGAGTACATCTCGTCACCCATCCATGAATCTAATGACAGGAGGTTTGGTGAATCATAATTCTTTATACTGATACTAGTCGAAGGCGTGCATTGCAACGGAAAAAAAATATTGATAACACAGTGCTACTACTGTGCATAAATAAATACTGTATTAGTGTTAAGAAATACATGACGAAGGTAGAACATTTTTTTATGGATGAACAGGACATCAAACATGCCACAGTTCCAACCTTTTATTGAAACTGAAATTGTTACTTTTCAATTCAGGGCATACATAATAGCCATTAGCAGATACATTCTCGTCTCATACTTGATTCACATTTTACGAAAATGACAAGGAACACAGAACTAAAACTACTACTACAGAGCGCCTTAGATATTCACCATGTCACTAGTAGCAATCTTCATGTTATCCACCTCGTTTTTCTCCTCTCCTCGTTTTGTATTGCCGTTTTTTCTTTGGCTTAGTTTTTTAGTTAGAGCTTTTGAAGGAGGTATGCAGCCAAAAAAATTTTGATAGAGTGGAACAGAGAGGTGATCGTCACGTTGCGCGGAGGTAAACTCCTCCTTTTATTAGTAAAGATAAGATAAGAATAGATTATTACAACGCAAAAGATGTAATGCCCCGTTTTTCCCTCCCCGGGGTCAACCCTCGCCCGCCGGAACCCCCCCCCCCCTCTTCCCTCCCGTCAACCCCCCCTGCCCGGGCCCCCTTCCTCGCGTCGTCCCGTCGCGACCGTCTTCGTCGCCGTGCGCACGCCACCCCCTCTGGCACCTCCCCTGCTACGTCCTCCCGCACGCCGTCGAGCCGTCATCATTACCCCGGCGCCGCACGCCGTCCTCCTCCACGCCCGGACCCCCCTTCCCCCGAGCTCCTCGCTTCGGCTTTAAAAGCCCCCACCGTCTTGCCCTCTCCCACCTCACCTCCCTTCTTCCCCAAGCAGCTACCCGAAAGCAAGAAGAGCAGAGAAAGAGAGGAAGAAGAAGAGGGAGCTGAGCCTTACCGCCTCCGGTCGCCGCCGCCCTAGCCGCACCTCCCGTCACCCGTCGCCGTCTTCATCATCGCCGCTGTTGCCGGTGGGCTCCTCGTCGCGCCGCCGCCGCTTCGATTCCCCTCTCGCCGCCGCGCCGCTCCATCTCCTCCTCCTCCGCGCCGCCCCCATCTCCCTCTCCCCGTCGCGTGCGCGCTCTCCTGTCTCGCCCCCTTCCTTCGCTTTTAGGCGACGCCGCCGTGGCCGCGCTTGCCCGTGGGCGCGCCTTGCGCAGCGTTTAGCCTGAGCCTTGGTAGGGCCGTTTTCAACTCATGGGCGCTGCGAATTTTTCTTTTATTTGATTTTTGTTTTTGTTTTTCCTTTTTATTTCAAAAGTAAGACTTCAAATATACATAACTCCCCCATTTCAACTCCAAAAATTATAAAGTAAATTTCTAAAAATTTGTAAAATCAAGACCTTGCTAATGGCATAGGTTTTGTTCATTTTGGAGTTTATTTGGGTATTCTTGTGTATTTATTGGTCCTTTTGCCTATTGTGTCTTTTTTAGGTGCTTGAGTGTAGAGTTCGGAGACACCGGAGACCTCCACGTTGATCAAGAACAAGACTACTCGGACCCTCTTCCCTACACTCAAGGCGAGTCAATACTTTGATCATATTGAGCCTACATTTCATGTAAATTATGTTCTTTTAAAAATAGCAAAATGCATGCTTTAATTTCATAATCAATGTATGTCAATGTTTAAGGTAGATAAATACCAGTTGTGGAATAACTAATTAATATGTCATCCTTGATAATTTGAATCCCTTAAATTCGTTGTCACCCTAGTAACTATATGGTAATACTAGCCATAGGTTGTACTTAAGCGACATGCTAGACTTGCTTAAATCCAGGGACATTAAAATGTCCTAATCATCATCATTTCAAACATAAAATGATTTGGGCGGTCATTGCGGGTAAATGGTGAGATGGTTGAATTGTTGTATTTACATCTCAAAAACCTTAAATGCTAATACCCGTGCAGGCGGATGGTAAGATGGTGGAGTGCGGATGTAGCACGAGAATGGCGGGAATGTGGTTGAGCCGTCCGGACAACCCTAAGGACTTAATCTTGTCACGACCTCTGTGTATAACAAGTACAACCACAAGTCGCAACAAGCTGCGACTTGGCTTAGTACATTTATCAAATCTGAAAGTCACCACCTTTGGAGGGACAAAGGGGCAAAAGCTGCGGGTATGTCGGGTGGATGGGACACCGAGTCAAGGGTGAAGTTCACGATCGGCGAGGTGTAGCCACGCTCGTCGATCGCGGAGTGGACATCCGCGCAACGTATGGGCGCAACCCCATATGGGTGAGATGATGGAAAGGGCGAGATAATTAGAAAAGTTATTGTGACAACCTCTCGACTACGACTACGGAATCGTGTAGGACAACGAGTTAATTGTCTCTTGTGGGTAAAGTGTACAATCTCTGTGAGTTATAAAGCTGTTTAAACAATGTGCCTCTGGTCAAAGCGGACATGGGAACTTAACTTGAGTTAGTTCTATTTCAAAACCTTCTTTGGGTGGTATGCAAATTGTGGCGGGCTCACCTAGCCCGAGATTAGTTATTCTGGGTCTTTGTACCCGGTGTCGTTTAGTGGTGGATGTAACCACAATCAAAATAAGCATGAAGGTGGAGGTAACCTCTGTGATACAAATATTGCACAATTTCTCTCTTTAACTAAAATGAAATTTGCTAAAACCGCTAAGTGCTAGGAATTTGTACTTATGATATTTAAAAGTACTGCTTTCGCAAATAAAAGAACCGAGTCATCCTTGTAAGCCTTGCATGTATATTATTGTATTGTGTATTGGCTCGCGAGCACGGAAGTTGTGCTCATTCTCGCTCTCCCAAACCCTTGATGATGGCGAAGAAGGAGACTATGCGTACTACGAGGATCCAGGAGACGATGGACAAGGAAACGAGGAAGAGTAGTCTAGGATCTGTAGTCTAGGCCTCGTCGCAGTCTAAGTGGACTCGTTGGTACTTGCGTACAACCGATATTACCCGATCCTTGGTTAATATCAGTCGTACACAGGTTGCCCCAGCCGCTTGCCTGTGAAGAGGTGAGCCCTACCCTTTTGCTTCCGCTATCGTATTCGGTGTTCTGTATTGTAATCAATTTGGCTGATCGTTTTGTTGTAAACTCGACCCGATGTGGTCTATATCACTCTGTTGGTTGTAATAAATTTGGCACTCTAGTTCGCGCCATGTATGAATGATTCAGCAATGCCTGTGAGTGCTATCTACTGATCCAGGGAATAGCACGGTGTTTTCACAGAGGATTTGGATTAGAAAATCCAGGTCCGACAAAAGAATATGTTATCTGTTTATTACAGTGCTTCATACAAACAAAAGCTATGTATGAGATTACAAAAGAGCGGTGAAGCATTAGTATATGAGAATAAATTCAATCGATGCTCTAGCATGTCCCCTTTTTCGTTGGCTAACACCATCTGATCCTCTTCATTTTGATCTTTACCTAACTAATTTCATACAGTTCATCCCATTCTATGCCCACCAAATGATAACCTGGTATGCTTATCAGCATGGTACATGATTCATCTGCCAAAAATGATTTACTTATAGTTGTTATAGCGATCTGTGTTTTTTTCTTTCTATTTTTGAAGGAGGAGACCCCGGCTTCATTTATTGAAACCAAAGATCCGTGTTTTTTTTTCTTTAATAAAACCAACAGATCTGAGTTATTTACTTTAATACAACCGACAGTGCTATTGCCTATTAGTTTATCCATTGTGTTTGTAAGAGATTTGCTTGTCAGTAGCTGTTGCCTGTTTTTGAATTGTTATTGCCACCAGCAGTACATATTAATCAATGTGTGTGTGTGGGGGGGCATTGCAGTATATGATAACCTTTGATTGTGTTGCCATTTTTGTGTTACTTTCCTACGGATACATACAGACCAGGGGATTAAAATCCTAACATGGTTTGAAGATGAACCAAAATCCAAGATAGATGGAGGAGGCAAATAAACTAACCAAGACTTGGGTTAAAGGAGAGCGTGCAACTAGAGCCTGTTTTTCTTCCATATCTATATTTTACTCAGTTTGTTTGAACTTAGTCCTTCCCCTTCCTCCTTGTGAATGACACCGTATCATGCTTGAGCTGGATCTGCAAAATTATTTCCTTTTATGAACATGCTATCTTACTGAAAAAATTCTGTGCATGGATTATCTCGTCTCAGCATCTTTTGTTTCTTGGCCAGCAGTCACTACTTACTAGTTTTCCCTCTTTCATAATTGAGTTAAGTGATTGTATGCTGTCAGGAAGTATTTTATGCTTCAGAATAATTGTTTATTATCACTTTGATCGGATAAGGCTTTAGAGATGTAAGAGGTTTGACAAATCACTGGTTGCTCTGGTGCGACTTGCGAGTACTTGTAATGCGCGTGGATATTTATGAAAATAGCCACCATTGAGCTGCACAGGGTTAGAGCTACGGTTTTTCTAACCAATAGAAGTGTATTTTTTTTTAGAAACACAGGGTCGACACTCCGTCCTCAACTTTTACTGAAACCAGGACAAAACGGTAGCATCGCCACTGTTCACAGACCTACAAACACCAAAACCTTACATGTTTACCTCCACAATAGGCTATGGCATCCACCGCACCTATTTACAGAATGCAAAAACTAAAACAGAGCACACATAGCTAGTCCTTGAGTCCTTTCCTCCCTCTCCATCTACCCACACCACATCACCTTTTTGCATGGCTCCAAGATCCATCTTCCAGGGTCAGGAAGCGTCATCACTGTTGATTCTTCAAGCTTCTCCAGTTTTTCCTTCCCCTTCATCATCTCCACGGTGTCTTGAGCGGTTCCTTTACCTTGGTCTCCAAGAGTGCAATATAAAGATCCAGCTGCAAAAGTGTATCCAAACAGAGGCGCTTCCGTGTGATGCCCCTTTTTCTCCCCCTTCCCGGGTCAACCCTCGCCGGGGCCCCCTTCGTTCTCCTCCCGTCAACCCCCCCTGCCCGGACCCCCCCCCCTCCTCTCTTCCCTTCCCGCGCTCGCATGCGCTGCTTGTCACCGCGCGCACGCCACCCCCTCTGGCTCCCCTGCTACGTCCTCCCGCACGCCGTCGAGCCGTCATCATTGCCCGGCGCCGCACGCCGTCCTCCTCCCCGCCCGGACCCCCCCTCTCCCCGGCTATAAAGAGCCCCGGCGCCCTCCCTTCTTTCCCGCACCGCCCTTCCCCCACCCCCGAGCAAGAAGAAGAGGAGAGGAAGAAGAAAGCCGAGGGCTTACCTCCGTCGTTGTCGTCGTCGTCGCCACCGCCCTAGCCGCACCTCCCGTCAACCGTCGCCGTCTTCCTCATCGCCACTGTCGCCGGTGGGCTCCTCATCGCGCCGCCGCCTCCTCTTCCCCCTCCGGCCGCCGCCTCCTCTCCCTCCCCTCCTGGTGCGCCGCCGCCGCCCCGGAGCCCCCCTCCCCTTCCGCGTGTCGCCGCCGCCGCCCCGGTCCCTTTTCCCCCTTCTGCCCCTCGCCCGTGCCCTTTCTTCTTTAGGGCGACGCCACTGCGGGCCGCGCTGCCGCGCCCGTGGGCCTCCTTCCCGCGCGCGCGCCCGTGGTGGGCCGGACCGTTTTTCAACTGTGGGCCGTGCGTGTTTTTCTATTTTCTGTGATTTTCGTTTTCTTTTCTATTTTAATTCAAAAGCTAGACCTCTAAAATTAATAACTCCCCCATTTTAGCTCCAAAAATTATGAAATAAATTTCTAAAAATTTCAAAAATCAAGATCTTGCTAATGGCATAGGTCTTGTTCAATTTGGAGTTCATTTGTGTACTCTTGCGTATTTAATTGCTCTTGTTGCTTGTTGTTTATTTTTCCGGTACTTTCGCGCGTAGATTTGGAGACGGAGACCTCCACGTCGATCAAGGACAAGACTACTCGGACTCTCTCCCCTACAACCAAGGCGAGTCAATACTTTGATCATATTGAGCCTACATTTTATGTAAATTATATTCTTTTAAAATAGCAAATCGCATGCTTTAGTTCCTTAATCAAACATATGTTAAAGCATAAGGTAGTTAAATACCCACTTGATGATTAACTAATTATTATGCCATCCTTGACAACTTGAATCCCTTAATTCCGTTGTCACCCTAGCAATTATATGGTAATACTAGCTATAGGTTGTACTTAAGCGACATGCTAGACTTGCTTAAGTATCGGGACATTAAAATGTCCTAATCATCATCATTTCAAACATAAAATGATTTGGGCATCATTGCGGGTAAATGTTGAGATGGTTGAATTGTTGTATTTACATCTCAAAACCCTAAAGCGCTAATACCCGTCAGGCGGATGGTAAGATGGTGGGTGCGGATGTAGCACGAGAATGGCGGGAATGTGGTTGAGCCGTCCAGACAACCTAAGGACTTAATCTTGTCACGACCTCCTGTGTATAACAAGTACAACCACAAGTGCGCAACAAAGCTGCGACTTGGCTTAGTACATTTATCAAATCACGAAAGTCATCTCTTTGGAGGGACAAAGGGCAAAAGCTCGGGTATGTCGGGCTGGATGGGACACCGAGTCAAGGGTGAAGTTCACCGATGTCGAGGGTGTAGCCACGCCACGCCGATCGCCGAGGTGGACATCCGCGCAACGTATGGGCATAACCCCATATGGGTGAGGCGAGGAAGGGACGAGATATTTAGAAAAGTTATTGTGACAACCTCTCGACTACACGACTACGGAATCGTGTAGGGCAACGAGTTAATTGTCTCTTGTGGGTAAAGTGTACAATCTCTGCAGAGTTACAAAGCTGTTTAAGCAGTAGTGCCTACGGTCAAAGGCGGACATGGGAACTTAACTTGAGTTAGTTCTATTTCAAAACCTTGTTGGGTGGTATGAAAATTGTGGCGGGCTCACCTAGCCCGAGATTGGTTATTCCCGGGTCTTTGTACGGTGTCGTTTAGTGGTGGATGTAACCACAATCAAAATAAGCATGAAGGTGGAGGTAACCTCTCATTGATACAAATATTGCACAATTTCTCTCTTTAACTAAAATGAAATTTGTTAAAAATGCTAAGTGCTAGGAATTTGTACTTATGATATCTAAAAGTGGTGCTTTCGCAAATAAAAGAACCGAGCCATCCTTGTAAGCCTTGCATGTATATCATTGCATTGTGTATTGACTGCATGAGTACGGTAATTGTGCTCATCCTCGCTCTCCCCAAACCCTTGAGATGACGCGATGGAGGAGACTACGCTACTTGAGGAACCCGAAGTTGATGGGCAAGGAAGCGATGAAGAGTAGTCTAGGATCGTAGTCTAGGCCTCGGCGATCTAAGTTGACTCGTTGGTACTTTGCGCATAACCGATATTATCCGGTCCTTAGGTAATATCGATCATTACTGTGTTGCCCGATCGCTTGCTGTGAAGAGATGAGCTCTACCCTTTGCTTCGCTATCGCTTTGTTGTTCGTATTGTAATCAATTTGGCCGATCGGCCCTCGTTGTAAACTCGACCCGGCGTGATCTATGTCACTGTTGATTGTAATAATGATACTTTAGTTCACGCCATGTATGAATGATTCAGCAATGCCTGTGAGTGCTATCTACTGATTCAGGGAATAGCACCGCGTTTTCACAGAGGATTCGGATTAGAAAATTCGGGTCCGACATTCCGATTTTGCATAGTGCTCAGAATTCGTCCCCAATAATCGAGGGCCGGCGACGACGCCCTCGGCGTGGTCGTCGCCCCTGGCACGGTCGCGTATGTCACGACCTGAGGTGAGGTGACCGCGCGTGCTTTGCTGGTGCTGCTCGTTGCGCTGTGGTCAATCGTTTTGACTCCGGTTATTGTGCAGGGCCGATACCCGAGGGTGCGGACGCCGTGGTGCAAGTGGAGGACACTGAGCAGGTCGCCGGCGCAGCGGATGGGTCAAAGAGGGTTAGGATCTTGGTGCGGGCAACGGAGGGACAGGACATACGCCCCGTGGTATGGTATGCTGTTACTTTCGTCTAACTCGCATCTCTTCTTTTAGTTTTCTGTTTGATGGAGCTTAGCAATGGAGGTACTAATCTATTCTCCGTTCTCTGTTGTTATCTCGGGTGCGTCCAAATTCAGCTTACTGATTGTCATGTTTGAGTGTAATGTTTTATTCCATTTATCCCATTCGAGAAGCAATTTTCCTGTTACTAATTGAATAAGTCTTAGCTTTTAGGTGATGTGATTGAATCTTTATCCCTCTTCCTCCTGATCAATCAATACTATGAAAAGATTCGCGTAATGTAGTGTGCACAATGTTAAGTAACTGATTTGTGGTAATCCAAACATTGCTACAGGGATGTGACATAGAAAAAGATTAAGTAGTGCTGAAGTCAGGTGATCACATAGGTCCTGCAGAAATTGGGCTACTTGCAGCTGCAGGAGTAACTACAGTCAAGGTAGATGCATCTTCCGGTTAATGTCGCAGAAATGCTTGTAGATAAGAAACACATATAATACAGTATTTTGAGTTTGCATGTACAGGTGCACCATCGACCTACCATCGCTGTATTTTCCACGGGGGATGAATTAGTGCAGCCATCAACTGCGACACTCAGTTGTGGTCAGGTTATTTCAACTACTACACACCATTTGATGCCTTCACCATTTTTTCTGTTCCATATTACTGAAATGAGTGGCCTCCTATCCGCTTGAAACTGATAAAATTGCAGATTCGTGATTCTAACCGGGCTATGCTACTTGCTGCTGCTATTCAGCAGCAGTGCAAAGTGGTAGACTTGGGTATTGCAAAAGACACTGAAGACGGTCTTAAGGAGCATATGGATGCGGCTTCACGTTCTGACGCTGATATAGTCCTGATTTCTGGTGGTGTTTCCATGGGTGATAGAGATCTTGTCAAACCTTGTTTGGCAAATATGGGTAAAATTCACTTTGAAAAGGTATCTTAAAAATTCTTATGGAATTATTCTTTACCAAGAGGTAGTTAAGCAAGATGAAGCAACAGTTGGGGACTCGGGGGATAAAGAAATGATAGCACTTTATTAACTGCATCAGCAATAATCGTAACGGGTCTTGTCTGTAACTAAATACCACTTCCTCTGTTTCACTATGTTTGTCTATGGCCTCGGGAGTCTCCGTTTCAAAATATTTGTCCATTGAAGGAATCAATAGTATAGTAATTACAATATTTCCATTCTCTACCTTTACTTAAATGTTTTGAACATGGTTATTAAGACGGTAGGTGAGGCGACCCACCTCCTCACACCTTTTAAGCGGTAAGGCACGAGGCGAGGCGACGCTTTACACACATCCTAAGGCGTTAAGGCAGTAAATAAAATGAGCATTTTAGCAGCACATATGTACCTTGTTGTTGCTAATTCTTTGTTTCCTTTCCAATTGCTCTTCTCCCATGTAGCATCCATCCCCTTGCAAGTTTCAACATATAGATTGTTATAAATGTAATAGATATAAATTGTATTCCAATTAATTGAGTAAATACGGATTGAATGACATATCTTGTTGGCAATCTCTCCTCTCTTCTCTTCTCCTAAGCAACAAGCTACATGAATAATGAGCAACTCAACAACATAAGTCCACAATAACAATTAAGTGAATCCGAAATTAAATATGAGCAACATAATGAATTAACAAGCATGACATAAGTCTACACAAATAACATAGGTGATAAGTCCACAAGCTTAGAGTAGTCTAATGGCATAATAGTAGTCCACAACACAAAAGTAGCATAGTCCAACTCTCTCATCTCTCAATATCCATCGTCGAACTTATTGGGATTGCTAGTAGAATCCATGTTTTCTCCACCATCTTCGGTAGCATTGGGAGTTTCGTCATAGTCGCTCACATCCGCATCATCATGTGGATCTTCTTCCTCATCTTCTTCATTGTCCGAATTTGAGTCTTGCTCTTGCTTATCTAAGTCATCTTCTTCAACCACCATTGTTGTAGATCTTGCACGCCTTTGGTAGATCATAGTCTCACCATGACTATGCCTATTAGCTTGCCTTGGAAGATTGCGACCTCGAAGCGAGCGTGATATGCCAATAGCTTCATCAACATCATCCCATGTAAGGTCACACTCGTGACCATCTTGAGGTGGTACAACCAATGAGTCAGTCCATTCATTGTCCCAATCAAAATCCTCAATGACCAAAGGGTCGTAGTTTTTCCCCGCTTTCTTCCGCCTCATTTGAAACCTAGTTTTCATCTTCTGGTTGTATACAACAAAGACCAAATCATTCAATCTCTTGTGTAGTAACCGGTTTCTTTTCTTTGTATGGATCTACAAAAAGCACAAATGGCAAGCGGCAAAGCAAATAAAATGAATAAATAACTTGCTGAAATTAATAAGCACATATAAGCTACAATTGAGTAGATGAAAATAAACACAAAGGAGCTACAAATTGACTCACAAATTCAAATGTACTCCAATTTCGCTCACAACCGAATGATGAAGTACAAAGACTAACAATACGCTTAGCAAACCTCTGTAGGTCAATGGCTCGCCCACCATATGAACGCCACCAATCAACTAGAATGGCAAATACACACATATATTAGGAATTATGAATGAAATAAACATGCTGAAGTTAACTTGCTGAAATTAACAACACTTACTAGGACTCCTTTGACTCTAAGTTTTGGATTGCCAATTTGTTTGAAAAGACATCTCCTCGTTGGTCCTCATAATGCATGGCTTGTTCATCAATCTTATTCTGAATATTCCCATCTTGTACCATTCTTACAAGCACATCATTGAAGCAACTCCTTAGCTCCCCAACATAGGCATCATCTCCACTCTTTTGGATGGCAAAAAATTTCACTGGGTTCAAATAGAGTGCAGCCCCATACAATGGGTGATCCATTTGTTTCACCCAACGTCGCTCAATAATGTTCATAATCTTTTTGAGCAAACGTTGCTTGTTTTGGGTAGAGAAGCTAAGCTTGATCTTCTCCTTTGCATGAGCCATTGATGTTGCAACCTCTGGCATTGCGGGCTTCTCATCATCATCAACCACCCTAAGCACGATAAGAAGTGGGGTTGAAGCTCTAAGGCAATCTTCAATTGAATTCCAGAACTCCTTAGAGAGCACAATGTCTGTCACATGCATGCCGGCCTCCGTCTTTGACAATTTGATCATAGTCCATGATTCACTCACAAATAGACACTTCAAAGCATCCTTGTGCTTGTGCATGCTCTTCAAAGTAAGGAAAGCTGTGGCAAACCGAGTGGCTGCGGGTCTCACAAGATCCATCCCACCTGTCTTCTTCCTCATTGCACTAAGAAGCCTCCCATGCCTATAAATGAATGTGGTGACACGCTTGGCATGTGCAATAGGTTTTTTAAATTCCTTCAACTTCGCAATGTCTTCCAACATAAGGTTTAAGCAATGTGCAGCACAAGGACTCCAAAACAGTGTAGGGATTCTATCCATTAGAAGCTTGCCCGCTGCCTCGTAGTTAGCACCATTATTGGTGACAACTTGAACAACCGTGTCTTTTCCAATGGCCTCAATTCTCTCCTCTAGCAAATTAGCTAGCATAGTTGCATCATGTTGTTCACTTGATGCATCAACGGACTCCAAGAAGTAAGTCCCCTTCGGGCTATTGACAAGGAAGTTGATCAAGTGACGTCCCCTCCTATTGGACCATCCATCCGATATAAGTGTGCAGCCATATTGCTTCCACGCCCACTCGGGCTCCTCCCTCAAGGTACTTGTCTCCTTGACGCACTCCCGAAGCAATGGCTCTCTCAGCTCATGGAAACTAGGAGGCTTATACCCGAAACCGTACTGCACACTGGCCTCATAAGCAATCTCAAACTGCCTTGAGTTTGCGGCATTAAATGGTATGCCACACTCATAGAACCACAAGGCCCATTGCTTATTCACATAATACCTGTCATCCTTGGTCCTTGTGCTGGCCTCCATGGTGCTTTGAAAAGATCCAGAACGTCTTTGATCTATAACATCTTCGGGTGTTCTTCGAAGCATATCAACAACTGACTTGCAATACCCGGTCTTAGAGGATGCAATACTTGCACTTGCCATTTTTTGCTTCTGCATTAGAGAGATCAGAGAAGTAATAATCGTGAGTGCAGCATTTGGCAAAGACAATAGCGAGTCGAAAGACAAGATAGGACTAGCACTTCAGCGCATAAAGCAATTGCTCCAAGGCTCTCCTCTGTTCGTCACTTCGACGTCTGCCGACGCGACCCGCCTCCCTCCCTTCTCCCCGCATCGTGGAGGTAGAGGCCGGGGAGGGAGGGGGAGGAGGTGGAGGCCGGGAGGGAGGGGACGGGGCAAACTTGAATCTGGGCGACGCCGCGATGGGGATGAAGGCGGGACGGTGGCGCAGCAGATGGTCGCCGGCGCGCTGCTTCGAGGATGGTGGCACTGGCGCCACGGGGATGGAGGCGGCGCTAGGGTTCAGGGCTTCGGTCGTTCGGCTTCACGCAGTCACGCGCGCGACAGGTTTTTCCCCGCTTGCCCCCCTCATCCCATCTCTTATCTCTCCTCCCCTCATGCATATGGCGGCCGCCTCGGAGCTTCCCGACGCCATATGCCGCCTAATCGACGCCATGGTGACGCCTTGTCCTTGAGGCGAACGCCTTAGGCCTTCCTGGCGAGGCGACGGCGAGGCGACGCGCTCCCGACCGCCTTACCGCCTTAGGCGACTCCTTAATAAGCATGCTTAGAAAAAGGTTAAGTGGTTGTAGTATATCATTTACTAGGGGTATGTACGGTCATTTCTCATTAATTTTTTCTTAGATTTAGTACTTCCTTGGTCTTTGCACATGGTGGGCTGTGAACAAATAATGTGAAACGGGAGAGTATGTGTTTGTGCTAGATCAAACTTCAGATTGATCATTTTCCTGTTGACCCAAAAGAAGCCTTTGAATTTGGCACTACAATCCTTATCCAATTTTTCCAATAATTTTAATAGTCTGCCGCATGTACACATACAGATCCTAATGAAACCTGGCAAGCCATTGACATTTGCTGAGATCATCACGAAAGACACGTCCAAGACATCTAAAACCGTTCTTGCATTTGGTTTGCCTGGAAATCCAGTGAGTTGTATGGTCTGCTTCAATCTTTTTGTTGTTCCTACAATACGTCTGCTCTCCAGTTGGTCGAATCCTCACTTGCCAAGGTAGTAAACCTCATGTTGCTTATGTTGTTATGTTCTATTAATATATTATTGAGGATTTTTTTCTTCACTTATAGGATTTTGTTTTTACAGAGTGCTTGTGAGTTTCATCGTTTAAGAGCAGACCCACACCGTCCAGAGTTTCATCGTGCAGTGATCAGATGGGTGCTTGATGACGGATCTGGTAGGCCTGGGTAAGAACTGAGAACTGTGTTTTAAAGTGGGGTATGATATTTGAATAAAATTCTATACTGTATAATATTTGACACTAGATGATGTAACTGGTTATTGCTTCGGCAGTTATATTGCTGAGAGCACTGGCCAACAAGCTAGTAGTCATCTCCTAAGTATGAAATCTGCAAATGCTTTGCTGGAAGTACCATCAACAGGGCAGATATTGGCAGCCGGAACATCTCTCCAAGCTATACATATTTCGGATATAATTAACTCTCCTTGGGATAAGCTGCCAGCTTCTTCAAAACCACTGCCACCTCATTTTGGTTCTTCTGCAAAAAGTGTTTCCACAGAAGATATTCCTCACGTTGCAGCCTCTCAGAATGCTCAAGTAGCAACTCTGACCGTAAGCGACACTGTTTCGTCAGTTGCAGGCCCTGAAAGGAGGTATTTATTTCAGTGCTATACCTTTTTTACCATGATCTTTATTGAAAAATTGTCATATACTGTCGCATGCGATTTTGTTCCTGTAGGCTGTAGCAGATCTTTATTAACTGGTTAACTGGGTTTATTCATTCTGTTAAGTTCTGTATTTGTTCTGGCCTGCCTAATATTGCAGCATGTAATGTATCCCATCCACATACCAATTGGGACACGTTCTTGAATTGCAAATGTTACATTTGGTCGTTGATATTTTGTGAGGCACTATTATCGAACAAAATCGGTTTGTGAATAACATTCTACCGTATTCCTCTTGTCAAGGAACTTCATAATTAGATTTTCCGTATGTGCTTTGAATCTTTCATGCAAACACAAGTACACAACCGAATTGTGAATAACAATTCATATCAACATCTCTTGCAAATGAACCTTAAGGTCACTAATGTTAAGGATATAAGGGTATTTATGGTATTTTCTATTGTATTAGGGTTTAGACTTGTGTCCCTTTGTACCCTATATATATGGTCTATTGGGTCTCTGAATACATACACACAATATTCATAACATGGTATCAGAGCCTAAGTTAGGTTTAGGGTTATAGTAGCCGCCGCTCGTGCGCCACTATGCGCTGCCCCTGGGAGGAGATCTCTGCTCCTGGGGGTGGCCAGATGCTTTGTCGTCGCGCGGGAAGAGGTAGTCTCTTCTCGGCTGCCGCCATCCCGATCTGATCTGGATCGGGCCGCCGCTGCCTTTAGGGCGACCTCTCGTCGCCGCCCATGCTCTCCCGCTGGTGCTCCTGAGCCGTTGCCGCTCGGAGCCGTTGGTGGCTACTGCCGTCTTGGGCGTCGGCACCAATCTGGGTGCTCAGCTTCGTCCCTGATTCGACGCCTCTCCGACCGGATTCTCTGCTCCACGCCGCCTTGGATCCGGCTGTCCCCGCTCGGATCCGCGTCTCCTCAGCCCCGAGCGCCGCCATCGGCCTACTCGTCTTCATCACCACCGGATCCGGTGGAGCCCAGCGCCACCGTCGCCTCTCCTGCTCTTCCTCGCTGGATCCGGCCGCCCTCGCACCGCTCGTTGCTCGGGAGCCGCTACGCCGACAGGATTCGCCTCCCTGTGGTCCTGCGGGGCCCTCCGCGGCCGCGCATTCGCCCGCAGCCTCTGTTTTGGCGACCACGATGGGACCCGACTTGCCTCGACGCTGCGCGCCCGAAGCTCGCTCCCGGTCGGGCCTCCTGGTCCTCTCCAGCCGCTCGGGTTTCTTCGCTCCGGGTCGGCATCGTAGATCGCCCTCGAGTACTCCTGCTGCCGACCGAAGATGTGAGGCTTTGCTTCCTGAGGTGATCTGGTTTTTAGTGCAGCACGGCACGTCTTTTGGCTGTATTGCTGCTGCCTCCGGTGCGTGTGAAACTTCTAGGCGTGAGATCACGTGTGCGTCTCTCTGGAGGAGCAGCACCTGCGCATCTTTGGCTTGGTGCCTTGCTGTCTTTGGCTTGCTGCGTGTCTGCGTGTGGCTTGGTGCCTTGCTGCGTGTCTTCGTTATCTCAACTGGGCTATGCGATTGAACCTAGTGATGTTGCTGCTGCTCCTTTCTCCTTGCTGTTTCGTTGTCGGTAGAGATTGGTTCTGCTGCTGTTGCTAGTTTCTATTGCTAGCTATCCTTCGTGTCGTTTCTTCCGTTGCGTCTATCCAAATCCGTATCACTCAATCTTTGAGTTCGTCTAAGTCATGTGAGTCCACAAATTTCTTGTTAGTCATAGAAAACATATGAATTGTCTTTTGCATGGCAGCAACCGCTGCAGATCCGTCGCCCCAAGCTTTTAAGGCCGTCGCGCTTCTTCCGTAGTGCGTCTCCGGTGTACTTTTTGTGCATTGCGCCGCACTTCTTCTGCACTGCGTCTCTGTTGCGCTTCTTGTGCATTGCGCCGCGTTTCTTTTGCACTGTGCATCCGTTGCGCTTCTGTGTACTGCGTCTCTCTTGCGCTTCATGTGCACTGCGTTTCTATTGCGCTTCCTGTGCACTGCGCCACTGCCGTTTTGGGCTTCGATCTGCGCCGCCATGCTTCTATCTATTCCTATTCGACTTGACAGATTTCTCTTTTTGTCGGTTTCATCATCTTCTTCGTCATGTTGCCGCGGTTGACTTTGCTCCTGCACATTGTGCTTTATGGTTTGTCGTGGGATCTTGGATGAGAGGAGATCTTTTATCGACATATTTTCCAAGAGCTGCATGCTACGACGACATTATCAAGATTCGGACTTTGGATTTTTCATATTTTAGTGTCAACCATTTCCAAATGCAATACTATTGCATACGCTTTGCATTTGAGGGGGGTGTTAAGGATATAAGGGTATTTATGGTATTTTCTATTGTATTAGGGTTTAGATTTGTGTCCCTTTGTACCTTATATATATTGCCCATTGGGTCTCTGAATACATACACACAATATTCATAACAACTAAATTTAAATACTTGAAGAAAATCTATCATGTTGTGCACTTGTGCCTGAATCATTTTAATGCGATCCTCAATCAATCTACCTGTGCTCAGCTGCTCTTGAAAAACGGAAATAATGGAGCTACTTCCTTCTATTGCACCCTTACTTTAAGGTGCGCGCATCCTGATACACCTCTTTGCCTTGAGTTGTAAAGGGGTCACTCTATGACGCAAAAATAAATGGTCGAATTACTGTTTTTTCTTCACATGAAATGGTGAGACATTTCAGTAAGAGCTCCACATTGCACGATGTTACTCTTTCTAGGCCTTAAAATAGTGGAGTAAGCATAATGTTACGCTTTCGTGAAGGATAACTTGCATCTTTGTTGTTTATCCTCTCTGTAATCATCTCATTTGTAGTGGTCCAGGGCAGTATCCGTAGTGAACTCTTCGTCAGAGAAATTGGGTGAAGCAACTGTTGTCGCTACTGCTGTTGTTCCAGATGAAGTGGATAAAATCAAGGGCATTCTGGTAAAGTGGAGTGTTATTGACCATGTCAATCTCATCTTGACCTTAGGTAGTATAATCTCATACTCAAGTTAGTGGATAGCATAATCCCTGTTTCCTACGATCACATTGGGTTTACATGCAGGTGGTACTGGGCAGGGATACAAAACCCGGTACCAGATTCATTCCCGGCCAGCCGGCGGTACCGGTAACCGGCTGGTTACCAAAAATCCTGGGGAAAATTCGGATGAAATTCTCTTGAATTTGCTTAAAAATTGTCCGAAATTCAAAATTTGAATTTGCTGACCGGAACAAACTGGCCGGGTTTTTGCTTCCCGGACCCCACCGGTAAGGCTGGTTACTGGCGGTAACTGGCTGGTTTTTTATTCCATGGTACTGGATACTGGCTTCACACCTAGTCCTAGAGATATCGCACCAGAAGCAACAAAAGCTGTGATAGAGAAAGAGGCACTTGGCCTTACGTTTGTCATGCTTCAGGAGAGTTTGAAGGTGACAACATTTGTTGCGCCCCTTAGTTTTAGATCTAGTAACATTATTATGGACTGCTTCTAGAGATCACAGATAGCAGCTAACCATACAGATGGCACTGAAACTAAATATTAAGTGCCATTTTATTCAATCGTTTTTAGTTTCTTAAACTTCGCAGGATATGCAGTCTTTTGATCTGTACTGGTGATGTCTGAACTATTCTTCGTGGTACAGGTGACACCTTTCGCAATGCTATCCCGGGGCACAGCTGGAATCAGAGGATCAACACTTGTCACATCTCTACTCTGAAACACTGTTCACACACGGCAATCTCGGAGTGCATGGAGGCGCTTCTTCCAGCACTGAAACACGGCCTCAAGCAGATAAAGGGTGACAAGAGGGAGAAGCATCCCCGCCACGTCCCTCACGCTGAATCGGCACCTGTGGCTGTGGATCAATCGGTCGTTTGGCATGGGCTGCTTATGCGATCCCTGATCGTCAGTTCGGAGCTCATCCACGGGTAGCGGCTTACGCCTGAGAAACCTGCACGATAAGAATCTGGTTCGGTGGAGTTGAACGAAGTTAGCTACGATCCTTCGTAATCCTGCTGCGTTCAGCTAGTAGCACAAGCAGTGACGGTTTTTGTTTTGTTCGCTGTGCTATTTTCAGACGCCTTTGAACACCGGTGTGTTAGAAATTAAAGCAGTGACAGTATATTTTTGCTTGTGTCATCAGTCTCATCTCATGGTCACGGTTGTCATTTTACCATCAGTATTTCACTGCTCGTACCCTTGTACTTCTGGTCCATGAAAATACAATGTCTCAAACGATGATACATTTTCACGGAATCACGTAACGTCAACGAACCTTCGTATCGTACTCAAAATGCTCAAAATGCTCAGAACGAAGCATACCCTTCAAAATAAATAAAACAGCGCGGCAGAGTTTCCATTTGCAAACTCGGAAGCATATTTTCCAGTACAAAACAATACAAATTAACTGGCAAAAAGTTTGGTACGGACGCTCCACCAAATCTCAAATTGAAGGAACATACTTCAGTTCGGAAACCGCAAAAATCTGCTAGAGTGCTGCACAGTACATGACCTCAAAAAATAATACATGTCATAATCAATGGGACGCTAACACTACAAATTATGAAGTCTGCTGCTCATACAAAAGATTAGGCATCCTATATTGGCTAACCCCCATATTCTGCGCTGGGAACCATGGCTCATCTTTCGAACATGATCCATCGGAATGATAATCATCTTGTTTTGATGACAGCTATATCCAGTATCTGCTACCGTGGACGTCTTATCACCGTGGGAATGTTTGTTCTTGGATGAATTGATAAAAGGCGAAGATGCAGTGGTTAATACCACAGCAACAGACCATCGGCTGTCTCACAAGGACGCCCAAGCATCCCTACTAGTCGGGAAAAAGAAACTGCGGAGTGTCTTCTATCTCCTTTTGACCGGGGTTCTCGATCTGGATCGCTTCTTCCTGCGATGATTAGAAACAGTATAAATTAAGCACAATTATTGTACAAGTGGTGTAGCACACAAAGGGTTCCAGATTTGCAGGAGTATGTATTTCTGACAAGGTCTAAGGATTGAAGCCCGGCCAGAATGCCAGCGCTGCCCCGAGACAAGACAAAATATATTGCATTTTAAAGACAAATGAATTTGCCCCCGCGTTTGTAGTAATTCTGGACCAGCAAACTTCCTGGTGGTTTAATATACCAAGTGTAATCTTGTGCTTGACTGCTTGTTGTAGGAGAAATTGTCTAGGAATTTCTTCGATTTCTCAGGATGTGACACATTTTGGAAAAACTACACAAATTTTCATTCTCATCAAAAGGTTTCTTATAAAATCCAAAACACAGTTTTTAATGGGGCACATGCTCGTAAGACACCTAAAGAATTGATTTTTTATCCTGAAATTCCGTAATATCGCCTTTGTTTTTTGCAGTTAATCCATTCCATGAATCCGTACAGCAAGATTGATCAGATTCCATCTTGAATCTGGATATGGCTGAAATTTCACGTTGAAATATCACCTGGAGTAATGTAATGATAAAGAACGAACTGTTTAATCTCTTACCTGTCGGCAGATGAGTAAGGCGAATGCCTGCGGTGAGAGTGCTTGCTATGTGGAGACCGCGAAACTCGTCTAGAGATGAAACATAATACTAAATGGGTAAGTGTAAGGATAAGAGATATATGAACCTGATGTTTCTTCACTCAGAAGATACCTGCGCACTCATATAAAATTCACAAAAGCACAGAAGTAAACAAGTCCTATATTATTCAGCAACCTTACAAAGGTAGATCTGAGCAAGCAGTCTCTTGAGGAACTGCTACAAAGAACATGAATTTGAAGAGATAGTGCAAAACAGTACTTAACATATCCCAGAAACCCCATTGATGTTTCACAGACACCTTAGCATAAACACCTTACCCTTTCATGAGGAGAAATGACTCTGCTTGTTCATGACAAAAACAACACATAAAAAGCTAGCAATGTATATTGGTAACTTCTAGGGAACCAGTATTGACTAAGATCAGCAGCACTATTGATATCAACCATAAAACAATACTATCTGCAAACATATTGGAGCTAACTAGCACATTTCTACCACCATTAATCCGCATAATAGAAAAGGCACATAAATATAGATACCTGTTCCTAGATTTTGGAGGTGAGGGAGACATGCTATTTTTTCGCGAATGAAGCTTTCTACAGTAGAAAATGGAGTAACAGACTGATCAATAGAAAAGAGAGAGGACAACTGATACAGGCTAGGCTAAACAGCATTATGAGTAAGAATTGCAGTACCTCTTTTTCACACTATCAGAAGGCTCATCACTTGAAGCACTCCCTCGAACATGTGAAGAGCTCTCCTTCCTAGTCCGACTTCTCCCGCTTGGTGATCGTGACCTTCTACTGCTATGACTCGTTGAGCTCTTTGTAATTTGCCTTGATCCATCCTCCTTTTCGTGCTTTCCTTTTTCTCTTATATCAGCAGTATCCCTGTTTCTCTCTCTTGCATCCTTTGGAAAGTCCTTTCGATCTCCTTTGGCATCATCCTGCTTAGAGTTACCTCTGGAACGGGGCTCCCTTGTATCTGATTCATGTTTTGCATTTCTGCCAGAACCTTTTTCCTCCTTGAAGCTACCCCTTTTATCAACATTTCCATACATGCTATATTTCTCATCATCGTTATATTTTTCTGCAGTAGAGGATTCAAGTTCTTTTCTACGAACAACCTTTGCCTCTTTTACAAAATCTTCCTCATTGCTGCTATTTTCTAAATGCCTGTGACTGATCTCCACATTGTTATATTTTTCAGTATGATTGCCAGAAGAGGCTTTTCCATTTTGAAAATCTCTCTGTGTATATCCATGTGCCTTTTCATTCATTGTATGAACCAAACCCTTTGGCTGAATAGAAGTTTTGGCATCTAAAGGAAATTCACCATTCTGTGTGTCATGAATACGTAGCTCTCGTTCAGATTCAGCATTTGCCCTCCTTTGAGATATTTCATTATTGAATTTATGATCTTCCCCTGACGAAGCGCTTTGGATTGGAGAGTTTCTTTCATTATGATTCCTGTGTCGTTTGCCATCAATGCTTTTCTCACCTACAATTTGATTATTTATCCAAATTAATAAATGCTCTTTTTTGAGAAAGTTAATTAGGTTTAGTTTCAGATGATAAATTTGAAATTGGAATCTTACCCTCGTCATCACCATCCTCATCCTCATCATCTGAATCATAACTAGCAAGACCAATAAGAGCACCTTTAGGGGAACTTAACCCGGTACCATCAGAACGATCAGAGGAGCTAATATTGGTTGGCTTAGCAGGGACAATAGCTTTAGCCGAGGCCTTGGCTTTTGATTCTACCAGATCAGGCTCCTTCGAGCTAGAAACACTAGTGGGCTCATTGGCTGCAACAAATAGGCAATAATCAGTCATGTAATATGTCTATTTAATTTTACAATTTAATACAATTCACTCACCTTCAGCTGATGAATCATCTTCATTCAAAACTTTGGTTGCGATCTCATAAAAAAGATCATCAGTAACCTGGAAAATTTCAAAAAGAAAATAAAACTAAACAAATGGCAGGATCATTGTATTTCTTAGAACAGAAATACATTAATTATTAAACCAAGTTAAATAACCTCTATGTAAAGAACAAAACCTTTAAAAGAACTTCAGTCAACACACGCTTAATTTCCTGGTTGATTGCTGCCATCCGAGCTGCTTCAATTTCACCCTGCAAATGATTCAAGTCCAGTACAAGTAATTCCAAATGAGGGCCATGTTAATAACCGAGTTGAAAATGGGAAGGGGGAAAAAAGATCAAGACCAGCATATTGTTCAACTTTGTTTTCTCTTTATCCCCTTAAAAAACACACCAAAGTTAGTTTCCTTTAAATTGGAGCTGTAAGTACAATAGCTTTTCAGTACTTAGAATATGGGCCTGATGTTCCCTCTAAAAAAAGCATATGGGCTTGATGTTTGCCAGTACAGTATGACAAACAATGTCGAGCCTCGGAAGACTAGTAAATACTTTGTAGGTTGCTTCACTGACAACAAAATTTGGAAAGGATTTCCATACAGCTGTGCCATTTCTTTTACCATAATGAAATCTAATGGTTCATTACAAATCATTATACGACCAAAATTTGCATAACCTTTAGATAGAACACTACGGAGAAATTGGTCGTTTTCCAAAGCCACTAGCCTCTACTCACTCCAACAGTCCAACCCTTCTGTCATGGTCAAGCTAGCTTACTTCAATTTACAAAAGTTGATCCAAATATCATTTTGCACACCTTCATTAAAAGTCCTCCACATCACTATTTAGCTTTAAAACTCACTTAGACACGGTACTAATCAAAGTTTCAAATAGATCATCAGAAGGATATATTTTGTTTGATTTTGCATGCAAGTGAATCACATTAAGGAAGATTCAATTGTGCATAGGTATTGAACTATAGATTAATAATTAAAAGTGAGAACCTCATCATCTTCAGTGGATTTAGCTGAATCAATGCTTCTGCTGTCAGTTTGATCAGCTCTTTTTAGTGGTTTTTCAGTGTCTTCAGATTCCATGGAATCGAAATTTGTCAAGTGTTGCACTGAAGCGGTCACTGATGTGGATTTTTTCTTTAAAAGTTCTTCTCGAAGCCAGTTAGGTACTGGAGGCTGGTACAGAATCGAGCACAAGAATTAGATGAAGTTAATCAAGTAGAATGATTAGGAAGGGAGACACGTGACAGGAAAAGACTAAAACCTACTTTCTTTGATCGTTCTGTAACATTGAAGGGAGTGTTTGCATCTGTAGGGAATGCTTCTGTTACACTACCAACACCAAAGGCTGCAGGTGGAACATAGTTTGAACCAGATACTGCTCCAAACAGTGGTGCACCATGCATGGAAGGATCCATCTATAAGGGCAAAAGAATAAGTATTAGTAATTAGTGACACAAAGGAATTATAATAGAGTAATAAAATACAGATATATAAAGTTATAACCTGTGCTGCCTGTGGTGGCACTGGAGCTCGAGGGAAAAATCCCACTGTAGCAGATGGGACCCATGATTGAGTTGATGTCGCAACTGTATCATGATCAGACCCTGCTATTGGAGCAGCTGGAATAGTAGAACTGAAATTTATTGTTTTATGTACCGCTATATCAGGAGCTTTCCTGCTATTAAATTCCAAAGGTTGGTCACTGGGATCAACTATCTTAGAAGACTGTCCATCATGCCCAGGCATACTAGGAGGTGCCTGAGGAAATCCATCTTGAACTGATGAGGCAGTTGGAGATGGCTGTGCTTGCAAGCTTGGATATTGAAGCATAGCATTCCCATTGCCTGTTATAACAAATTAACAAGGCATAGTAAAAATCTACCAGTATTAAGACCTGAGCAGAATACACATCAGCATCACCCATCCAATCACTGAACTATATACATTCATCCACCCAGTAATCAGCTTTTCTCGAAAAGCAAGTTTTCTCTAAAATGGTTCTAGTTTTCAGCATGAACGTTGGCAAGAGAAATAAATATTTCATCTCTTCAAAGTGAAAAGGGACGGTTGATCAAATACATTCATTTTATTATTTTGAGTTATAAGGAATTAAGGATGGCATAGAAAATCTACATGATATACCACTGGTAACTATCGAATACTTGATACAGTCATACAGTCACTAGTAAAGAGATTCACGAGCATTGCGGTACATGCAACCACTAATCTGGCTTGACATCTGCCTTTTCCTCAATTTGAAAGAGCCTTTTCCTCAATTTGAGAGAGGCCAACATAATAGATATGTCCAACTCACTCAATTACAATGGGAGTAAAGTATACACAACTAATAAAGGTAGCTCAAATATCATGAGATAGGTAGCTCAAACAAAAGGCTTTTCAGTCTCTCTGTAATTGAATCTGAGTACATATCCAGGAGGGATCAACCTAGCTATGATTCAGGCCACACAAGCAAATTAAATTGCCAAGCAAGGCATACCTGGAGCAGAAGAATAATTATACGATACCTCCTGCTCATAGGTGGATGGAAATGAACCAAAACTCTTTGCTGGTGGTGCCATTGGACCTTTATCTGCAATATCATCTTCAGCGTCATTCTGAAACTTGCATAACCATCTGTAACATATATTGAGCAAGAGCAATAAGATATGATACCTGGCAAATAGTTTGTTTCCCTCTGTTGACCTGTCATTTGAAACAGCAACTGGTCGTTACTTGATTGAGGGATTGGTGGGTGTAACAGTTCTGTCGGCAGACTAGCTGGTTGCTGATACTGATCATGGTAAACATAATGATGAACTTCTGTTCTACTTGTGGATATGGCATGCTGTTGAATCTGGTGATTTTCTGAAACAGATTTAGCAGCAGCCCATGCTTTCGCCTTAGTAGCCCAATCTTCCTCATTGGCATGCCCTTCCAGTAGAAAAAAAAGAGAAACTTAATCATCATAACCAACAAGCCATTTCTTGCTGTAAGGGTGTCTTTCTGCTCCAAAAAGTATCTCTAAAGTTGGCTACACTATTGTAGAAAACTAAAATTTCCCCAATTGTTCAAGTAACTAACAAGCCAATGCATTTGCTGAATCAGAAACAAAGAATCATGACATAACTTAGCAAGGACTGATTATGTAAGAAAGTACGAGTCAAAGTTCAAAGCAAGGGATATGTGGGAAAGCACATGCATTAATAGATGAAAAAAGATTGTGAAGTGTAAACAACTAAATAATAGTGATGTCCAGGATATCTGAATAAATGTGCTTCCAAAATTAGTTGAAATACATGCACAGCTCACAATATTTTAGAAACATCCCTTATGCATAGAGTTAGTAACTTAGAATTTTTAACACAAATGCTGCATCCGAATGGCCACATCATATTGTACTGATGCTCTGTATCAGTATCAATGCAAGCTATGAAAGTCTGGTTCTGCGGTATATTTAACATATTCTTTACATGTAAAATTGCATCTAATAAAAATAAGTTCAGATGATATTGACAAACCTGCATATCCATGATGTTGCGCCCATGAATGATTGGTCCAGGCCTACAAAATAAGCAATGTCAAATAGCAAAACTTCATGTTCAATGAAAGGATAGAACAAAGAAGAGTCTGAAACAAAAATCATGGGTAGAACATGCAGCCATTTGGCTTAAAACTTGAAGCCAATAAAACATGCAGCCATTTGGCTTAAAACCTGAAACCAACTGAAGGCCACCTCAGCCTCATTCAAAGCAGGGTAATTGAGCTTTATAGTTAAGAGCACCTAACTAAGCACACTCAAAAAGGGAAGACAACAAGCCATAGATAGTGGATGGAATCATAAAATTGCTGTGAGTTTAGTTTTTGCTCCAAGCCACTAAGGATTTCCCAAAAAGTTACAGTACCAAGTGAAGCCCACAAAAATGACTAGTGTAGGCTTGTAGCTGAGTTGAATACATCAAAAGGTTGGTTGAGAGCTCCAATCCTAGACATAAAAGTATAACCGGTTCTGTAGGAAAGTTGCGCGGTGGTAAGTAAGAAACTAGGACAAAACAATTCCTCACCAATCGCCCATCAGCAACTCAACTAAGCTACAAATTGCACAGCGTCACAAAACCATCCTTACGATATCCACCTTCATTCCATCATGATACTGACGTCAGACTACACCAAGTAGAAGCATCCATGAAATGAATGGAAGCACAAGCTTTCATCGAAAAATTACCTACTATAAGTTTATAACATCCTTTCCGTAAACCCTACAACCAACAATGGACATACACTACGAACCCTAACACAAACTCAGCTACCAATGTTCCCAATCGGTCCAGTGGGGACTCCGCTGCATCAACAATCATCTATTTCAGAAACGGAAACTGGAAGACGCCAACATACCTGGCCCGGCGGCGGTGGCGGGTAGCTCGGCGGTGGGGGCTGGGCGGCGGCATGGTGAGGCGGCCAGGGGTTCGCGGCCGCTGGAGGCATCGGCACCGGAGGTGGAGAGGGCTGATACGCGTACGGATGCTGCTGCTGCTGCGGCGGCGGCGGGAAGGTGATGCTGGTGCTGGAGGTCGGGGGGTGGGCCCCACTGGTGGTGCTGGGGAGGGAAGGGGTGGCTGGGGTGGGGTGGGTACGGTGGCGCGGGCCCGGGGTACCAGTTGGGGTTCGGGTGGGAGGTAGGCGGCGCGTCGCCGGAGCCGGCGAAGCGGCGCTGGTGGTGGTAGGCGTCCATGGAGGCGGAGGCGGAGGCGGGGAGGAAGGGACGGGGACACGAGCTGCGGAGCGTGGCAGGGGTGGAATTTGGGGATTCGATGATTTTTTTTGCCCCCCTGTACTGCTGCTCCGTGTCGGTTTGGTCGGGTTCTGTTCCTTTCCGAGTGGTTTGTACTTGTACCAACGCTTTGGGCTTTCGTGTTCTAATCTGGGCCGTTTGGTGGTCATAAACATAAAGAGTCCAGATTGCGCCGGACTGGAGGAGCACGGTCTGGGCCGTCTGTACCCGCAGGCCAGGGTCATGAGATCAGATCGGCCCAGTTGCAAAAGGAAGACGTCAGTCAGAACTCAGCTAGAAGCAAGCAAAGATGTCAGGCAGAGCAACGCTTCAGTGAAAAGCATGGTCAACATAAAACATAAACATGAGAATCTTAACATTAGGGAACTGGATTACTGGAGTACTTTGAAGTTTCCCAACATATGGTCTAGAATAGGTTCGGTGATTGAAGCTTCACAAGTCACAACAGATACATAGATAAATAATTCATTGGCACAAGCCAGGAATATCTCACACTCTCTAGGCTATTTCTACAAATAAACTGTGAAATACACACAAGTCTCCACCTCTGAGAGCATTAGTTCGTCTTTAAGCCAAGCCAACTTGACACCAGTAAACGGAGCAAATCTCAGGTCTTCACATTGCAGGCAAACTCGGCTGGTTTCCATCTAAAATAAGCAGTGATTCCCCAAGTAGCTTCTGCGCCTCCTCTCTCCTCCTGAAAATAACAGCAAGAGAGTACTTAGGGCTGTCAAAATACTTGATCTACCATTGCATAGTTACAGTAGCATCAGGGGACTTGAAAGCAGTTACATTATCCTGCCCCTTAACAGAAGAACCTTACAAGATCTAAGAAAACATACATGAAACCATATAAAATGTCTCTTCACAATAGCGAACAAATTTTATAAAACAGCATGTGCTCTCTATAGAATCATCAGTTCACCATCTTTTGAACTATTATTTTTTTCTATTCAGCATGTTGCCCCCCGATTTCCATTATTAGAAACCAACAAAAGTACAAACTTCAGCGATAAAACAGAAGATCACATGGCAGAGTACCCTGCAACATCTGAGACGTATTTAATCTTTTGAACTGCAGCAGCAAGTTACAGTTGCTTGCTCCTTTTGATCTTCCAAAAATGCAACAACTAGCTCTAGTTCAAGTCTTATTTACATCAAAGTTGCAGTGCAGTGGGAAGAACCAAAAATGCCAATAATATAGAAACTACATCATGTTGCTAGTTAAGAACTTTGCAATAGTGTGAAGAGTAAGAATAGCATGATGAACATAATCCATCTTTCCCACTTGACATTAAGAATGTACAAACATATAGATGGCTGCCTCAGTGTATAGTGGAGACCTTTGAGGGACCAGCTAATCTAATCAAGCTAATGATAATACTGACCCTTGTTTTTATAAGAGGTATTGGCACAAGAGCTACGAGGTATATCCTTGAAATTTCTATAAACCATGTTTAATGAAAGTTCAACACTTATGCTGATTTAGCAGACAAGTCAACCTCAAGAAAGATGTTACTCACTGTTTTATATCTTCAATTGCTTGCTTACGTCGCTGTATTTGGCTCTCAAGCATGTGAATCAAGGTGGCTCTTGCCTAAAAGATATTTTTAAAAAGAGCATCATTTTAGTGAATTATAGAGATATCCACCACATGGAATAAAAACTGAAGCTCATACCTGGTGAGGTCGTAGGGAATTAAGAAGATGATGCAAGTTCTTGAAAATGAGTGAAATATCTTCTACCCTGCGAGCATACTGAGATGGTCTCTCCACTAAAATATCTGCTAGCTCCAAAATATGGAGTTGAAGCTCTCTGTTGAGGGTCCTTAGCTCCTTTTTGAAGTCTGAAATTTAATAATTTTTACAAAGAGACAGTCCGTTAAATCAAAGAAGATAAAGGCTGTTAGTGCTGAAAGTAACAGTAAGAAGAAAATGAACAAGTCTTCGGATGATCAAAATTGCAAGTAGCTATCACGGCAGCCCTAATAATTTAACAGATCAGAGTGTAATCATCTGAACTACAAATACATCTGTCTACAGACAGATATGTGTTGTCAGGTATCACACGCACCGATATTTGGGCCCTTCGGATAAAGCTGACGAACACCTTGATCCTCCAAGCTTGGCAGCACCACATCTGTCTAGAGAGACAGGCAAAGCCACAGTCAATTTAACACAAGTAATAACACACTATAAAGAAGAGTACGATAACCAACATACTGTGTAGGTAGCACCAAAGAGTTGGTATGATCCATCAATTGGTTGTGGAGGATCTGGTGCAGATGAGGGGTCCTTCTCGTAATCCTTGTAAAGTCGGTAATATGGAGGAGGTGGAGGGTACGATGATGATGTGGCCATTGCAATCTTGCTTTATGCTGCGCAAAACCAGATAGGGAATCAATCGAAATTCCTTATTGTCGCATTGTAGAATTGCAAGGTTTGTTTGTAGTTTTCTTAAGCTGAACAGATCAAATCTAATTTGGAAATATGGTTTGCAGGTGAAATGAAGGAAAAGCCCAATCATTTTCGCACTAGCGCTACTTTGATTCAAAACGCTATGACAAATCTTCAGGCCACAAATCCAGCGGGGGATTTGGGTTGGATACAAGAAATCAAGATGAGAATCGGAGAAATTGTGGTGAGACGGAGTAGAGGAAGATGAGTAGTAGTAGGAGGGAAGCAGAAGTAGATACGGATGCGTACCTCGAGGAAAGACGGAGGATGGGAGAGCCGGCAGCGAGCCCAATCGGCGAGCGGCAGAGAGAACGCAGAGACGGCGACGGAGACGACGAGGCCGAGGCAACTAGGTTTTGCTGCCTTGGTGGTACACTGAGCTCGATCTACGCCGTTTATGTGCAATCGGACGGTGTAAGACAGTACGAGTATCAGGCCGAGTCCTTTTCCACTTCCACCCCTCTCGAAAGTCGAAACTACTATTATTTTAAAGGCGGCCGTTGCTGCAGCAGCACCAGCAGCAACACAACCGCACGAGCCGACACCAGAGGAGAGGGAGGGGAAGGAGGCCCTCTCAAAGAGAGAGAGAGAGAGAGAGGGACGGGAAGAGGCCGTACGCCGCAGATCTGCGACCGCGTTAGGGTTTCTTCGCCGAGGAGAGGAGGAGGAGATGGACGTGGTGAAGGCGGCACAGCTCTCGGGGCGGACGCTGGAGCGGGTGGTGGTGCACCCGCTGGTGCTGCTCAGCATCGTCGACCACTACAACCGCGTCGCCCGCGACACCCGCAAGCGCGTCGTCGGCGTGCTCCTCGGCACCTCCTCTCGCGGCACCGTCGACGTCACCAACTCCTACGCCGGTAACCACCCCACCTCTAACCACTAGGGTTTGCGCGGTTCGTGTCGGCCCGCCGGTTCCCGAAGGATCTGCGCTTCTAGTGGACCTAGGGCTCGCGGAATCGGTTGTTGCTGTAGATGTAGTTAGACCTGTTGGCGTGAATTGCCGCGTTCTTACATGACTAGATCTCTAGAGTTATTCCGGTGGTAGCTTACTAAATTTGCAACTTGCGATGGCACTTGATTTTGCAGTGCCGTTTGAGGAGGATGACAAGGATCCGAGGATCTGGTTCCTCGACCATAATTACCACGAGTCGATGTTCTCCATGTTCAAGAGGATCAATGGTGTGCTGTTTCAAAACTCCCAAATTTGTTGGACTTAACATATGTAGTCGAGTCTGTTGTCCTGATGAGCTGTTTCTGATGCAGCCAAGGAGCATGTCGTTGGCTGGTACAGCACTGGTCCAAAACTCAGGGAGAACGACTTGGATGTCCATGCATTGTTTAATAAGTATGATTCTGTGCCGTAGCTATATATCCTGCAATTGTTTGTGAAGTTATGCACTCCTATAAATGGTGCTTTGGTTCAAGTATGCAGTTTTATATGTATTTTCCGAAGTCAGAAAACAAGCATATAACTTTCTAGCCAGGCTGGTATTACCATTTGAAATGTTGTTATTAATAACCTAGTTTCAATTGATGTTTTACTCTACTGTTAATGACACATGAGAACAGGCCAATTTTCACCTGTGCTCGAAACTTTTGCTTTGTCGTACTAGACTCCAAGCTCCAAAAATGCATAGCTAGTCCAGGCTCTCATAGTTTACTCTGTAGTTCTTTCTGAAATTTTATCTGCTTCCAAGCCTGCCAATGGGAAACTTTTGATCTAGAATGTTAGCGATGAAAGTATTGTCATAGTGAGGCCTTATGGACAACAGTTGGCCTAATGATATTTCGATCGGATTTGGTTGACTGCCTTAATTCTTTCTAGCACATACTTCATCACTAAAACAATGAACTTGTTGGGTCAAACTGACTCATGATTTGGTGAGCAACCCATACCTTCTAATGGTTTGGAGACTTAAAAAAACAATGTTAGAAAGAGACTGCATGTATATTTTTTTCTGTACCTATTCTGTGTATTTTTAGAGGGATTGTTGGGTGTGGTGATGAAAACAGCATTGGTCCCCTTTAAAGTAACTTTCATGTTGACTCAGTCCCAGGATGTTTGTCTTGTCTTCCCTTTGTCACTCACTCTTCATGCTTTCCACTGTGCAGCTATGTTCCAAATCCTGTCCTGGTGATTATTGATGTTCAACCCAAGGAGTTGGGAATACCTACCAAAGCATACTATGCTGTGGAAGAGGTTAAAGAGGTAAGCTTGCAATCAAAGAAGTTGGAGATTTATGCTTGCTTGTTCAGCTTCACTAATGTACATAGTTCTCCTTTACAGAATGCTACTCAGAAAAGTCAAAAGGTGTTTGTCCATGTTCCTTCAGAAATTGCTGCTCATGAAGTTGAGGAAATCGGTAAGACTTGTTCAGCTGAAATTGCATGATAAAAGGGGATGATTTGTGGCATTATGCAAGTTAAAGAGGCAACTGTTCAGTCATGTAGGGTCTTGGTCTTATGGTGCTAGGGAGGACTGGGAGGTTTCTCCCCCTCAAAAAGGAAGAAAATGCTAGGGACGAAACCCATCTTTTGATTCAGCAATGGTTATTAACTGATATATGCTTTATGTTATCTTCAGGAGTTGAGCACCTTCTGAGGGATGTCAAGGACACAACAATAAGCACACTTGCAACAGAGGTAATGTTTCACATGAAAAGGGGATTTTTTTTTCCAGTTCACTGGTTGCTTTATTTATCCATGCCCCTAATTTATCCTTTGTCAATGAAGGTTACCAGCAAGCTTGCAGCCTTGAAAGGACTGGATGCAAGGCTCAGGGAGATCCGTAGCTATTTGGATCTTGTAATTGAAGGGAAGCTCCCACTGAATCATGAGATATTGTACCACTTGCAGGTTTGCCTTTCTCTTGTGATTTGCTATATGTTATTCTCAGGTGTTACATACCTTTTTTTTCTTGCTTGTGTTTTAATAATCCCCCTATTAGACTTGGTCTTGACCAGAAAAGTTCTCATGTTCCACTATCCTTTGATTTTATGTAATGTTTGAAATACACCTCCATTCTAAAAGCTATCAGGACCAACCAGCCAATTGCATTAAACTCCCAAACTAAATATAGATCTGCTTAGTATATGTATGTTTTCCTTTATATGGAAGGCAGGCGATTGCTTAGGAATTGAAGTATTCAACACCATTCTTTCTTCCTGATGTTACCAGTAGTTTTCACTAGAAGTTGAACACACAGGAGGTAGGAAGGGTGCTTCAATATATGACTTGGGTGGGAGAACAGACTTGTTTTTGGATGATCAAATCATCGTATCTGTATGTTTGTTTCAGAATGGCTATGTATCTGACTTTGTTTTGTCACGCTAATTACTTCTGTAGTAGAAAAGGAAAAATGTGATAATGTAAGTCTGAAGTCTAAACTAATACAGGGGGCAAGATTTATATATGTCCTACCACATGTAGTTATGCTTGATGTTTTAGGGAGTACCTAGAGTATGCATTGCCGACAAATTTTAATTCCACCCAGAGTTCTGCTAGTGAAGCAATTTTACTCGTGGAGTCTATGACCAATTCATTTCAAAACTTTCTTGCAGGATGTGTTTAATCTGCTCCCCAATCTCAATGTGAATGAGCTGATTAAAGCCTTCGCAGGTGATCACGCATGTTGCCATCAATTTACCAGAATTGACCTGTATTTTTCTTATTCTGGGTTTTTATCGCATGCTACTGTTCTTTCCTGCAGTGAAAACAAATGATATGATGCTGGTCATATACCTGTCTTCACTTATCCGGAGTGTCATTGCACTCCACAACTTGATCAACAACAAGGTAAGCTGTTTCTATCAGTTAGTTTAAGCTGTTTCCAGTCCACGCATCCTTCCCTATAATCGATATCTTCTCCATGCTGATCACATTTATGAATTTTTCTATTTTTTTATTTCACTCCAGATGCTAAACAAGGAGCATGAGAAGGCCGAGGATTCAAAGCCAACGACCGTACCTGCTACTTCCGGGAGCTAAATGTGCTTGTTTACCTTGCATTGGGCTAGGGATCTTTGAACCAGTGGCGGCAAAAAAACGTGGCATGTTACATGGTTGCGTTTGAACCCATTGTCTTGACCTTGAATTTACACTTTGATGTTTACTTCATGTACGATAGGTTCAATGGCAAAACCTTACATTTTGTGAGCTTTAGGTCATACATCTTGAGCTTTTATCCGGAATTCTGGATCTTATACTGTTTCATGGGTTGCGTCATGTTTCGTGATGCGGATTGTCTTCTGATTAACTTGTAGTAAATGTGTACTTCACGTAAACTATTACCATCTTGACTTGAGGTAATCCTGTTTGGAGGTAATATACTGCTTGGACAGATTGGCTGGATGCCTGGATGTGCCTGCTGAATAGATTCCGTGAGTGAATTGTTGGTGGCTTTACGAAGCAATCTAATCCCGAGTGGAAGTGCAGGAGTCGTACCGCCAAGCTTTCCCAAAACGATCGGTGCCGTAAGTGCTTTTGATTTTTGAAGTTGGCCCCAATTAGAGCTATTCCCGTTTGTCGAGTTTTATCTGCAGAAGTGCATGGTTTTCCTCTGGAACGGAGCTGCATTTGGGTTCCTAACTTGTATAATCGGATCGGATACGCACCCATGTAAAGTTTGGAATTGTTTGGTTTTGTCTCATCAGCCTGGCCGCTTCAGTTAGTAGCGTGCGCACAGATATTGCGCATAAGCTGATTTGAGAGTACATGCAAGACACTTACGACGGGCATAGCATCCACCGGAGATACTCGTTCCAGCCTTGAGTTCCATTGACAATACCTGTATATGAATTGAAATTCGAAAACAGCATGAATACGTAAATACCTGTATATGAATTGAAATTCGAAAATAGGACGATTACATAAAATCGATTCCATCCTTGTAGCCCCCAGTGATTACGCCAGTTTCATCTCTATCCGTGACGATTCAGTACTAGCACCGATCAGCCCGTCAGTCCTTCGCCGTAGATCACCCGAACGGCCGTTTGTTCTCAGCCGCGCGGACCCTCGCCGCAGAGAATTTACGGACGAGACATAATGCATCTCTCCTGTTGCGTCTGCACTCTGCACGCCTCTGCCGTAGCTGGATCCGCGTCCGTGCCAAACCCCACGGTTCCGTGCGTCAACTGATTGGGTCGGGGGCTCGGCGAACCCGTAACAAATCCTCGCGGCCATCCATCGCCAACTCTACTCCTCTATGGCCTTCTCCTCTTTCTCATGGCCGTTTCGCCGCCGAGGCAGCGGCAGCGCCGGAGGCGGCCCAAGCAAACCCGCCACCGCCGCGGCCGAGGCAGACGAGGAGGAGCTGGGCGTGACGCCGCAACTCCTGGACTTCCTCCGGACGCTCTCCCCCGACACCTTCAAGTCCTGCGCCCACCAGCTCCAAGGCAATCCGTTCCTCTCCGCTCTACTATCCCACTCGATCCTGACGGTGATGTGCTGTTCGCAACTTCGCAGGAGGCTCCGTGGAGGTGCCCGCGGGCGACCTCACGGTCTGGCAGGAGCGGCATGCCGTGCTCGTGCTCTCCAAGGCCAACGTGGGTTTCCCGCGGATCTCGTCTTGTTATCGCCCACTTCTGCTTCTATCCCTAAGAGATGGATGGTTCTGAACTGTCAAGTGCTTCGTGTAGGAACTCGCCAAGATCCGGTACGATCTGTGCCCACGCCACATGAAGGATAAGCAGTTCTGGAGGGTATACTTCCTGCTCGCCAAGAGCTACGTCTCACCGTAAGCTCTTATCTTGAAAGTTTTCACATATGTGCATGCAGTGACCAATGTGCACAATTAGCCACGCGATTTAAATGAAACACAGACTAACTTCAGAAAAGCGTCTCACTTTGATTATGACATGTAGTTCCTTGGTATCCATCTAAGTAATTCCAAATCCAAACATAATTATCTCCGTAGTGGATATAATATTTTCCTGTCGGTACATGTTTATTCAGCAAAAGGGAATTGCATCTGAAGAAACTGTATTGTGTCAAATGTGAGTATCTGTAGTTCCATACATTCCTCAAAAATGGATTTGGATCTTTCGAGATTATCATGTCAATTGCTAGCTCTGTTTACTAGTCTTCCTTGAGGTGTAACGCTTCCGCTAGGGAAAGCTATATAATGTTCTTTAAGTTCTATTGCTTCTTAGTCCCATAGATTTCATAAATTTTCTCAAGTCATTTCAATACATGTTCCTGCGCCAATATTATCTCAACAAAGCAAACTAGTATCATGGAATGTTGGAAGGTAATTGTTCATTGCTGTACTTCACTAACTTTTGCTGCCTGAAACTACACTGAATGGGTTTTTTGAATGCATAGATAGCCTAAAAAAATAATTAACCCTCCCTGATTGGTCTCAAAGATGTAATCGTTAAGTTGTCCCAGGATTTAAAACTGAACTAGTGAAGCTATACTGTAGGGTTCTCTTGGCATGCGCCCATGTTGCCAAACAGAAGTTTCAGAATTCGGGCTAACATTATAGGCAATCATGTCTGGTGATAGACCAAAATTTGTACATTTTGTTTCTCTGCAGCCTTGCGCTATCGGCTATTCTCGTCAACAGCCTTCTAAGTTCTAACCATGCCATTGAGATTTGAGAACTGAGAACCGAGATAGGTTGCTGTTTGACGTGCAATGGTTAGATAGACTTCAGCTCCAGCTGCTATAGGATATTCTCCTCTCCTACTATGGATTATTGACAACATCAACATTTGAAATGCATGTTCTGTTTTTATAGGTATGAGTTGCGTGCCATACAAAAAGAAAAGGTAAGAAGGGAGACAGAAAACGGGAAGCCAAAAGATATGATTACTGTTGAGGTGGAGATGCAAGAATCGAAATGCAGCAGAGAATCTCAAACATTACCAGTTGATTCAGAATCTCAAGATTCATAGTTAATGTTGCTGACAGAATATTAGGTAATGCTGGGAGTAGTATCAAATTGATGTCTAGTTTATTCTTTCTTCAGAGCTCATATATCCAGTTGAATGACCCAAGCTTCAAAACTGCTGAAGTTTCCCAGATGCATGGGCTGTGTGCGCATTGCAGCTTCTGGCTGGATGGAGTATTCTGCTGTGTGTGCCTGTATATGTGGTAATCGAATCTTGGAATCAAGGTAGTTTCATGCAGTTTCAGACATTTACAGCTTTCTATTTGCACTGCCTCGTTATTCTCGCTGAAATGTGGCCGAAAATTCTGTTGCACTGCAACATTGGTTAGCCCTGTTCCTCTCGTTTAAGGCATTGTCCAAGCCTGTATGATGAGGCTTAATGCTTAATTTAGTTATGCAAAAGTTTTATCTAAAACTGAAATCAAGATTCAATACTCTAAGATCATCCGCACACAACCTTCCAAGTTCCAACTAAACTTCTGCACATTTGGAGTGCCTCGTAAATATCATTCTACCTAATTAGGTTATGATAATCAAGGACAATGCAGGCAAGCACAAAAACAAAGCGGCAGCGAGATCAAATGGTCTGGAGCATGAACTTCGAGCACGCAATTCAAACAACGAGAACAAGACTAAAAGCACGGCCTTAACAAGACAATAGCACACATCATGCACATATTACGCCCAACTTCACAATTACTGTGTGATACTGTGCAATTAACCAACTACAAAATTGTATTAGCATGTGCAATGCAAAACAAAGGGGTAAGTACGACCTCATAAAGCATTAACGTGCTATAGCCGTTGAGCTCAATTACACAACATTGACAGGGCCCAATGCACATGCAAGCTGCTCTGCAACACATAACTACCTCAACATATGTGGTAGCTTCAGATTCTGGTTTCAAAATATCATTCATGAGTAGGCTACACGACCTCATAAAGCATTAATGTGCTATAGCCGTTGAGCTCAATTACACAACATTGACAGGGCCCAATGCACATGCAAGCTGCTCTGCAACACATAACTACCTCAACATATGTGGTAGCTTCAGATTCTGGTTTCAAAAATATCATTCATGAGTAGGCTACACTGATGGTCCCAAAAATTTCTACTCAAACGATATTCTCAAGCCATGGCATCATAATCATCCAATGCACCACTATACTCCATAACCTTTTTCTTGATCTTTGAGGAATCCACCCAGGTGATGAAGTCCTCCATGTTCCTGGTTACAAGAAAGGCTGAATCGGTGACTGTCTCTGGGCCTACACGCACATGCCCTTGTTCAATGTATGTCACAGCCTCTTTAAGGTGCTCCGCAAACTTGAGCTTTACCATAACTGATGCAAGTCTCCGCCTAAATTTAGCAAACAATATGGTAAGTGGAATATGATGTCATGTTGTTTCCTACAACATAGCTACTATGGTTACTAAGTGATTAGCCACGATAACAATCATTTAGCTTGGCCAGTGTTAGAACATGAAACAGTTGAATAAATAGCACAGTACACTCTAGAACACCTTGACCTTAAACAAGCAATAATAGCTTAAAATAAAATGCACCACAAAACAAAGCATACACTGATTCAAAGGGAAAAGATTGCTAGAATTCAGAGAGAGAGAGAGACCTGCAGAAGGAGCTCGCTGAAAGATTCTCGCATTTCAACAAGCTCTTTTTTGTTGGAATTACACCCATATTATACCTGAAATTTAAGAAACTTTGTCAGGCTACACATATGAGTAGACCAGTAAAAGCCACAGGGGAAAAAAAGAAAATGGCAAAGACAAATTGAGCAAGAAATGTATATGATTTGGTCAAAGGGAAATAGCTTCAGATGTCAGCCAATAAGATGGCCCACGTAACCAACACAATATTACAGCAAGCTTCATGATGCAATACTTGGGAATTTCAATAATGTATCCGAATAAAAGCAATTCATTGTCGTGTTCAAGGAACAAGGACTGGCATAGCTAATGGTCTATGTCATAAGTATAGCGCAAACACAAGAAGTTGGGAATCCAACCACAAGCAGAACTAAATATTAGAGTGCATGCTCTGACTTATAATCTCACAGAGGGTTATCCAAGCAAGTCTTTGCCACCACTTACATTGTCGAAAAGAAATTCTGAGGAAATAGTCAAGTACTTATAGGATAGATCGAAAATACACTCAATTTGGTAAACCATAACATACAGACAGTACCCCTGTAGCTTTCCTCATGTACCTAAAATAGTGAACAAAACAATAGTCTAGTTCTACTATATTCTTGTCCTTCCCTGAAACACTACATACAGGCGAGAAATCTTATCGCTAACTCTACAACAATCCAATCGTCAAGTCACAGATAAAGGGTGAAATTTGTAAGATTACGGCACTTGATGGATACAATTCTAATTGTCCAGGTAAAAATTCACATAAACAATGCATATAGAAGCTTACATCCAAATGGAGAAAAGGGGGGCCTGTAGTAACTTACAGCTTATCGAGTAGCATGTCTGTCATCTCGATTCTGAAAGGGTCCCTTGTATCCATTTGCTTTATAATGTTAACAAGCTTTTGCACCATCAGGCATATCCCATTATACCTGTCGGCACACAATCATAAAAAAATGACAGGGCCGCCCGCATTCATGATCAAATGCTTGGACTTGATTAACCATAGGAAGCAAGGACACACTGATATCAAATCCTGAAACCAACCAATATACTACGAATGCTAGTATTTGATAAGCGAGAGGGGGTGGGGGAGAGGGGATTATGTGTCGGTACTTCTTGTAGTCGTCCCTCTCGACGAGGCGGTAGCGCTGCGTGACGATGGCCTCGCGGTGGCCGCGCTCCCTCTTGTACTCGAGGAAGTTGGCCTTCCTGATGAGCTTCTGCTCGTGGAACTTGAGCTTCCTCATCCTTCACGCTGCAACCAACCAAGCTGTCGTGGTACCCGTCAACCGATAAGAAAAGAGGGGGACTTGCGGCTCGCGAGGAACGGCGAGTACTGAACAGTGTAAGTAGGCACACCTGAGCGGACGGAGGAAGGCACGGAGAGCGCGGAAGCGGCGGCGCCGGTGGACGATTCGGCCGTCGTGAGCAGGGAAACCTATTTCGTTTTTTTAAAAAAATCGTCAGGGGCCGAAACCGACGAAATCACCCAAATTTCGGAATTTCAGTGAAGTGGTCAAACTGGCGCTTGAAACATGGCCGAAATCTGACAGAAATTTGACCGAATTCTGTCCTAAATTTCGTTCAAAAAAGTTATCTTCAACAGCTAACATCAAACATCAGCTCCAAAATAAGCTGATCAAAGTTTCGTTCAAAAAAAAAGTTATCTTCAACATCAAACATTAGCTCCAGATCATCTGATCAAACATCAAACATCGGTGCACATTCAACATCAAACAAAGTTATCTTCAAGTTTCTCAACAAAAACCTGACGTCCGGTCCTGTCCGCAGTCCGCACAAGCTCTGGCCTCTGGCCGGACGGAGGCGGGCAGGGGCAGGTCCAGGGGACGCGTCAGGCGGCTGAAGCCCTGTTCGCGGTGCCGAGTCTCCTGGTCCTGGCGTGCTCCGTGGTGTTTGCGTCGGCGGCGGTGGCAGCGTCGCGCGATGGCGCGAGGGATCAGGGATTCGGGGCGAGCAAGTGGGCGACTGGCGGAACTGGGGACTGGGGCGAGCTCGCCGCCACCGGGTGGGGAACTAGGGCGAGTGGGGAACTGGGGACTGCGGCGGCGGGCGAGCGGGCGGGCGGGGTTCTGGGGAACGGGGAACGGGAACGGGGGAACGGGAGGTTGGGGTTAGGGTTAGGGTCTTAGGGAGGCGCAAGAGGAAAGTTGGGCTTGGGCCGGCCGGATGGTCCGCTCGGGGCAAATTCAAACGCACCGAAATTTTCTTTGAACGAGAGCCATTTCTCTCGGCTGCCGACGACAGGAACGAAATTTCGTCGAAATTGAGTGGAGTTCGGCGGCTAGGGTTTGCGCTGGGATGGGACCAGGCGTCGTTCGTGATGACTTCGAGTTGGGCCTGCGCGTTCCAGCATGGGCTGGGGGGCTTGGTGGCTTGTCTGGGCCTGACTAGTGTCAGCCTGCGTCATGAAGCGTTGAAACTCAACTCCAACGGGGAAAGGCAGAAGGACGTGCCGCGGTGGGCCATGGATGCAACTGAATTAATCTGCGACTGTCCCATAGCTCCACAGCGTACAATAACAGCCGTATGCACGGCCCGCCACACGAACTGAATTCAACATCTCTCTCTCTCTCTCTCTGATCTCTCTTCACTTTCATTGATGAACATTCTTCACCGATATCTTATGAGAAGGTGCAGGAGATGTCGGAGTTGCGAATCGTGTATCACATCTTCCTTTTTTGGCGACGACTAAGCTTAAGAGTTAAGGCGGCCCAAGTATGATGGAGATGCCAATGTGCACCCATCTCTTTCCATGAGTTGTATCGCAAACTGCTTAAGCTTATGCGTATCCGGCAACGTCATTTGCAAATACTGCACATGCGATTCGATGGCGTAACCACTAACAGCACTGATTGATGGCTAATCCCAGTCGCTGCTCTTTTCGGCTCGTTTCAATGTTCAACAGCTCAATAACCTTAGACCCAACACATTCTAGAAGCGGCAGGGCTGATTAATCATTTTGCATCATATACATACTCCTAGGCGAAGTTGGTATACAAATTTGATCGTTTTTTTTAGGGATAATTGAGTATTTGCCACTCTAAAGACTGGCCTTCTAGGATTTGCCACTTCATAGACTGTAATCTAGGATTTGCCACTCTAAAGAATAATTGCTTCATTATTTGCCATTTATGACTATTTTACCCCTTCCTTTTCTTCTCCCTCTCACTCAAGCACTGAGCTCACCGCTGCCATTCACTCACCCTCCTTGTCCTTATGCCGACCTCTTCCTCTCTTCTTTCCTCTTTCTTCTTCCTCTCATCATCCACCTCACTCAAACACCGAGCTCGCTGCGCCTGACCCCTCCTCAACAACTGTAGTCCACCATTGTCATGGCGATTCGCGCCAAAAAGCATCACTCCATTATTTCGCCATTGCGCATCATCTCCGATCCGGACGGATGTGCCTCGCCTCGGAATAGTCGGCGACCCTTTCACGCCACCACGCGCTATCGCGCCCTTGAGCGCACGCATCATGCCACCCTTGAGCCTTGAGACTGGCGGCGACGACGGATCGCGGTGAGTGGCGCCTCGTCGCAGCACCTCGCGGTGTAGCCCGTGCCTCTCCGGCGCCTCGCACAAGAGCTTGGCATCGGCGTTGGTGTTGACCATCGTGGGGGCCGCGGGAAGGTGCTCGAAATGCGCGTCGTCGGCGGTGCGGACTCGAGGCGCTCAGATGCAGGGCCATCATCGTGTCTGGCGGTCATAACTACTTTTAGGTGGGTATGGGAGAGGAAGAAAGGAAGGGGTAAAATAGTCATAGATGGCAAATAATGAAGCAACTATTCTTTAGAGTGGCAAATCCAGATTACTCTGAGTGGCAAATCCTAGAAGGCCAATCTTTGGAGTGGCATATACTCAATTATCCCTTTTTTTTACCATATTACACAGGGACATAGTAGGCCTCCAGCCGCTAGGGCAATGGCCAGATATCTAATATCAAAAGCCCATAAAAAATAGCAATTCATACATACATATTTACCTTTGGCTATCTTCAGCCCAAGAAAAGTCTAAAGTAACAAATATAATGATGTGATAAGGGGCGTGGCCGGCTCCGCCCCCATGTAACACCGTTATAAGTAACTAGAAATTTGTTACTACCGTCTTAGCCGCACAAGCTGTTACCGTTCGGTCTCCTGGCCGCACGTGCTATCGGTGGCCTACTGATTTTTGCTTGCAAGAGCGCCTAGTATCCTAGAAAGATATTAGGATAGTGAGTGGCGAAGGCGAAGGCGAGGCGAGGACGGATTGCAAAGCGGAAAGGACTACGGACGGAGGCGCCTGGGCTCGGCTGGGCAGCGCCAACGCGCGGCGTGCGCCTGGACCACGGCGCCGTCCCGGGCCGGGCATCAACACACATGCAGCGGGCCCACTCCCCACATGCACGCGACGAGGCGCCTCTCCCCCCTCTCTCTCTCTCTCTCTCTCCTCACCACCACCAGCAGCAGAAGCAGCGGCACTCGGCACGGCACAGTAAAAAGTACACCAACTACAGGTTCACGAGTCCTTTCCTTTACGCTCTCTCTCTCTGTCTAGTCTCAAGTCTCAACACACTGCACAGCTCATGACTTTGCGATATTTATTCGTTTGGATATATCATATACTAATTGGATTGGCATGGGCCATTGCAAATTAATGGCCCTGATTTGATTGCCCGGTTTTTGCAGGTTAACCTGATCCGATCTAATCATTTTTCCGAGGGAGAGAATCTTTCCAAGCTGTAAGCCAAAAAAAGTCATCCAGGGTTTACTGACTACCACTACATACGTTGTTGTTTCTCAGTGTTTTGTAAAAAGTGGACGGCCCTACCGTTGTGTACCAAGATTCCACGAAAAAGTAGAGTTTTAAAACGATCACCTTTGTGAGCTATGCTTGATAACTCTAGAGCCTGCTGATCTCGGCGAAAAAAGGTTTAATTCAGGGAAAGAAACTAGAAATAGTTGACCACACAATATTACTAGTAGCTGGGAATTCTTATGTTGCAGTATCAATTATCACCAACCTATATATATTGTTCGATCGGTAGCCGGTCGATGATAATTCCATAATCATTGCGACCAGCCTAGCGACAACCTCAACACATGGTATATTCTAACTCGTATGCTTGCTTCTACTAACTCCTGCTCCATTCTTTTTCCAGAAAACATGCTATGTCAAATCCTTTAATTAGGTAGCCTACGCCGTACAATTCAAAAGTAAGAGGCTTCATCTCAGAAATGTAACAGGTACAGGCAGTACAATACTACAGCACAGTAGAAAAGAAGAAATGTTTTGCTAAACAAATAGAATGTTTCATTTCAGTTGCAATGTTGGCCGAATCGCAGTAGTACAAGTTATTTACAAGGGTGAATTATTTGAGTGAGCGAAAAAAGGAGGGAGAAAGAATAAATCTCCGCACTAAATAATTTTCCCGGATTTGACAAGGGAAGGGAATGAATGGATGACCAGACTTGGCCGTCTCAAAATCCAAAGACTTTCTCAGCCATCTCACTTCACCGCCTCCGGCCGGCCGCTCTCTCTCTCTCTCTCTCTCTCTCTCTCTCTCTCTTGCTCCGTCGCGTCTGAGCTTCTTCTAAAATGGCAACGGAGGGAGAGGGGGAAAGAAAAAAAAAAAGAAACACGAATGGTTGCACGCGCGTACGCGCAATGGCGTGGAGCGCGCGGCTAGCTAGCTAGCTTGGATCATTCACCACACGGCCTTGTCGGTGGCGATGCCGCGGAGGAGCGGGAGGGCCTCGCCGGCGGCGCAGCAGCAGGAGAGGGCGCCGCTCTGGAGTTCCTCGAGGGTGACAAACCGCGCGGCGTGGGAGGGGGAGGAGAGGTGGCGGAGGACGTGCTCGAAGAGCCCCTCATCGCAGGGGAGCTCGATGGGGCCGCACGCGCCGGACGGGAAACCGTACTCCTCCTCCGCCTGCCGGAGCAGCTCCCGGAACACGGGATGGTTGAGGTGCGCCGCGCGCACCACGAACCGCCGCGACGCGCCGCCTACGCACACCGCCACGTGCCCCGCCGGCACCACCACCTGGTCCGCCGCCGCCGCGCGCGCCGCGGCCCGGGACCGCCACCGCCGCAGCGTCTGCCGGAGCCAGACGATGTAGCGGATCTTGCTGCATTTGGCCATCGATGCCGACGATGCGGTTGAGCGTGGACGACAGTGGCGAGCTGTTCGGCTGTTCGTGGGTTAATGGCGTGGGGGAGGCAGAGTTGGTGAAATGGAGCTGGTCTTTTGAGTGGGCGGGGTGAGGAGGTTTTATAGGGAAAGAAAGAGGAGGGAGGCGCCCAGTTGGCCTGTAATAAATTATGCTACCTGAAGGAGATGGGACTTTATTCTTCCGTTTTCTATGTATTTTCTTCTTCTTACGTAGGGTTTTAGAAGGAATTTTGACAGGGAAAGACCCTCGGCACTGTCGATCCCTCACCCATCACCTCGGATGGACGGCGGATGAGGCCCTGCCTCGCCCCAGACCCTCTCACTGAATTTTCTCTGGGTTTTCAATGTGTTTTGTTCAGTTCAAGTTCTCACATGAAAGGGCGGGTGCCTTTTCAGGGCGACACTACATACAAACAAAATTTTATCACATGATTTCATCACACTTGCAGTTCAGTGGATCTCTTTTAAGTTCCACCCCGAATGTCATGTGCACAAGTAGGCATGTTCTAAGGGATGGAGCGCCTCACAAAAATTTCCTCCTCGTGCATAGCGTTTTCTTCTTCCACTAATTCAATTCGTTCCTTCTTCGCGTGGATAACATGAGCCCATTGGCATCGCTCGACAGTATCCTTCTATTTTCTGTAGAATTATACGCATTGAAATACTGGAGATGCAAAGACAAACCACGTACTACTTGTGAACTTTCTGAAACAGGAATATAAGAGTGGATCACAAGGCACTGTCTTAACACATTTGTGTTTTCAGCTCAGGTAATCGCCTTCAGGCACACTGTACCAATCTAACTGTTAGCCACTACGGATCTACAAAAGAAAACCATATACAGTGCAAGCAACATGCATCGCTACGGCAACGGGAGCTAGTTAAGCTAGCTAGCTAGGCTCGCATTATCACATAGTCACATCACATCGGTGGTGTCGAGCAGAGGAGCAAGGAATCGTTTGCTCTGAGCCCAGCCTGCCCAGAGTGTGGCGGGTCCCCGCGGTCAGCCAGCAGGTCAGGTGGCCAAGTGCTGTGCTCGTGCATGTGACCCGGCGCTGTCCGCAGCTGAGCGGGCAGTCAATCCGGCTACATGTGCCCGAACTTGGTCTGTCTGATCGCTCATCAGATTTTGCGTCTGCGCACTGCGCAGTGCAATCCCTGCAAGATCGCCATGCAGATTTCAGGTCACGCCTGCGCGCGGGCTAACATGTACACCCCTCAACTTTTCTGCTATTACATGTCACCCCTTGCTTTATTGGCTTGGCTAAGAGAAGCTTCGTTCTGGTAAACCAAGTGTTATAGTCTTTCAGAGAGTATTGTGTGCCGTCTATAGATGTGGATGTAGAGCTCTGAGTTTGGCGCCATGTTTTCTCCTGAAAATCTTAGTTACACAAATGCACCTATCTTTCTTCAGAAAATTAGCAAAACGATAACGATTAATTGGCGTATACCTATTAGTCATTTGACAGTACATTTCCACCTAGTGAGCGCATACCATTTTTTACTATAGCGATCCCCCATCAATCTATAACCGACACCCACCATGGTGCAGCTTGCGCACCCGGCCTCAAGCTTTTTGTCGCCTATAAGTGTGTTAGAGTTGCCGGGATAAGTGTGTTATAGAGTTATTTTACAACTGCTGTTAGTACATTTCGTTTGGCAGGCATCCAGCGATCCAGTAGTACGTGCCTGAAGAATCTGATCCCCTGTCAAAGCCGTGATATCGGTTAACTGTCCCTTAAGAAGACAAGCTTCCCAGCTAAGCAATTACAGCCATTTTCTGTCTCTAGCCCTCAGCTTAAAGCGAAGGAAACGAAGTCAAAAGCGCAGCGCGACATTGCTGCACGCGCCACGGAAATCACGCACGTATCTGCATACACATATAATCATCCCAGATCCAAAACGCAAGCTATTCGCCGCTCTAGCATGCAGCACAACGGTACAAAATTCCGATCGAAGTACATGCATGTACAGCAGCACCAGAGCACAGCACAGCGTCATGGATCGGTGTGACTACGACCGAACGTGCAGCCAATAGCTAGCCCAGACTCTCGGGCTCCGCGAGCTCTCGTCGTGTCACCGGTCAAACGGACGTACGCCGACCGACCGACCGCAGACTCCACGTTTCGCAAGATACAAAACTCGATACGAATAAGACGCGGCGCTTGCCCAAGTGCGGTGGTACGCAGGCCGCGCCGCCAACGTGCCGCCGCGGGCGCGCGGCGCCAGGACGAAACGATTCGAGGCGGGGCGTTGTTAAGCCGTCGCCGTTGGGAGCTGTTGCGCCGAGCCAAAAGACGCGCGCGCGCGAGCGATGGCAGTTGAAATAGGCTCGCCCACCTCGCTCGGCACGGCTCGTCTCACCTACGGCTACGGGTCGGAAAAAACACTGCCCCCACCCATGTGCCACCGTGGGCCCCTGCTATATTATACTACTTCGCCTAAATTAATGTGCAGACGGCGGACGACGATACGGAAAATCCCGCGGCTTGGCTCGGAGTGGTTAACCGGCCGGTTTCGCGCGATCGATCCGCTCTGCTTTGCCCGCGCGCTGTGCGTTACAAGTAGTGCGCAAATAGAGCGGATAATTACCAATCGATGAAAGTTTTATAGAGCGAATATATTTTAGAGAAATAATATAGGATAAACGATATTCGTCTGTATGTGTTTGTTGGTACAAAGAAAGACTAGGAATTTATAGATGTGTTGTTGCCTCTGATTAGACAGGGGATAATGAATGTTTTACCTTCGACATCTCAGGGATTAATCTCTTCGTGTTCACTTTGATTGCACTCATACTATCAAAAATCCTATGTAAGGATGCAAAAGAAGTGGATAATTTCCGTTCTTCTGACTGATCGAAGGCTCGCGGAGCTAATACGGAGATAGAGAAATAGGTATCTGATAATATCCGTGTCCGATTCTAATTCCGAAAAAATACAGAATAAGATACAAGATGAATGATAGCTGTCTTTGTCCGCTCCAATTGCACTCCCAATTATATGGACGGCATAGAATGTGGCATGTTCCCTGGTTCGTGTACTGGTCCAGTTTCCAGCGCTACTGTACCGGCAACGTTGCCGGCGTACTAGCTGCCGGTGCGTGTATCCGTCGAATTGTTGCAGGTGAAGATTGATTGACGGGTATTTACCGCTGTTTTTGTTTGTCGAATGTTACCCAACGATAGAATAGCACATGCATCTTGCCTTGCACGGCAAAGATGTTCATGCGATTCCTCGCGGATATATTCATTGATTTGATTGATTCGGTTGACACCTTCCTAATATAATTTTTCATTTAGTTGTCAACTTGTACATCGTGTATAAATATCAATGAATGAAATACCACACGCCACAATGTGTGGTATATTCTTCCAAACTTACATTTTCATGCAACACCCTTGTCCACCCCCATGGGCGGATCCTCCATGGGTGAAACGTGTTCAGCTGAATACTCATTTTCTTTTACAAAATATCTGGTATATAATAGATATATTAGATTTTTATATTATTAGTTAGACTAAAATTACATATTTGTGTCCGCAAATGAATTCAGCCCGTACTCCCGACACCTCGTGCGTGGCCCATGTAACATATTAGACCCATTTTTCTTTCTGCTCCAGCCTACCAAACCCTAACATCTATTCTCTCTCTCATCCTCTAGCTGTGTGTGTGTGGGGGGGGTGCTCCGGCCTCTAAGTGGCGAACAAGCAGAGGTGCGGGCTACGAAGGCGAGCGACGGTCGATGGACACGACGCTACGTCGCGACGGCAAGCAGGCGTGAGGTGACGCAGGATGAGCATGCGGCAGCGCACCTGCACGGGTGAACAGAGATGCGACGCGAATAAACAGGTGGCAGCGCGACAAACAAGGAGGAAGGGAGCGGGTGTCATCAAGAGAGCAACGCGGTGGCTGGGAGGGAGCGTGGCAGCGGGAAGTGAGCAGTGTATCCAGTTCACCGTCATCGTTCTCTCTCCAGATCTAGGTGTGTTCCGCGCGCACCACTTCTTCTCCCTGGCTCTGCTTCAGCTCTGATTCTTTCTAGAGTCTAGTCGCTTCATTTGCTTTCTTGATTATTTTCAATGGATGTTGTACAAAAATACAATCTTTGCTTTGGACAATGAACAGATAGTTGAGCCCTTGTTACATATGTTTACATGCTAATTTTTGCTCTATAGAAGGAACATTGTTAGATGGGGTTCTTGTTGACGGGGAAAGAGCAGGATCATCAAGGTATGTAACTGTTTTTTTTTTTTTTGAAAAAGAAAGCAAGAGCTCTATAAATCACTATTAGAGAAAGAAAATAAGTTTTAGCAGTCTAGCTGCCACAACCCAGAACAGAAAAAAGTAAGAAAACAACAACGACCAAGCACAAGTTTTTTTAAAAAAAGAAGACCGGAGCGGTATAGCTATTATAACCCAAAACAGAAAAAAATATAGAAAACAATAACAGCCAAACACCAAGCACAAGTCTTGGACGCACCACTGCAAAAACAACATAACTCAACAAAATATGAAGCTTGTAGTTAAAATAGCTCTATTCCTAGTTTCCATTTCCACATCTTCAATTGTCATTTATATCTATAATTTGTTGTTTAATTCATGCCATTATGATTGCTTTATATCATCGATTTCCTCATATGAAATCATTAATTTCTATATTTTTTGTATTTTATTATATATACACTTATCGTTGTATCAGTGTTTGTTGGAGAAATTATATTTCACGGTATCGACGTATTGGTATCGGTATATTTAGACAACCTAGTTTCGAAATCTGAACATCCATTCTAAAAATCTAGGTCCGCCATTGTCCACCCCAGTGCACCCAGATGCTAAGAGGGAGTCAAATTTGTGTTAACCATGATTGTTCACGAATCACGAGCTACCAGAGCTTTGTTTTGGTTGTCACGTCCACATCCCCATTACCACCAGACGCTGCTACATGCCTACAGACGAAGCTCGTCTTGCTCCACTGTCACCAAAAGAGGAAAGCATGCGTACGTACGTACACTTAAATTATCAGACTATTATTAATGCAGAAATTAGCAAAGTAAATCAGCGGGACAAGCCAATGGTTGCTTTCTCGTCGTACACAAAAATCGTACGTACCTCGATCGCATGGATACCCCAAGAGAGGAAATGGTTAACTTCATCCTTCTATCCACGCGCGCTTCTGTCACGCGACCAACCAGAAGGCAGAAAATACCGACAAATCATTGATGCCAAAACTAGGTGCGTGTGCATGCGTCGATCGATCAGGCCAACATCTCCAGTTTTCCGACCATGGACGCACTTGTGAAGTGTAAACCCACTCGTGTACACACCAAACCACCCGTGTACACACCAAACTTATTCCAGATTTCCAATGCGATCGATCGATATGTGCCATTCGACGGTGTTTCATGGTAGGAGAGTACCACGACATGTGTGTTCCGTACCGTTTCCCCCACGATTCCGAGATAAACAAGTCACAAGTTGGCACGTAGTCCTTGTAGGAGTATCATATGCATGGATCGTCCAATCAAAGAAAAGACGAAGAATTCTGAAGAAGCGGACGAGCAGCTAGCGTCGCGAGTTGCAGCGAGCGAGCAGGCGGCGGCAGCCGCGGATTCCTCTGATTCAGTGCGGTCGAAGCAGCTGGACGCGCGCGCACCGATTGGTGGAGTATGGAGCAGGAGCAGGAGCAGCGAGCCGCCGAGCAGAGCACCATGGAAAAGGTGGCTATAGCCCATGGATCAGCAGTCTTTTCCTTCCAGCCTCTCCTCCTCAGAGTTTGAGCGAGCTGCTTATCCGTCGTGGCAGCCACATGCCTATGCCTCCGGCGGCTCGCGGCGGTCAAATTTCAAACGTGCAAGCTGTCACATTAATTCCAGTACTGCTCTGCGCAGACATTGCTGGCTTACTCGTACTGTGTTGCTTACTAGTATTAGGAACGTTTTAATGCGTATCCCTGTTTTAAATGGTGTCCAAGTCACTGAGAGGTTAGCTCAGTTGGGGGGCAGCATACCCTCTAGCCCACTCGTGTTCGAGACACTCGGGAGGTATACTGTAGCTGTATACTGTGGTTATACACTGTAAAAAATACTGTTGCTGGTTTCACTAATTGAAATCGAGGGAGATAAACACCCTCTAATTTTAGAAAAATGGTGTCCAAGTGAGCTCGAGGAGCTATATACATGCTCGTTACCTAAGCACGATATGTCGGTGCACGCAAGATTTGTCTCTCAATCAAATGAGCTAGTATTTGTGTAAATTGGTTTTGATTTTAACCATCTCTTCTCTGAGTAATTTGCATGAGTCTATACATTGGTGTTACATTCTTCCAGCTACAGGTAGTTGTACCACTCCACAAGCGAGAGAGGACCTGCAAATGTGAACACCTTATTAGTTAAGAGTTGGAGCGTCCAAGTCCTAGTGTTTCGGTTTAACTACCGAGGCAAACAAGTGGTACTTGGAAGGACATGAACAGCGTACTTTGGCAACATCGATTGGCTTTACATGATTAATTTAGAGGAGTACAATAAAACTGGAGTGCTACTTAAAGTAGTAGTAGTAACTAACTCTAAAGCTCAAACCCCAGATCCATTCCGGCCGGTGAAAGTTTAATAAAGGGGCCTAAAAACTACTCTCACCTTTACCTTTTTCATGCTGGATCTCTATTTTTCTAAGTTCTAACACCAACAGTCTTTTTAGGGATAACAGCAAAAGGTGAAGCGGACTAGGCTAAACTAAACAAGGGTTCTTCCTGTCATTGTTTTAAAATCTCATCCTTGGCTGCTGTCTGCACGGTTGTTGCCGCCCGGAATGATGACGATGATGGCTCACTCACTTTCCTTTTCTATCCTCTCTTTTGCATCCTAACCAACTGTCGAACACCCTCAACTCCCCTTAATGATTAAGATTTGTGTTAAGTGTCATGTTAAGTCTCGTAAACTAAGTGATGATCTCTACTACTTAAAAATTAAAGTTGGTGGTCATCCATCCTACACCCTCCCACTCCTATCATTCTTTACTAACATGTAGACCACATTATTAGCAAATTATCTTCTCGTATCGTGCCCTCCCTACTCCACCTCTCACGGTACCGCATGCGCTTCCTCCTCCTATCCGCCCTCGCCTCCACCCCCGCTCTTCTACTCTGCTCCACGCACCCCCCCCTCCCCCCTCCCCTCCGCCGCCGTTTTCATCATCCGGATTTGGACAGACCTCACTTCCTCCTCTCTGCCCTCACTCTTCTGCTTTGCTCTATATGTCTTGACGAATTGATATATATTATATCTACTTTAATTGATAAACTATTACACTCATAAGATATTTTGTAACAACACACGAGCACTTAACTAGTGATCATAGATGCACGGCCAACGAACAAAGGACCACGACTACGTGCAGCGGAGTGGACCGTAATAGGAACTGCTCAAAGGATTAAGCATGCAGCTTAGCCGCTTCATAATTAGGAGCCTTCACTTTCACCAGCAACATTTGTGTTTGCTTTTCCTCCGATTTTTGGGGAATGACAACGAGAGCTAGCATAAGCCTGAGATGTCTACATCGATATTTCGATATAGGTGAAGTTCTTGCAAATTGGGACATAGAAATCATGTACAGTCTGGTTAAAAACCGACAACACTGGATAACTTGTTAACTAGCTGGTAATCTGTCGGACCCGGATTTCGTAATCCAGAATCCTCTGTGAAAATACTGCGCGATTCCCTGGATCAGTAGATAGCGCTCACAGTACACATTGCTGAATCATCTCATACATCGCGTAGACCAAATCATGCATTAATACAAGCATTAGAGTTCAAATAGACCACGTCGGGTCGAGTTTACAATAGGGCCGATCGGGCCAAATGAGTTCATTACAAAATCTCGAGCACGTTAGCGGAAGCAAAGGGGTGAAACAAGTCTCTCCACAACAGCGGCGGGGTACTAGGTGTCTGACCGATATTAGCCAAGGGCTTGGATAATATAGGAGGTACACAAGTACCAACTGAGCCAAACAGATCGAGGCGAGACCTAGACTACAGAACTATACTACTCCTCTTCATTTCCTTGCTCTTGGCGTCCGGTCCTCGTAGTAGGTGTAGTCTCCATGATCTGCGGGTTACGGGGTTGGGGAAAGAGCGAGGATGAGCACAACTACGTGCTCGCGAGCCAACACACAGTATGCAATGTTATACATGCAAGGCTTAACAAGGATGGCTCGGGTTCATTTATTTGCACAAAGCAATACTTTGAGTACCAACATTAAAAAGTCCTATCACTTAGCATTTTAACCAAATTGCATTTTATTAAAGAGATTACTTGTGCAATATTTATATGATGAGGTTACCTCCACCTCATGCTTAGTTTTAATAGCGGTTACATCCACCACTTAACATCAACGGGTACATCCACCGGGGAAAACCAAAACAGAGTCACAATGACCCATCACATTTTATCCCGCCACAAGGTTTTATAAGCAGAACTAACTCTTGTAAGTTCCCATGTCCGCCCTTGACCAGTGGGCACGGCTATTGAACGATTCATTACACTCTGCAGAGGTTGTACACTTTACCCACAAGAGACAATCATCGACATATACACATGTTTAGTAGACATGTAAGCCAAGGAGATCGTCACAAGGCCTTTACAAGGCATCCACCGATGTTGTTACACCCGCTAAGGTTTCACACTGAGAAGAGTTACGCTCACATAGACCCGTCAACTCTTTCCCGGACCCCTCTTGCGCCACACGACTTACGCTCACATAGGCCAGTAAGTCGTACCCTAACCCATAGCCACATAGGCTTATGGCGTAGCGGGTCATCTGCTGGTGCAACTCATACTAACGGATACAAATTATTTAGCAGTCGACACCATTATAGACATGTGGTCGTCTTGTTTTACATTGGGAGGTCATCACGAGTTAAGTCCTAAGGACCATCGGGGGCAGTTCATACCACATACCATCCACAAACCAACATTCCTTGGGTGCATTAGCACCCACCAACATACCATCCATCATACCATCCGCCGGATGTGACAAGCAATTTCTTTAGGGTTTTTAAGAGGTAGGAAAAATACAACATCATAACCATCCCGTCATTTACACCCAATGATGCCCAAAATCATGTTCATTTCAAAAGATGATGAATGGGGTAGATAATACCACGATACTTAAGCAAGGCTAGCATGGCGCTTAAGTATAGCCTATACTAGTATAGTTACCAAATATTTACTAGGGTGACAAGGGTGTATGGCAATTCAATTATCAAGGGATGGTGTATTAATAATAAAGCATCAACATGGCATTTAACTACCTTAGGTATTTAACATACATTTGCATAAGGAATTAAAGCATGCAATTTGATATTTAAAAGAACATAATTTGCATAAAATGTAGGTTCAATATGATCAAAGTGTCGACTACTTTGGGTCTACGGCTAGATGATCTTGATATTCTTGAGCTTGATCGAGTGGGGTCTCAGGCTTCTCCAGAACTCTACGCGATCGATCGTCTGGAAAAGGGGACAAGCGAGCAAACAAATTAAATAAATAACAAGTCTCATCAAATGAACTCCAAAATAAACCAAACTAGCACCAAAAGAAAGGGCTGGATTTTAGAAATTTTAGAAACAAACTTTGCAATTTTGGAGCTAAAGCGAGGAGAAATAAATATTTTAAAGTCTCTCTTTTGAATTAAAAGAAAAAGGGAAAGAAAAACCACAAAAAAAGAAAAAGACAAAGTGGCCACAGTGCCTTTCGACTGGCGCTAAATGGGCCTGGCGCTCATGTGGCCATGTGACTTTGTGAGTGCGGCGCCATGAAGAGAAGAAGCGAGGGCTTGGCCGAGAGAAAGAGAGAGAGAGGCGGGGCGCTAGGGCGAGGAGAAATCGGCGCGCGCGTGCGAGAGGAGGAAGAGGCGGCGGCAGCGCGGCCTCACCGCAGCGGCAGCGGCAGCGAGGAGGAAGGGCGGGGCACGTGCCGCGATCGGGAAAGCGGCGGCGCCGGGAAGAAGAGGCCGGAGGAAAATGGTGGGCGATAGCGATGGCGACAACGGCGCGGCGGCGATGGCTTCCAACGGTGAGTCCTCGGCTCCCTTCCTTTGCTTCTTCCTCTTGCTTCTTCTTTGCTCGGGGAGAAAGGGGGCAAACGAGGGTTGGCTCGGCGGGAGAAGCTTCGGCTTTTGGCCGGAGGAGAGCACGGTCGGCGAGGCGGTGGCGGCGAGGGTTTGGGCGGATCGCGGCTCGGCCGAGGCGGTCCGGAGCAGGTCCGTGAGAGAGAGAGCGACGGTGAGAGGCGCGGTCGGCGAGGCACGCATCGCGGCCGGCGAGCGGAGGACCGGCGTTGACACGGCCAGGGGTATGGCGGCGAGGCTAGGGAGGGCTAGGGTTAGGCGATTTTGGGAAGAAGGGCTTGGGGCTTTGGGAAGAAGCGAATCTTTGAGCATTTTGGGCAAATTTGAAGTTGGGTTCTTGATCACGTGAAGATCTTGCAAATCCAAGATTTTGGATGTTACAAAACCTACCCACCTTAAAAGAATCTCGACCCGAGATTGAGCTCCTCGAGAAACGGTGAGGTAATCAACGGTGATCTTCGCGTTCCCAAGTGGCTTCTCTCTCAGAGTGGTTGCTCCATTGCACTTTGCATAAGCGGATGATCGGCGCCTTGTTTGCTTCTCCACGACATCAAGAATCTTGATCGGATGTTCGGATCGACAAGTCTTTCGGAGTGCAATGGTTTCAATTGGAGCTTGCTCTTACGGTACTCGAGGCATTTCTTGGTGAGAAACATGGAACACATTGTGGACATCGACAAATTTCTGGTAATTCCGGTTGATATGCTACCTCTCCACGCTTAGCGGTGATTGGGAAGGCCTATGTATCTTGGCGCAAGCTTGCCTTTCACTTTAAACCTCGCATTCGCGAAGGGGTGACACCTTGAGGTATACATGATCTCCAACCCCAGTTAACTCTCTCGACGGTTGTCGGCATAACTTTTACATGCGGATTGAGCGACTTGTAGGCGATCTCTCGATCAATCGACTTTCTCTTACGCTTGCTTGAGAGTATCGGTCGAAGATATAACCTTCTCTGATTCGACCAATGCAAGGAGTTACGCATTTTCTCCCATAGAGTGCTTCAAGCGGGGACATCTTCAAAGCTGGATTGGTATTTGTTGTTGTAGGCAAATTGCATATGGTAGACACCTCTCCCGATCTACGATAAACTCTAAAGCACAAGCCCGAAGCATGTCTTCAAGAATCGATTTACCCTTTACATGCATCCATCGATCGAGGATGATATCTTTGTCTTGAAGTTTAAGTGAGTTCCAAGTGCATCATGTAGACTAGCCAAATGCGAGTAAGCGAGAACCTCGATCCGAGACTATCCTCTTGGGTACTCCATGCGGACATACAATCTGAGCCATGTATAACTTCGGCTAATTTATCTCCCTTGTAGGTGGTCTTCACGGGGATGAAATGGGCAACTTTGGTTAATCATCGATTATGACCCATACGGAATCATATCCGGTCTTGGTTCTCGCGGACCGTAATGAAATCCATTCCAATTTCTTCCACTTCCACCGAGGATTTGCAGTGGTTGCAGCAATCCTGCGGGTCTCTGATGTTCTGCTTTGATCCGTTGGCACACATCGCAACAAGCTACGAACTCGGCGATGTCTCTTTTCATTCGCGGCCACCAATATAGAATCTTCATATCTTGATACATCTTGGTGCTGCCTGGGTGTATGGTGTATGCTGAGCTATGGGCCTCTTTTAGAATCAATTCCTTGAGCTCCTTTTGGTGGGGAACAAAGAGGCGTTTCCCATACCATAGGATTCCTTGTTGGTCTTCCACCATCTTTGAGGCCTTTCCTTTGGCCATGAGGTGTTTAAATTTATGAACTCAGGGTGTCCTTTACGGCGGCCTTGACTGTTCTTCCAAGGTTGGTTGAACCTCCATAGTTGCTAAGGTGCCTCGTTCTACTAACTCGAGGTTAAGTGCCTCTAATTCCTTGCAAAGCTCAGTTGATACTCTTGAACCATAACATTTTTGCGATAGGACTTACGGCAATGCATCGGCCACTACATTAGCCTTCCCGGGATGGTAATGAACATCCAAGTCGTAATCATAATCGTTCTAACCATCTCCTTTGTCGGAGGTTGAGGTGCATGCGGGTGAAAATATATTTAAGACTCTTGTGGTCCGTATAGATATTACAATGATTTCCAATCAAGTAATGCGCCAAATCTTTAGGGCATGCACTACGGTGCTAACTCCAAATCATGAGTTGGATAGTTGTCTTCATGTGGGCGGAGTTATGCGGATGCATATGCTCGACGTTTCCTCCTTGCATAAATCGCGACCAAGACCTTGCGCGAAGCATCACAATAGACTTCAAAGTCCTTGTGTATGTCGGCAAGACTAACACTGTGCGATGAGTTAACTTCTTCTTCAACTCTTGGAAACTCTTTTCACAAGCTTACGTCCATTCGTACTTCTTTTCCTTCTTGGCGGGTGGGTCATTGAGTGCGGATAGTTTGGAGAATCCTCAATGAAGCGTCTGTAGTATCCGACCATTCAGAAAACTACGCGCCGGTCACCGAGGTTGGTTGTTTCCATCCCAACACGGTTTCTACTTTGGATGGGTCAAGCTGCGACTCCTCCAGTGGATCTGATATGTCAGAAAGCGATCTCTTGAAGCCAAAATTCACACTTGCGTACTTGGCATACGGTGATGTTCTTTAAACTTCTCGGGACCAAATGCGGATGTTGACATGTTCCTCATTAGTCTGGAGTAGATTAAGATGTCGTCTATGAACACGACAACAAACTTATCGGTATTCCATGAATACTTTGTTCATAAGGTTCATGAAGTAATTTGGCGCATTTGTCAAGCCAAGCGACATAGCTGTGAACTCATACAAGCCATACTGGGTGGTAAAAGCATTTTAGGGATGTCCTCATACGATCTTAACTGATGATATCGACCTTAGGTCTATCTTGGAGAACTCTTTGTTGCTCTGACGGTTGGTCGAATAGATCGTCAATGCGGGGCAAGGGGTACTTGTTCTTGATGGTCACCTCATTGAGGGCTCGGTAATCCACACACAATCTGGCGGTGCCATCCTTTTCTTTACAAAAATCTTGGCGAACCCGGGGATGAGCTAGGTCTAATAAATCCTTTTCTGTAATTCTTCCATTTGTACCTTAAGCTCTTCAAGCTCATCAAGCGCCATCCTATATGGCCTCTTGGCAAGTGGGGTCATTCTGGCTTTAGGTTGATCACGAATTCTATGTCTCGATGCGGTGGCATGCGAGCAATTCTTACAGGAAAACTTAGGGTAATCTTGAACTACGGTGTTGTTTCGAGTCACCTTCTCGAGGTTATGGATGATACGATCCAAACACGAGGAGCGGTCTATATTAACCACGATTGTGGTACCGGGTTTTGGTGAGTACCACCTTCTGTTGGTACGATCTATCATTCCTTGGTATCGGGCCAAGCAATCCATCCCTAGGATGATATCGAGTTTGGGATGAAGCACTAAGAGGTTTGCTAGGAATCCAGAATTTTCCATAGCAATCTCTACTGGGGACTTACTAAGATGGTAGTCAAGGGTCCCAGGGTGAACTAAGTACCACGGGTTTCTTTAGCTTAAGGTTGGCAACTTAAGCCTTTCAACAAATTTTCTTGATATAAAGAATGTGAAGCTCGAATCAAACAAAACTTGTCTTTGATGCTTGATTTAACAGAGAACGTACCCATTAGAACTCTGTAGCTTCACGAGCCTCCTCGGTGTGACATGGTTCACATGTCGCGATTTGGTGTCGAGGTAGATCTAGGTGCTGCGGGGCACGATGGTTCTGCTTGGAGGCGATGTCGACCTTGGTGGTGCGGCTCTGAGTTGAACTTGGCGGGAGTGTTACGGCGTTGAGGGCATCGGTTGGCAAAGTGTCCTCTCACTCCACGGTGGAAACAATGGAGATGAGCTCTTTGGATTGCTTGTTGCGGTGTCCGTGGGGCGAAGGATGCGAAACCATTCCCATTGATGCGCGGGTGGGGCTTGAGTTCCTTGTGGAGAAACTACTGGTGGCTTAAAAGATGAGTTGCTAGGAAGGTTGACTTATGAGGAAAGCCACCTTGCGGCTACGGAATACCATCTTCCTCTTGCGGCTAACTTCCGCAATCTTCTTCTCGTTTTCCGGCACGAGGCTTTGTTGATCAAGTGGTGGAAGCTAGAAATCATGGAGGATAAGTGGCTTCTCATGTCTCCACGCATTCCTTCCACAAAGCGATCTATCTTCTCTTCTTCATCGCCTACGTCACTTTGGGAGCGTAGCGAGCAAGTGGTTAAACTTGGTTAGATATTCATTGATTGTCATTTGACCTTGCTTGAGAGTTCTAAACTCATTCTTCTTTAGCCTCATTGTACGGCGGTACAAAGTTAGTCTGGCGATCTTGAACTCGTTCGGGAGATTGGCGCCATGCGGGTGCGGGCTCGTCGGTATGCTTGACAATTGCTTCAACGATGGCGAGGATCCTGCTGATCTCGATGGCGGATCGCTGCTGCTTGATCTCTTCTTCTCCTGCTCGGGCTTTCACCACCTTGAGCGGCGGTAGTTTTCCCAAGCGGCGGCGGCTCCTTTCAAGCGGTGAGTGGCAAAGTCCACCTTGTCTTCCTCGAGCATCGGGCTGGCGGAGCTTCTTCTCGGTATCCACGAGCCAATCTTACGCTTCGGGGTTCATCTGCGAGGCAAAGGTAAGAGGTCTTGTCTGAGAAATCGCCACTTAGAGTGACGCGTTGCTCTGCTTGTTGATTAGCGAGCAAGGCTTGAAGGATTTGGGCTTGTTGTTGCATAACTTGTGCCATTGTTGGATGCTCTGGCGGTGGGAGGTAGGTCTTGTCCACGACCACGGCCATAGCCACGGCCTCTTCCACGGCTGCTGCGAAAGCACCACGGATGGAGGCGGCTCTCCTTGGTGCCATCGGAGAAAAGCTAAAGCTCGAACTAGAGAGGGGTATATGAGGTTCACTAGCCCTCTAAAGCACACCTGAAGAAAGAAATCAAATTGAACGAACAACACAATTGCGATACAAAGCCCGAATGGCTGCAATTCATTAATATTAGGGGTAAGTGTTACATGACTCTAAGACCTGACATATAGGCCATGCAAAGCCATGACACGAGATACAAACACAACGCCTACAAAGGTGGATAAAGAAAGTGCTTGCAAACAAAAGACTACCTAGCAAGCGCGCTAGTTAACCTAGCTATCGACTACTCCCCTCATGGGTGCTTACCACCACAAGTGGTACGATTACGAGGATCGAAGCAGTGCGGCCGATGGTGTGGCGCGAGCGGCGAGTGGCGCCCGCGGTCGAACTCGTCGAATCGGCGGCGGGCGAGGCTGCGTCCACGGTGGACTCTCAAGGCTGCGGTCGGTCGGCGGTGGGCGCACTTTCTTGCGCCGTGGCGGTGCGGGGCCTCCAGTGAAGCGTCGGCGGCACCGGGTTGCCGGAACGGCGACGAGTGCAGAGGGGGAGGCGGCGGAGGCTGGGCGGCGGCTGCGATGGCGGCTCTAAGGCGGGCCAACTCGCAGCAGGCGTCTCTCTCGCTCTACCTCGCGGTGGGCTTCATCATCTCTGAACATGTTGCCACGGAGGGTGTCGGAGTGCTCGTAGGCTCTTTGGTGAGAGAAATCGAAGCGTCCGATCTCGTCAACGGCGTTGGCGAGGCGATCGACAAGGCTGCGTGGTGGGTGGTGTGACAGTGCGGGTCATCTGCCGGACGTGGCGGATCACCGGTAAAGCTCTCCCTCCGGAGAGTCGGGTGGAAGCGAAGAGGCGAGCTCGCGAAGGTCTCCATGCATCGCACGCGAGGCGCGGCAAGTCGTGCCACATCTGGGCGACATCAAAGCACGGCTCTGGGGTGCTCGGCCTTGAAGGTGTGAGTATTGAACTCACCCTCCCTAGCATAGAGGAAAACCTCCATGCTCCAAGTCTCTCAGTCCGGCACAGAGTCATCAGGCCCATGAAGATAGGCGGATGGTAGTATCCAGAATCTTGCATCGGTGTGAAAAATCCCCACGAAGCCTCGAGGTCTTCTCAGTGAGAGAAAAGTCCCAAGAGCCGTGACGACGGAGCGACCATCTAAAATTTTGAAAACAAGAGGAAGTCGATATGAGAATAAATCCAAGTGAAGTAGGATGAGTGCAGAACTAGGAATGACAAGTAAGAGCGATAAATACACTATATTTTTGCCAAAGCTTTTCTTAGGTTTGAAAATAAGACTCAAGACCTTAGGCAACGGCCAAACTAACCAAGGCTCCTCTGATCGTATGCTCGATACCGGCTCTGTCGGACCGGTTTGTAATCGAGAATCCTCTGTGAAAATCTGCGCGATTCCTGGATCGGTAGATAGCGCTCACGGTACACATTCTTTGAATCATCTCATACATCGCGTAGACCAAATCATGCATTAATACAAGCATTAGAGTTCAAATAGACCACGTCGGTCGAGTTTACAATAGGGCCGATCGGGCCAAATGAGTTCATTACAAAATCTCGATGCGTTAGCGGAAGCAAAGGGTGAGCAAGTCTCTCCACGAACAGCGGCGGGGTACTAGGTGTCGACCGATATTAGCCAAGGGCTTGGATAATATAGGAGGTACACAAGTACCAATGGAGCCAACGGTGAGGCGAGACCTAGACTACAGAACTATACTACTCCTCTTCATTTCCTTGCTCTTGGCGTCGGTCCTCGTAGTAGGTGTAGTCTCCATGATCTGCGGGTTACGGGGTTGGGGAAAGAGCGAGGATGAGCACAACTACCGTGCTCATGAGCCAACACACAGTATGCAATGTTATACATGCAAGGCTTAACAAGGATGGCTCGGGTTCATTTATTTGCACAAAGCAATACTTTGAGTACCAACATTAAAAGTCCTATCACTTAGCATTTTAACCAAATTGCATTTTATTAAAGAGATTACTTGTGCAATATTTATAACAATGAGGTTACCTCCACCTCATGCTTAGTTTTAATAGCGGTTACATCCACCACTTAACATCACTGGGTACATCCACCGGGAAAACCAAAACCAGTCACAATGACCCATCACATTTATCCGCCACAAGGTTTTTATAAGCAGAACTAACTCTTGTAAGTTCCCATGTCCGCCCTTGACCGTGGGCACGGCTATTGAACATTCATTACACTCTGCGGAGGTTGTACACTTTACCCACAAGAGACAATCATCGACATATACACATGTTTAGTAGACATGTAAGCCAAGGGAGATCGTCACAAGGCCTTTACAAGGCATCCACGATGTTGTTACACCCGCTAAGGTTTCACACGAGAAGAGTTACGCTCACATAGACCGTCAACTCTTTCCCGGACCCCTCTTGCGCCACCGACTTACGCTCACATAGACCAGTAAGTCGTACACTAACCCATAGCCACATAGGCTTATGGCGTAGCGAGTCATCTGCACAGTGCAACTCATACTAACGGATACAAATTATTTAGCAGTCGACACCATTATAGACATGTGGTCGTCTTGTTTTACATTGGGAGGTCATCACGAGATTAAGTCCTTAAGGACCATCAGGCGGTTCATACCACATACCATCCACAAACCAACATTCCTTGGTGCATTAGCACCCACCAACATACCATCCATCATACCATCCGCCGGATGTGACAAGCAATTTCTTTAGGGTTTTTAAGAGGTAGGAAAAATACAACATCATAACCATCCAGTCATTTACACCCAATGACGCCCAAAATCATGTTCAATTCAAAAGATGATGAATGGGGTAGATAATACCCCGATACTTAAGCAAGGCTAGCATGGCGCTTAAGTATAGCCTATACTAGTATAGTTACCAAATATTTACTAGGGTGACAAGGGTGTATGGCAATTCAATTATCAAGGGATGGTGTATTAATAATAAAGCATCAACATGGCATTTAACTACCTTAGGGTATTTAACATACATTTGCATAAGGGAATTAAAGCATGCAATTTGATATTTAAAGAACATAATTTGCATAAAATGTAGGTTCAATATGATCAAAGTGTCGACTACTTTGGGTCTCTGGCTAGATGATCTTGATATTCTTGAGCTTGATCGAAGTGGGGTCTCGGCTTCTCCGAACTCTCTGCGATCGATCGTGCAGGAAAAGGGACAAGCGAGCAAACAAATTAAATAAATAACAAGTCTCATCAAATGAACTCCAAAATAAACCAAACTAGCACCAAAAGAAAGGGCTGGATTTTAGAAATTTTTAGAAACAAACTTTGCAATTTTGGAGCTAAAGCGAGGAGAAATAAATATTTTAAAGTCTCTCTTTTGAATTAAAAGAAAAAGGGAAAAGAAAAACCACAAAAAGAAAAAGACAAAGTGGCCCACAGTGCCTTTCGACTGGCGCTAAATGGGCAGCGGCGCTTATGTGTGCTATGACTTTGTGGAGTGCGCTTGGAAGAGAAGAAAGAAAGGCGAGGCTTGGCCGAGAAAAGAGAGAGAGGCGGGCGCTAGAGGCGGGGAGGAAATCGGCGGCGGGCGCGCAGGGGAGGAGAGAGAGAGGCGGCAGCGCGGCCTCACCGGCGGCGGCAGCGACGGAGGAGGAAGGAGGCGGGGCACGGCGGCGCGATCGGGAAGAAGCGGCGGCGCGGGAAGAAGAGGCCGGAGGAAAATGGTGGCGGCGATGACGATGGCGACAACGGCGGCGGCGATGGCTTCCAACGGTGAGTCCTCCGGCTCCCTTCCTTTGCTTCTTCCTCTTGCTTCTTCTTTGCTCGGGGAGAAAGGGGCAAGCGAGGTTGGCTCGGCGGAGAGGCTTCGGCTTGAAGCCGGAGGGAGGGCACGGTCGGCGAGGCGGTGCGCGTGGCGAGGTTTGGACGGATCGGCGGCTCGGCCGAGGCGGTCACGGAGCAGTCCGTGAAGAGAGAGAGGCGACGGTGAGAGGCGCGGTCGGCGAGCTTTGTCGCGGCCGCGAACGGAGGACCGAGGCGTTGACACGGCCGGGGTATGGCGGCGCGGGCTAGGGAGGGGCTAGGGTTAGGGCGATTTTGGGGAAGAAGGGCTTGGGGCTTTCGGGGAAGAACCGAATCTTTGAGCATTTTGGGCAAATTTCGAAGTTGGGTTCTTGATCACGTGAAGATCTTGCAAATCCAAGATTTTGGATGTTACATAATCAGGCCGAAATGTTTAATGGCCAACCACTGTGTTCTTTTCTCTCCAATTAATCTGACACTTATCGCGGACAGACAAAACAGCAAGAATCAAAATTTGACGTACGTGCAACTTAGCAGACAATGCCTGGCTAAGCATCGGTATACTTGTCGATCGGTTCGAGCTTTTCGCCTCTTGCCTGCAGGATCTTTATCTGCTACTATATTGTGCTTCTCTCGACCAAGCCAGCGATGCAGCGAAGATTGCCACTACAGATCAAACAAAAGGAAATACATTTGCAGGCATAAACTAGTACACCTGATTTACAGCATTGGTAGTTAGTATATGCTTCCAACCTTTTCTGTTAATATTATCAAAGGACTTGTCATAAAGCGCCAAAGGAGAAAGAATCAGCAGTGCGTGCAACAAAGTAGGCGAGTCCTTTACATCTTTACTGCTTTTGTGCCAGCGAAGCTGGAAAAAAGAGAGAGAACAGAAGCACACATGTATTACTCGTCAATTTAAGTGCACCGTACGTTATGTTATATAGTAGTACTCTAATATGTACCAACGCATTAGAAAGGACAGTTCTTACTTTGGGACAGAGTGTCATTTGTCTTGATGCATTCTCGCTGTATCGCATCAAGCTTTGCCTCCACAATATCCAAACGACTTGACACGTACGAGCTCCTCCCGTGCAATGCCGATATGTTTTTATGTGCTAATTGATGAATCTGTTCTGTTCAGACGGTAATATCACCAAATTTATTTTTCATTGAGAAAATTCCCCTAACAAGGATCCACGTGTCAATGAGGCGTCTGATGGCACATAAAGACTTACGGAAAAAAAATTCAACGAACGTAAGGAACTCTGTTTCCTCCTAGGATGGTTAGATGAGGGAAATGTATCCTCGGACTTCATGTTGCAATGTCATGGCGCTATATTACCATGACATTGCGTAGTAACCGTTGGATCGAAAACAAGAGAGTGAGATTGCGGCGTGCAACTGCAGCATAAATCTGTAGCATCACAGATGTTCTTCTCGAAACGAACAGCTCAGCTATCTGCCTAATATTGTTACACTGTAGCACCATAACATTAGCAATGGAATAACAGACGATGCATTTCCTTAGATGAGGGGTTGACATGCAGTAGTTTTTTTTTTTGAACTACCCAATTCTGACTGAATCTTATTGTGTTTGGAACAGCATGATTAGTTAGAGGTATACATTTGAAATGAGTTACGTCTTTAACTAGCACCTTGTTTGACGATAAATGATTAGCCAAAAATGATTAAGCGTACCTAATATAATGATATCTTCATCCCTTTCCCTTTCTAAGTCGCCTCACCGAACAGAGATTCTCTTTTCCGGTCTTCCATTAGAGAAGGGTGGGAGGGAACATCGCGAGGAGATTTATATGTAGGCTTATAAGCCAAATAAGACTATTCGCTCACTCGTCGTCTAATTTGCTAATCATATGGCACCAAATCAAGCTTTGTCCTGTGCCTCCTAGATGCCCTACGTGTCAACAACCCAAGCTAACTACACACTTGAGGTCATTTCCATTTGTTTACTAGCTCAGTGGATGCCCTGCAAATGATGACTCGGTGGTAATACATGTGGTGGTGTGGCATGGGAGCATGTGGCTGACTCTGCATAGCCATAGGCCCATACAATAGATTCTTATGACTTGTAGCCAATTTCAAACTATAAACAGCATAAAAAACACGCCTAGACACACAAGCATTTATTTTTCAGTTTAGCTGGGTAGCACATCGAGTTTCCATTGGAGAGAATCACTAGTGAACGAGCAGAAACTTAGGGTCTACTCTAGTCTCTAATCTAATCCAAAGAACATACCATGTATGGGTCGCCAAGCAAAAGATAGCACTAGATAGTACTTGATAGTCACCATTAGTACAACTAAGCACCAGAAGGATCGATGCATGTATCTGGTCATGCATGTATACACGAGCGAGTTTATTTGATTACTAAGTACTCTAAAAATAAGACCTTTTCCTTCTTAGCTCACCAGCCTAGTCTCAGCTCATGCATGATGTTTCTATAATCGCGTGGCTACAACCTACAATAGATGATGTGATCTCGCAACCAAAAGGACACACAAATTTCGGTTGGAATAGTCGCTCAATCCACGGGACATCATCATTGTTCCTTCACAAAGATTCTGGGGGTTTGCATGTTCGGCGCCCCGGCGCGCTGACACGTAGTCGCCCGGTCGAAATCGTGAGCTGCTAGCTGCGGCAAATTTTAATCAGAGCGGAAAACTGCAGAGATAACGAACCTAAAAGTGCAGTGTAACTGGCCGAAATCCATCGTGGAAGGGCACCTGCTGACGAGCTGACGATTAGCGGCGGAGCCGAGGGTCTTTCAGGCCGGGCACTGTCCTCGCTTTCGCGCGAGCGAAGCAGGCCTACGGTGATTGCAAAGCTGGAGCAGGTGTAGAGTGGAGGGATGAACTAACGTGCACTTGCCCGGGTTTTAGAGAACCGATGTGCACTTATCGGGGCTTTGGAGAGCCGCTGGCTCCCCGCCGCTGCTGACGAACAATTTATTCTCCTCCGGGTCGTCTTGCTACGTGGCTACGTGCCGATGGCTAATTAGCTAGCTCCATCTTTGGACGAATCGATCGACAGGAAAGATCTTGTGTTTGAAGACTAAAAGCATATTCAACGGTGGTCACCTCAGCCGTCTTTTATCTATCATATTACTTAAAATTTTAGTTGGATGAGAGAGGACGTAAAGAGAGAGAATATGACATCTCTTATATAATGGACAAGTTGGGCACACAAACCATCGTAAATAGTGAGTGTGTAATGAGAGAAGTTGTGTTAAAAAATGAATGGTTTTATAGATAAATTGTTGGAAATGTTGTCTCTAAGGTTATCAAAGTTATAATTGAAGGAGAGAAGATGTGAAGAGAGAGAATGTGACATCTCTTATATAATAAGAGACAAGTTGAACACACAAATTATTGCAAATGGTGAGTAGGTAATAAGAGAAGTTGTGTTAAAAATGAATAATTTTATAGATAAATTATTAAAAATATTATCTCTACATTTGTCTGTAGATGAGTTAGAGTCTTAGACAACTCTAAAAGATAAACTATTGTAAATATCCTGATCACCTGATTACCCTAGCAGAGGTTCAGAATCTGACACACCTACTCTTTGTCCCGTTTTACTTGCTTCTTAGTTTATGCCTGAATCAAACCTAACTAGCTCTAACTTTTCGACGTTCGGAGCGAAACCCATTCTAGTTCGTATTTCGCCCATGCCTATATACGAAAGTACACATGAAAAACACCTTCCCACTATACATCACCAGTACCGCTTTGCCATCCAAGCCAAATCACGCACGTAATCACCCCCTTTTCCAGCCGCATCCCTTCCCCTCCTCAGTCCTCACCCTGAGGCCTGAACCTGAAATAGGTCCGCCCAGCTGATAACACATGAAAATTCTGCTTCGTGTGAATATTCGGAGTACTTTCTACTCGCTAGCATTCACTCATTGGAGCATCACCAGCTATTCCACACAAATCTACTTATCCCAACTCTGTAGTTGTAGTTTAAAAAACAAACAAATTCTGGGGTCTGGATCTGGAGGCTGCAGCCTGCAGGGCCAAAGTTCAAAGTTAAACATCACAGTCTTTGTTTGCTAGCACGTTGTTTCCTCGTTAAATGATATCGTATAAGCTAAATCCAATATCGCTAGATATTTTACGATGTGGTCATCAGTGGTACCTTGCCAAAGCACGGGGAGAAAAGAAAGGGAAGTCGTCGAGTATCTGCATACTCCAAAGTCCGAAGTATTCTCACTTTATCACAGACGTCAATGTCGTCGCAGCGCTTGTATCATCGTATAAGCTGTACCTGTACGGTGGAATGTGTGTGACGCTGTTTTGCGCGTACTCGATCATTTAATGGGAATTCGACAGTCATTAGGTGAAGGTCCGCTAATATCATTTTTCTCAGGTAATTGGCACACGTAAAATCATCGATGTATCAGTCTTGTACCTTGGCTTCGAACTGCAATGTTGTACCCATCGCGCCCGGACCAGATAATTGCGATCAACTGCAATACACACTATGCTGGAGTACCACTGCAAGTTGCAACATACCCCGCGGCAACCGGTGGCGAGGGGAACATGGCACCCTTGAAGGGCACATTCTAGTCGCACTAATTAATCAAGTTTATTCGCTAAGTCTTAAAGATAAAAAAAAAAAGTTTCCCTGGTTCGTCACTCAAAAACTACGCTTCCCTTCAGTGCCACCAGAGAAAATTTTGTTACCCTCCCATACCACTATCATCACCCCCGTTAGCCTCACTTGCCGTCAGAAAAATAAGTTGTCAATATTTTCACAAAATTCTCATCTTACCCTCATCTTCTTCTTTTCTTCCGCACCGTCCTCTCTCCCGCGCATCGGACGCCACCATCGGCCGCCCCTACTCCCTCACACACACACTCTCTCCTTATACCTCTCGGCTATCACCTCCTCACTATCTTTCATCCTCTCTCCCCGTCCCAGTCTCTCTTATTCTCTCTCTCCCCCGATCTAGCGGGCAAAGCAACCGGCGTGGCGGCTGGCAGGAAGACAATGCGACGACAACACCACTGTCAGCGACGAGGTGGCAACAACATAGTGGTTGGCGGGGGATTAGATGTCGATGTTGAAGGGATATAGATAGACTACACTAGTTGGCAATTCAAAAATCTACCACATAAACCAAGAAACTATGCAAGCAAGAGATCATATATCATTACCACTAGATGCACGGTGCAGCGAAAGAAGAGTTGGAACTGCTTGATCGTTACCACTAGAAGGATACACTAGCTGGCAATTCACATTATTAATTCAATATCCTCATATCACAGGCCGGTAAAATATAGTCATCAATCAATACAAGTGTTGGTTAATAAGTCACTAATGTTCCGACCAGGAATACATTTAGAATGACATCATATAAGTTAAAAAAAGCTTCACCAATAAGTCAAATACTTGTTAATCTTTATAAATGACAATTCATCCAAAGAATATAATAATATTTATTCTATAACTCATAAACATAAACGTAATTCGATCATCTTTAAGATTGCCTTTAGGACATATCACTAGCAGATGTGACACAGCGGCGTGGCACCAAATAAGCATCGTCCTGAAGCTCCGACTCCGCTATGTCGAGGCCCAGATCTGACTGTCGTCCCTGGTGCTCTACCTTGGCCACACTGGTAGACCTCGTCCTTATCACATTGGAGAGAGAGGGGGGGGGTCCTCTTTTCTTTAGAGAAGGAAGAAGGGTGGCAACCATGAAAGGGGGAAGAAGAAGAAGGGCAATAGCATATTTCCCCGTCCAACTTAACACCCAAGTCACGGTGCAATGGCGAGAAAGGATAGAGAAAAATGAACGAAGGAAAGAACAGTTTTTTGGTGGTATATCAGAGAAACTGGTAACTTTGGATGACAAATAAGGAGTTCTCTGAAAGATAAATTCTTCAACCAATTGCAAACCGTTCTAGAAAAAAAAACGCACGGCGCCATGAGTTTTTTTTTTTTGCCGAGCACAGGGCGGCTCGAACTTGTCGATCAGTGCAGCGAGAAAGACATGCCACGCAATAGTTTAACGGCTAATGAGATCCATTAAGATTCAAGACGAGTTGGCAACATCAACATCAGGAGCATATGACAAACGACGACAAAATGCATGTACAACAAGGAACATTTCTTTATTATTCCCGCCAATGAGTTGCACAACCGCGCGAGTAGCATTATTAGTTTACTACGGAGAGAACCATACCAAAAATAATCACCCTCTTGAATCAATTACTGCTATCCTTCTACCTATCAAACCATACATAGCTGATCTACTAGTACAAACTACGTGCCCGCGCGCGCGGCCATCGCAGTTGGGGCGCCGCCATTACGTAGAGCACGGGAGCACGCCCTTTACTTGGATGTTTCGGCGCTTGGTCGCTGTGCCTGTGCGTGCACGGTCTTCTTGGCCGCGGCAAGCGGGCGAGCTGCTTTCGCCTTTTCACGCGCCCGAAAGACCGGTTGCTGCTGCCGCCGACGCCGCCGACTTGTAGTAACGTATTTGCAGAAATGGAATCAGCTATGTACGTAGCTTCGATCGACCGGTTCGGCGGCGCGCGGCTGGTCAATCACCAGACGAGCTTCTCCACGGCCATCCCCTGCAGCAGCGGCCGCGAGTCGCCGCGCCGGGCAGTGCCACCGCGGCTGATCGGCCCGCAGCAGCAGAAGGAGCGGCCGCGGAGACGCTCCTCGGACGACACGCGGCGGAGGACGTTGCGGAGGTGGTCCTCGTCGCAGGGGAGCGCGATGGGGCCGGAGGCGGACGGGAAGCCGTACTCCTCCTCCGCCTGCCGGAGCAGCTCCAGGAACGCCGGGTGGTTCAGGTGCGCCAGCCGCACCACGAACCTCCTCGAGCCCCCGCCAGCGCGGTCTTCCACGCGCACCGCCACGTGCCCCGCCGGCACCGCGGCGTCCATGTCCTTCTCGGGCCGCGCCACCGCGGTGCGATAGCGCCACCGCCGCACGGTGCGGCGCAGACACACGAGAGAAGGGATCGTGATGATCTTGCACATGCTTGACTACGCAACTGAACGACGAAGCGACGATCGAACGAATGAGTGGGCTTGCTGTGCTGCTCGCGAGTTGTTTTGAGAGTCGTGGCCTCGTGGGTGGAGTGGAGAAGAGCAGGACGTGGTGGGGATATATAGCGGTAAGGTTAGGAGTCGGCCACTGGAGTTGGCCGAAATTGCAGGAATGGCACCGCCATGACTGGTTTTGCCACTGTGCGCAGCCGTCTTGTGCCGTGCGGTGCGTGGACTGGGCGGGTCCCTTTGGCTGTGTGTTAGCGATAAGCGGTTTGTGCCGTTTTCTGGGTGCTGCTGCTTGCACCGCCTACTGGTCGGCGAAAGCGAGATGGTAGCGTTTACTGTAGCAGATCAAACTTCTGTTCTTCGTTTAAAGATCGAAGCTAACGTGTATGACCACGTATCTGAATATCTACTAATAAAAATTGTCATAACTTTTGTTCAGCTTTCAACTTCCAAGACTAAGTTGCTTATATCTGATGAACAGAGTCCAGAGGGCACTAAACATAGGCTCTATTTGGTGTTTGCAGACTTCTGTAATATGCTTTGAACTTCCAAGACTTAAGTTGCTTATATCTGATGAACAGAGTCCAATGGGCACTAAACATAGGTTCTATTTGGTGTTTGCAGACTTCTGTAATATACTCCTCAAAATGACCTGCATTTCTTGCCCCAAACTGACTAGACACAACACAACGGACACGCACTGTTTAAATACAACATCACGTCAGTCCAACCAACGTCAACGAAGGGCTAGCTGCGAAGTGTGACGGTTATGTGAGACAACGGTACCAAACGTGACATCGGTTTCGTAATCAAGCCTCTCTACGTAGCTGACAAGTGTAACATCAACCGGTGGGCCCAACATAGCACGCCCCACCGGATCAGAAAGGACGAGGCTACCCCTGTGGTTGCCCTAGAACTAGGGTTATTTATGTAACTTCACATTCTCCTCCATCCTATTTATAAATAGAACCCCAATGTAGCATGAGAGGGATGTCAATAATACATCATTTCAAACTTGGACAATACAATAGAAGGGAGATCTTTGTTGTGCTTACGCTTTGTTCCCCACTTAAGTATTCACATAGGTTGACGTAACCTATCGGGGTGCATATAAATCTACTGTAGAAACGTATGTACGACAAATGCATTACCCTTTCTGCTCCAATTCGGCATGGCATTAGCCGCCTGCTCATTCACCAAATGATATGCTGAGTGCCAGCAAGATATTTCGCTCCCATTGATCGATCAGTCTCTGGTGCTCAACATGCAGAGGTTGCAATGCAGCATGCGTTTCGTATGCCACGCGAGTAAACCCGGTTCCCGTTCCTAAAACTCCACGTTTTCCTTTCCTTGGAGTTATTGCATAGTACCGGCGGTGCCGCGTTTGCCTGGTGGTTGTGCTCGCATACGTACAGCCTGATCTGTCATGGCAGAGCATGCTTGTGAGAGGTGCGAGTTTGTGACTGGGCAGTAGGCACGGCCCATCCCAGGCTGGCACGACTTAAGATGGTCGTCCTCGGGCACATCATGACTAAGTAATCACGGATAAATCCGATATAATCGTGTATCACGCACTACTGAATTGATCGATCGATCTAATCCTACCGGGTAATTCGTGGGAGGTTTGGGGCGAGGCCAGTTACGTCACATCGACAAGATTTTTTTTGACCGCGGATTCACTGTGTGATGCGTTCCCGGCCGTCCGATTTTATTTTGGATTTGCGTGCTGTGCTTTGCTCCGCTGCCACGCGATCGATAGAGTTGGCGATCTCTCCACGCGCAGGCCCCACACGTTGCTCCACTGCCACGTGAGAGAGCGCTCTCCACGCGCGGACCCCACGCACGTGAGATCTCGCACGCCTAAGCTCGCGTCAGGCTACTAGTATATTATTAAAGCAATAGAAAATGAAGCAATCATATTCGCTCTCAAGAACTAGAAATTCACATGTTAATCATTAGAAAAAGAAAAATATCTACACCGTTAATTATTATATGTTCAAATTATAACGATCTAGATTAAACGAAAGAGTTTATGTCAAATACAATATAGAAATAAGAGTCCATCTCAAGTACAATACAAAAATAACAGAAATTTGAAATAAAAATAACATAAAATTAGCAATTTAATGTTGATACAAATTTCTAAGTAAAATCACTAGATAAACATAATTTAGAATAAATATTTTTTAAAAAGTAATTGGATTAGTATACTAATTCCAAAAAATAACCGGAATTCAGAATACAAAATAAAATAAAATAAGCAAATTGATTTTGATACGAATACACACACACACACACACACACACACACACACACACACACACATATATATATATATATATATATATATATATATATATATATATATATATATATATATATGTATGTATGTATGTATGCATATATATATATATATATATATATATATATATATATATATATATATATATAGGATTGATTTCCGAGGACGTTGCGGAGGTGGTCCTCGTCGCAGGGAGCGCGATGGGGCCGGAGGCGGACGGGAAGCCGTACCTCCTCCGCCTGCCGGAGCAGCTCCAGGAACGCCGGGTGGTTCAGGTGCGCCAGCCGCACCACGAACCTCCTCGAGCCCCCGCCAGCGCGGTCTTCCACGCGCACCGCCACGTGCCCCGCCGGCACCGCGGCGTCCATGTCCTTCTCGGGCCGCGCCACCGCGGTGCGATAGCGCCACCGCCGCACGGTGCGGCGCAGACACACGAGAGAAGGGATCGTGATGATCTTGCACATGCTTGACTACGCAACTGAACGACGAAGCGACGATCGAACGAATGAGTGGGCTTGCTGTGCTGCTCGCGAGTTGTTTTGAGAGTCGTGGCCTCGTGGGTGGAGTGGAGAAGAGCAGGACGTGGTGGGGATATATAGCGGTAAGGTTAGGAGTCGGCCACTGGAGTTGGCCGAAATTGCAGGAATGGCACCGCCATGACTGGTTTTGCCACTGTGCGCAGCCGTCTTGTGCCGTGCGGTGCGTGGACTGGGCGGGTCCCTTTGGCTGTGTGTTAGCGATAAGCGGTTTGTGCCGTTTTCTGGGTGCTG